>ML681998.1:15466886-15780555 GCA_007922195.1 Podocnemis expansa
GAGGGTTCCGGGGCCCGCCAAATTATACTTTAACTCCTACACTCCAGAGATTGTAATTAAAATAACACACTCGACCTTCTTGACTGTTTTGCTTAGAGGAATCCAAGAGTTGGAGTTTTTAGGTTGAATGGATGCAAATACTTCCTTCGGGGACCAAAACAGGAAGAATTGACATTCTAAAGAAAGCTTAGCTGGGTGGAAAATGATTGCTTGTAATATGAATGTTCTCTAACACAGGGATTTCCTTAACACCTCCTCTAAACTGAATTTCCCAAACCCTCCAGTTGTCAGCTAGTAACAGTGTTATACTAATTTAGTGAGCACCCCCAAGTCTCCCCCTACACCTCCCTCTACACACCCCTAATTTCAAGTCCCAGGGAAGCTGCTGCTCTAATCTCTGTTTAGCTGAGGCAAAGCTTTATCATCTCTTTAAAAAGGTAGAGCTGGGATAAATACCAAATCCTGGAAACAGAAAATTCCACTTGACTCATTTCAGGAGCTCATTTAAAGATTTTATTTTTAATATTTTTATATATATGAAATCAAGCATATCCATGAAAGTGCATTTGGGAGATCTAGCATCTAGTGCTCTGGCTATTTCAAGAGAGCTTGTGATAACACAAAATCAAGTAAGTCAGATAGAAAGTTAGAGTGTTAAAGAACAATCTAACCAACTAAGTCTCTGATTTATTTTTTCAGATTGCTAAGAGCCTCAAGTTTCTGCCTATGGCATTATTTTCCAGTAGCTCAAGTTTTTCTTAAGAGCTCTAATATCAGATAGATCAGAGGTGTCAAAATCATTCAATATGGGGGGACCACATTGGAAGGCAGGATACCTGACACGGACCATGTGGCTGCACAGGCTCCCCAGCCCTTTCCCCTGCCACGTTCAGAGCACCATTGGCTTCCCTTTCCCCTCCCCAACCACACAGACTCTCTGACACCTTCCCTTTTCCCTACCCTATGGTCTCCTCTTCACCACGCTGGCTCCCAGACACATTCCCCTGCTGTTCAGCTCGCAGACCCGTTCCCCTGCTGTGCAGCTCCCGAACCCCTTCCCTTTCCATTTCCCTACCCTGTGGTGGCAGGCGATCCAATCAGTCTCAGTCACAGGCAGGCTGGGCTTCTGACTCTCCCCTCTCTGCCCACTCACTGTCAGTCATTCAGTATGCTGGCCTTTGGTTGGGCTCAGTCCCAGCTGGCCTTTGAGAGACTCATTAGGCTTGTTACACACATGGGCCTTGGCCACTTTTTTTCCTATTCTTATTTGTGATTTGTGTGCTGTCAATCAGATTATCATGCTGACTGACTGATTGACAGTGAACAGGTGGGGTGGGGGATGGTGCGGTGGCTCTCTGGGAGCTCAGCCCAGCCTGCTGTGACTGAGACTTTGATTGGTTGGCAGACCACAGCAGAGCTAAGCTGGATTTGGGTGAAGCTCTTTCTTTGTTCCCCTGTGCTGTGACTTGGATCATGTGAACAAATCAGAATGTATGTGCGCGCATGTGTCTCGCCATGCTCAGCTTTGCTGGTGGCCTGTGTTTGCTGTTCACTGCAGCAGATGGCTCCTAGGCACAGCCCAGGCAGCAGCTCCATGGGCTGGATAAGTGCCCTTGGTGGGTTGGACGTGGCCTGTGGGCTGTAAGTTTGACACCCCTGATGTAGATACATCATTGACAGGAGAAGAAGTATTTTTCTCATCCACAACTTCTATTATCCAAACCTATCAGTTCATAGGAATTTTCAGTTTATTCATTGGCAGACAAATAACTTGAACTTGTGTCCAAACTTTCATGTAGAATGCTCAGATTCTGGGTCCAATTTCATACTTATGTGCAAGCAAGCTAGAATATCCATTGCACAGGCTGTAAAGTGAGTAGGTGGCTCTGATGGCAGCCAGTCCCTGGTGTAATGGTATTCTTTACAAATCATTTGCTTCACATGATCCATATATTTAAAGGGAATTTCCACAGCTTGAATGTGTAACACACATTTCATGGCATTTATTACACAGTTGTATCCATAATGAAATCCAAAACAATTATTACCTTGACAATTGACTAAGCAATCTAGACTTCTTGCTTGAATTTGAGAGGTCCAGTTTTCAAATCCAGTTTTGGATGGGTGCACATTTTCCAGTCATTGCCTCCATTTTGGATCAATCAAGAGGCTAATTTTTGGATCCCCTATCCCTGATCTTTTTAGCTTGTCTAATCCTGTAGCTGTCAAATTTGAGCCAGTGTCTGCTATTTGCTATATTTCACAAATCCTATTTCACATTACATAGCTGAACTCCTACTATTGTTTAACTGCCCAGATCTGAACAAAAACTGTGGGATTCATCCTTGCAGCTCCAAGCTTTGCCCCTTCAGCTTCACAACATGATGGGGAAGAGTCAAAATAGCTTTTGTGAAGGCAAATCATTCCTCACCAATATATTAGAATCTTTGAGAATATCAGAAACATGTGCATAAGTGTGATCAAGTTGCTATAGTGTACTCAAATTTTTGGAAGGCCTTTGATAAGAGCCTACACCAAAGGCTCAAACAAAGTAAGCAGTCATCAGATAAGAGAGAAAGTGTGTTCCTTGATCAGTAACTGGTTAAAAGATAGAAAACAAAGGGTAGGTATAAATGGTCAGTTCGCACAATGCAAGGTAACTCAGCGAGTTTTACAGGGACTAGTGCTGCTTAACATATTTATAAATGCCCTGGAAAAAGGGTAAATAGTGAGATGGCAAAATCTGCAGAGAATACAACATTATTCTAGATCAGTGGTTCCCAACCTGTGGTCCGTGGACGCCTGGTGGACTGCAGACTGGCTCCAGGGGGTCCGCGGACAGGCTGGAAGCTGTGGCCAGACACTGCCGGGGTTTCCGGTTCCCCAGGCAGGGAGTTTTGAAAAATCCACTCTGCCTGAGCATGCAGAACATGTTCAGGCAGAGCAGCATAGGGGGTGGCCAAGTGCAGCAGTGCTGCCGGTGGCCACGTAAGGGGGGGAAGGGGCCTAGGGGGTATTGAGGACAGGGAACCAGTGGGAGGGGAAGAACAGGCTGGTAGGAGGGGGCAGGGGGCCATGGCCACTTCCAGCTCCCAGGCCAGGGCAGGGAGCTATGGCTGTGGTGGCTCCCAGGCAGGGGTTGGGGGCCATGGCTATATTGGCTCTGGCTCCCTGGGAGGAGACCGGTGCGGGCCCAATTCTGACCTGCACTGTGGCAGTGCCAAGCACCCTCTGGGGGGGGCCACTATTTTTTTTTTTAACTACAAAGGGGTCCCCGGCCTTAAAAAGGTTGGGAACCCCCACTCTAGATAGTAAAGTCCAAAGTTGGCTGTGAAGAGTTACAAAGGGAATCTCACAAAACTGGGAACAAAATGGCAAATGAAATTTAATGTCAATAAGTGTTAAGTAATGAACATTGGAAAACATAATTCCACCATTACATACAAAATGAAGGTGTCCCAATTAGCTCAAGATAAAGCTCTTGGTGTCATCACTCATAGATCTGTGAAAACATCTTTACATGCAGCGGAAAGCAAGAAAGCTAACTGAATGTTAGGAACCATTCTGACACCTTGAATACTGCATGCAGTTCAGGGTACCCCATCGCAAGAAAGATATATTAGAATTGGAAAAAAATACAGAGAAGGGAAACATAAATGATTAGTGTTATGGAACATCTTTCATATGGAGATTTAAAAGCATGGAACTGTTCTGCTTAGAAAAGCAATGACTAAGGTAGGGATGGGATAGTCTATGAAGTCATAAACCAGTAGTCTCCTAATGAAATTAATAGACAGTAGGTATAAAACAAAGATTAGAAAGTACTTCTTCACACAACACACAGTCAAGGGTTGTTGTGAAGGCAAAAATATAACTGGATTTAAAAAATTAGATAAGTTCACAAAGGATAGATTTATAAATCACTGTTTGCCATGATGGTTATGGATGCAACTCCATGCTCTGCACATCCCTAAACTTCTGACTGCAAGAAACTGGGACTGGATGACAAGAGATGGATTACTTGATAATTGCCCTGTCCTGTTCATTCTCTCTGAAGGAGCTGGAAGTGGTCATTCTTGGAAAGCAAATACAATGCTAGATAGACCAGTGTTCTGACTCAGTATGGTCAATTTTATATTTTTATGTGTTTCCTGAACTGGGGAAGGAACTTTTACTAGGCATTTGTGACACTATTCTACCCAGGCTTATCTTTACAACAATTCTTCTTTTTATGGCCAATTATTTCAGAGTACCAGAATTTAATTGAACTGGTTCCCTTAATTATTTCCTCACTAGTGGCTCCTTCCTCTTCTGGTGCATTACTGCAGGGAAAGATTCAAGTTTCATGGTAAATTCCACAGCTTCTCATGGTCTCTTTTTTTTCCCTTTGTTGAAGTTGACCTGCAAGTCTAAGTCCAGTTAAGTCTACAGAAACTCATCCATTGGCAGTTTATCCTGGGACTCCTTGCTGATATCTGGATATGCCAGGAACACAAGCCTCCACAAATCTGCTGCCTATTCAGGTGAGTATCTTCTTTCCCTCTCCTTCTAATTCTCATCTGTGCACTGGCCAGCAGACTGAGGCTGGCTCCTAGTGATTTATCAAGTGCTTGTACCAGATTTGGATAAATTAGTCTTTTTTTTTCTGGGCATAAGGTCTGCAGCACCATTAGAGCTGGGCCACTCAAGTTGGCTGCTAGCAATCATCTTTCTGTTCATCTTCCCAGTTATTCCCTTGGGTGATGTTGAATTTAGCCAAATAAGCCTCCCAGGAATTTTTGCATAATGTCAGATGGGGAAGCTTGACTTCTGCTCTTTGGGTCTTTGTGAATCACTAACAGGGTAGAAAACTGTTTTAGTTGTCTAATCTTACCCAAGAGCTCTGGCTGGCCCAATTCCACATCTAGCTGGCTGACTTCCATAAGTCTTGATTTATTGAGAAGGAAATCATTAGGGTGTGGTCCTTAAGTTTTTTCTAGAGCTGATCACTGTTAGTGAGTTCCAAATAGTCCATCGCTTTCTTGGTTTCCCCTATTTCATGTAAGACCTTTTGGGCCATAACAGTCAAGTTCTTGGTTACCTGACCAAAATTGACCATTTTGCCATTCTGGACTGCGAGTGTTTTCATTGGGCTTCACAGTCATTGCTGACACTTTTTATAATAGGTATTGAACAGAGATTTCAGCTCTGTCTGAAACTCATCTTTTAGCCCTTTCTGGAAAACCTTGAGTTGTTGCTGAAATTCCTTTAATGAAGCCTGCAGGTCCTGTTTTAAGCCTTGTTTTAATTTCTGTTATGAAGTAGTTTGCTGTCTCAGGTCCTGTTTTACTTCCTTTTGGCCATCTCTGATTTCTGTAAGTACCTCCATTATTTGTTCCTTCTTGGTACAACAGGAGAAGCAGCTCACAGTGCCTTTTTGGAAATTGGATCTCATCACCAACATTGGTGTAACCTATTTTTTAACTGAGTGGTTAGCCAAACTACAGAGCCCTGCAGGTTGCTTGCCTTATGAGGAGAAATTAATGCTGGAGTTAGATGTTTCTTCGATGAAATCCTCTTTATTTACTGCATTGTACACAGCCCTATTTCCTTCAACACAGGAGAAACCAAGCAATAGGAGATAGTTTCTTTGCTCACATTGCAAGCCTCTTTCAGTGAACACTCAGCCGTAAAAACACATTCTACTCACTCTATTTCTGTTACTTGCTCCTGTCCTCTATCACATGCCATTCTAATCTAATGAATCCCTGTCCCTAAATTTATCAGATCACAGTAGAAATCCACAGCTAACCCCCACTCCAGCCTTCCATGCAGGACTGCCCTTAGGGAGGAGAGGGGCCGTGGGCTAAGTGGCCTGTCATGCTCCCCCTTCCATGCTGGGAGTGGAGGACGGGCTGGAGGGCCAGCTCAGAGGCTGGCTCTGCGCTTCTGCCCTGATCCTGAGGGTGGGGTGGTCTGGCCCAGAGGCAGGGTGGGCTGGCCGGCCCAGAGGCTGACTGTGCTTCTACCCTGCTCATACCTCTTGCTGTGATGTAGGCCTCGCATTGCCCCACTAGGAATGGGGAACGCAGGGTCCACAGAACTGTGGTGCTTGGGTTGGTCACCCCACTTTCTCCCCCCACCCTCCAGGGATGGTCCTGTTTCCACGTGTGTTTGTTTTGGGCAGAGACCCTTATTGTTTCAGTTATACATTCCATGAAAGAGCTCAATTGCTTTTTATGTATTTCCTGAATCAAAAGAGCTGTTACACCCACCATTTTCAGTGAGGTTTGACCAAACCCACAATAATATTTTACTGACATGTTTTCTCCATTGTATTTGGCTTTATAAATCTCACATGCTGTGGATCAAATCCTCTCCTCAGTTACACCCCTGCAATTCCCATAGACTTCAGTTACAGATTGCAGATTAACCAGATTTGTTAATCCTTTTGCTTACTGTATTTTCTTTCAAGGCAGTTCACTCTTAGCGTGCTTCTTGAAGCTATTTTGCCAAAACATGTACATTACAGACAGATTGATTAGCTTCATTTGCCAGGACAAAGAGATGAGCATTCAGATCAAAGCCTCATTACCTAAGGAGTCCTTTTGATTTAAATCTAAGTTAAATCTGAGAGTTTTGCATTGCTCTGGGGGTAACAGTGCCTTGATTTATTGAATCAAATCGGGTGACTGACGAACCAACAGCCATGTTCCATCTCCCACACCAAAACCTCCAGCTTTGAAATTATGATCATCCACCACCACATCCATTGGGCTGGTCATGTTGTATGAATGTTCTCACAACTGAACTATGGCCAACAGTAAAAGAGTGAGCAAAAAAGTGCTTCAAAAACACCCTCAAAGCCAACATGAAGAAGTGCAATATTGGTGTAAATTCATGGGAAATCAAGCCCTTAGTCAACCAAAATGGAAAAGAACTTTGTGTCGAGGATGCCGGAACTTTCAGATTCAATGGAGACAACAGGAAACAGAGAAACAGGAAAGGAGGAAAGAATGTAAAGCATCCAGGTTTAACAATCCAGATCTTCTCCTTCCATTGGGAAATGTCTGCCCTAACTGAGCATTTCACTCTTTCTCTTCACTCTGTTGACAATTTGTTACCAGTTGTGGTCAGGCAAATGGGTAACACATCAAGACTTCAAAGAAAAACTGCAGAATTGGAATTGATATGTGCATTTGACTGTGTGAAAGCAGATTAAATCACAACTATGGATTCTTCTCCAATTACAACAGGTGATTTGACCTCACCCTCCTCCATGTGCTGTTTCCGAGTGTTCGAGTCTTAACAACTGCATTGATTTCCTGTTATAGTAAGACCTGATCCCATGACTTACACTCCCCTGCATTTATTTCCTCCTGCTCTGTAAGTTCCCCAATCTTCAAAGCATCTGACAAAGTGGGATTTTCTCCCACAAAAGCTCATGCAATAAATACATCTGCTAGTTTTTAAAAGTGCCACAGCACTCCTTGTTTGTTTTGCTGAACTAGACTAATACAGCTACCTCTTTTGAAATTCTGGTGTTATTTGAAAATTAACATATCAGCATAAAGTGATATACCTGTTTTTAAAGTCTAAATTCTAAGCTCAGTAAAGACCGGTTTTTTTTTCTATCCTGTGGGATTTTCACTGAGACTCAGAAAAAAAAATCTGTAGACAGACTTTGCCTCAGACTTCCAAGTTTACCAGCTGTATGAGAGTTTTAAGTTTACCCATTTTCTGTTGGGCTGCAAGTGCCTCATTATGTGCCAATTTTGGCTACCCACATTCAGATGTCCATAGATTCCCTTGCACCTGTTTAGGCCTTTGGGGTTCCATTTCAATATTTTCTCCAAGGCCCTTAAAAATATCAGCTACTCCCTTGATGCTTTTTGGTAAATTATAAGGCATGAAACAAATTGATTTTTGACTATGCCATTTCACCTAAATTAGGGCATGCTTTATTATTTGTCTCAGAGGGGAAAACACATGTGAATGAGTTTAATCCATTTATTGGTTTATGGTCACAAAGTCCTCTAGAGGGTGTTCGAATCAACAGGGTGTCCCTGCTTGCTGGATCTGGTACTTAAGTGTTCAAGAAGAAAGATATGAAAACCATATAGCTTCCTATTACCTACACAGGTGCAGAGGCTTACGTATATAATCTATTCCATCAAAACTGTGGAACAGTTACATACAAAAATATTCATAACGGACATATTCCTTGGGGTAGTCTATGCATAAGTGATGCGCAAGAGTAAATTTCTTACTTCTGAGCAAACCACTGTTTTTGAGATCTTCAAACACAGATGCAATATATATGCATCTCTGCTCTAATCTGGTGTATTGGAGATTGTCTGTACCAAGACAACCTAAAGAAGAGCATATTTTTGTGGAAGATGCTACTAGACCTTTCCAATTATTTTACTTTTAGGTATGTGAATATATAAGGAAGGATCTGAATGTTATATAACTTGGTGTGGAGGTGAATTTGCTGTTATGATTGTTGCTCATACTGGGAATCCTTAATCAGAACATAGCTAGCTGTAGCAAAAACTTGCCCATGCTGCCCTCTAAGTATACCTAAACTTTGAGTTGGAGGGAACACCTGCACTGATGAGAGGAATATTTAGTCTCATTGCACTTTTAATCTTTAGCTTCACTGCTGACACTGTTGAATGTGGTAGCTGTTTTTTAATGAAGAAGCTTGCACAGTTGCACACTATTAATTTTTTTCAATAGATTACCAAACAGCCACCAAATGGTAATGTCATGTGGACACTCTCCACCCAGGCTGCATTCCAATCAGTATCATTGAGGTGAAAGGTGAGACCATATTTCTAAAGTAAATATATAGATGCCCATTATATAGAATCCTAGGGCCAGTTTAAATGTGAAGGACAATGCTGTCACTTATTAAACCAGCTGCTCACAAATCTATACTAATTGGTTCATGGCTCACAGAGAAGTAAAAACATCTCAGCAGGGGAGGTTTATTTTAACATTTCTGTAGGTTGGCTGTATCATCCGAAACAGTGGTTCTCAACTTCTTTTCATGAGCCTGAAACAAAATTTCAAATGAAAGTTTGGACCCTGCTGGAAATCTTAGACTGTGGTGATCTGCAGATCACAGGTTGAAAACCACTGTTCTATGGGTATGACAACCTTTTACTAACCTCCCAAGGTTCTGCAGTGCACAGATTGAGAACTGCTAATCTACAGGACTGAGTATAGCTCTGGTTCAACTATTAATAATTATTGTATTATTTGTATTGAAGAAGCACCTAGGCACCCAACTTCTTTGGGCCCGTGCACATAATCATTCAATGCATTGGTTTCCCCTCTGGTAAAGAGAGGAAGCAATATACCAAGCTTCAAGGTATGCTGTGATGATGAATTACTAATGTTTACACAGTGGTCTGAATAGAAGAAGCAGCATATTAATGCTAAGAGTTATTGCCCCCCCCCTTTTTTAATACTTCATTATTTTTCAGAAGCAAACAATTCTGGCAAGGTGATAAAAGAAGAAAGAAGTAGGGAGAGAAAGGCTGAAGACAGCATGCTCATTTTCTCCAATAATAGTAAGCTCCTTAAAGAAAACTGTAGTCTTTCTTCCTCATTATTCAATCAAGCAGCCTCTTACTCTCAAGAGCAGTTTTCATATCTGTATTTACCTTCTCAAGGCATGCTTTACTCTCATGCTTTTCAGCACTTTACACATTTATTTAAGGCTCAACTCCGAGCACTTATTCCTTTTATTAGGAAAACACATCATACTCAAACACTACAGGCTATAACCACAAAGTTGATATAAATCATAGGCTATCACTAACATCCTCCCTTTCATCTTCATGTGGATGCAGTGCTCTTTCCTGGGTTATTGCTTTCACTCAGGCTGCTGTGGAGCTTCCTCCTGTGATTGAAAATAAATAGTCTTTATTTTTCTTTCTAAACCTGTAGAATATTTATTCCTGGTACTTCTTGGCAACATAGCTGATAGCTGTTAATGCATTCAGGTCAACCCCTACATACCTGTCAATCAAAAGTTATATTGCAAAGATCACTTTTATACAATAAGGCAAATACCCATTTCAGAGCCATTCATCACATGTTAATGCTTTCAGGAAACTACAATAAATCTGTTCATTATATATTTACTATACACTTTCTTTGTCTGTGTATCAGACTGGAGCTGAAGAACAAGGAAATACAATCTAAGTCCTGCTACTTATGTGGTAGTAACAGGCAGCTAGATTTTGATTTTACTTACATCAGTTTTATAGTGTCTCCAACTGAGTAATTTACACAGGTATAAATCAGGAGTAATGCCACTGAAATCAATAAGTAAATTCAAGATAACTAAGAGGGCATATGGAGAAGCAAGGATGAGGTGAAGATGTTTAGAAGAGAGGTCAGCTTGGGAGCACCATAGGATGGGGGAGCAGGAGTTGGAGCAGGCGATTGCAGAGATGGAGGCAGAAGCTTTTTTATTTTTTTAAAAGTTGGCTTTTCACATTGAACCATTTGTAAATCTGCACCATACTTAAACTTCATCCACATGCTCGTACTTGTCTGCTTAGTAAGTCAATCCTGTTGTTTTTTAGTCATGTGTGTTCCATATAATGTGCATGCAAATATTTTGTGGTAATATCATGTGCTGCCTACATACTCATTTAAAAATGTTGTCAAGCTTTAAAGCCAAACAAGAATATAGAGATTCTGTAGATTCTGCTGCAATTGTGTTTAGAATTGGGGGCGGGGGGAGGGGGGGGGAGCGGAGGGGGAGCCAAAACAGTGCAGATGAGGCAGTCTAGGTGAATTTAGCAGGCATGAATCAACTGCTGAATTTTTGCTATAGATAGCAATGCAACATTCTCATAGGGTGAATAAACTTTGCATTTCTTACTGGAAACACTTTGACATTCACCACTAGTCTGTAGTTATCCAACATAATTTAATTTACTAAACTGAAAGAAAGTTCCTAAACTCTGAGAAGCAGGTCATGAGATGTTGACCTGATCATAAATTAATAACATCCCTAGGGATAATGTAACCAGGAACCTGCCAGCTTAATAATTAAGGGCCCAATCCTGAAAACATGACTGAGAACATCTATGGCCTTGTCTATATTAGAATAATAGCCTATATTTGATCACATTTTTAAACATGCCCTGTTTTCCTAATTGAGACAAAACCAATGAGGTCTCTTTCTGGTAGAAACATTTCTGCCCCTTTTGTGAGATCAGGCCCTTGCCATAGTCTAGTATCATTCACATAGTGTAATGGTAAAAGTATTTATGATTGACTGGTGATAATCTACTGAAGAAGATCCAAGGGAAGATAACATTTTTTAAAAAAGAGATATTGCTGGCACTTGACTAACTGTTCCATTCAGCATTTATTTGCATTTGTCAAAAAAATAAAGGGAAGCCTTTACTGCTGCCAATTTGTGACTTTCTTTGCTGTAAAAATATTCTGTTACTAAATTAGCACTTGTCTTCTGACTGTTTGTCTAGAACTCATGTGAAACAGTATATATCTCCTTAGAGACCTTTACTGCAATTGCTATGTATGCAATGAGAGTTCTGTACAAAGATCAAGGGGAGATAAGTGTAGTTACGTTGGTGTGATAGTGATGTACGGTTTTCTTTAGAGTTGCTCATTTATTAGCATATATTTTAGGTTTTCTTACCAAAGAACAAATCAGATGTAGTCAAGCCTTTTTTGCTTTCTTATTGGTCTCACCACTTACAGTAGTTTTGAGAGTAACTGGATTGAGTTGAAAACTTTTTAAAATGTATTAAATTTCAGATGCATAAACCAGTTATGGTTCATCAAGAATTATGTGAAATATTAACGGTGAAATCTGGTTTTCCTTTCTAAGTATTTACCGGTAAGTGCAAATAATATAAGAAAAAATAATTTCTTTGGTCAACTGTTTTCAGTGAAATGATTACTTAATGCAGTATTGCTGTATACTATAATGAAAGATTTATCCTGACGAAATGATAAGAGGGAGAGATGTTATGTTCTTAGGAAATGTCTTTGAGAAAGTGGAACTGTTGATTTAATAGTTATTACTGGACTTGATTGTATCACTTAAGATGACATAGTTGGTTCTACCTACTGTTGGCATGGGAGCCCTCCAAGGAAAATGGTGGATGCTCCGGGAAGAAGTGATGGTAGTTCAAGAGGTGCACTTTCCCACTGAGTTAATCCTGAAGCAGTATTCTAGCAGCATAGTTTAAGGAGGGATTCTGCTGCCTATCGTGCATGTTTTAGAAAGACATTTCTTTAAAAAATCTATTTTGTGAAAACACACATTTTTTAAAAATTTTTTTGAACAAAAATGTTGCCCAGTTCTAATTGTATGCCTCTGATCGTAATTAAAGATTGCACAGCCCTTTTTTTACATGAGCAGGATTGTTTACTGTTGGTGTCTCAGTCAGATTTCATTTTGTGTTAACAACGTTCTGCCTGTCTACTAAATTCTGTCAGCTGTTTCATTGGGATAAAGATGTTCATCACTTTCTGCTTTAAACTATTGATCTGTTTATGTATTTCTAGTGTGCCAGTCACTGGGACCCATGCTGTTACCCTCTTGCAGCACTTCACCTTAGAGGTAGGGTTTGTGTTTGAAAACATAAAGCCTGCTGCTATGCAACCCCTATCCCAGTGAGACACTGTAAATGTCAATGTAAACAGCTCATTTAAAAAAAAAATTCTATTCCTTTTCATTTCTGAGCATCCTCAGTGTAAACAAAACACTAATTTGTATTGCAAGATTTTCCCTAAATAATTTCAGGTTTCTCATCCTCCACCATACAGCTACTTAGAGCACAGTGTGGGCCCCGTGAAACCCAGAGCTATGGAGCCTCTGCTCTTACTTTGCATGTGCAGGTATGGGGCAATGACACTGCTTACAGGTGGCTGCGTTGTGAGGCAGCCATCTTACTTAATGCTCTTTAAGAGCTTGTGATGTCCTGTGCATTACTGCTGGGTGAAAGATGCTATATTGATATTATTTCTTCTAAATTAGCTGAATTCCTGCTGCTGAAGAAAATGATATTTTTTCCCTAGGAACAGCAGGGTGACTCCCCTCTGTAAAGAAATAATTAATAAAGACATTCCTTAGGGACCTGTTCACACCACAGCAGAAGTGATTGTAATGTTTGGTTCACTTGTAAAATAGGTTAGTTACTTTTTACACAGAATAATCCAACCTCAGTTTTGTGTTTTCTTGAGGTGTCCTGAAGCTACTTGATTACAGTATCTCCAGCTAATCCAGCAAGTAGGTTGGATTTCTATTCAACAGTTTTGTATTTTAATTTTGGTAGGTATTAATCTGACCACTTTAGATTGCCGATCCTGAAAAAAAATCTCTGAAGTTTTACGTGCTATGTTGGAGCATTATGGTTACATAAACAATAAAAGAAAAAAAGTATTTTATTTTAAATAATATATCTTCTGTAAAAGTGATAAAACAAATATGATTCTCTTCAGCACTTGTATATGACCAGAGAAGCAATATTTAAGGGTTTATATGAAAGCATTTGTTTGTATAAAGACAATCAATTAAGTGTACTTGGACATTAAAACCTATTTACATAGGACTAAATTGTTTCTAGCACAAAGGCAGTTCCACAGAGGACTAGAAGGGGACAAGGATTCATCTCAGTGTCTTGAATGTCCAGAACACAAAGACCAGCTAGTAATGGGGGACTTCACAAAATGTCCAGTATTACTTTTCCAACAGATACCTGTATAGCTCTTTGCCATAAGCTGTTGAATTATATTGGAGACAACTTTGTTTCAGAAGGTAGAAGAAATAAACAAGGGAATAACTGATCTCTTCCAAAAGGGGTAGCTGTATTAGTGTAGTTCAGCAAAACAAACAAGGAGTCCTGTGGCACCTTTAAAGACTAGCAAATTTAATTATTGTGTGAGTTTTTGTGGGAGAAAATCCTACTTTGTCAGATGCTTCGAAGATGGAGAATTTAGAGAATGGGAGGAAATAAATGCAGGGAAATGTAAGTCATAGGATAACAGTCAGACCTGATTCTATGACTTACACTTCCCTGCATTTACTTTCCTCCCATTCTGTTAATTCCTCATCTTCAAAGCATCTCACAAAGTGGGATTATCTCCCCTGAAAGCTCATGCGGTATGGGAATAGTTGTTTAACATTTGATTCTGACTCACAGGGAGGAATTGATCACACATCAGAAGTTTAAGGCAATTCATGTGAGGATCCATAGAATTATTGAACAGACAGCCCAACTTCAATATCTAGAAAGATACTGGAACAAATTATTAAGCAATCACTTTGTAAGCACCTGGAGCATAATAAGGTGAAAAGCAATAGCCAACACTTATTTCTCCAAAACAACTCATGCCAAACTAATTTCTTTCTTTGACAGGATTACTGGCCTAACAGAGGATGGGGTGGGACATGGGAGAGAGAAACTATATAATTGATATATTTTGATTTTATTAGGGATTTTGGGACAGTACCCCATGACATTTTATTAAGCACATTAAGGAAATATGGTCTACTGTAAGATGGGTGCAAAATTTCTTGGAAGACTATACTCAGAAAGTAGTTATCAATGATTTGTTGTCACACTGTGTGAGATGTATCTAGTGAATATGACCAGATCAAGACCGGAGAAGCGGGAACTACCCACCCTTGGGGGTCCCCCGTAGCAGTGGCACCCTGCCTGGTGATGGGATGTCTGGCTTCACAAGTGTTGGGATGTGGGGTCAGGGGCTCTGAGGCCCCAGCCTGCACTGCTGAAGTGGGGGCTCTGAGGAGTCCCATGGGCCGCCGCTGCTGCAGGAGGATGGGGGCAGTCCCACAGGCTGGCCACTACTGCAGGGAGCTGCTTCAGGTTTCTCTAGAGAGGCTGCAGGCCAGAGGGTACAGTCTGTGGGATGCCTGCCCTGCCTCTTGGCTGGTTGGTCTGGAGCAGGCTGCTGAGTGTGGGGACTCGGCAGCCAGGCTGAAGGTGGGTGGGGCAGCAGAAGCCAGTCAGGTCCAGATTTTTAGTGGGCCATGGAGCCCCCCTTTAGGCCATGGCCCAGTGCTGCAGCTCCAGTAGCCCCTGCTTTAATCTGGCCCAGCTAGCACGGTCCACCAGCAGTCTGTTTTGGGTCAATACTGTTTAATATTTTCATTAATGACTTGGATAATGGAGTTGATAGAGAGGATGCTTATAAAATTTGCAAAGTTGAGAAGTGTTACTAGTATTTTGGAGGACAAGATTAGTAGTCAAAATTACCTTGACAAATTGGAGAATTGATCTGAAATCAACAAAATGATATTCAGGAGGGACAAGTACAATGTACTATACTTAAGAAGAACCAATCAAATGCCAAACTACAAAATCCACATGTTCCAAGGGGCCAACGTTGCTGCTCCCTGCTGGGGCTGGAACCCAGCTGCAGCCCTGATGCTTCCCACCAGGGTTGGATCCTGGCACTGGGGGGAGGGGGGCAGAGACAGTTGGCTGGTGCTGTGTCACTCGCTGGTTGCTGCTGCCAGCAGCGGCTTGGCTGTGCTCCCCTGCAGGGGCTGCTTGGCCCCGCTCCGCTTTCATGGGTGGGCTGGGGGCCATGGCTACAGTGATTCTACTCGCCTGCACAAGGAGGGAGGGAGGGCCATGCCTGCAGTGACTCCCACTCCCCAGAGGCCATGGCCACAGTGGCTCCTGCTGCCTGGCAGGGATGGGGGGGCAAAGGCACATGGTGCAGGCTGGATGCTGGCGGTGCGGGCCACATTCTTCTTGCAGACACGCCGCCTCACACAGACAGTTGGGGGGGCTGCAAAGCTTTTCCCCACTGCAAAGGGGTCCCCAGCCTTGAAAAGGTTGGGAACCACTGGACTAGGTGACAGTACTGCTGAAAAGGATCTGGGAACTACAGTGGATCACAAGTCGAATAAGTTGGTTTTGTGATACAGTTACTAAAAAGGTTAATATTTTGGAGTGTGTTAACAGGAGTGTCATATATAATTCAAGAGAGGTGATTGTTCAGTTGTTCTTAGCATCAGTGAGGTCTCTGCTGGAGCACTATGTGCAGTTCTGGACACCCCATTTTAAGACAATTTGGAGAGAGTTCAAAGGACAGCAACAAAAATAATAAAAGGCTTAGAAAGGCTTTTGATACAGTCTCATGTCACCTTCTCATTAACAAACTAGGGAAGTACAACCTGGGTAGAGCTACAGTAAGATGGGTGCAAAACTGGGTAACCACTCCCAGAGAGTAGTTATTAATGCTTTGGAGTCATGCTGGAAGGGCATAACAAGTGGGGTGCTGCAGGGATCGATTCTGGGTCAGGTTCTGTTCAATATTTTCATCAATGATTTAGATGATAGCATAGAGAGTACACTTATAAAGTTTGCTGAGGATACCAAGTAGTGGGGTGGGGGAGAGGGTTTGCAAGTGCTTTGAAGGGTTCAAAACGATTTGGACAAACTGGTGAAATGGTCTGAGGTAAACAGAATGAAATTCAATAAAGACAAGTGCAAAGTACTCCACCGAGGGAAAGAACAATCCATTGCACATATACAGAATGGGCAATGACTGTCTAAGAAGGAGTACTGCAGAAAGGGATCTGGGTGTTATAGTGAAGCAAAAGCTAAATATGAGTTAACAGTGTAACACTACTGCAAAAAAAGCTAACATCATTCTGGGATGTATAAACATGATTATTGTAAGTAAGACATGAGAAGTAATTCTTCCGCTCTACTTGGCTGTGATTAGGAGTCAGCTGGAGTATTATGTCCAGTTCTGGGCACCTCATTTTCAGGAAAGATGTGGACAAATTGGAGAAAGTCCATAAAACAGCAACATGAATGATTAGACTAGAGGTCTGGAATACTTGACTTATGAGGGAAGATTGAAAAAGCTGGCTTTGTTTAGTTTGGAAAAGGGGAGACTGAGAGGGGACATGATACTAGCTTTCAAGGTTGTCTGGAGGAGGGGGGAGAAAAATTGTTCTCCTTAACCACCAATGATAGGACAAGAAGCAATGGGCTTAAATTACGGCAAGGGAGGTTTAGTTTGGACATTAGGAAAAAATTCCTGACTGTCAGGGTGATTAATCACCGGAATAAGTTGCCTAGCAGGTTGTGGAATCTCCATCACTAAAAGTTTTTAAGAGCAGGTTAGATAAGCACCTCTCAGGGATAGTTGAAGAACGTACTTGGTCCTGCCATGAGTGCACAGGACTGGACTCAATGACCTCTCGTGGTCCCTTCCAGTTTCTATGGTTCTGTGAAATCCTGAACTCTGAGGAAATGTTAAGAATGAGATCACAGTCTTGTGAAAAGCAGAGGGGCAACATGATAAGTCTTCCAATATATTACAGGAAGTTTAAGGAGAGGGATTAATTGTTCTCTCTATTCACTGAAGTTAGGATAAGCATTAATGTGTCCAGTCTGTAACAAGGGAGATTTTGGTTAGATGGTAAGAAAGACTCTCAATTACTGGTGTAGGCATTCAAGGGAGGTTGTGGAATTGCTTTAAGAACAGGGTAGATAGATATTGGTCATAGATGATCTAGGTATATTTGATCCTGACTCAGCATCGAGGGCTGGACTAGATGACCCCTCAAGGTTGTGTGGCTCTATATTTTATTATGTGGTACCATATTGCAGAGCCAGTGCTCAGAGAGCAGGGGATGTTTCCCCTTGGGATTAATTGAGCTGGAAGTGGGAACAGACTAAATAAAGCCATAGTCCCAACCCACACCCATCAAACAGTAGAGCAGATGCATCCTATAAACAGGTGTTGCAATTTTCTTCCTGTCTTCCCACAACCAGACAGCTGAGGAGAAACTGTACTTCTCTAAGTCATAATGCCTTCTGGTAGTGTACAGCCTCTTGTATGGGTGCAATCTAGCCAGTAATGTTCTACTGAATCTACAAACATGAGGTGTGCAAGATGCAGGATATGCAGCATCAGGAAAAGACTCAGTATCTAGGCTGAGAATGAAGGGTCTGAACAGTGGCAAGATCACGCATGGGCTGCGGGATGCCTGGGAGTCTGCCATTGGTGAGGCTCCCCTCCTTCACACCTGGCTCTGCCTCCCTCATCTGGCCCTGGCAGCCCAGAGGCCAGTGCTGTGGGGAGGTGGCCTGGGGCCAGAGGCTAGCCGCAGACTGGACGGTTTGCCCTGGGGATGGTGGGACTGACTGGCTTGCATGGTGCAGCTTCTGCATGCAGCAAGCAGTTGGCTCCACCGCTCCTTGGGGATGGGGTGGGGAGGGAATGCAGAGCCTGGCCCCTGGGCTGGCCCACCCTGCCCCTGGAGGTGGATCAACTAGCCCCAGGGGGTGGGGGGGCAGGACTGTAAAGCCTGGCCTCTCAGCCAGCCCTCCCCTGCTTTGCCCTAAGTGCCAGTAGCGCAGAGGGCCTCTACAATGTGTTGAGCCTCCAGGCATTGGCCAAGTTGGCCCGTGCATTAATCCGCCTCTGGGCCTGAAACTGACTAGCATTCAAGCATATGAAGAGAGTCAGTCATCACAGTAACATTCAAGCACTGTTCCTTTCTCCCCAGTTTCCTTCCTCTCTCACCAAGCACTTCCTAGAAGCAGAGATTCCCAAGGCTGCATCTGCACCACCATAGAGGGATGCAATCTGCAGCTTGGGTAGACCTACTGATGCTAACTCTTATCAAGTTAGTGCGAGTATAAATAGTAGCTGCGGTAGCACAGGAGCTGTTAGCTGTACTATGTCCAAACCCACCTGAAGACTGTGGCTAGCTATGTGGCGTGACTTAGCTGTGCCATTCTTGTGGTTACTACTTTGACTATGCTGCTTTCCTTTACAGTTCCAGAAATCCATTACACCCCTACCTGCGGGTCCCTTCCCCAACTCGATCCACAGGGTTTTGTTACACAAGTTTCTCCCAAAACTTCATGCACACATTCAACTCTTCCTCCACCTCTATATTTTTAATGAAATGAAATTTTTAAAATTGGCATTGTCTTCCCTACATTTATTCTTTCCTTTGACTCAATATTTTCCTTTCTTCTGCAATATCTTACTAGCATTTCCTGTCTTTTTCAGTCTATTCACTTTCACTCATCTTTTTGTATATTGTGTGTAATTGGTCTTTCCTTCTCTTACCCTTTCCTTTTACCCTCAACCTTCCTTTTGTTCCATTATCTTTCTCCTTCCCCTAAAGCAGGGATCAGCAACTCAAAAGGTAAAAAGAACAACTCTTAAAAACTCCTTCAATAACCAAGTGTTTTGAGACCTGCAATGGGTGCAACCTCCTTGTGGGGGGAGCTGGGCCAAGGTACCTGCTGCAGTGTCCCCTGGTGGAGGGAGGGAACCTGGAACCAGGAGTGGGCCCCCCACAGAGTCACCCAGTGGTGGGGGAGCCCATAGCCTGGTGCAGGCTGCCCATAGGCTCCCCTGGTGGTAGGAGGGGGCCTGGAGCCACAAGGGGGCAGCCAAAAAGCCACATGTGGCTCCAAAGCCATAGGTCGCAGATAACTACCCCAAAGTTTCAATCTCTTTCTCTCTCATTAACTTCTCCATTCCCAGTTCCCCTATATTCTCCCCACATTTATCTGTTCTCAAACACATTCACTTCCCCCACCAAAAATTCTCACGTACATATTTTTTTCCCCAGACACCAAAACCATATATATGATCCCCTGTTGTGCACCTCCAAACTCTCTTTCTCAGTCCCAGAACTGAGACAAATGCACCAATTTTAAAAATGTCATTTAATTAAAAATGCGGATGCAGAGTGATGCAACAAACAGCTACCATTACAATAAATGCTGTTTTTTCAGGATGTGGGTTTTCTTTCAATGTAACATGCTGTGAGGGATAAGGTTAGCTCTGGCTGGCTGTCCTGCCTCCTACTTTTTTTTAAAAAATTACACAATTTTTCTCAGTCTCAACTGTCTTTCTATGTTTATTACATATTCTCCATATGTGTTATTTGCAAGTATTCAAACAACCTGAAAGCACTCATGAAACTGTTCATGCATATCACAAGTTTCAATATTTTAGCATCTTGAGCTAGCTCATGATGAATAAAGGCACAGATCCTGCATTCCTTGGGCAGCTGAAATTGTTACTCACTTTAAGGGGATCTGCAAGAAAAGTAGGATATTTTAATCAAAATCACAGGAATAAAAATTTACAATATTTCTGTTACAACCCAATTAGCAGCTCCCCATACTGGTGATGAACAGAACACTAAGGAGAAGACAAAGCAAAGCATAAGGGCAGTGAATGAAGAGTAGGAAGCAAAAAAAGAGACAGGTGTGGCAGAATTAGAAAAACAAAGTGAGAGTAGACAGACTAAGGTAATAAAACCAATAAAGAAAATGGGATATAAAAGAAAAAAACTTGGTATGTGAAGCATAGATTCTAAAATAATCTAGTGTAAAGAATGAAGAGAATGAAAAAGTAAAAGTAAATAAAATAGATGTAAAAAAAGAACACAGTGAAACAACAGTATATACAAATGAGAAAAAAATTCCAGAAAAATGGAAATTCTTGGGCAAAACAGATGCAAATAAAAACAACAACATATATAGGGGGGAAAGAGATGAAGAAGTCAGTGAAGAATAAGAGAGAGAGCCAGAAATGACAAATATTGGGGCTTCTTTATCTATGGTTAGTAACATGGAATTAATGCATTGTATTTTTATCTAACTCCTGCCCAAGTTAAAACAAATGTTTAGAGAGGTATTTGCCATACACATCTCACATAAAATTTAAACACCCTGGGGACAAGATATTTTTGTTTTATTAAAGCTTTTAACAACACACTGCTAGATCTCTGTGACATTGTTCTAGGGATCATATTGGTAGGGTATATTGACATTGAGAAAGGGTGAGCATGGACAGTGGGTTCAACACACCATGTATATGCTTTTCTAACTATATCCTGAGTTGAAAAATTTATGATTTCCATCCCCCACCCTGAAAACAACTCAGGACCTTAGGGAGGGTCAACAACTGAGAGGGGCTCAAGGGGCAAGATTTATGTCTGCACCCAATTTGTGAATGCACTCAGACTCTAAGGACTTTCAATTCCTTGGCACTGTACCAGAAGAGAGGGGGGATACCAAGGAAATTAGATGTTGGTTTTGAATTAGTGATCTTGCTTTGAGTTCATCACTAATCAGAAACTTTCTGGGTTCTTTTAAATACATAGGCCCAATTCTGGAGCTGTACATGGACTGATGAGCATTTAATCAGATAAGTATAGCCCTTGCCTTTCCTTGTATGTGAGTGCTTGCTGTTGCAAGGGCCCTTTTTTATGGTTTTAATCCACAAATTAAATTGTTCTTTTGGTGTGAAACAATACTTTTTTTTGCTAAACATAAGCAGCTGGCTAGATCTTTTATGCATTAGAATAAGGACAGAAATCCCCCCTTTTGTTTTAAGTTTTATTTTGCTTAGAAAGATAATATTCTCATTCCTCATATTTTATTTTTGTAACTTTTAATGTAGATTGTTTCAAATGCTTAAAAGAGCAATGAAGGGAACAGTTTAACCTTTGACAAAGGCAGAACTTTTAGATTTAACTGAAAGTACTTCATTCAGAAAAATCTTCCACTTTACTGATGGTATCCTTTAAAAAAATAAAAAAACCCATCTGGTTAACTACATACCATAGAGCTGTGAGGTTAGCCTTGCTAAGAAAGACCAGATCCTGCAACTCCTCAGGAGCATGAACAATCCTTACACATGTGAATCCAGTTGGAGTAGATAGAACTATTCACATGATTTGAAGAAGCTGGCCCCAAATTAAACACTATGTGAAACTTGTGCCTCCATAATATATGGGATGCATAGTAAAATCTTTTAAGTGGTTTCAGATTCCTTTCCAGTGCTAAATTCCTTTTAAAGGGAAAAGCCTGCTGGTTGATGAGCTTGCATGAGCTCCTAAACATCTTTGCTAAAACAATAATAAAACAAGTCCCTCAAAAACTAAGTAAGAGAATTTTTGTGTGTGTGTGTGTGTTATAGTGGTTTAAATCCAGAGGGAATCCAATGATTTCATTATTCTATCTCTAGACTTAGCAGTGGTGTAAACAAGAGCAGAATCTGCCTGCCTGGAAGGAGTCAGTTGCAAACTGAAAGCCTATTTTCCTCTAAGAAAGGCCAGATCTTGTAGTTCTTACCCAAGGTTTCCATTGTCAATTGATTTCAAAGGAAGTTTTGCCTGAATAAGGACTATACGATGTGACCCTGTAACAAAAGATTTGTATCAACTAAGTGATGTAAATTATATTTGCTGATGTTAAAAGAAGAGGTTGCACAACTCCTCCTCCTACCCATCCTGAAAGCAAACAGAATCTCCTGTTTTCTCTATCTAACTTGTGAAAGCAGTGCTCCAAGGTAGCTCTGCCTCTTTGGCTGGTGCAGTGAGACTGCCTCTCCTGTTCCAGTCACTGTAAGCACTGGTTTTTGAGGGGAAATGCTCACACTATTCACTCTGTGGAAGTGAGATTTGAAGTGGGGAGGGGGAAATAGGAAGCAAAATATCTTCCTAACATTTACAGGGCTAAACCTTTGGTTACCACAAAGGAGGGATGATTAAAAGGCCTCATCTTTGCACTTTTCTGATCCAGTGTAGGCTGTATACTGGGCTAATCCTTGAATAAATTAGAGCAACTTAAAGGCTAATTGTGCCAGCTGCTATTGGCAGATTGGTGTAAGAGCAATAACTCATATGTCAATGGCAAAGTATGTCAAATGCTAGCTGTCCCTGGGAGGAGAGTCAGGCTCAGCCTACCCTGTAAGTAGTAAACACCAGCTGATCCAGAAGACCCAGTGACTTGCTTACAGTCACTGGTCCCAGATGTGAAAGGGTATCAGTGAGGTGACCCAGAAGAGAGGAGAAGGAGAACATCTGTGTTCTCTGAGAAGAGCCTTGGTGAAGAGAGAACTGCAGGGAGCAGGTCAGGCTTCTGAGGGAGAGCCTTTCAGATAAGACTTGTGAGAAGCAGGGAAGTTGCTTTGGGAAACTGCCAGAGTCCCTGGGGAATGGAGGGAGTGAGGTACTCTAGCTGGAAAGCAGCCATATTGAAGACTTAGGCAGAGCCTAGGAGCAGGGGTGAAGAGCAAAGGACTTCAGAGTAGCCCAAGAGAGGCAGAAGAATTATTGGTTTGGCTATGGCTATGGATTTTTAGCTAGATTTGTAATACCATGGAAAGTGACTGAATTTATGAGTTGATGTAGGCAGAGGGTTTGGCCGGGGGAAACACAGACAGAGGTAGACCATTGTAGAACCAAAGAAGTGACCGATACATGTGTGGGGGAGTGAAGGAGGAATGAAGTCCATTGCAATGTCTTTACCGAACACCAGGCGGCACTACAGCAATGAGACCGGTGACAGCAGGGTGGCTTAAAAATGCTATGGCAGAAACATTCACTACACGAGGGGTGTCCAAACTTTTTGGGTGAGGGGCCACATTGCAAATCTTTTTAGACTTGGAGGGCTGGTGAGCAAATTTTGGATAGATAAGGACAGTAGAAATTGATCTTATTATTAATCATATTTAAATAGTCAAAAAATGAACACTAGTTTACAAATTAATTTGGTTCTGTAAAAGCAGAAACATGCATTTCATACCTAAACACAATTCTCAAATAATATCCATCCTTCCTACAGCAGCCTTTATATAAAAGTCATTTTCACAATGGTATACAACAATTTTTCACTTGTTAATTAAACCACATACTGTGAAAACTTGAAAAAGGCTCACTTTTACTTTTTTTTTCAGGATGTGTCAGTTTGTACAGCGGCAGGAGAGCGTGGGGAGCAGGGTGGGGTGACAAGGAGGGTGGGAGTGGCAGGGCAAGGAAGGGAGTAACCAGGGGCAGCAAGGGAGCTTGGCAGAGGTAGGGGAAGGGAGGAGTAGGACAGAAGTGGGAAGGAAGCTGTGTGGTCAGGTGGTGGGACCACCCCACTACTTCCCTTCCCCCTCACACCTCTTGCTGAGTCCCTGACCTCTTCCTCCTGCCCTACGCCACTCAGGCTCTGCCACCTCTTCCTCAGCTGATGCAGTGTGGGCATCCCTTGCCTGTTGGCTACCGGACCCCCTTCCTGGCCCCTGCTTTGTGGGTTCTCTGACCCCTTCCCTTCAGGCTCCCCTTCCCCAGCCTCACCAACTCCCCAACCTCTTCCATGTCCCCTGCGGTGCCATCCCACTGCGTGGACTCGACCACCCCTTTCCCTGTGGGTTCTGCTCCCCTCCTTCCCTTTCCATGTGTGGGCTTCCCTGCACCCTCCTTTCCCTTTCCCCGCATGGGCTCTGCTCTGCTCCTTCCCTTTGTCTTTCCCTTCCCTGAGTGGGCTTCTTTCCCTCCCCCTCCCGTCCCTGTCTTTTCCCATGTGATGGGTTCTCTCCTTTCCTTAACCAACATGGGCTCCTCTTTCATTCCCTGGCACTGCAGGAGCTCCCCAGTCCCTTCCCTGGCCCCTGTCCTATCTGAAACAGGCTAAATCCAGCCCTGGAATGCTGCTTGCTGGCCAGGCCACTGCCGGTTGTGGCTGTGCGCAGGGCAGGAGATTTGAAAGAGCTCCAGCCAGCCCCAGTTCCCGGGCTACTGCGACAGTGCCCTGCAGACCAAATGAAAGGCGTCGGCTGGCTGGAGTTTGGCCCGCGGGCTGCAGGTTGGAAAAGTCTGTACTACACTGTACGCTAAAGGAAGAGCTTCCTAAAGCCATTTATATCTCATATATAGCCATGCTACAGATGTATTTGTTCCTGACACCATGTTCTTGCGGACTCCATCTGATTGTCCAAATGGATGTGGTAAATGCCCAGATGGAATTCTGTGTATACCCAGTTTTGTGAGTGGAAATAACTGTATAAAGCTAGTCACTTTCTGTGCAACAACAGATTTCTGTGACTTATTATTAGTAAACCCATCAAAAGAACTTGCTGCAAAATAAAAGGGATAACAATTAAACGATAGCTGAATCCCCCTGGACATAGGAACTCTTTTTGTGTGGCTAGCTGCATTAAGACTCGAAGATTTTATTGGAATTCATTTGGGCTTTTCTATATAACTTATTCATGGCTTCACCACTTGTGAGTAATGTGGCCACCCCAACTGCATGCTAGTAAAACCTTTATACTACCTTAGGCTTTCTGGCATTCTTTTTATTAACCATTTTACAGAAAACCTATTATAGAAATGTTAAGGTGGTTTCTGTCTACAAACATTAGTACTATAATTTAAAATATCATTTCTGTAAAATCAAGTTACTTTAGAATTCTGTGTTCAGTTGTACAGGCCTGTGAAGGAAAGGATGGGTATGTCTACATGGTAACTGTTATTTCGAAATAACCCATTTCAAAATAACTCATTTTAAAATAAAATCCTTATTTTGAAATAAGTTAATTCGAATTAAAAGTCTGTTAATTCGAATTAAGGGAAAGCCTGCTTTCGAAATGGCTGTTATTTCAAAATGGTTATTTCGAAATAAGGCTGTTCGGACATGTTGTTTCGAAACAACGTGTCAGAGCGCCATTGTTTTGAAACAACTGTTTCGAAACAACAGCTATTTCGCTTTTGTACTAGGTTTAACGGTTTTGAAACAATGGCTGTTATTTCGAAACAACGGGTCCCGTTGTTTCGAAATAACAGTACGTCTTGTGGACATGAGAAATTTTATTTCGAAACAACAGCTGTTGTTTCGAAATAAAACTCACGTCTGAACACAGCCAACGATTGTAACTAATACAATTTCAGAAACCTTTAACATAACACTGGAGTAGTTTTTCTATGCTTAATAATGTCATGATTTTAAGACTGCTATTTCAAGGCGTACTGGAAGTGGGAGGCAGTGGTGTGCCTCATCAAAAGGTTGATGGGTTGTGAGGTATCCCTTGTTGAAACAATCATGACTGTAGCAGTGAATATTGCTGCTCTTGAGTCTCAGGAGATCTGTGTGGTTTCCACATTTGGTGAGAGAGTTTCAGAGTTGGAGGGGAAAGGAAACAGTTAAATGGTAATTTTAGAGTTTTAACTATTTCAGACTAGTTCTCCCATCTTCAAAGCATCTGACAAAGTGGGATTTTCTCCCACGAAAGCTCATGCAAAAAAAAATTTGTTAGTCTTTAAGTGCCACAGGACTCCTTGCTTGTTTACTTAGTTCCTGTTGCAGAGATGGTAGGTTAGGCAGTTGTAGGTGCATGATAAATGCAGCTTGTGACATTCATGTTGCCTCCATATTTGTGGTATATGTGTGTTTTTCTCCAGGTGCTGAGTTCATTTTGCTTGATTTAGATAACAAGTCAGACATCTGAGCAAGTGGTTGCAGACAGCCTATCTTGTTTGTGCTTCTTTGTTAAATTAGGCTTTGCCAAGGGCTGGATTGTAAGCTTGTGCCCCAGAAGCAGACCAATGAACAAATTATGACTCAAACTCATAACTCTTGCCTTGCTCTGGGGAGGGAGTAAATCATTTCATCCTTCTTTCTGAAGCATCTTGCTTCCCCAAGTGCCCTGCAACAGGTGTCCAGCCAACTGCTCTGGGCTTCTTCCATTCCTGTCCCCCTCTGCATCCCCAGTCATTTGCTCACAGTGTGCAGTAGCAAATAACTGCTGCTCTCTTCCCCATGCCTGCTGTCATAATTTCAGCAATGAAAGGAGTGGAACTTTACTCCCCTGTGCAGTTGAGTGAATATCTGGCCTGAGGAATGTAATGAGTATTGTTTAGATTGATTTTTTTCTTTCTTCATATGCCTGTTTCTTGAGAATCTATAGTCCATTCCAATGGCTGCTTTAGTCTCTTCAAGGGTTTTAAAACACCTGTAATGAGACACTTTATTTTTACATGTAATCCTGTCAGAGTTTTATGGAGGGAACACACAAATTTCAAGAGACGCTTGACATTAGGACTGAAAATGACTTCATTTCACTTGTTAAAGCCAGTAATCATTACCATTCCTGTTAAGACTTCATTCCTACCCCTCTGAGATGCTTTGTAATTTTCAAGCTGTTAGCAAGTTTTTGTTAGAAGGGATGAGGAGGAGATTTAAGGAAAGACTCATTATTCTTAGTGAATTTATTTATTGCATGAGCTTTCGTTCGAGAAAATCCCACTTTATCAAATGCTTTGAAGCCACAGGACTCCTTGTTTGTTTTGCTGAACTAGACTCACATGGCTTCCCCTTTGGAACTCATTATTCTTAGACCCTCATACAGCATGTGATAGAAAATGATGGCTGACTTGTTCATGAACATGTTTAAATTAATGCAGAACTTTAGCCTTATCTGAGTCAGGAGAGATAAGGGTGGATCCAGCAGTTATTAGTGGGTAACTGACTATGCTTATGCGTGAGATATTTTGTTCAGTGTGGCTGGATGACTCAGGGCAAGCTGCAGTTCACATGTGAATCCTATTGCTGTTTGTTAGATACATGCAGACAAAGTTGGTTTGGAGCCAGTTTGGACCGCACTAACTTGCCTGTTGATTATTTGCTATTGCAGTGTGGCTTGCACCCTGGCATGCTTCTCTCCTTTTGTCCTCCTGTGGATGATGGAAGTATCTCAGCTAACTCCTTAAACAGGGGGAAGAAAATATGTCTATGCCCTTTCCCCCACCTCAGTCATTGTGCACCAATGAACTTGGCATCAGTATGAGGACTCAGCCCAGTATAGCTGACTTGATAGCAAATATCTTGTCTTTATTTGTACTTACATTGTAAAGACATCACCGCCCCCAAAAATGTATTCCTGTTTCTTTTCAACAGAGGAAAGATTTAGCTTCATCATGCTGGGTGTAGAGTGGGAGGAAAATAAGAATTACTGTAATGCTAACTCAAGCGTGCAGTGATGCCAGTCCTTGGGATTCCCACAAATCTCTCAGAATAGAGACACGGTTTACGGGTGGACTATGAAATATTCTTAGTGTTCAGTGCTTAAAGCAGGGTTTCTGTCAGCAAAGTTACTATGGTTAAACAAATTTTTACTCAACAGATCTACTCCTTGCATATCCTGGAGTTATAGCCACTTACTTTGGCTGATG
This sequence comes from Podocnemis expansa, assembly GCA_007922195.1. Lineage (NCBI taxonomy): Eukaryota > Metazoa > Chordata > Testudines > Podocnemididae > Podocnemis > Podocnemis expansa. Next base: position 15,494,893 of record ML681998.1, read on the forward strand.
GAAAACTGTTTTTAAGCTTGTTAGTACTACAGAGTCTATAGAGCTTGGTGGAGTTAGCAGACTTTTATTCTGTTTTGAACATCATCAATACAATTGTCAGCTAATATCCTATTGTAGAATCTTTATTCCTGGTGATGGCATAAGAGATAGAAAGAACATTATTTTCACACAACACCTAGAATTTTCAGTGAGATAGTTAGAAAAAACATCATTGTGACTTCTACACTGAACAAATTTGCCATGGAAGTAAATTAAGAGTAAATATGGATCTTAAGTATGTCACTTTTAAAGAATAATAGTGAGTTGTAATGCTAATATTTCTATTTCCTTTGTTCTGTCAACTGCTTAAAAAAAAGTCTATATTGAAGCCTTTGGCTTCAAGGGCTACGTCTACATTGCCAAATTAGTCTGGACTAAGGAGGCTTAGTCTGAACTAATTTAGTCCATGTCTATACTACCCTTTCCCTAGTCCAGACTAAGAAGTTTCTTAGTTTGGACTAGGCAAAGTTTAGTCCGAACTAGTAAGACCAGGTGGTTAGTTCTGGCTGCCGTGCTTAGTTTGAACTAAAGTTCAGGCAGCAATGCTAACTAATGGTTAGTTCGGACTAAAGAATTTTGAACTAGCTGGTTAGTTTAAACTAGCTGAATGTTCTAGTTTGAACTAAATCTTTAGTTCGAATTAGAATGCGCAGCTAGTTTGAACTAAAAAGCCATGGTTAGTTCGAACTAGCCTGGGGTTAGTTTGGACTAGCCTCTGACTTCTCTAGTTTGGACTAGCAAATCTGAACTAAAATTACAGATGTAGACATAGCCAAGGCTGCATAGAAACATATAGTGCTACCAGCCTAAAAATTGTGAATTTGGTCTCAAACAGTCATGGGCTCAGCATCAAAATCTTGAGATTATAGAAGAAAGGGGGATACATGTTTCCAGATGTTTCTGTTTTGTTTTTGTGTCTTTAGCATACATTGGTTTGCATTTACAAACTCTTCTCCGAACACATCAGGATAGAAACATACTTTAAAAAAAGGAATTTCCAGATGACTTTGGGGCTTTAAGGAAATTGCCAAACATTGCAAGTTTCACATTTGTTGACAACAATGGACGTACTAAAAAAAGTCACTAAACTAGTGTTCAGGTTTTAAATATGTAGCAATAACTTTAAACAAAAACCTTGATAGAACATTAAAGGTTTCAAGAAACACAAACTTTAAATTTCCTGAAATGTAAAGCTCAAATTACAGAGTATAGTCTGGAACCTTCCTTTTAAAATGAAGAAATTAAAAACTATATAATCCACAGAAGTTTTGAATATGAACGGACTGCAGAACCACGCCATTGACCAGCCAAAGCAAGGTTAAAACTGTAGATATCTTAGAAAGTACAAAAAACAGTTCTGACTATTGAAAGGATCAAAAGTCCATTGCAAAGGGCTCCAAAATTAAGCATGAAACCAAAATACTGAAAATCATTAGGGCTCATTGGCTATGTCTACACTTCCCAACCTTAGCTCAAATTTGTTAATTTGAGCTAATAAGTTTGAATGTAGTTTACTACATTCAAATTTATTAGTTCAAATTAACAACATGGACTAAGATGAATTACAGTTAATTCAACTTAACCCACTTCATTAATTTGAATTAACTGCCCTTAGTTCAAACAAAGTAGATTTAAATGTCCACACTGTGCCAACTTTGAACTAAGGATCAGACCTAAGGGCTTATTTTAACCTAAAGGGCGGGTCTTACTAGATCAGACTAAGCTTTCATTAGTTCAGTTAAGGAATTCCTTAATTCAAACTAATGAAAGCTTAGTGTAGACAGAGACTAACTTAGTTCAAATTAAGCCTCCTTAATTTGAACTAACTTGTAAGTGTAGACGTAGCCATAGAGGACAGATGAAAAGAATAAGCATGGTGTTTCTAGCCTGTAGTATGTAGTCCCTAAAGTTACACTTCAGTAAGGTTTATATTGTCTCATGCCTCCTAATTCCCATATCTGTAAAATTCTTGTCTTGTTTGTCTCTAATATGCTGCTATGAAAGAAATAAAAAAATCTTTTAAGACAGGGATGTATAAGTAGTGCAATGTGAATTTGAGTTGAAGAATTTAAGGAAAGTTGCTGTCTACACAGCAGGGCAATAAAGTCGACTTTAGGGTCCAGTAAAGTCAAATTTATAAGGTCCACTTATAAAGTCAATTTTACCGTTAAGTTGACTTTATTAAGTCAATTTAAGGCAATGTGGACTCACTAAGTCAACTTGATAAAGTTGACTTAGTGCAGTGGGGCCATTAAGTCGACTTTATAAAGTCGACTTAAGCCAGGGCACCCATTTAAAGTCAACTTTATAAAGTCGACTTAATGTAGTGTGGACTCACTAAGTCGACTTAATAAGGTCTACTTAAAGTCAAGTTTAAGTAGACTTTATTAAGTCAACTTAATAAAGTCAACTTAGCTTTTACAATGTAGACATAGCCTTTGGGAGCGATGCTTGGAAGCAATTGGTTGAGTCAGCTCTGACATCACAATGGCCTGTCACATGATACACCCACCCATTTCTTTTCTGCCCCTCTCCTGCTCCTGACCCTCTTCACCACGCCACCCCCACCTCCTGCCCCTGCCCCCACCTCCTGCCACCACTCACCTCTTCTCTGCCTCCATCTCCTTCCCATACCTCCTTCACCATTCTGGCACCTCCTGGCTCCAGATATTAATGTGTTAAAATAAAATGTACTATACTAATTTGCTATGTGCTTGCATGCGTGCATCTGTGATGTGAAGTGTAATGTGTGCATGTGCAGGACAGGTTGCTTTCCACTCGCCTGGTAGCGCTGCCTGCCCTGCACATGTGCATATTACTGGCTCCTGCTGTCCTATGTGGTTGGGTAGGGGGCAGGGAGATTTGAGGGTTTGGGGAGCAGCCCGGAGGGGGCACAGACTGAGCCCAGAGGTTGCCATGGAAAGCAAGCAGGGCAAAGCAGGGCAGCGCTGAGCTGAGCGGGACGGAGAGGGCTGGACATGGAGCCTAGGGCCAGCCCAAGGTGAGTCTCCACCAGTGGCAAGGAGTTTCCCAGTCCCCCAGGCTGTGGGGTGCGGTGGAGTTGGAGATGGAGAGACCTGTCCCACCCCTGCTACGGGGCCCTGATCCTCCAGCTGGGGGACCTGGGCTGCAGGCAGGCCACGGCCAAAGGACTGGGCACAGGGACAGCAACAGTGCACCCAGCGTGGGGCTCTGGGCTCAGCCAAGCATGCAGGGCACGAAGGCTGGACTGGATCCCCTGGGGCCGCGAATGACGCTCAGACTTGGGGCTGGGGATACAACCCACCCACATGCTGCCCAGGACTAAAGCCAGCATCTGCTGAGGGACGCCCTTAGATGACCTGCTGAGCACTGCTCCCCGGCCCCAACCCTGAGCCATCCGTCTGCTGCACCGCCCCATGACATGCTGCTGCCTCACTCAGTCATGCATGCCCATGCCAGCATGCTGCTGCCTGCCCTGCCGTGCATGCGCATGCCCATGCCCATGCCCATGCCCCTGCCCCTGTCGAGCCTGGGCTCTGCCCCACAGTGGGGCTGCCTGTGCAAGGCTCCCCCCCCAGGTGCTGGCCCAGCCTTTGTCCCTTTGCCCCCCACTCCTTGTCCGCCCCCCGTGCTTCATCCAACCCCCTCACCCACTCCATGCTTCTTCCTCACCCTACCGCCCAGCCCCCTTCTCACAGTCCCCTTCCTCTGTCACCCCAGTGCCCCTGTTCTTCCTGCTGCAGCTACTCCAGTGGTTTTACCTCACCCCAGCATCTGTCCCCCTTCATCCTGCCCAACCCCCTGCTTCTTCCTCACCTAGTGCCCATGCCCCCTTCTCTCTGCACCTCTTTCGTCCCTTAGTGTCCATGCCCCCACTTCTTCCTCCCTCACCCCAGTGCCTGCACCCAGCTCCCTCTACTCCCCTTCTCACCCCACCTGTCACACTCCTGCTCCGTGTCAGCTCCCCCTTTCCTCAACATCCAGCCCCCCACACTCATCCCACTGCTGCTGGCATACCCCCATCTTCCTCAGCACCAGTTGCCCCTTCTTCGTCCCTCACTCCTGACCTCTCAGCCCCCTGCCCCCTTTTCTTATCCCTCTTATTGTCCACCCACCCTGTAAATGACAGGGAAAAATCAAAACAATTTAATAAATTCTCTGTTGATTCTTCCCCATCATTTTGATGGGCTACAGCTAGGGACCTGCTCCCAGCAACCCCTTCAACACCCCCTTCTCCTGCCCCTGCTGCATTGTTTCTCATCTTTCCCCATATGCCCCCCACCCACACCGTCACCTTCACTTCTGCCATGCCCCCTACCCCATTCTTCCTTATCCCTCCAAAGCATATGGTACTGACAAGGGGTAGCATCCCACCTCCTGCCCCCACCTGCCCCTTCTCTGCCTCCATCTGCTGCCCTGCACCCCTTCACAGCTTTCAGCTGTTTCCAATATTTCACACTGTCTCTTCAGACAATTGTATGTGGTGCTCACTTGGGGAAGAAACCATGATTTTCCCCTGTCATTTTTGATGGGTTACAGATAGTCATATAATAAGCAATCTAGAATTGGGAAGCCTTGATGTAGCCTCAAAAGAACAAGAAAAGTGGCTGTGAGGTGAATGAATAGAAGAAAACAGGAGCACTGAAAATAAGTTATTTGTGGACTGTGAGAGGAGGGATCAAAGCAACAGAATATCAGTGAAATCCATGACAAATCAAGGTGTAGTCTCTGACTGAACAGTAATAGTTTTTCAAGATTGACAAAAAGTTCTCACTGAAACATTCTTTGTTTTATGTTTCAAACAGTGACTTATCATCCTATTGTTTAAAAATCAACTGTTTGTGTTGAAGCACAAACTTCTTGTGTAGAATTTTATCTAAGATTGAGTGGTAATCCAGAGAAATTGTGCTGTGTGAGCTTCTGTACCTTTATCATCTTTATCTGTGATGGCCCTAAAAAGATTAGTCAAGCTAGAAACTTAACTGGGTAAAGTGAATTTTTTACCAGCCCTAAAGTGGAATCCCCATCAAACTGGTTTGAAGTTAATTGCTAAAAGGTGGTATGGGTAGAACCAGTTGTATAAAATAAACATTTATCTGAAACTTTGCTCAGAATATGAACTGAAACTTTTTTGAGGTTTGAAAAAATTATTAAAGTTCTAGAAGTTGTATTTCAAAGCATATCTTCACTTCTGGTTCTGGCTGAAGCCAAAATGAAAAGAGCCTTCCATTCATTATTTTGGTAGCTTTGTGGTATGTCAAGCACAGCCAAAACCTGAAAAGTCCAAAACCTCTAAAGACAGCCTGTTCTCTTGAGTTTTCTAGCCCAGCGCTCCAAATCCAAGAGACCAGTAGAGGCTGGAAAAATATCTGGGCTGCTTGATGTTTTTCCAGCAGAACATCCATCATCAAAAAAATAATATAGGGAAAATAGTTAAGGAAATCTAGATTACAGCTATTGTATTAAGGATGCGATTCAGTGCAACACTTTTCCTGAGCCCTCACTGTATTTCAAAGGAAATAGTAAAACAATCTTCGATGCAGGAAACCATGGAATGTCGTGCCTTTATTTATGGTGTAGTGAATCTTTAATTTACTAAGATGTAAAGTCACCCTCGGAGACAGTGACCATTTTGTTGTCACATTTGCTGCAGTCTATTACAGAGGAGCACACTGTGCTCACAAAGAACAGAAGTAAACTTTTCTCTGATTTATCATTAATCTAAACTAAAAACAATATAAACATTGAAATAATATGGTTGTTCTTTATGTGTGGAAAAAAATCAAACCACAATCCATAATGCTATAATTTTCTTAAGAGACGACTGTCATTCTTTACTAACAGCTTTCTGGTTTTGCTTTCACTCGTCTCTTCGGGAGAGGAAGGGGTAAGAAACATAGTAAACAGAACTTATATAGCTGCCAGCACTTGCGTGCTTTATGTCACATTCTCTTTCATAACATAATCAGTTAGTGGGAACAGTCCTGCTGGAGGTAGGACTAGATGACCTCACGAGGTCCCTTCCAGTCCTAACATTCTATGATTCTATGAAATGCACAGTAAGTCTGCTATAGATCCAGTATAATCATATCAACAAGTTAGCAGAAGTTTGTAAATTATTAGCATACACAATCTTAGTTGTAATTAAACAACCACATCTAGAGTTTACTAACAGAGAATTTTGTCTTTGAAGCTGTCTAAAAATAAAAAAAGAACTTTCACCCCCAAAATATATTTTAAATGAACAGCTCCAGTCATCTACAAATCCACTAACAGAAACAAAAGAAGCAGGTGGACAATTTCTTGTTAGCTACTAGCATTGAACAAGAACGTTTCACTCTGTACAAATTGTATACCAACATATTTTCTACATTGTTTTGTATTCAGATTTAGAATTTATTGCCAAGTTTCCTGGTAGCAAGCTGCACAGGTTGCAAGTAGAATCTGACTGAAGTGAGTGAATTAATGTGGTGGCTGTTTGGAATGTCATCCAGCTGCCAGTTAAAATTATGTTTGTTTGCCTTTTGCACAAGTGTGAAAGGAACAGCCCTAGATTTCAGAAGTGTGAGGGGCAGGAGAAGGGGGTGTTGAAGGGGTTGCTGGGAGCAGCTCCCTAGCTGTAGCCCATCAAAATGTTCCTTTTGAATGATAGAGAGGGAGAAGGAGAAATTTGCCTCAGAGATTGAACTTGTATCTTAAAGAAGGAAAATGACTGGGACAATCCAGAAATGAGTAGCTAAACTACCTCAATTGCACAATGATTGCCATTAGATTTAAAGTCGAGTTAGAGGAGTTTAAATTATAATTTTGGAGGGAAGGAAGTGTTATTCACGTCACATACCTTCAGAGAAATTATTGCTGAAATATGTCATTTTGTATTTGTTTATATTTGGAATTTTACTTCCTCCATTTGGACTTTTCTTCTGAAAGACACAAATTCCACATAACATATCCACTACTGTCCTCTACACAGCTATCCTCTGCTAGACTGATGATAATGCAGTTCTTAATGTGTTCTGATGTGAAAGGTGCTGTGTAAGATTGTTGTTGCTGATATGACCAGAAATTTCCACTACCGGATCTGTCAATAACTGACACTAAAACAACAAGGTCCAAAGAGCATTTGAAGAGTGTCAGACAACATTGCTTTTCCTGTCTTCTCCAGTCCAGGCAAACTGTTCTTCAGATAGGTGACTTGACTTAGCTTTGTTTAAATAGATAAAAGGATAAATGGTTTGAAAAGAAATAAAGAAAGAGGAAAAAAATTAAATTGACTAATAATAGTTACTTTGCCCTACAAAAATCTTAATTTTTTTTAGTCCAGTTATAATTTGTACCTAAAAATATCTCCGTCATTTAAGAGAGAGGCAAGATAGATGAGATAATTGCTTTCACTGGAACAACTTCCACTGGTAGACAATTTTTTCAAGCTTTGCAGTGCATTTCCTCCAGTTAGGAGAAGGTAACCACTGTGTCTAAGCTAAATACAAGGAAGGACAGATTTTTAAGCTTAAGAGGTTCAAAGGTGCTGTAGGAGATCACTTTAAATTAAGTGGGCAATTAAGGGTGAGCAGATAGTAGAGTAGGTTACAAACTGTTTAATGAGTAATAAACCTAATGTCTCTGTTAAATCCATGTTTTTTCTTATCCATCAAAGTTATGATTTAAGTTCTTAGACTCATCTTTTGACGTTGTGTAGGTTTCCTTTGTGAATGAGGACTGAGAAGTCTGATTTGAAGTGATCACTTTGTGAAAAGCATTTGCCCACCGGCAGGCCCAGATTAAAGGGCCCTGGGCTTCTCACTTTCATGGGGCCCCTGGTTTGTTCAGTCCCCCCACGGGCTCCCTCTTCCTGGGGTCCCTGCTCCCCCTGCCTGGGGTCCTGGCCCCCACCACAATGGCCCTGGGCATGGTGGGCCATGACCCTGGGGCCAGAGGCTGCGTCCTGCAGTGGTGCTCCTGTCCCACCTGTGGACCAGCTGATCTGTCCCAGGGGGACAGGGTCCACCCAGCACTGGGCCACTGCGCTTTGGTGGTGGAACTGGACAGCCGGCACACAAAGTAGCCCCTGGTGCAGACCTCCAGGGCCTGCAGTGCTGTCTGGCTGCTGTGCTGGGGCTCCATGACTCAGTTGCACGATCTGTGAAGAAAAGTGTGGTGCTTCAAGTCTTTTCTGTGTATAATCCTTTGTAGAGTTCTGCTGCTGAAGCTGATTGTTCTGTCCAGGAAGTTGATGCTAGTGCAGGAATATTCTGGAGAGAGTTTGATGTATGGAAGGTGGTTATAGTAGTAGTGGAAATCGCTGAGGGAGTTTAGGTCATCTGTCCATAGGATGAGAATATCATTAATGTACCTCAGATATATGGTTGGTTTCATGGTTTGAAGTTCTTCTTCAAGGGGCCCCTGAAGAGACTGGCATATTGGGAGCCATTGCAGTACCAGTGGCTGTTCTAATGATTTGTTCATTGTTAAATGTAAATCATTAGTGAGTATAAAATAAATGATTTTGGCAATACTTCGCCGTGGCTTTCTGAGCATCATTCATTATCCTGTAGGTATTTGAGGCAGGCAGCACTGATGTCATGGTGATGGACATTGGTGTAAAGGGACATTATGTCCATGGTGGTACAGATGGTGTTCTGGGGGCGGGGGGATGTTAATATTAAGGAGTTTCTGGAGGAAATTGGTAATGTCTTGAAGGAAATTAACACTTTCTGTGGTGAGTGGTTTGAAGATGGTTTCTATGAGTTCTGATAGAGTGTGATGACCAAATATGATGGGTCTGCCTGGTTCCCCTTGTTTGTGTCCCTTGAGAAGCATGTAGATGGTTCCTAGGTGGGTTTGTGGGGGATGAGGTAGACCTTTTGGGGGGAGAGTTGTTTGGGAAAAGATTTGATTGCATCTTTAAATTCCTTTGTCAATTGTGGTGCAAGGTCTTTGAGTTAGTAGATGGTGTCAAGAGTTGTCTGTTGGCTTTATTATCATAATCATCACAATTTAAGGGCTAGGATAGGGCCCCTTTTTTCTGCTAGTTTGATCACTATCTAGTGATTGGATTTTGGGGATTGTATAGCTGTCTTCTCAACTGTGGAGAGATATATGGTGTATGTAATGTTTGTTGAGGATTTCACTGTTGATTTTTTTTTCCTGAAGCAACTGAGGTAATGATCCAGTGTATGTGAAAACCTTTTGCTTAGCAATCTGTCCCACCCTGTATTTAGAGTAGACATTCTCCTTACCTTCTCCAGATCTGAGGAAGAACTTGAAAGCTTTTCCCTTCCACAAGCTGAAGTTGGTCAAATAAAAGATATCTGAAGAAGAGCTCTGTTAAGCTTGAGAGCTTTTCCTTTCCACAAGTAGAAGTTGGTCAAGTATAAGATAAATATACTATCTTATCTCTCACCTAACCTGGAACTAACATGGTAACAACTACACTGCAGAATTTTATTTATATCTCTCCTGTTGCCTTTGATATTGTGAATGAAGAACTGTGATTTTTTTGGTTCACTATAAATCACGTTAGTGAATGTATTTGAGAAATTCACGTCAGACAGATTTTCAGAAAAGTGAAAATGAAAAAAGTGCACTTTTCTTCACACCTAATTAATTAATTTACATGTGCATTCACAAGATACACCTACAATCAATTGCATTGGAAATTTTGCCCATGCATTCCTAGGTTGGTAACAATTAGATCTTAATATTTACTAATTTCTTTTAAATTGATAGTTTCTGTGTTAATCCACTTAGCACTGCAGTACATCAAAATGTTTTATATAACAGTTGTAATTTTGTATCAGTTATTAAGAAACTGAAGAAGGAGAAGAGATTGAGAATATGAAATATTAACGACTGGCTTCTTTGATGACATATCCTTGACAAACTTGTGCATACTTTTAATTTCTCATGCGCTACTGTGTTGAATATTTGTGACTCTCTGCAGAAGATATTTCCTCCCTGATAATGAAGGACCAGGTCTTGTTATGGAAAGATACATTCAGTAACATGGTCCAGACAACAAAGTGAAGTGCATTTAAGTTTTATTGGGATAGAATTTCCCTGTAGGGTGAAGAGGTGAAAAAAGCCTTTACAGAAAAAGAAATTAGGAGGGAAAGAATATCTGACTGGACCAAGTTTTCCGAGTTACTTTCATCATGGTTACCTCCACGGAAGTCTACCATGGATGTCAGAAGCAGCCCTGGTCACAGGAAAACAGAAAAGGCGACAGAATTAGTCTTGTGCTATAGCTAAGCTATGTGAATGGTGGATTTTTTTTTCCCCATTGGAAGGTCAATAATGTCAAAACATTTCTGTTTTTGGTCAAATCTGAAAATGAAATTTTCAAAATTTTTGAGGAGTTGAAAATTTAAAAATAAAGTAGGGTTGAATTAAATGTTTTGTATGACCCAAAATAAAATGGTTTAAGTTTGAGCATTTTTGTTTAAATTTTAAATTTAAAAAAATCAAAAGAAAGCTCAACATTAAGTCACATCAAATACCCCTCACCCAAATTTTTAATTTAAAAAATGTTTCATGGTGGGGTTTTATTAAATTTAGTAATGTTCCTTCTTTCCCTTTCTCCTCATTTAAGCAAAATAATGTAGCAAAATCACAAAATATTTTGGTTAGCCCAAATCTGCATTTTTTTTAAGGAAAAAAAGTTCTGTTAGAATAATTTTGCTCCACTCTAAGGACAGCTCAGGGGTCCCTCTGTTCAGCAGCTGTGATGGTTCCAATCACCTTTTGGTTGTTCTGAGAGCAGGATGCACCATACTGAGAGTAGCAGTGAATCTGCAGCCAGCTGGAGCCCTAAAAATCGCCATGCTCTCTATGTAAGCTGGTGGCTGAAAATGTGAGGGTGCAAAGACACCTGGGAGAATGAGGTTGTGAGAGAAGCAGCGAAAAGGAAAATCTTGAAGTGGGACGTTCTTGCACAGAAGCTCATGCGGTAAATAAATTTGTCTTCAGAAGTGCTACAGGACTCCTTGTCTGCTATGGTAAGAGGGTGTCACAGGAAAGAGAAGCCTGGACGAAGATGGATTTGATGTCCTCATTAGGCTGCCCTAATCACCTGTCCCAAGGGCTGGTCCTGTGAGGGAGGAGTATCCGGGCAGAGGGACTCAAAGCATGCAGAATGGAGGCAGAGAGAGGAGTAAGTAAAGAGAATTCAGAAAGATGGGGAAAGAGCCAGGCTTTATAAAATTGTCCCTGAAATAGTCTTAGTTGATATGGTGTTTGTAACTCAAAATAGAATCTGGCTGAGGGTTTTTTTTTTATTAGCACTGCTTCCAAAAAAGGCAATTCATGTACTGGGATTTACATGCAGAAGATCCTGGGTTCAAACCCCAGGGGGTTGGACTAGATGATCTCATGAGGTCCCTTCCAACTCTATGATTCTGTTCTATTTTACTCTATTCTAAATGGAAGAGGCATCATGGTAAGCCAAAACGTAGGCCAGGTTCAATATTCTGTAATGCCATGGCGGGATTCCAAGTTCAGGTTCTGTTGCCAGTCTTTTGTTCTTGTGTCAGAAGAAGCTGGACAATGCTTCCCAGGAAGGCTGGGAAAGGAGTATGAGAGTCTATGATCCTGCTGCTGAAGGAAACTGATCACAGGGCTCAAATAACTTGTTCTAGTGCATAGTGTGCCACTAGCAGAGGCACAAAGGGGGTTTGGCAATCTTTCTGGCAGACCAGATGATGCACATCTTCAAAACACAACAGGCCGGGTTCATTTATTTAATGAGCAGCACGAAACCTCCAGATCCAGCTACTCTAAAAATTAGGAATGCTTCAGTTAGGTTATTTCTTTAGAATATGTAAATGTCACTTTCTTCCTGGTCAGTTTTGCTCTCTTTTGTTAAGTAAGGATTTCTCCCTTGTTTATTTTTGCCAGCATAGCTGTATTTGTTATCAACATAATTAGGTATACCAGTACAGCCCTAGGCATAAGATTTATAATTGCCTTGTGCTCCCTCTTCTGGTTGGCATTTGCCGCTACATTGCAGAACAAAATTAACAGAAATAACTGTAGCTTTTTGATCTGTTGACAATAAATGATTTTATAACACTCTAAACACTCTATATTTCTTTTTACTTTGGAGGCAATCAATGATCATGAAAATTGTTGCACTGACATAAGTTGGAATCCAACATGATACACACTCAGAGAAAACTGGCCTTCAGGATCCCTAGTTCCTTTCATGGATTTGGTACGTCTATGAACATAAAGTTTAATCTTATCTTTCTCTTTCTAAAACAGTATTTCTTGTCCACTTCATTTTGAATTTAGTTTTGAAACAGTAAACTTAAACCTGTGTAAACTGATCACTAATGTCATTAATTTTTCCCCAAAAGAAGGTTATTCAAAGCCCTCCCTGCAGTTTCTCAGAATTCATCTTGGGGCCCACCATGAAAACCATGGGCATAGTTCCTTTGATTTGAGGAGACTCTAGTGTATCATCAGATGGCACTATTGCAGGTAGTCTTGCTAAATCTGTTTGTCCAAATGCATAATACTGTAATTAGATCTTAGAGAAATGCTTATTGTGAGCTGTGGTGCAGTTTGTTTAAGATGTTGAATATATTGTCTGCAAGGTTGGTTTCCTGTCTGAATCATTGGGAGTCTTTTTGTTTGAAGTTAATTTTTTGGTGTAGTTGTTGTCTACAAGTTATACCCATGTGAGCAAATATTACATAGTTCAAAAGACATCAGACTGATTTCTTCACAATGGTGGAAAATAGTGCAGCCTGAGCTGCCATTATTGGTGCTAGCTAGATCTACCACAAATTCCCTGCTAGTCAGATGAATGCAGCTGAATATCAGCAAAGTGAGACTTCTGGGCACAAAGTCTAACAGCATGAGAAGCAGCCTGGTTGACTGATTTAAGCACATGACTGAAAGAAAAGATCTCATACTTTTTAATCGTGTCTCTGAGACAGCTTCCTAGACTGAGTCAAGTCACAACCAACCACTCTTCCTAGTAAAATGGGACTAATGCTTACTTCTAGTACTTACCAGGAAGAAAGGAGCATATCCTCAGCATTTATAACAGCTGAAGATTTGCTCCTCTTTGATTACCTACTTAATACTAGTACTAATGCCAGTTTATAAATGCTAAAATTCATCAAAATGTGGTAGTTGAATGGCTAGAGGGTCAACAGAGATTTTGAGTGTCTTATTGGAGAATGATTCCTTCTCAGCTAAAGAAAGTTTTATAGCTATATGGCCAGTTTTTAAGTCAAATCTCTCAAACAGATAGCTCTTGCATATTCAGACCCATTTTCTTGGCCTATTGGATGAAAAAATATCAGGTACTTATCCTAGACCATGCTTAGATCAAGGGATCAAGAAAGTATATAGTTTAATCTTACATACAGTCTCTGGGACGTACATACATTCAGATTGTTTAGATTACTAGCCTGAAAATTAAAATTAAAGTTTGTGGATGATATAAAGCTGGAAAGGGTACCAAATGCTCTGGGGGATATGATTAAAATTCAAAATTACCTGGACAAATGACAAATGGTTAGAAGTAAATAGGATAAAATTTAATAAGGACTAACGCAGAGTACTCCACGTAGGAAGGAACAGTCAGTTGCATACATGCAAAATGGGAAATGACTGCCTAGGAAGAGGTAATGTGGAAAGGAATCTGAGATTCATAGTGGTTCGCAAGCTAAATAAGAGTCAACAGTGCAATGCTGGTGAGGGAAAAAAGCGAACATAATTCTGGGTGTATTTGCAGGCAAGTTGTAAGCAAGACAAGAAAAGTAATTCTTCTGCATTGATTCATGCTGACTGGGTTTCAAATGAGCATTATGTCCAGCTCTGGCCACCATATTTCAGGAAAGAGGTGGAGGAACTGGAGTCCAAAGGAGAGCAAAAAAACTAATTAAAAGTCTAGAAAACATGACCTGTGAGGGAAGATTAAAAAAAATGACTTTGTTTAATGTGGAGATGAGAAGACTGAAGGGTGACATGCTGATAATTTTCAAGCATGTAAAAGGTTGTTACAATTAGGATTAAAATTATTCTTCTTAACCTTTGAGAATAGGACAAGAGGCAATAGTCTTAAATTGCAGTGAGGGTGGCTGAGTGGGACATTAGAAAAAAATTCTTAACTGTCAAGGTTGTTAAGCAGTGGAATAAATTGCCTTGGGAGGTGGTGGAATTTCCATCAGTGGAGATTTTTAAGATATTCTTAAGAGCAGGTTGGACAAATAACTGTCAGGGATGCTTTAGATCAGTGGGTTTCAGCCACTGGGTCAGGACATATTACTGAGTCATCACACAGCAGTGTGTCATAGAGAGCTTGGGGTAGGGGCAGGGAGCTGCATTCAACCTGGGGTGGGCTGGGCTGGGCTGGTATGTCCTGGAGGTCATGTGTGCTGCCAAGAGTGTTGCAACCCACAAGAGGTTGAGACCCACTGATTTAGATGATGCATAGTCCTGCCTTGAGTGCAGGGGACTAGACAAGAAGAGCTTTTGCGGTCCCTTGCAGTCCTGTAATTCTGTAAACTTTGAAATTTTGTTTCCATCCATTTGTTTTCCAGTTGACTGATAGTGCTCATTTTGTATTTCACCAATCTATATTTGTTCCACTGGAAAATGTCCCATATTGTTTTTTAACTGTTTCCTATTTGTATCAAAGTTCTGTGTTTGTAAAAAACACTATATCCCAATACATAAAGTGCCCACTGTAATTTTCCAATTACTCCCCTCTGCAAACAAGCTAGTTTTATATCAGGCTGGAGGACTCTGACTGAAGATTGTTGAGGCTTTTTGTTTTTTTAATGAAATAAATATTAGAATAAATATTAAGCTATACTACAATATTGGGTTATATATGTTAAGGACTAGATTTAGCTGGAAAAAGTTATATTTTATACTGTAGCAGAAACAAGAAATTACATTAGCAGAGGGACTACCTGACTTTTATACTCCGTGCCCTTCTTCACCTAAGGCTTTTTTTCAAAATAAAAATGACGCAGGGGATAATTTTTAGGGGGGTTGAAAAATAAACATTCAAAAGTACATTTAAAAAATCATGGAATAGAGTTGCTACGACTATCTTCTGACCCAACATTGACATATGTATCTCTTGTAGTGGAGGGTCTTTTAATTAATTTAGTGTTCTGAATGAATTTATAATAAAATCTTGAACAGGAGTTCTTGACTTTAATTTTGAGGAAAAGAACAGCTTTTTCCTCATTTATATTCACTCCATAAACACAGAACAAATTCTATATGGTATAGCAATATATTTTCACAAATATTTGTAGTTCAAAAAACTCCAAACGTTCCGAGTTTCATGAAAGTTGTTCTTGGAATACAGTATTAAAAAAAAAAAAAGTAAGAGGTCTGCTCATTTTATCTGTACTGGCCCTGGTTGTTCAGCCATTCTATTGAATTCTACAGTGGCAAAACATGCCCATGTTTGCAGACAATTTGCAGTCCTCATGTAACCTTTGGGGGCAGTGAAATTAATTTAAGTGGCCTTCTACAGTGCTTCAAAAATATATATATTAAACCCCACCTCCCAAAAAAGAAGCAGCTGGAGTTCCAGGATTCACTGTGTAAGGGACTAACAGCAAAGATTGTTCAGTTACCCTCTGCACATTAAAATACTACCTCAGAACAAACATAATGAACTTTATTAACTACTAACATGATAAATCTTATCCTAAGAAAAACAAAATGAATGTAAACAGAACAGTCCCCTCAGAAACATTGTGAGGAATGAAACCCAAGAGTCCCAAAGTTGATGTGGAGTTCGCCCACATCTCAGTTGCAGTCTCTATTCAAGGCCAAAGGCTTGAGTTACAAGAAGCAGCAATCCTCTTTGGCTGCAGGGATCTTAGATAGGAATTCATGCAGGCTTTTCTTTCTTTTCTGGAACCAGCACCATCCAGTCAGTTTACTGGTTAACCGGCAATCAGTCAGATATGCATATGAGAAAACTGTGCTGCAAAATGATCCACAGCAGGAAGAAAACATCTTGCTTTCCACTCCTGGCTCAGCTTGTCCCAGTCACACACTGAGCACATGAGAACCTCTCATTGCAACTCTGCCTGGCTACTGCTCTCCCGCAGCTTACCACAGCACCAGTAAAACCTAGCGGAGCATGCTCAGTGCTACCACCCACTTAATTTCCAGAAGCTTCTGGACCTGGGCAGCCATATCTGGCCAGCAACATAACCCAGCCTCCCTCTTTTCCGGCTCCTTCAGAACCTCTTATGGAGGTTCTGGCTGCATTTCTCCCCATACCTGTTCCTCTTTACACTCCCCACCCATGGCCCCACAAAGTTGCGGGACCTCCTTGTCAACCTCCTCCTGGCCCTCGCCAAAGTTGCTGTCTACAAGACCAGGTAGAGGAGGTTGGCTGGGGAAGGGGCCTGTGACTGTGGGGCCTATTTCTGGTCCCTCATCCACGCACATCTTCAGGCAGAGTTCCTCTGGGCGGTGTCCGCTGGCTCCCTCAACAACTTCTGGCAGCAGTGGGCGCTGTCCAAGGTTCTCTGCTTGGTATCCACTTCTGAATCCCTCATTATAAACCTGCGACCTCACACCCATCCCTGTTATTTCGTTAGTTGTCACTTGAAAGACGGTCTAGTGCTACCTCTTCATAGGCTGGGGGAGGGGTTTTAGAAGTGGGTGGGCTTGCATCCGCCCACCAACGTTCCTTTCAATGGGAACATAACCCAGCCTCAGGAGATCCCTGAAAGAGTTTGTTCCTTTAATTAGGCATATGGGTTACACTTACAGCAGGTGTGTAAATCCCACTGAAGTCCCAAGGGATATTTGCATGTGTGTAAAGGCTTGACAATCAGCTTCTAAGATTGTTGTAGAAAACTTCAATGTTCACTGAGTTTTTGGTGTTCTTCGAAGATATTACAGTAAGAATAAATATAGATGACTGCACATTATATCCAAAATCTTCAGATAAAATTTTAACAAACTTCCACATCAGGAGGTCACATCTAAGGCAATATGATCTTGGAAGAAGTTCAGAGTTACCACTGTAGATAAAAATAGTTTAAAGGCCAAAGAACTATGCTTAAATGACCCACTGTTTTTCCTCTATGTTACTAGTTATATACATGCATTGAATAAGGCTATTGAAAAGGAGATTTTCAACCATGCAAATAACAGTTAAGGTGGATGGAAGATCACAAATTAAAAAGATATAAAAGAGTTGACCTATCTGGGATAATGACAAATGTAACTTGTTGTAATAATAGAAAATCTTTGAGCATGGAGTAAATAGATGCTAAATAATTTTTTTCTAATATTGAAACTAAAGATGTATGCATTTATATATTTGTGGATATGTTTGATAATTGCAAATCTGGCTATAAAACTCTCTCTTTAAATAGCAAAACCTGTAACATTTCATATCATAGGCAAAAGAAATCAAGTATATCTTTATTTGTTTTCCACATGAAATCACTGTCACTATTTTGCAGGGGGAAAAACCATGTATGTAGTCCATTGTACCAACCAGATATGTGAGAAGCAACTTAAGAGGGAGACACATACATATAGCAGACAACAGAACTTTAGGAAAACTTTAATACTGGACATCAGGCTATCCTGATGTAGCTGATCTTACGCAACACAGCTAAAAAGTTTGCATTGAATTGCTTAATAAAATACACATCTCAGCAGTTTGGCAACAAATAGCTATTATGTTCTGTTTACTGGATGTGTACTGAGGCAAAAACATGCATCTGTTGTGGTCAATAGGATTTTTGCCATTAATTTATATGAACCCAATATTGGTTCCTACATTGCTGAATCTGCAACTTGTTTTATGGGGATAGCTTGCTGCATGAATGTGGAGCCCTACAAGACTGTAGTCTAAAAAATCAGAATGATGGAAGTTGTTCTACATCAAGTAGGACACTGAACAAATCAGATGCTACATATATGGACTTCTGTTTCACTAAGAGATAACAACATGTATCTATTGTTTCTATTTAAAAGATGTTTTTGCTGAAGAATATCTCATTCTTCGATGTTTTGGACAAAGTTGTTGGTAAACATGTTTTTAGTTAAAAATGTAGAAATTTTTATTAGGAATAAATGCTGCCACAGTCCCACATGACTTTATAAAGGGCTTGATCCTGCTACCACTGCCTTGAGGAGTAGAGTCTGGCCCTTAGTGATCAGAAGATGTAACAATACTTCTTATCCTTTGAAACCATTTACTTATTCATATATATATTTTGCTTGTCTCAGAAATGTTCACTTATCTCATGAAATGTTCACAAGAATTACCAGAATCAACCCTGATATGTTGTTTACCAAAATGGCTATGTATTTAGAGTCAAATACTGTTCCTCTTCAGTGGGCACAGATACCTCCAGACCCAACAGAACTGAGCCCATTTCATTTGAAAGGACAGAATTTGTCTTTGGTTATTAGAATCTGCATGATAGTGAACCACAGGGAAGCCAGTCGACCACCATTAAGAATAACCAAACTCCAGGAGGTGCCGTGGAGACATGAAAATTTTATACCCTTTTATAACTATACAAACTAAAGGAGAAAAAGCTACTTTATAGTACTGCAGAAAAGCAGTTTTGTAATTTATGCTGCTCAGTTTAAAAGCATCACATTTTTATACAATCACAAAAAAGCAGAAAGTCTGAGTCATTAGAAAAATACTTGCACAGCTGTTAAATTGTATTTTCTATGGATCTTATACATGTGATTCTAGGTGCTATGTATACACATTATAGGGTCAATCCAAATCCAGACTGTTGAAAAATCCTGAGTGTTGGAGGATTTAGGATCTTCCTGTGGATTTTGTTGTAGTCTTCAATCTATGCTTTCATTACAATAATATATGTTTTAACTTTCTGGGTTCTAAAGGGAGCCTTCACACTGTAAGCCAACATACTGTCATTGATTTTACAGCCAAGCAGGCTGCAACAATACCACAAAGATGAGTAAAATAATATTTTGTTTTGAATTTTAGTCATCTCATAACAGATTAATCCATAAATTCAGAAGTAAAGTGCTACTGTGATATGCTCTGCTCTCTCAGTCACATAGAGGTAGCTCTGTTGCGATATTTTAGTAGCAAACATCCTTTAAAGAAAGGGCATGAACTGCCAGGTGTCCTCTAGAAGGCTAGGAGCATTTTCTCATTCTTTCCTGATTTTTCTGGGCTACCAAAAGGGTATGGGAAGGGACAATATTTGTCTGCTGAAAAGATGACATTGTTCTCCATAAGTTCTCTGTCCTACTGTCTGGAAATAAATGTGTGTTATCAAATTTCATGCTTCAGCAGGTCTCCTGCATGGGTCAGGATGGAATATTTTCCCCCAACACACAACTGGATAGATGTATTCTGGTTTTTTTTTTTTTTTTTCCGGCTTCCTCTGAAGCATCAGGGATTAGATACAGCCGAAGAGGACACCAGATGGTGGGATGGGTTGGTATAGAGAATCTTTTCTGTGTGTGTAGCTGATGTTTCTTGCTTGCATGCTCATGGTCAAGCTCATCACCAGATTTGGCATCAGGAAGGAATTTTGACCCATGTCAAACTGGTTAGGATTCTGGGTTTTATTCACCTTTGCTAGCTTACAGTGCAGATATCTGCTAGGATCATCTGGGAATATTTCCCCATATCATTTCTTTGCCTTTGCAGGGGCCTCCGGTACTAGTAGAACTTTGGACCCTCCTGTTGTCTGTCTGTGCCACACAACAGTTTAGTTTTTTAAGGACTGAGATACTTTAGTTTAGCTCAAGTAATTGGTCTCAACACAGGGGTCACAGTGAAATTTAATACCCTGTGATGTATAGATGATCTAATGGTCCCCTCTGGTCTTAAGCTCTGTGAAATAAACACAAGGCCAAACGGGGTCCTAATGCACAGTTGAGAAAGCCCTGTAAATAACTGATATAGGTAACTGGATATTTAGCAGTCTCCACATGAAAAGTAGCTGCCGTTTCCTACACCAACTCCATTCTCTGCAAAGACATGTTTGCTTCAATGCTATCATTCAGTTGTTACTTTTTAAGTACCACTTTTATGGTCAGAAAAAGTGTAACATTGGGACAAAATTGACTTCTAAAATTACTATTTATACTTGAAGTAAATGGACATTATTCTCTTCACACATTTTCCCCTCAAGTTGTCAGAGCAGGACTATTTCAGAGGAAGGGTACGTTGGATGTTGCCATAGAAGTATCTATTTTTGTTTGAATAGTACAGCAACAGTCAGGCAAAATCTGTATAAAAATTTTAGTGTATAAATTTACTGATGCCTGGAGGATGTAATAAATTATGTTTCTTTACAAATATTATTTAAAACTATTTGTCATACTTGCACTGCATGTACTGAAACCAGGAATAACATTATTTTGGCTGAGTCTGCTTGTTTTTTTGGATGTATTCACGAGTTAGTTGCACAAATGAAAGCTGTCCTTTTATACCCAAAGGCTCCATAAAACAATAAAGAGTGAGAAAATGGGCCAAAATTTTAAGCACTAAAACCTTGATATTGAATGAATGGTAATCTAATTTCTTTGTTTCCAGTGTAGCTAAAACTTTGAGTAATGTAATCCTTAAAAAATTAGACATATCATAGAATCATAGAATCATAGGGTTGGAAGGGACCCCACGAGGGGTTATTTGACTCATAAATATTTGACTCATAAATTATACCCATAGGTTATGTCTACACTGCCAAAGATATTGCAAAATAGTTATTTTGAAATAATGATTTCAAATTTATTTCAAAATAATTATTTTGAAATAGCATTATTTTTAATTTATTATTTTGAAATAGGAGTCTAGTGATAACTTTATTTCAAAATAAGGTAGGAGTAATTATTTTGAAATAGAGAGTCTTCACTAGACTCTATTTTGAAACAGGAGAAGGTAGGGAAAAGTGTAGGGCCATTATTTTGAAAAAAGCCAATTTCACGACTCGGTATGGCCTTTTTCAAATAACTACTTTGAAAGAATTGCTGTTTTGAAATAAAAGCAGGTGTAGTTATTTTGAAATAGCACTTTGTTTTTTCAAAATAACGAAGAGCTTATTTTGAAATAACAAAATGCCTGCATGGACAGGTAAAAAGTTTTTTCAAAATAAGCCTCCTTATTTCAAAAAAGCTTTCCAGTGTATACATACCCTTAAAGACTAATAATTCATTCTGTGTACACAGAACTTTATTCATGGTTGTACTACCCCTGTCATTTGTGGCATGCACAAGTGGAGTCAAGTAATGGCATGGGCCTCCGATACTCATTGACTAGCCCTGGGCCTGTGAGGGAGAGAGGAAAATAGTGATACCCTGTCAGGATGGGTGGGGGGAAGAGGGAGTGGCTGCTGGGACTGGAGGGGTCAGGAAAAAGAAAGGATCTTTGAGGGCTGGGGTCAAATTTAAACTCTTGCACATGCCCCTGCCTGTCATTGTGATATTTGGATTTAAGATCAGGTTCTGACCCCCAGTATTCTGGGGAGAAATACACTGACCATAGTAATTCCAAAAGCAAACTAAATTTATATAAATGGATTTTTTGTATGCATCTTATAATACTTTTAATTTATGTTTAAACCCTTATAAATTTGAGAAAACACACACATCCCCTGGCTGTCATAATCATGCCCCTTCTGCAGCACTGTTATTGGCCCTCTTTGTGCCCTCTTAGAAAAGGGAAGTTGTAGATAGTTTGTGAAAAGTGACAGAATTCACTGAGTGAACAACCCACTGACTGGGGAAGTACTGGTGGAATTAAGTAAAGATACTGAGTTAATTTGGCCCAGATAAGGAAGGGCCCAAATATTCATAAATGTGCACTAATATGCCTCAGTATTTTGATGCCCAAATTGAGAAACAGTCCTGAAAGGGGCCAAGCACTCTGGTCTTGATCCTCCAGAGTGCACCAGATATTAGTAGATGTATTGGTGCTGGACAGAGTGATTTCATAGAAGTGTAGGGCTGGAAGAGATCATGAGATGTTATCTATGCTGCTATGCTCAGGCAGGTCCAAGTATATTTAGATCTTATATTTAGACAGGTGTTTGTGTTGCTTTCTGGGGGTGCCCAAAATTGTGAGGTACCTCATTACCACCTGCCATTAGCATTAGAAAGCCTCATGTGTGCCTACTGTGGGTTAACTTCTCAAATACACTGGCCATGGGCAACACAAGCACTCCTGTTTAAACTTTGCGGGGTCCTCCTGTTATTTTACAGCAGGGGTAGGCAATCCCTGGCATGCATGTTGACAGTCGCATGTGAGCCCATTTGGAATGGCAGGTGGCATCCTTTGTGGTCCCAGAAAGGAGCGCTGCTAGCCTGGAAAAAAGATCTTGGACTCGATAAGCTGACATTTGGGGCTTGCATGCTGCCGCTGCAGCCACCGCTTCTGCAGCCAGCCCGGCAGCAGACAGGGCTCAGGCGCTGGGACTCGGGGCTTGAGCCCTGTAAGCCTGCTGCCAGCGATGCCCCTGGTCCCAGAGAAATTGCCACTCCTGCCACTGAAAGCCACTCCAGGCAGCTTCTTTCAGAGGCAGAAGGGGCATGGGGAGTCCCCACCATGTCTGTGCCCAGAATGGCTCCTCTCCACTATGTAGTACCACCATAAGGAGCCACTCCAGGCAGCTTCTTTCTGCAGTGTGCTTGGAGATCCCCAAGAACAGCTGCTCGGGGCAGTTTCTTTCTGCAGTGTGCCTGGGGGTCTTAGTGCCCAGGCATGCTGCCAAGAGGATCTGCTCTTGGTGGCTTTTTTCCACAAATGGCAACTTTCAGTGGCATGCCTGGGAAGCACCACCCCCACTCCAGCGGTGGCTGCTGCCAAATTTTCAGGCATCCAGAACTTTTTTTGGCTGAGGGGCCATCAGCACCGAGGAGGAGGAGGGGCTGGCATGGCAAAGATTGCTAAACCCTGCTTTACAGGTTAGTGATTGGCAAATCCCAACCCTTGAGCCTTCTGAAAATCCCCTTCAGTCCTTGATCTCCTTGAAGTATTCACATATTTTCTACCTCCAAAGAAACAGAACACTTTAGCTTACCAGTCCCACCTCAAATAAATGCTCTGCTTAACACACAGCGCTTAGGTATGTTTACAGAGAAGTCAAGTATAAGTTTATTTAACAAAATATATTCAGCTAACAGTAAGTATTGGAAACAAAGGGTTGCAGATAAAGTAAAATCATAACATGCCTTTAGAGCCTACTGAATCAACAAGAGAGTCATGTCCTCTAGAGCAATGTTAATTCAAGATTCTGCAACGTTTTACAGCCAGACTGAAACAAGCATGCTATTTGTTTGCCTCCTAAGTGAAGAATTAAATGTTGTTTTCAATTCCAAGATATATCAGACCAAACCTTTGTCCTTGTCCATAAACAGGACACCACTACTATTTATAATTCATGTAGATTAGTTCTCTTGTAGATTTTGTAATAGTCCTCAACATACTTGAAGACTGTTATCAGGTCTTCCCTGTCTTTCTTTCTCAAGACTAAACATACCCAGTTTTTTTAACCTTTCCTTATGGGTCAAGTTTTCTAAACCTTTTTTATCAGTTTTGTTGGTCTCCACTGGCTTCTTTCCAATTTGGCCACATTTTTCCTAAAGTGTGGGTCCCAATACTAGGCACAGTACTCCAGATGAGGCCTCTCTAGGGCTGAGGAGAGTGAGATAATTACCTTCTGTATCTCACATATCATGGTCCTGTTATAACACTAGAATTATATGCCTTTTTAGCAACTGCTTCATGTTGTTGATTCACATTCATTTCCACTATGACTCCCAGAGCCCCTTCTATAGTAGTATTGCATAGCCAGTTATTCCCCATTTTGGACTTGTGCATTTGAATTTTTTCTTTATAAATGTAGGACTTTGCACTATCTTTATTGAATTTCATCTTCTTGATTTCAAACCAGTTCTCAAATGTATCTAGGATTTTTTTAAAATTCTAATCCTGTCTTCCAAAGTGCTTGTAGTCCCTCCCAACTTTGTATCATATGCAAATATTTTAAGCAGTCTCTCCCACCTATTATTAAAGTGATTAATGAAAATATTGAATAATAGCAGACCCAGGACTGACCTCTTTGGGACCCCACTTACAGCCTCCCAGTTTGGCAACATATCATTGATAATTACTGTCTGAGTATGTTTCCAACCCGTTGTGCACCCACCTTACAGTAATTTCATTTAAACCACATTTCGCTCATTTTCTTATGAGAATGTCATGTGTGGCAGTGTCAAAAGCCTTACTAAAATCAAGATGTATCATTTAGTCAAAGCCACATAATGAGTCAGTGGTGAGCTGGGATTAGATAGCAGAAGTTACTTGTCTTCTAATCCTGGACTACATCAGTTCACCATGCTACATTGTCCAACTTTCATCTCTCTCCTCACCACAAGCTTACATTAATACTCAGACATGGTTATAAATTCTAAATGCAAATTTACAAGACTTTTTGAACTCTGAACATCTATTTTTAGGTTGCAATAATTCAAAAACCCTTGGGCAATTGCCTTAAAATGTTGCAGAAAAAATTACCTCAGACCAAGTCCTAACCTACCAATTTTGATGCCTATATGACTTTTCCAGTGATTTTAGAGGGAGAGTGGAACAATACTGTGCTCAAATGCCTATGAAACAAGTTTTAACTATATGGTGACAGTGTGAATAGAAAGACTTACAATTGTAAGCTAACAAAGACCCAAACCTATAAACTGATGATCCCTAGTTTCACAGGGCTGAGACTGAAGCAGATGCTGATCCTGCATAGAACTTGATGACTAATATCATAGCGTGTGTCTACACTTAAAATTGAATTTGAATTGAGGACAATCAATTCAAATTAAATTAAGTGCATGGCCACACTTGCTTTCCTCAGTTCGAACTGAGGAACTCCTGAGTTCGTATTGATGATAGCTGATTTCAAAGTAGTCAAACCTCCTTTGACTTCGAACTCCCGGTCAGTTCGAACTCAGTAGTTTGAATTGACCCCGTGTGACCATGTCAATTCGAACTCACTGTTAGTTCGAATTGACAGGGGTTGACCTTCCTCCCAGGGTGCATGGCACCCTGGAAGGAAGACCAGCCCTCTAGCACCTGGGGCCAGCAGCCCCAAAGGTGCCTCCAACACCTCCAACCAGATCAGGCTGGGGGGCAATGGGGTTCCTGTCCCCTGGCTGGGGACAGGGACCCCCGCATGTGGCTCCAGCCCTGCTTGGCAGCTGGGGAAGGGATACCTGAGGGGCTGCAGCTGTGTTTCCCTGGTGCGGGGACAGGACCCTGGCGCTGGGCTGGAGCTGCGCTGGCCGCACACTGGGACGGGACCCCAATGCGTGGCTCCAGCTCCTCCTGCCGTGCGGGGAAGGGACCCCTGTATGCGGCTGGAGCTCCACTGGCAGCACGCTGGGATGGGATCCCCGTGTGCGGCCAGCAGGGCTCCAGCTGTGTGTGGGTATCCGATGCTGGTGCACGGCCAGCAGGGCTCCAGCCACACATGGGGGTCCTGCCCCTGTGTGCAGCCAATGGAGCTGGAGCTGCACACAAGGGTCCTGTCTCACTTGTGGCCAGTGGGGCTCCAGCCCAGTGCAGGGGTCCCATCCCCATGAGTGGCTAGCGGGGCTGGAGCTGCACATGGGGGTTCCTTCCCCAGCCTGGGGAGTGCGGCTGCAGCCCGGGTGGGATCCCCGGCTGGCAAGTGGGGCTGGAGCTACTGGCGGGGGTCCCTGTCCCCATCCCCAGGGGTGCGGCTCCAGCCCAGCACAGGGATCCCATCCCCGCACTGGGGGAGTGTGGCTGTAGCCGCGCACAAGGTTCCTGTTCCTGCATGTCGCCAGCTGGGCTGGAGCTGGGCAGGGGGAATCCTTTCCCCCCACCTGGCCAGGGGAAAACATCCCCTGCCAGGTTCTAGCTTTCTGAGCCTGGCATGGGGAAAAGTATCCCCTGCCCAGTTCTAGCCACACTGCGTCTAGAAGTGGGCAGGACATGCTTTTCCCTGTGCTGAGCTCAGAGGGCTGGAGTCTGGCAGGGGATTGGGTGGTGGCATGGCCCTTCTTGGGGGCCATGTTGCCACATCTCCCATAGTGCCCCTTCTTCAATTCATATTAGCAAGTCCAGTCCGTGGATATGCTAGTTTAAATTGGAGTTTCTGATGTGGCCATGTTAATACAAATTGAGTGAATTCAAACTAATAATTAGTTTGAATTGATAAGTTTGAAAGATTTAAAGGCTGAGAACCTAAAACAGCTTACAGAGAACCAGGATGCAGCTGAAAGCTAAGGGCTCCCTCAGATTTTAGGTTTTTATGCTGTTGTATGAGTACAAGTCATATAACATGTACTCACCTTACTCCTCTATGACTGTGAGACATGGGGCACTATCAATGCTCCATCAAACAGCCAGATGCTTTTGCCTTTGCTGCCTAAGATCTATCTGTAACATCAAGTGGCAGGACAGGATCCCAAACACAGAAGTTCTTGAGAGCTGCCAGATCCCTGGCACTCAGAGCATGTTTATCAGGGCTCAACTTCACTGGATCAGACATATGGTCCCTATGGAGGTTTCCTATGTGCCAAAAGCAGTCCTCTACAGCTAATTGAGGACAGGAATGCACTCTTAAGGGTCAACCCATCCTCAGATATAAAGACATTTTGAAGGCCAACCCTGAAGCAATCAAGACAGATATCAAAACCTGGGAATTCATTGCACTCCTACTGAATTTCAACCCATTTCTGTTGCTCTACTCTTCAAGGTCATCCAGTATAATAACCAGTCCTCCTCTATAGTTTACCCCCAATTTTATATCAACAAATTTCATTAGCACGCTCCTACTTTTTGTGTTGCTAATAAAAATAGGGTATAAAATTGGCCCGAAGACTGATCTCCACTAACCTTCCTCCAGTTCAGTAATTCACCTTTTAATACAGTTCTCTCTGTCTTCTCCCTTTAGTTCTTTATCCACTTTAACAGTTCTGGTGGTACCATGTCAACTGTTGTCATAATGTCCAAGTGTATTAGATTTACAAGTAGTCCTCACTTAGTGACCGGGTTCCGTTCCTGAAACCCGGTTGATAAACGAATTGGTCACTAAACGAGGAGCAGCCCTTACCGGTATTTCAGGCATAATGTACTTTACTGGTAGTGGGTTTTTCAACCATCGGTAGATAGTTTTAATGTCACCTTTGCATCATTTATAACATTTTTCATATATATTTTAAATGTTTTAAGCTCTAATGTACTGAACTTAGTTTGCATAGTGTACTGTAAATATAGGTAATCTGAGAGAGTTGATGCGAGTTCTCGTACATCGCCATAATACCAACTCATCAGAGAGCCGGTCATAACTCTGAGGGGTCACTAAACGAGTAGGTCACTAAGTGAGGACTAGCTGTACTGTATTTCCTTTATTTATAAAAGTGTTATTTTATCAAAGGAGATCAAGTCAGTTTGGTATGACTTACCTTTAGTAAACTCATTTTGCATTACAAACCCTTTACTTCCATGAATTTAAATTATTCTTTCATTCAAACTTTGTTCTAAATATTTGCATGCTGCTTAGATCAGATGAATTGGTCTGTAACTGCCCAGATCACTTTCCCCCTCTTTCTTAAATATTAGTACTTTCTGCAATTCTCTAGACACAGTGTTTGAATCTTTACAACTGTTTTGATTTGCTGTTACAGTCTGATCTCTTCCCATGACATACACTTTCCTGCATTTATTTTCTCCCGTTTGGTAAGTTCCCCCATCTTAAAAGCATTAAACAAAGTGGGATTTTCTCCTACCAAAGCTTGTGCAACAAATAAATGTGTTAGTCTTTAAGTGCTACAGGACTCTTTGTTTGTAGTACTACCTCTGTATTCCTTTCAATGTTCTAAGATGAAAAGAATATGAGTTAATTTCTGAGCTGTATCAGATTAATTTTAATCTTCTTCTCATCCATGCTGCATAGGAACCCTACCTTATCCTTCCTTATTCTCAGTTACATAACTAAAAACCAGTATATTAATTTCCTCAGCAAGAGCAATTCAACCTGACTTCTAGCAATTTTCACTTTATTCCTATATTTCCTAACCTCTAATCTTTGCTGATTAATCACTTTCCCTGTCGTAATCATCTTTTTTAAGTGGTAATTGTGTCTGGAGCATTTGCCAGCCAGTATTCCCCCCTTGCTTGGGATGCAGGTAGTTTTTGTGTAACTGATTTAAAGAAATTCCAAGTCTCCTCCACATTTAAGTCCCTGAGTTTTTCAGTGTAATTGCTTTCTTTAACTAGTAGATGCACATGACTAGACAGTTGCATTTTGTTGCTTTCATAGGTGAAATACTTCGCATACCAGAAGCTCTCTGCATTCCTCCATTTCCCCCACAAGCTACTTGTGCAATCCTACTACCCCTCTTTATATCAGGGACTCCCTTCAATACCCTTCTCCATGCCAGGAACTCTGCATGATCTCCATTCTCCTCTTCACCCTGTATCAGATTTTGTGTGCCTGCCTATTCCCCTCTTTTGCATATGCTAGGGGCTGTATGTCTTTGTTATCCCCCAACTCTTCTCCCCTTTTTCCCCTCATTCCCTATGCCAGGACTATGTATGCCTCTCCATTCCACCATATGAGCATTACTCATTCTTCCATCTGTGGCAGGGGATCTGTGTGCCCTTCCTAAAATATTTTTTTTTTCTTTCTGGGAGATATGTCATTCAGAGTGTCAACATTTTAAAACTGCATTGGGATGGGCAGAGCTGAGGATGTAATTAGTATATGTTATGATGAAAGGTGTTAATGGCTGCTGTCAACTGGTTCTTTGATTTATAAATCTCAGAAGTGGTTGAAGCTGGTGGCTCTGCTAACCAGATGCCAGGGTCGATGCCTCCCTCAGTCTCCTTATTGGGTTCTCTAAATTTCACCAAGAAGACAAAACAGAGTTGGGTTACTGATGCCATGAATAGTTCCTAAAGTGTTGGAATTGATCAGATGTGGTGTTCAAAAGTTATCCTAAAACAAACAAGGAGTCATGTGGCACCTAAAGATGACCACATTTATTTATTCCATGAGCTTTCAAGGGAGAATATCTGTTTGTCAGATGCTTTGAAGATGAGTAGCTTACAGAATAGGAGGAAATAAGTGCAGGGATACGTAAATCAAGGCTTCAAAGAGAACCTGCTGAGATTGAATTTATTTGCAAATTTGATTGCATTGCTTCAAGGCAGTGGTTCCCAACCTTTTTTAGGCTGGGGACCCCTTTTCAACAAAAATATCTTTGCAGCCCCCCTGGCTGATTGTGTAACCTGGCCTGTGCAAGCGGACTCTGGCCGGCGCCACTCTGGCAGCACCGCTGGGACAGCTGGTGAGTGGTGTAGGCGCTGCCATTGCCATGGCCTGTGCTGCTGGGGAGCCAAGCTGTGGTGGCTATGGCCCCCTGCCCTTCCCCTGTCAGGGAGCTGCCACAGCCCCATCCCCCTGCTGGGATCCAGCCACAGGCAGGCAGAGGCAGCCCTGGTAGGGAGCATCAGGGCTGCAGCTGGATTCCAGGCCTGGTAAGAAGTAAGTCTGTGGAGCCCCTGCAACATGTCTGTGGACCCCCCAGTGGTCCCCAGACCCCAGCTTGGGAGCCACTACTTCAGGGCTTAATATGGGCTTTGGATTTTTTTCTAATCACAACACATGATTTAACCTCATCCTCCTCTATATGCTGTTCCCCACTGTTTGAATATTTATAACTGCTTTGATTTGCTGCTACGGTGTGACCTGTTCCCATGACTTTTACACTTCCCTGCATTTATTTGCTCCCATTCTATAAGCTCCCCCAACTTCAAAGCATCTGATGAAGTGGGCTTTTCTCCCATGAAAGCTCATGCAATAAATAAATTTGTTAGTCTTTAAGTGCCACAGCACTACTTGTTTGTTTTGCTGAACTAGACTAACATGGCTACCCCTCTGACTCTTAATAAAATCAGAGACACTGATGTTTAGGAAGAAGATTCAAGGCATAGGCCTCAAAATTCTATCATCGTTTAGTTCACAATTCAAAATCTCTTACACATCACACCTAAAACTGAGGCTGCATACTTCAATTATCTGCTTTATAATTTAAATAAATGGCACCGGAGGGGGGGGGGGGGGAAGCTTCCCCAGTTCTTTTCCCTCATGGTTAGGCTACCAGGTACCAAAGCATGGAAAGGAGGACAGGGAAGTATAAAAAGGAGGACATTGGAGGACACATGGAGCAAGTGTAGTATTAATATAATATTCTTTTGTTTTTAGGGGGCCCTGGAACACTTTCCCCTAAAAACAAGGTATTCTGTGGCATTCCAGCATACTTTTTAACCCCTATATGTAAAAAGCCAGACAAAAATAATGTATTTTAAAATGCCTGCCAGACAGAACATGAGGGTAAAAAGAAGGACATGAAGGTAAAAAGGAGGCAGTGTCTTCCTTTTGCCTGACATCTGGTAACCCTACTCAGTCATGGTGGAGGTTAGTCAGCAAAGAACAATTCTGTTTGTGTCTGAGCAGGGGTGAGATTTCCAGCCGTGTCCTCCACATCTGCAAACCAGTGTGCCCTGTAACTTTTTGTAGGCTGCGTGCACAAAAAATTTGTGTGTGCAAAAAATTTCATTGTGTGTACTAATATTAACAGAGTTGAACTGTTTTGTGTGCATGGGTTTCACGACCTGTGTGCACAGGCACAGCTTAGAGCAGGGGTCTCAAACACATGGGCCGTGGGCCACATGCGGCCCCTAAAGCTATTCCCTGTGGCCTGCAGTGACACAGTCATTACTATTTGCAACATCATTGTATGGAAGGGTTTCCATGGTGCGGCCTTCGGGCTACTGTTCTAGTCCTCATGCAGCCCTTGTGCTGATTTGAGTTTGAGACCCCTGGCTTAGAGGAAAGAGTGGTGCAAACCCAAGCCTGGTCCCCCTCAAGCAGCAGGTCCACCCCGCTCAGGGGGGTCTGGCTTCCCTCGCTCTTTACAGGGCCCAGCGGCTGCCCGGCCAGGGCTCGTAGCAATGAACAGCCTCAGCCCCAAGTTACCTACTAATCCCTTCTCCCCACAGCCATTATTCCCCCCTCCACCCGGCGCCCTTTAGCCGCCCCTCATCTGCTGAGGGAGGATGGAGCTTCACCCCCCGCCCCCGCGCACAGCCACGAGCCCGGCCAAGCGCCGCGCGCGCGCGCCACTCGGCCTTCCGGCCGGCAGCCCCACTGCGCCTGCGCGCGCCGACGCCGTGGGGGGCGCGCGAGGGGCGGGCGCCAACCGCGGACCCGGAAGTGCCCGGCTGAGGGATAACGGCCGCGGCCGCCAACCGTTCCGGTGAGGGGCTGAGGCGCGCCGCTCCCCGGGGTAGGAGCCGCCAGTGTGGCGGGGAGGAGGAGAGGGCTGACGGGGAGATTAGGGGCGGGTGGGAAGGACGGGGGAAGATGGGGGAGTCGGGGGCTTTTGCCCCCCATCTCCATCTGTGGGTCCTTTGGCCTGGCACATTTACCCTTCCCCTATGTCTGCTGAGGGGCTTTTACCCTCGCACTATTTCCCAGTACGCCAACGGGGGGGGGGGAGAGAGAAAAGGGTGAGGGGCAGGAGTGAGTGTGAACAGGGTGGGGGTGGGGAAGGATGGAGCAGGTGGGTGAGAGCAGTATTCTCCCCAAGACTTCAAATTGGGGGTGTGTTTAGGGGGCTTTTGGGGGTGCTCACTAAATTGGTATAAGACTGTGACTAGCTGACAATTGGGGGGTGTAGGGGGGAGGAGGGGGTCCTCGCTAATTTGGTCTAACATTGTGACTAGCTGACAACTGGGAGTGTTGGGAA
Organism: Podocnemis expansa; assembly: GCA_007922195.1. Lineage (NCBI taxonomy): Eukaryota > Metazoa > Chordata > Testudines > Podocnemididae > Podocnemis > Podocnemis expansa. Next base: position 15,526,711 of record ML681998.1, read on the forward strand.
ATTCAGGGAGCTGTAAGGGGTGCTCACTAATTTGGCATAACACTGTGACTAGCTGGCAACTGGGGGGATGATGGGAAATTATGGCAGGGTGTGTGGGGGAGTGTTAGGGAAATCCCTGGATGAGAGTGTGTAAGGTTGGGGACAGGCAGGGGTGAGGTGTGATGATGAGAGAGAGAAATTGAGGGCAAATGATGGTGAGGGGGAGAGTGTCCTGATCATAGCTAGGCTCAATTAGCTTTTTATTGGTGAAGGTCAGGAAATGTTAATTTCTCAGTTGAGACAGAACCCTACAAAAACCCAAATTTCTTTTGTTAGTAGTAGAAATTTGCAGTTAGGCAAAGGAAGAGAACTGATTAGAGTTCTATAGAAGGACATTTAGTTTGGGGTTTGATGTGTGATGGTTGACACTTTGTGTTTTTAAAGCTTTAACCTTTTGAATCTGAACTTCTACTTGCCTTAAATAATTATTTTGATCCACACCTTTCAATTCCTGCAACTGTGAAAATTTAAAAAGATAATAGTTGATAAAAATGTTTAAAAATAAACATGTATTAGCTGTCCAAATTAAAATAGAAATAAAAATCAATTTCTGCTGGTCCTAATTATAGGATTTATGTAGTTCTGAAGCGAACTGCTGTAAAATTGCATTTTATGCTGTACAGTATAGTCAAGAAAGTAAGACGTGCAGGTCTTGTGGCTATCCGTGTCAGAGACTGTGCTATGCCAAATGCAATTTATGTTTAGCTGGATTTTGAAAAACTTTGGTTTGCCAAGAATGGCAGGAAATTGAACTTCACTTTTGATAGCCAAAAATTTTTCAAAACTTGTAAGACCAGTGACAGTTCAGTCTGAACCAGTGCTCTAATCTGTCTTGTCATCAGCCAAAGGTGAGTTTATAAATTGGCGGGGTATGTACAGATCCAGAGACGTGTTCTTGTAAACTGTTATGTAAGGATATGGCAGGCATGCTCTCCTGCTGCTTTATTTTTATATATTGTACAATATATATTGTACCTGATTCTACCACAAATGGGTTGAGTGTTCAGGAACCTAAATATTGAATATATGTAGATTTCCTTTACATATATGTAACTCCTCTTAATTAAACACAGTTTGAAGTTTGGAAATATTAAAAATTTGCATTGCATTAAATAATGTGGCTAATTTTTAATGTGACTTCTTACTGATATTTTTTAGTGCTTGGCATATAATCCGGAAATCTACCACAATGCTAGAATCCTATGTGACTCCTATTTTAATGAGTTATGTGAATCGCTACATTAAGAACTTGAAGCCCTCTGATCTACAGCTGTCACTATGGGGAGGAGATGTGGTTCTTAGCAAACTTGAATTAAAGCTGGATGTACTTGAACAGGTAGGTTGAATTACAGTAGCTACTATGTATGTGGTTCAGTTTAAAATATATTCAGTAAAATTTTCAAGCTGCTGTCTGTAGATCAATATTTACTTAAAATCATGATTGTATTTGCTGTCCATTGTGTTCCCATCTACATCTCTTTGGAGCTTTTTTCTCCTGTTGGTGAGCTGTTAGCGGATCTGGGAACGGATGAACGGGTAACCTTTGCATTTCTGCAAATCACTGGGTTTGAGGAGACAACATCTCTATGAGCACATTCCTTTTTCCAGTGACTAGTCATTTAACAGTACCAGGACTTAACTGAATTGCTTCTCCCTTTTAAAAATATTTCCAATCTTTTCTTTTGCTGACTGAATTTAGTGATATTTAAAATCATTCAAGATATTCTGTATCAAATTTAAATCTTCTTTTTAACCATTGAGATGCAAATTTTAACATACAGGAGTCATTGCAGATAGTCTCCAACTGCTTCGGTGGCAGCCTTCCTCTTTCTACCGGGGCTGCACACAGAAAGACTAGTTCTATAGCAAAGTCCACTTCACAAATTGTGTGATTCCTTTTGGTGATTTCAATTTGTAGGTTGATGTCCAACAATGTATACTTGCAGATATATGATGTTTCTGTCATATTCAGTTTCTTCACGTCATTTGTCAATTAATATTAGGACTCTCCTACTCCTTAGCTAAGCCATGGCAGGTCAGACTGTACTCGTTCAAGCCCAAAGAGAAGTTTTCAGTCTCCAAGGTTGTCAGGCCAGCCTCCAATTAACATCATTTTTATTTTATTTTTTAAAAAAAGTAATGCAAAGAATTTTATATAAATAATGCTAGTAAGTGCATGTAAATACAAATTAACTGTGGTTTGATTTACCTCACGAGCATGTATATACATATATTTTTTTTTTATTATGGAGTCTCTTGTTACAAATGTGTAGTTAAGCTTGACTTCCATTTTGCACTGGGAGAAGAGATTCCGAATTTTTGTTACTTATAAAAAAAAATACATTTTTTCTTTTCAAAATGACAGCACCTACTCTTTGAGGACAGAATGAATTTTCTGGGAATTTGTAAGTAGATATTTAATTAAAGTTAGTTCAAAATGTGGTCCTTTTAAGAAACTTTTGATGTCAGTTTTGTCCTTGACCAAAACGATCTTAAGAATGGAATAATGGAGACTCATCAAACTTTTTACTAATTAAAATGGATTAAAATCTTGTACATATGCTGTAGTGGAAGAAATAATGTTGAAATTAAATTATTTACTATTTTGTGTTGTTGTAGAAGGGGGCATTTCAACTGCTTGGGTATCAGAGGAAGCTCAACAAATCACAACCTTTTTTTAAAGGCTGTCTTGCATGCAACATTTCTTATTGCTTGTTAATGAGTCAGAAGTGTGAGGGAGATGGGGTACATGTCAGGCATTCTCTTTGTTGGTGTTATATGTATTACAGTTGCCTCTAGAAGCTGCAGTCATGGACTTCCATACTGCTAGGTATTGTACAAAAACAGGAAACTTTTTTTTTCTTTTCTAGATTATTTGGTCTGTTCCACTGCTGTATAAAGGTTTCTGTGGCTGCATGGTAATTGTCTGTGTTCAAAGGCTCTCTGCTATACTCAAGGCAGTTCTGCCAGGGAACTGAGGCAGAAATGCAGAGATCGCATACAACCAACAGGAATTTGAACTTAACTTCTACCTCTTTCTTATAGTGCTGATCTCACTAACACAGCTGTAGCACAGCTGTAGAAATCAGTAAGTCATTGTAAAGTAGGGAACAGATTCACCATATATTTTAATAGTTTTATGCTGCTTTGGCAATGCAGAGCAGCTGTAAACCTTGGTTAATTGGCCAGTCCACTCTGTATGATTGGTCTTCTCTGGTGTATTGGTGAATCTGCCCTTAAAAGTTAAAATAACGCTCTAAAATTGTGATGGTATATCTTTCAATCATTAGATGTACTGAAAGGCAGCAGTCTTCTTGGGTTTCTTGTTTAGTGTTATTGTCTTTATAATAAAACAAACAAGGAGTCCTGTGGCACTTAAAGACTAACAGATTTATTTATTGCATGAGAAAGCATCTGATGAAGTGGGATTTTCTCTCGTGAAAGCTCATGCGATAAATAAATTTGTTAGTCTTTAAGTGCCACAGGACTCCTTGCTTGTTTTGCTGCAGTAGGCTGACACAGCTATCCCTTTGGAACTTGTCTTTTTAATAGATTTTAAAACCAAGATATTTGCAGGCAAAAACTACTTTAAAACTGAGAGTATGGATCAAAGGGCAAAAGGCATTACAAGGATATAATAAGCAAGGAGTCCTGTGGCATTTTTAAAGACTAACAAATTAACTTGTCGCATTTAGTCTTTAAAAGTGCCACAGGACTCCTTGCTTGTTTTGCTGAACTAGATTAACACAGCTACCCCCATTACAAATTCAGGAAATTAATAAATTCCAAGTCCAGAGGAGTTGGCCTTACCTCTTATATAACACAAATATAGAACTTCCCCAAAATAATGCCAAGAGCATATCTTCCAGAAGAAATCCTCTCTTGATTTAAGAATTGCCAGTGATGGGGAATTCACTGTGACTTTTTGGAATTGTTAGAATGGTTAATTATCCTCACTATTAAAATTTACACCTTTTTTGCAGTCTCCATTTATCTGTTTTCATCTTCTAGCCTTGGATCTTGTTGTACCTTTCTCTGCTAGGTTGAAGAGACCAATGTCTAATATTTATTTCCCATGCAGGTACTTAAAAACTTTAATTAAATCCCCCCTTAATTTTTTTGTTAAGAGAAAGATAGCTCAGTTACTAAAAGGCATGTTTTTTTCATCATTTAATTATTCTTATGGCTCTTCTTTGAACCCTGTCAAATCTATTAATAACCTTCTTGAGTTGTGGACACCAGAACTGGACGCACTATTCTGGCATTGGTCACACCAATACGAAATACAGAGTTGAAGTAACCTACTATTCCATCCCAATATTCCCTCATGCATGCCTCCAAAGATTGTGTTAGTCCTTTTAGTCACAGTACTGCACTGGGAGCTCGTGTTCAGCTGATTTTCCACTGTGTCCTATAAATCTTTTTTAGAGTTGCTGCTTCTAAGGCTGGATCTCCTGTCTTTTAAGTAAGGCCTACATTCTTTGTTCCAAGATGTGTACATTGACATTTAGCCAGATTAAAACACAAATTGTTTGCCTTCAGCAGTTTACTAAGTGATTTGGATGACTCTAAATCAGTGATGGGTCCTCTTCATTATTTACTACTTCATCAGTTTTTGGATTATCTGTAAATTACCAGTGCTGATTTTATGTTTTCTTCCAAGTCATTTATAAAAATATTAACTAGTATAAGGCCAACCACCAATCCCTGGGAGACCCATCAGCTGGAGCCCTGCGCAGATACAAATAAGTGGATCCGTATCCAACCTGCATCTGCAAGAAATTGCCTGCGGCTGTCTGTGTTGTATCCATGAATGCAGATATAATGCGGATATCCGCTGATATCTGCATATTTGCAGGGCTCTACCCTCAGGAAACACAACCTTGTTTACAATTCCCAGTTTACAATTTCATTTTGAGTTCTATCAGTTATTCAGTTTTTAATCTATTTAATGTAGTATTAATTTGTATAGTTTGTTTTTAATTAAAATGTCATGTATTACCATGTCAAGCATCTTACAGGTGTGTAAGTATGGTACATCAACACTATTTCCTTTACTAACAAAACTTGTAATCTTTAAAAAATGATATCAAATTATTTTGACAGGATCTGTTTTCCATACATCTGGGTGAGTGGCCTTAATTGTATTACTTTCCTTTAACTATTTATTGAGTACCTTATCAGTACCTCTATTATCTTGACCAGGATTAGTGGTAGGCCTCAGGTCTGTAATTATTTAGGTCCCATTTACCTGTTTAAAATATTGTCACAATGTTATCTTCCAGTGTTCTGAAGCATCCTTAAAACTTACTGAAAATCACCATTAATAGCCCAGCAGGCTACTTAGCCTGCTATTTTAGAACTTCTGGATGCAACGTACCTGGGTGTGCTCATTTTAAAATGTCTAACTTTAGTAATTGTTATGTAACATTCTCCTGAGATTACCAGTAGAATTTAAATAACGTTATATGAGGTAGTTACATCATTTGTTTTTCCTGAAATACAGAATGGACGTATTTTTTGAACTTTTGCCTTTTCTGCATTATGATGATGGTTTTTTTTCTGCTATTTCCAGCTAGTAAAGGGCCAGTACCTTTTGTTCCTAATATAATTATATTCCTTTTAATTCTTCTGGCTGTAGATTTCTCCTTATATCCCTCTTGCTGCTCCTATTTATTTTCCACAATTTCTAGCTTTTGGTTTATATTCATTACTACAAACTTCCCTTCTTTTCCATGTTGTTTTTTTTATATTTTTTTAACTGCCTTCATTTCCCCTCTAAACTAGGTTGGTATTTTGACCGATATGCTCTCCTTTGCTTGTAAGACTGTGACTTATGAGGCATATAGTAAAGTGTCATTAAACATTCTCAAATCATCATTATGTTTTTTTGATTAAAATGTTTCTCCAAGCTGATTTCATTCAGAACTGTTTTCAGCGTTGCAAAATTGTCCCTTTCAGATTAGATCCAGTTAAGAGTACTTTTAAGAGAAATCCAAACATGTTAAGGTACAGTAATGCACAATTAGTGTTCCAACAACCTTAAAAGTCCCTTGTAGCAGTACCATGAAGAGAAATATAAGAAAAAGCTGCATGTCTTTAAAAATTAGTTTAATTTAGTCTGAGAACTGCAAACGTTAAAATGTCTTAATTACTCTTGTATGGCTGTTGCATGGCATCACTGTAGATATTATTTGTGAACCAGATTCTTGAATGTTAGGAAGATAAGTTTCATTTGAATGTGGAAGCAGAGATAATATTTATCTACTTGTACCACAGGGATGTTGAGTATTTTGTAGATTTTTTAAGGCTAACGGTGATCTTTAAAATCATCTAGTCTGACTTCCTGTATAACACAGGCCAAAGAATCTAGCCCAACAATTTCTGCATTGAACCTGTATTTTCTGTTTGAGCTACAGCATTTATCTTTTAGTGTTTGGATAGTACATGTAAAACAGTGTATGTATGAAGTATTAAACATTTAATTTAGTATAGTTACGAGAAATATTGTTTAACATTTCTTGTAACACTTAAATTAATGGGAAAAGATTCTATGGGAATGGAATGGGAATAAAAATAGACTCTTAGGATATTTGTTAAATTACTCAATGTGGTGCACACATTTGTTCTTTGCGGCCTCAGTTATCACTCTGAAGTACCACAACAAAGGGTTTGCATTCTATCACTGCAGAGACAATTATTTGTCCAGTTAGGATAACGTCAGACAACAGTTGTATCAACATTTCTTTGACACAGAAATGGTGACTTACCTTCTAAATATATAGGTAATCTGTGTCTCTGCATTTTACTCCACTTCCAACTTTCAGAAGTGTAGGTTCTTTTTTTTTCTTCAAAGGGGTTTTTGCATCTTGTAGGAAGCCTTGGACACAAATGGGATTTTGAGTAAAATCCATCTGTTAAATAATGGAAAAAAGCTATTTCAGAATGCCTTGTAAAGTAAACTTAGAAATCCCAGATGTAAAAACAAATCAGGGTCTAAATAAACATTTCTATACTGATGATTCGCATAGAAATTAAATAGAAGAAGCCTAGCTTGCTCCTATAACTTAATTAAATTGCTGCTAGTATTAGCCTGTTATCTTCCTATGTGAAGACTTCACCAGTATGCTGTAAATTTTTTATTTTGTCTAGCTGTTGGAGAGCATGGTGCTTCTTATTGTTACCTGCTTGTTTCTTGTGGGCTCTTGCAAAGCAGATATAAAATGTTTGTCTCCACTTGTTACAGGCAGCAAAATGCAGTAATTCCTGTAGTTAAATTTGCTCTACACTGTCCATTCATTATAAGATTTTGTTTTGCGCTGCATGTAACTTTGTCAAAAATAGACAGTCCGGGTTAAAATGTTCTTTCTAAATGTTTGCTCAAGGCTAATTGTTTGTTTTTTTAAGGTAAAATGGTAGGTAAAAAAATTTTTTTTTTTTTTTTAAGGCAAAATGGTTCTTCTGTTTCTGAGAATGAGGTGATTGAATAATAAATTTTGTGCAATATTTAAAAAAAAAACCAAACTTATTACTGTTTCCTTGAGAAAATCTAGAGGTTTCATGCTCTGGAACATGGATTTGAGATTGACAAGAGAGTAAGTCTCCCAAATGTCAGGGATGTACCACTTGCTGTCCATGTGAAAATTCATCCACATTTAGTGAAGTTGTAAGCCTCTGAAAATTGCAGGTTTCACGTGATCGGCAGAGGTTTGTGAGCTTGAAAGCTATCTGTCTCCATTGAATGTGCTACATTCCCTCATAGCTCCTATGTACTTCTTGGATAAAGAGGAAGCAGCTTGACTGGAATGCAAATGGAGAGGTGTGAGGTCTAAAGTAGAACGAGGAAGAGATGTGAGGGAAGAGAATGCTAGGAGCTTGGCAGGAAAGGGGGTGAAGAGTAAGAGCTGGGAGTAGGGTACAGTGGCAGGCATAGTGAGGGTGCGGACTCCTGTGGGTAGGGTGGATTAAAAACAAGGTTGGGAGAAAGGCAGAGACCCAGGATTCGTGAAGACAGGAATAGAAGGATGAGGGGTGATGTGCAAGAGCAGAGGCGAGGGTATGGGGCAGGGGCTGAAGCAGAAAGGAACCACAAAAGTATGCGGAGTATGGGATGGAAGAGTCTGATGACTAGAGGAAAAAACTCCGCTATAACCAGGAGTTGAACCCAGAAGCCAGAGTTTTAACGTTTTGTTGTCTGGCATGTAGTAGAGATCTGTGGTGTGGCTCTAAAAATCTGAGTTTTGCTATAATCTATAAGGGATTATTCTAAAGCAGGCATGGCCAAACTGTGGCTTGGGAGCCACATGTGGCTCTTGAATGAAAAAGTATGGCTCCTGGAAGAACATTAGGAAAGCAGTCTCAGCCTAGGAGTTGTAAATCTCCTGCCCTGAGTATGCTCAGAGCATGCTTGGGGCAGGAGTGGAGCCCCAGACAGTGCCTAGCCTCACGAGTGGCCAGGTAAAGGGGCCCAGCCTGGAGGAGCCAGTGTCAGGCCCTGGGGGTTCAGGAGGGGGTTGGGGATGGCGGGGAGAAGCGCAGTATGGTTGGGATTCTAAAAAACTTGCCACTAACCTGGGGTCTTCTACATCGAGCCACAGCTAAGCTTTTACTGTATAGGCCTAGTTTTCAGTAATTATCAGAATCTGACATTAGTAGGATCAATATTTGCCCTGTTTTTATGATAAAATTAAAGTGTGCAATGAATTTTAAACTGAGTGATTTTGGAATAGGTAAAAGTATATGGCTATAAGCTTCAATGCGGCTCTCGAAGGTTTAATAATAAACTTGTGTTTCTCTTAAGATCCATAAGCTTGGCCACCCTGATTCTAAAGGATGGAATTTTTTGGTGTTTTTTCCAATCAAAAATTAAAGATGAAACCAAAAAAACTCCTTAAAATTACATCCAAAATAATGAATAATGGTAAGATGGCAAAGATGAGCACTCCAAAGTTAGAAAATGTCAGAATTAAGGTTGCACAGGGACTTCTGACTCAGTTATTGCACAGACAAGACTGTGCTCTCAATTTTAAGCAGGGTTGTGTAGTGAAGGGGGCTGTTGTCTGTAGAATCAAAATTTTTACAGGTCTCCTCTGTGTGCCCTTCATTTTTTGGGCACCGAACTTGAAACATTTGAGCACTGATTTGCAGAAATGCTGAGTACGCTCATCTGTAACTGAGGTCAATTGGAGTTGTGCTTTGAGTGTACAAGTAGTATAACATGCTAAGTACTTGTTTTAAAAAAAAGGCCCTTGGCCTCTTAAATTGGGCATCGGAGATTAGTTAACACTTTTGACAGCTTTGACTTTAATCTTTGTGCCTTATTTTCACAATTGTAAAATGGGGATAGTCGTACCACTTCACCTCCCATCGGTATTGTGGAGATCAATTCTATTATACTGGTAAATTACAGGCTACTATAGAAAAGCCCATGAGGAATTTAATTCTCAGCTCTGTGTAGAGCTTAGATTCTAAGCAGTAAATAATATCTGGGGCCATACACTGAATGATGAGGATTAAAAACAAATACTATATTTAGAACATGCTCATTCAGTTAGTACCATCCATCCTGCAAATAGCATGAGGCAGGGGTTATGTGAAAGAAGTATGCAACTGGGAAATTAGACTGTTCATAATGTCTACACACATGGGGCCAAATAAATGGTTGCCCAGTGAACATTGATTATAGCACTTCCAAATCTTTAAGTGGTTGACTTTGCAACCTATATGTTCTTTTAACGTCATCTTTTAAAATATATTTTTTGTTTTAAATTTGTTTAAAAATTATAGAAATGGAACCGTCTTAATGTATTTCACCCTGCGTGTGTTCTTGTTGTATATGCGGTGTGTAGAGAAACTCTCGTCAGTATGTCAGATAAACTACAAAGTAAATCTTCGAAGTGTGGAGTGTTATCCTGATTTGATTATTCTTCTCACCCTGACCACCTGTCCTCTTGCTTGGTTTGCTCCCTTAACCTTGAATATCATGTTAAAATAGGAGGAAAAGGGAATAAACTCATTTTTTAATAGAAAAGGCAATGAACAAGATACATAATGCCTGTTATTCTTTAAGTATTTGCTCCATATTTATTGTCATTTTTTAATGTCTGTCATTTGATTTGGGCCTGTTTCTAAGATCTACTAACACACACAGCTGTCTTTGATGTTTGAAAAAGTTTTCTGGGGCAAACAATGCTTCCACCACCATGACTTTTTTTTTTTTTTTTTTTTTAAACTATTCATCTGTAAAGGTCTGTGCATCCTCAAGTCGCTTTTAAAATAATACCATGCACTGTGTGTATGAATATAATTAATTTGCATGTTGTTAATTTAAGTATGCTGTAGTTATGTTTTTAGAGTGGTGATACTTTTCACTGTAATTGCATGTGAGATTGTGTTTTAAACCTTCTTTAATGATCAGGGCCATAGTATGGTCAGATGTTTCCTTTGAACAGATGAGCATAGTAAATGTGTGTAAATGCATGTGGCCAATTATTAGCAAAAGTGTCAAGAATTAGGCCATAATGACTGATTGCAGGGGGGAAAAAGAACTCTTGAGAATTTAGGAGAGGAGGGATGGGGTGGAGAAAGGGGGCAGTGATAAGATTTCTCTCTCTTCTTTTTTGTAAAACAGTAAATTTGTCCTTGACAATTCTGATTTTGTTTTAATATCTAGTTGATAATATCTAAATTCATATTTTCATACATATATTTTAATAGCTAATTAATTCACATTTTTAGGAGCTGAAGCTACCATTTACTTTTCTAAGTGGACATATTCATGAATTACGAATCCACGTACCATGGACAAAACTAGGCTCAGAACCAGTTGTCATCACAATCAATACAATGGAGTGTATTTTGAAACTAAAGGATGGAGTCCAGGTAAGAAGCCTTTGATGAGTTTATACACAATAGAATTATTAAAACTGAGGGTTTTAAAAAACTGATAAATAATTAATGTTTTATTAGAGGAAGGCAAATGATATTTTTTGTTTGGCATGTCTGTCTAAAAGTCTTTCTCTGCATTGAAGACATAATCAGGGTTGGTATCAGAGGGGGTGTCATGCTTGCTGTTTAAATTTTTCCTATTCTCTCACTTTATTTGCTGTAGTGTTGTATCTGCAGGTGTAAAAGTAGGTTAATAGCACACTCTGCCAAAATATTCTTGTGACTAGGCAGCAAATGAATCTCAAGAGCAACATAGCATCTTAAGTGCTTCCAGCATCTTCTGCCACCCAAGAAGCTGTGTCCCACTGCTGGATTAAGTTATACAGAATATTTCTAGGTTGAGTCTTCAAGAGATATATTAATATATAGGAGTGTTCTGTTAAAGTTTCTATTTTTCAGTATACCATAACAGTCTTTTCTGTTTTGATGTACAGCTAGTCCTCACTTAGTGACCTACTCGTTTAGTGACCCCTCAGAGTTATGACCGGCTCTCTGATGAGTTGGTATTATGGCGATGTACGAGAACTCACATCAACTCTCTCAGATTACCTATATTTACAGTACACTATGCAAACTAAGTTCAGTACATTAGAGCTTAAAACATTTAAAATATATATGAAAAATGTTATAAATGATGCAAAGGTGACATTAAAACTATCTACCGATGGTTGAAAAACCCACTACCAGTAAAGTACATTATGCCTGAAATACCGGTAAGGGCTGCTCCTCGTTTAGTGACCAATTCGTTTATCAACCAGGTTTCAGGAACGGAACCCGGTCACTAAGTGAGGACTACCTGTAATAAGTTATTTGCTATAAGTATGAAGTCTTCCTGGAAAGTTTGAAGGGGACAGGCATGTTAGTCTAGTTCAGTAAAATAAACAAGGAGTCCAATGGCACCTAAAGACTAACATATATTTGTTGTGGGGTTTTCTGCTGGGCAATCTCAAGAGATAAATATATTTTTTAGTCTTTGAGTGCCCCAGGGGACTCCTTCTTAGTGTTCTTGGAAGACATTGTGTCTTTTAAAAGCATTTTATTTAGTTTTTGTGACAGGCATATAGTATTTCATGTCTCTAAAATTTTCATTCCACCACAGCAAATTTGGTATCACATCAGCAGCTGGATGTCCTTTTCTTTTGCATATATGTTAGCTAAAAAAAGTTCTAAGCTTTGTGAAATATGCAGTACAGTAGAACCTCAGAGTTATGAACACAAGTTACAAACTGATATCAGTCAACACATCTCAGTTGGAAATGTAAGTACACAATCATGTAACAGCAGAGACTGAAGGGGGAAATAAAAAAAAGCAAATACAGTACTTATTACATGTGAACTACTTAAAAAAAAAAAAAAAAAAAAAAAGGGAAAGCAGCACTTTGTTTTTTGAATAGCAAGATTTCAAAGTTGTGTTAAGTCAATGTTCAGTTGTAAAACTTCTGAAGGAAAAGCCATAATGTTTTGTTCAGAGTTACAGGCATTTCAGAATTATGAACAACTTGCATTTGCATAACACTGAGGTTCTTCTGTAGTGTCTTGCCATATTTTAGCGTTCATTATCTATCCATCAATGGATATTTGGGAACACTTCAATAGTAAAGCATGCTTTAGTTGCAGGTTTCGTATTTTGTCTAAATATATAATTCATTTCAATAGATACTCCAATTATATTTAGTTTAGAGCCTTGGGACATAAACGTGAGATGTACAGATCTCCTATGGAACTTTCACAATTTGCTTAATGAGCTGTTAATATTTGATACCCATATTCAAATATCTGAAAGTAATTACGTTAGAGAACACTTCTGCTTTACATTTATATGATGAATGTTCTGTGATGAAAATCAATCTATTTCTGGAATTAGAAAATTTTTTGTTGTTAAAAACCTGGTCCTGGTTATGCCACCCATGCAGTGTTCTTTCTCTCCCTGTCTATTTAATATACATATCTATATATTTTACATGTGTATGTATAAACAACATCCAGACACTAAGTATTTTTTCAATGCGAAGGTGGAGGATTCAACACCAGATGTCCCATAAGAATCACATTTTAGAAGCAGCAAATTACAATTAATTATAGATGCTGTGGAAGAAGATTTGTAACACATGACTTTGAGCAACCCAGAACTAATATCTGATATTGGACCATGCAGATGGCTACTGCTGGTGTGATCAGATTTCCTGCTTGCATGGTATTTGAAACTTAAATTTTGTGGTGCATGCAGCAAAAGGTCAGATGTCATGAATGTAAAGCACTCTCAAAACAAGTATTTGTTACAGATGTTTAAGATTCAGAGGCAAGAAAGGATTTCTGAAAATTACAACTGACATTTGGACAAATTATTCAGTGGTATGTACACTCTGGAGAGTAACACTTGGGTCTGTGCCAATTACAGGGTTTATCTTAAGCAATAAGAATGCAAATGAAAACATTTTGTTGTTTGTTAGGGGTTTATTTTTAGGAACCTATCGGTTTAGTTTTTTTATTTTATGAAAAAATACTTCTATTAGAGATTGTGCTAAAGAAAAAATAACCATACCTAATGACTTCCATGTCAAATTCATGTAAGTATTTTTAGGCTATTTTAATTTGTGCTGTGTAATTGTAGACTGAAAGGCAAAGACAAAGCGTTTTATCATCAAAATATTTAGTTATTAGAAATTAATATTAAAATGTACCCGTAGTGTAATAGGTGAAATATCTCCTTAAAACACTGATGGTGGAATGAACTTTTTAAAACATTTTATTTTGAATTAACTATCAACTTAAACAATTGCACCAAAGATGTGCAAATCACCAAGATAACAGAAAAACACTATATCCACTGTTAATTCTCAAAAGTTATGGGCTGAATTCTGCTTTTCCTGCCTCAGGCAAAATGTCTACTGGAATCGTGAGTAGCTTTGTCTGAGCAAAGTGTATGCAGTCTTTGGCTCTAAGTTACAACCATGAGAACCTGTGGAAAAGAGGTGAAGTTAGCTGGATTTCTGATTAATGTTACCTTAGGTGTGCAAAGGAAGTAGAGGGAGATGGTTTTAAAACTTGATAGCCCTTTGGGTCTCTATGGAAAGGAAGCTCTGATCTTGTAGTGTGCTTTTGTGCATGCCACACCATGGGGATCATACACCTGCAACTCTAGGACAGTGGTTCTTGACCTTTTTTCTGTCATGATGCATCTGATATTTGATGATACCTGTATGACACACTACAGTCTGGCAGTGGCGGTGCTTGGGCTGGGAAGTGCTTCAGAGGCTGCTGTGCTCTGTAGGCTGTGGCTGGCCGATCTCTGGAGCATCGCAGCCTCTGAAGCACTCCTAGCTTAAGTGCCATCGCCACCACAAGCTTGGCTGGCTCTGCTCCCAGGCTGGCTGGTGTCTGGAGACTGGCCAGCCTAGAAGCAGTGAGGTGAGCTGGGGTGGTGACCCTCAGGCTGGGAGCACTCCAAAGACTGGCCAGCGTGAGAGCAGGGTGAGGCGAGACAGTGGTGGCAGCTGTGGTGCTTGGGGCTGCAAGTGCTCTGGGATCTGGGTGGGGGCAGTGTCCAGTCCAGTGTGGTCCGGCACCCTAGCCATCAGGCATAGTGGGGCCAGATTTATTTTTGTGAGGCAGGCAGGCAGTACTTCAGCTCAGGATCTCTGAGTTGCAGCCCTTAAGCTCCTTTACTCTTTTGGTCCTTACTGCCACCTGTGTTGTGTGGCAGAAAGAGGCAGTGTAGGGTGACAGGTGGCAGGAGCACCAAGCTGCCAGTTTTCCATGACATACCTCCCAGCTCTTTGTGGCACACCTTTATGTCCTACCACAGTGGTAGAGAATTGTTGCTTTAGGACAGGGATCTCAAACATGTGTCCCATGGGCTGCATGCAGGCTATTTCCTGTGTCCTGAAACAACACTAATGTTATCATTATTTGCAATATTGTTGTATGAAAAGGTTTCAGTGGTGTGACCCTTGGGCTAAAGTTCTAGTCCTCATGCTGCCCTCGTGGTGATTTGAGACTCCAGCTTTAGGAACTGTGTTGCTGCTGGTTCCTTTGTCCATGCGTTTGCAGTATGTCCTTCCCAAGTGAAATGAAGGCATGGAGTGGAAGGCAAGATTGATTCTAGTACTTTTAACTTGTGCTTAACTTCCATGATGATGATTACCTTTTTGGAAGAGGAGAATGTTTATTTGCTCTGAAGCATCTGGCACTGGCCACTGTCAGAAGATAAGGTACTAGACTAGATGGAACATTGGTCTGAGCCAATATGTTTGGTTTTATGTTCTAATGTTGAGTCTTGTTTCACCTACACATACTGTATACTCACAAAGCGGAGGTATTTCTGTAAACTGTGTTTCCCAATTCATTTTTGCTCAGTTATACTTTCTGTGATGAAGTAGTTTTCCCTAATAGTTTTATGAATGATATTCAAGGCTGTGACTTGCATAGTCATCACTTACTATCAGAGGGTTTAGAAGGGATAAAATGTAAAGCAGGAGCTGTGAGGTATTTGTGTTGTATAACTATCAGGGGTGGTATGAATGGTTTGATTAAGGAATGGCTGAAATTCACACCAGTGATGGGTCTGGAAAAACAGTGGTGACTCCAGTGGTGAACAGCTGACACTTAATGACGGGACACTGACAGGCAGAATATGAGAACTCAGCAGTGGTCCTTCAGAAGGACAACAGTAGAATGTGAGGTGAAAAGAGGTCAAGATGAGAACTGCCTTTCTGAGAGACAGAGGAAGCTCTGCCCTGGAGCAGACAAGCAGTTGGGTACAGAGAAAGGAAACCAAGATGGTTTCTAGAGCAGCATGGTGGAAGGAGGCCTTGCCTTTAGCCAGTATGGAGCACGTCTTAACCTTTGTTTCCCTCTAGTAAATTTTCATGCATACATAATACTCTCATTCATCTGTGGAAGGAAGAAATGGTTATGGATCCACATAATCAGTACTATGCCTCAGCTGTTAAATGGCCTCTTAGGGTGTATGTCTTCACTGATGGCAGCAAAATCGTCACTGTCAGCTTGGCATTCTAGCAACAGTTCGCAGTGAGTATGAACTTGCTTTGCCACTCCCAGAAGTGGGCCTCGGAAGTCCTGGAGGCCAGGGAGCCTGGGGAATGCCGACTGCAAGTGATTTGTGCTCGGCTTTCCCCTAATGTGTAACTGTGGCTAAGAAAGTCACTGCCAGTTATGCAAGGAGTTTTGTGTTCTTTGTGTAACTGGTGGTTGACTGCCACTGAAAAAACCCCAAGTGTAGACTGGCTCAGTGTGCCAGACCTGTAAACACATCCCATCCGTCGTTAAAGATAGGCAATGTGGTCTCGACATCTCTGAGACTAAGTCTCTGAGGTTCAGCGTTACTGCATCTGACAGTGAGCACTGCCCAGCAAGTCCAACCAAAATAGGTTTCTGTTCAGAGACTTTCATCCTCTTCAAGGATTAATGCACCTCTGCATGTGTTTGCAATGACACAATGCCAGCTTCTCAAAAGTGGAGGGCTTATTAATCATCTGGAATATAGCACTGGAAAGTCTCCAAGTTAGCACAGAGAAAAATAAGTTTCTAAATATGTTAAATCAGAGGGTAAGATGAGACCTCATGAGGTCATCTAGTCCAACCCCCCACCAAAAAAGCAGGACCACTTTCAGTAAATTATCCCAGCCAGGGTTTTGTCTAACCGAGCTTTAAAAATCTCCAAAGATGGAGATTCCACCACTTCCCTAGGTAGCCCATTCCAATGCTTCACCACCCTCCTAGTAAGAAATTTTTTCCTAACATCCAACCTTGGCCTCCTCAGCTGTAACTTGAAACCATTGCTCCTTGTTCTGTCCTCTGTTACTACTGCGAACAGCTGAGCTGCATCCTCCTTGGAGCATCCTTTCAAGTAGTTGAAGGTTGCTATCAAATCCCCCCTCAGTCTTCTCTTCTGCAGGCTAAATAAGCCTAGTTCCTTCAGTCTCTTTTCATAAGTCTTGTGCTCCAGCCCCTTGATCGTTTTTGTTGCCCTCCGCTGGACTCTTTCCAATTTGTCCACATCCTTTTTATAGTGGGGAGCCCAAAATTGGCTGCAGTATTCCAGATGTGGCCTCACCAGCACTGAATAGAGGGGCATGATCACATCCCTCGATCTGCTGGCAACACTTCTGCTGATGCAGCCCAGTATGCCATTGGCGTTTTTGGCAGAAAGAGCACACTGTTGACTCATATCCTGCTTCTCATCCACCATGACCCCCAGGTCCTTTTCTACAGTGCTGCAACTTAGCTGATCGCTTCCCAGCCTGTAGCAGTGCATGGGGTTTTTCCGTCCCAAGTGCAGGACTTTGCGCTTGTCCTTGCTGAACCTCATGAGATTTCTGTTGGCCCATTACTCCAATTTGTCTAGGTCTTCCTGAATCCTGTGCCTGCCCTCCAGCATGTCTACTGTTCCCCCTAGCTTGGTGTCATCCACAAACTTATTCAGTGTGCAGTCTATCCCATCATCCAGATCATTAATGAAAATGTTGAACAGAACCAGCCCCAGGACCAGCCTGAGGCACACCACTCCACACGGAGCCATTGATTCCTATTCACTGAAACTGTTGATCTAGCTAGTTCTCTATCCACCTTACAGCCCACACATCAAACCCATACTTCCTTAGCTTGCCGACGAAAATGCTATGGGAGACTGTATCAAAAGCCTTGCTAAAGTCGAGGTATATCACATCAATGGTTCTTCTCACATCCACAAATCCAGTCATCTCATCATAGAAGTTAATGAGGTTGGTCAGGCACAATTTACCCTTGGTGAATCCATGCTGACTGTTCCTGATCACTCTGTTTTCCTCCAAGTGTTTCAGGATGGATTCATTGAGAACCTGCTCCATGATTTTTCCAGGGATTGAGGTAAGGCTGACAGGTCTGTAACTCCCAAGATCCTCCTTTTTCCCTTTCTTGAAAATAGGCACTATTTGCTTTTTTCCAGTCCTCCGGCACTTTCCCCATTCACCACGAGTTTTCAAAGATGATGGCCAGCGGTACTGCTACCTCATTGGCCAACTCTCTCAGCACCCTCAGGTGCAGGTTGTCCGGCCCCATGGACTTGTGGACATGCAGCTTCTTTAGGTAGTCCCTAACCTGACCTTCTGTCACCAAGGGCCTCTCTTCTTCTCTCCAATCTGCCATGCCCAGTGTAGTGGGCTGGGAGCTGGCCCTCGCTGTGAAAACTGAAGTAAAAAAAAGCACTGAGCACTTGAGCCTTTTCCTCATCCTTCATCACGAGGATACCTGCGCTATTCAGTAAGGGACCTACACCATCCCTGATCCTCTTCTCGTTATTAACATACTTGTAGAACCCTTCCTGTTATCCTTCACATCCCTTGGTAGCTGCAACTCCAATTGTCCTTTGGCCTTTCTGATTTTATCCCTGCAGTCTGAGGAGTACCTTTGTATGGCTCCTTAGTCATCTGTCTAAGCTTCCACTTCCTGTAAGCTTCCTTTTTATGCTTTAATTCAGTGCAGAGTTCTCTGTTAAGCCATGCTTGGCGCCTTCCACATTTGCTGTTCTTTCTGCTTATTGGAATGGTATCTTCTTGTGCCCTTAGCAGGGTTTCTTTAAAATATAGCCAGCTCTGTTGGACCTCTTTCCCCTTCAGATCAGCCTCCCAGGGGATCTGACCCATCAGCTCCTTAAAGGAGCCAAAAATCTGCTTTTCTGAACTCCAGGGTCTGTGTTCTGCTGCTTTCCTTCCTCCCCCCCCCCACCTCCATTAATCAGCATCTTGAACTCTACCATCTCATTGTCACTGCTGCCCAGATTGCCATTCACTGCTACTTCCACAATCAATTCTTCTCTGTTTGTGAGCAGCAGGTCGAGAGGTGCAAGACACCTAGCTGGTTCTTCCAGCATTTGTACTAGGAAGTTGTCCTCAACACTCTCCAGAAACTTCCTGGATTGCCTGTGCACTGCTGTATTGCCATCCCAGCAGATGCCAGGGTAACTGAAGTCCCGCATGAGAGCCAGGGCCTATGATCTAGAAACTTCTGCCAGTTGTCCATAGAATGCCTCATCTACCTTCTTCTGGTCTGGCAGTCTATAGCAGACGCCTACCATGACATCCCCCATGTTGCTGTCTCCTCTAAGCTTAACCCACAGACTTTCCACTGGCTCGTTTCCATTTCCATAATGGATTTCTGAACAGTCATAGAGCTCTTTTACATACAGTGCTATGCCTCCCCCTCTTCTTTGCTGTCTGTCGTTCCTGAAGAATTTGTACCCATCCATGGCAGAGCTCCAGGCATGCAAACTATCCCACTAAGTCTCTGTTATTCCAATTATATCATAATTCCTTGTCTGCACCAGTACTACCCATTCTTTGTGCTTGGTTCTCAGGCTCCTTGTGTTTGTGTACAGGCACCTAAGACATCAGGCTGATTGCCCTACTTTCCCCTGTCGATTTTCAGTTCTATTGAACCTACCTCCCTGCATTTTGTCCTGGCATTGTCCTCCCCCACTCACCTCAGGTATTAGGGCTTCATTAGGACACCTAAGACAAGTATTTGATTTTCCCTCCCATGTTCCAACTACTCTTTTATCTCTGGTGTTACAGTCCCGGCACCTCCCAAGTTCCATCCTTTTCCCCAGGTTTCACATTGGGACTTACATGTGGGCTTTGGTCTTCCTTTTTGCAAAGGAAGTTTTTGAGTGATTCATTTATAAGATGTGCAGTTGAGTATGAAGGCAGAATTTACCTCGATCACAGTTTCTGCAATACCACAGTAGTAGTTGCACTAAAAATCGGGGGTCCATTCTTGCACAATATGCTTGTGCTTGTATAGCAGCTGTTTGAGTTAATGGAATATATAGAGGTGTACAGGTCGTCATGGTTGTCTTTCACAGTATTGTAGCCTAAACATCAGCATTTGATGTCAGCTTACAGTAATACTCAGGTAAACCAGTTACATAATGTGTGAGACCAAAATAAGTGAGGGTCTGAAATGAAGGACTCTTGGGAGATACTTACTTGTGGTGATTACTTCCTGGATAAGATGAAGTTGTGCTGATCATGAATGGAGGTGAGTTGTTCAGTCTTGCTGGAAATTGTCATTACAAAATTACCAACAAATCATGAAATAGTAATTTTAGGTATTGTGCTTAAAGGGAGCCACTTAGCAGAGTACATGATCAAGCAGTTTAAGGTACTAGATTGCAGATAAGGGTTGTTGAAGTCTGCGGATAGAAGGAGAAAGATGCAATAAAACATGATAAAAATAAAATAAGTGAGCGTTTATATTTGTAAGCCTACATTGGAGACTTTCATTTTGCAGTCTAATGTTCTTTAAGATCAGGAAATAGCCGGTAAGGTAAGCTTACTTGTATATACTTAATTGTCTTTTTTGAATATGTAAATTCTCATACAGTCTCTATAGTTACATAATGACACACTGTCCTGCTCTGTTCAGCGTGGAGGATTGATGGTGCTTGATTGAATGAGGCAGTTGCCTTTTTTTAATTCAGAATTCAGGGTGTTTTGATCCATTCCTCCTGTTCTGCAGCAGCATTTTCAACCTGTTCTGAGTAAGGTATGTCGACTACAAAACCCTGCTTCATTCATTGAAAATCATCCAACTTCAGTAGTTAGTCAGCTGTGAGTCTTTTATATCCGAGTACAACACATCCTTATTCTCTGAAAATGTGCAGAGGCAGGGCCCTGCATTTAAGGATGAAACAGTGTTTAATCATGGAAAAGACTGTATTATAATGTTGAAGAAGATTCATTAAAAAACAGATTCTAGCATAGGTAACTATTTGCTAGACAGAAGTAGAATGTTCTTTACAGCACACCGTGGAGTCAGTTGAAGTGAGAAGCCTTGCCTCTGCCTATACACACTTTCATTTATGGAAGCTGGCAAAGCTCTCTGTTAAAAAAACCAAAACCAAAAACAAACAACCCCAAAAAAACAAAAAAACCAACCAACCAAACAAAAAAAAACAAACCCCAAAAAACAAAACAAAACAAAAAACCCCCCCGTTCTTTTAGCACTTAGCCTATTTTAACTTTAAAATAGATATTTACTTTAGGAAATCTCACTGTTATATCTTTGTGTATGAATGTAAAACTTATCTGGGCTGCCTGCCAGAGTTACTTGAACTCAGAATCTCAGGTTCTCATTAAAGTGCTTTGTGTTCATGCACAAGCTTTTGAAAAGTGAATTATGTGGGGTGTCAGGTCACGGTAATTAATCCTGTTTGGAATTGGAGTAACTGTACTTCATGATGAGTTTGTTAACTTATGATTCATGTGAATGTATTTCTAACTGCTCTGCTTCTGGCAGTTCTCCCACTGCTATCCCACACTGCATTGCTTTACACTTAGATCAGTCTGTCTTTGTACCTGTATGCTTTCTCTGCTCCAGTTTAATTTTGACTTGATGTCACTTCTCTGTTTTAAATGCTGGCATACAGCCATATGTGCTCCTTTTCAGTATTGGGTAATTGAGTTCAAGTGCTGAGTTGTATGCCCATTGTAGCCACTGTACCGCCCCTTTTGCTTCTGTATGGACAGATGCAGAGGTCGTGGACTTCATTACCCTATTTAAACAGCTACATGTCCAGTCCTAACTGGAGAAGTCACTGGAAGTCAAACATCTACAAGGCATAGTCAAGGGAAATGACAGCTGTGGGCACTGTAAAGCTTGTTCCTAGTGCCAAGTCAGAGCAAAGGTGCTCGAGCAGAAGTACCTGAATAAAAGGGACAAGAACAGGACTACTGGTAATCAATGTTCCCTCTAAGCTGATGATGCAGCTGAACAAGTTATGGTATTTACTGAGCAACAATTTGAGGCCTGGGCAACAGTTTTTTGGTGCTGAAAGTATCAGCTTGCCTAAGTATCTTAATTCAAAAGTAATTCATAGATGTCTTTTCATTCAAACTTCAATAAAAATGTTAAATTGATGTACTGTAGTTTTATTAATTTACTAAACAAATGTGAGACAATGAAACTTGCTGCCTGTCTAGCCTCTACCATCATCTACACCTCTCAGTTTTTGTTGCCTGTCTTTGTCAGATTTCCAGAATACATATATAGACAAAGTGGGATTTTCTCCCACAAAAGCTCATGCAAAAAATAAATCTCTTAATCTTTAAGTGCCACAAGTCTCCTTGCTTTTTTTTGCTTTACTAGACAAATTCCAAAGGGGCAGCCGTGTTAAAGTCCCTGTTATGCTGCCCAACTGGGATAAAAGGGATTCAAAGTGGATCAGGCCCTAAATGTCCAAAACGTAGATTGAAATTAAGTAGGTAGCTTCACATTTGATCATGAGACTGACATGTTATGGGGATTGTATTTAATATCTAGCTATCAACCTTGAAGATAGACCTATTCTGCCCTCAGTAAACATATTAAATTACCATGCATTGCAAATCACAATCACAAGGTAGCAACTGCTTCCCAGATTCCCTCCGGGCAACACCTTAAGTAAAGTTATCTGAGAAATTCAAAACTTTTAAAGGTGGCAAAGGCAGAAAACATGTTTCTCACAGCATCACATCTCTGTAACCAGGGCCATCTTTTGTGCCTAAAGAATTTGCATCAAATAGAGCTAGGTCAGAGTCTGTTACATTATCATGCTCAATCATACCTCTCAAAAGCTAAATATGGGACAACAATCCCCTAAGTGAATGGCAAAAAATTGATTAGACGTACAGGAAACTTTAAAACACTATGAGTATCTTCCTTTAATATAAAGTGTCTCTGACATCTCAGTTTTGGAGTTTATGGGTTTTTTTTAATCCAAATAATTTTCAACAATAAAAGGGAGGCTATAATTAGTATGCCTGGGTTGTAAATACTCTCAGAATTAAAATAAGCAAAATAAGGTACAATTGAGATTTGTGTGTCTGGTAGTGGAATATAATAAAGGTGGTTTAATAATTTTTAATTTTTGACAGGTAAAGCAAACCTTATCAAAGCTGCAAGAAGCAAGAGCATAAATGGATTTGTGAAAGAAAATGATTATTTTTCTAACACATTTTTGGGGAAATAGAAATACAAAGTCTCTTTTTTAAAAATTATTGCACCGCTGGCAATATTTTTTTCCTTCTGCCTTAAATGACTTTTTATCCTTTCAGTTTTTCATTGCATTTTCCTAATCATTAGGATTTGTTTCCTTCCATCACAGACGTCTATACAAAGTTACATTGTAAAGCCCCACCTTGACAAACTGATTGCATTAGAATCTCTCACAGAAAAAAAAATAAATCTAATTAACCCAACTTGTTTTTGCTTATTTTAAAGGATCGCTTTTCTTTCAGGAGCCTTTTAGCAAGTGACAAGCAAAGCATTCACCCTTGATAGAGATGCTAAATGGCTCAATATAATTTTGCTTGGGTCTTTCAAGTCCTAAGTCCTCCTCCAGCTCCAGCCTGGCTCCTTTGCCTGCAGCCCAGCTTCCATCCCCTGCCCCCACAGAGAACCATATGTCCCTGTGGCCACTACATGGCTGCCTCTGGGAGCCCCACGATTTAGCCCTGCCATCTCTCATGGTTCCCCCTCTTGCCCAGGCTCAGGGCTGCTTACCTGCTGGGGCCCACACAGGTCCCAAAGATGCCACCATCTCTGCACAAGTAGCCTGGTGCAGAGGAGAGGGAGAGATTTAAATTTCCCTCCCCCTCTGCTCCTTCCCTGGCTATGTGCAGCAGGGGGGAGGGACCATCAGCTCTCACTGCTCCAGCAGGCAGCACAGGCTGCCTGATAGAGCTGAGACAGAAGACACACGGGGCTCCTCTGGGCTGGGGAGAGGCAGGGCTGCCTGCGCTGTCCCACATGCTCACTGCGCTGGTGGGGGGGGGGCACTGCACCCCTGCCCACTAGCGCAGCTTAGAGGGAACATTGCTGGTAATGCTCCTGCTATCTACCTATATACCGTGAGAAAATGGACTAGATTTTTGCAAGTGATGCCACTGCTTCACGCAAGAATGGTGTGGTGAGCAGTTTTCCACTAAGTGCATGAGATACCTACACATCTAAGACATCATCCTTGACCTTGCATATAGCATGAGGCCTGACCAAGAGGAAATTCTGTAGGACATCTAATAACCGTATGACGTGGTGTGCTGGAAGATTGTGCAAGTACCACATGCAGAGAGCTGTACTGACACTGCTGTGTAGGAGAACTCTCCCTGTTCAAATTCCAAAGGGGCAACTGTGTTAGTCTAGTTCAGTACAACAGACAAGGAGAACTGTGGCACTTAAAGACTAATAAATTTATTTATTTCATGAGCTTTCGTGGGATTTTCTCCTATGAAAGTTTATGCAATAAATAAATTTGTTAGTCTTTAAGTGCCACAGGACTCCTTGTTTGTCTCCCTCTTCAAGTATCCAGTAAAAGGCTTTTTAAGCAGTCATAACTCAGTTAATGTCTCCAGTGGTCTGAAGTGTAAAAATTCCCCTGCTTGTTGCTGAAACATTCCCAAGTTTCTACAGATCTTGGCATCATGGTTCTTTTTCAGACTACCCATATGAATATTGGTGAATCTTCTGTAAAGTTTTATCTTTATTTGCAGCAGTATAGAGAAATATCCCTTCTTATGGATGACAAAGGCATTGGCCTGCAGTGGCAGGCAAACAGTAGGTGTGTGGGTCCCATCTGTAATGCATATGTGGTTTGGGAGCTCCATCACTGCAAAGCTATCAGTAACCTCTGCTTTGTGCATTTGACTTGCCTCAGCAGGACCCTTTTCATAGTACTGCAAACCTCCAAAACAAAAGCTTCATTAATTGATCCCTCTATGCCAAACTGATAAACCACTGATTGACAGCTCTCAGGAGTGATGAGTTTCCAGATGAAAATTGCCACACATTTCTCTCTGCTGAGGAGGATGCTCATGCTGGTGTTCTGTGGCTCTGATGAGAGCTTTCAGAAAACATTCTTCTGCATCCAGAAGTTCTTCTTCGAGCAGTGCTCCTGACTGCTCCACTCTAGGTGTTTGGTGGCTCTGGCACCCCGGATCGGAAAAACTTTGCATAGCAGTGGCTCTGGCAACTGGGGATGACAGCGGCGTCCGTTGATTCCGGCCAGTGGTGATGTCACGCCTTCATCCTCCCCGCTGCCGCTCCTCACCCAGTTCCTTTCTACTGCTCTAGACTCTGGACGGAGTCGGCAGTGGCTCTCCCTCAGGGGAACTTCTCACTGAAAAAGGAAAACAAAAACAACAGAGAGAGAAAACATTAGTAACAGGCAGAAGTGTAACAACACCTATAGAGATTGAATGAGTTTTCAAGATGCCTAATCCGGCGGGATTCAAATGTTGTGACTCCTGTCACGAAGCCGTGCCGCTGTCGGATGGCCATTCTTCTTGTATAAAATGCCTTGGAGAGGGTCATCTCTCCCACAAATGTCAATTTTGCAAAAAGCTTACTAGTCGGACGCGGAAGGAGAGGGAGCGCAGATTAAAAATCCTTCTCTTTAGAAGGTTCGATCCACCCATCCTCTGACCCTGGTGCGTCTCCTCAGGCTGAGGAAGCGCATAAGCGGTGGTCTCTGACCTCCTCCCCGGTACCCTCAAAAAAATCAAAAGGGGCCGAAGCACAATCTCTTCAGAGACACCAGAGCTCTGCCGACCAGATCAATGACACTCTGGCGGCATCTCTTGCAAAAAAGCTGCACAAAGATAAACATAAGCTGGCAGCGCAATCTCTAACGCCGCCGCTGACGTTCGTGACGCTGAATGCGGTGCCGCCTCTTGCAGGCTTCTTTCTGGTGACACAGCAACCACCACAGACTCTGCAAGTGCCTCCTTCAGCACTGCTGATGGTGCCCCCTTTGACACCGTGCTCGGTGCTGCAGTTCTCGCTTGCCCCTCCACCGGTGCAGCCTTCCACACCACAGAGCTCTGTACTAACAGCACAGTCACAGTCTGTTCCTACAACTCTTATTGAGCAACCTTCTCAGCCCCTTCCTACAAAACAGTCTAAGAAATCAAAGCATGTTGAATTGACCAAGGACCTCACGGTTCACTCTTCACCAGGGTCTCCTCTATTCCAATCAGATTCTTCTGACACTGAGTCATCTCCATCGTTGCCAATGAGAAAATCTGACTCAGAGCATAATTCAGGTCTGGTGCAAAGCCAGTTGCCCCCACAGCAAATGACTCAGGCTGTACCTGTTCAATATAACTGTACATTACCGTGGACTTACCCCCCTGGATGGTATACCCACAACAGGGATGACTAGTATGCCATGGTAATTTTACAATCTGTCAATTCCACAATACTGGGGCTAATCAGCCAGTAGCCCAACCTGCAATAAATGTAGTAGCTACAGGGCTACCGATGGGGAATATACAGGAGCCTATGAAGGAATCTGTTCCCCAAGGCAAGAGCGGTGATGATAAACAATTTAAAGATCTGTTTAAAAGAGCAGCAGGGTCGATGGACACCCCGCTAGAGGAAGCCCCATCCGCTCAACACAAATTGTATAAGATTTTGCAGTCAGCAGGGTCTAGCAGACTAGCCCTACTGATGGATGAGGGCATCTTAGATCCTGCCAATGAAATCTGGAAGACTCCAGCATCAGCAACTCCATCTAATAAAAGGACTGATAAAAAGCATTTCATAGCTCCGAAAGGGAATGAATTTCTTTTTTTCCCATCCTCAGCCTAATTCGCTGGTGGTGGAAGCAGCAAAGCAAAGGAGCAGACAATCTTTCTCTAAGGCAAAGTTTTCTAATAAAGAGGATAAAAAACTAGACTTCCTGGGGAAAAAAGTATACACCTCAGCTGCATTACAACTCCGCATTTCTAATTACACGGCGTTATTGGCCAGCTATAATTATAACATTTACACAAAATTAAATGAAGGTTTCAGAATTCTTCCACAAGACGAACAAAACCAAATGGCCCCTCTGCTTGCGGAGGGCTTGTTGGCTGCTAGGGTTGCTCTCCAAGCATCCTTAGATGCAGCTGATGTGGCGGCTAGGACGCTCGGGACGGCAGTCGTGATGCGGCGTTCCTCATGGTTACAAGCAGCAGACCTGCCTAGGCAGATGCAATGCACCATTGAAGACCTGCCATTCGATAGGGATAACTTGTTTGAGCAGTCGACGGATGCTGTGATGCATGGGCTCAAAGACTCTAGAGCCACGTTACGAACATTAGGCATTTATACACCACAGTTTCCATTCAGAGGGTACAAGAGTCAGTCTGTTACTATGAGATATGGACAGCCTACATCTAGCCGCAGAGTGGATACGTATAGAGATAGACCCAGACAACAAAGGAGAGGCAGACAAGCAAATCATGCACATCAGTCCTCCCAGCCTGGCAATGTGAAACAACAGTTTTGATGGACAGGTCAAGGGAGTGTTCCTCCAGTCGTTTGGCAATCTGATGCTGACACCATCGTACAACCTAATCTTTCAAGACAAATTACAACCGTACCTTCCACAGTGGAGAAGCATAACATCGGACAGATGAGTAATAGAGATTGTCCAGTACGGTTACTCCATCCCTTTCACTTCCATACCAAAACCCTCCCCTCCCTACCCGTCCCTTTTCAGGGACGCCAGTCATGTACAGCAGTTACAAACAGAAATCCTTCGTCTCCTTGAACTAGAAACTATAGAACAAGTTCCAAGGTCTCAGAAGGGGAAGGGTTTTTATTCCCCATATTTTCTAATCGAGAAAAAAACAGGAGGTTGGAGGCTGATACTCGACCTCAGAAGACTCAATACCCATATTCAGGTAAAACGCTTCAGGATGGTGTCCATAAACAATATATTGCCAAATATCCAACAATTCGACTGGATGGCCTCCATCGACTTAAGAGACGCATACTTCCATGTGTCCATTCGACCGCGGCACAGGAAGTTCTTATGATTCCGGATGCTACACAAACATTACCAATATACAGTCTTACCATTTGGCCTGTGTATGGCACCCAGAGTTTTTTCCAAGCTCATGGCCCTGGTTATAGCATACCTGTGGTGGCGGCATATCGAAATATTTCTGTACCTCGATGATTTCCTAATCAAAGCGCCCATAAGACACCTTACAATATAAGAAGTGCGGGCTACGGACTAGACATAAATCATGACAAATCATCTCTAACTCCAACTCAGGACATACAGTTTATTGGAGCACGGATTCAGTCACAGGTGGCAAGGGCCTTCCTATCCTTAGACAGAGTCGAAAAATTATGTCAATTAGCAACCAACATTCAAGGAGCGATCATGATATCGGCACACATGGCGATGAGAATGCTTGGGCATATGGCAGCATCAACTTACCTGGTCAAAAACGCCAGACTTCATTTGCGCCCGTTCCAACTCTGGTTTCTCCCCCGCTTCAAATACCTCATGCATCCAACCAAAATTATGTTGACAGTCCCCAGGGTAGTCAAGGATTCCCTCAGTTGGTGGATAGACAGCACCAATTTATTACAAGGGATTCCCTTCTTACCACCACAACAGCAAATGATAATCACCACTGATGCTTTGCTGCTTGGTTGGGGGCCTCATTGTCAAGATCTAACTATTCAAGGAAAGTGGTCAATGAGAGAAAGGGGCCTGCACATCAACTTGCTAGAGTTAAGAGCAGTTTTCAAGGCATGTCAACACTTTCTTCCCCTGATACAAGGGGGTGTGATAACAATCCGAACCGACAACACGACCTGCATGACATACATAAATCGTCAAGGGGGTACCAAGTCATGAAACTTATGCTGCGAAGTGATGACCTTGTGGGATTGGTGTATCCAACACAACATAATCCTTCGAGCAGAATATCTACCGGGCGAAGAGAACATCCTAGTGGACAAACTCAGTCGCTCCTTTTCAGATCACCATGAATGAGAGATTCGGCAGGATGTAATACAGGACATCTTCGATATACGGGGTCTTCCCATGATCGATCTATTCGCTACGGTACACAACAGGAAATGCAGCAGTACTGCTCTCGAGAGGGCAGGGGACAGAACTCCAAGGGAGATGCGTTCCTCCTGCATTGGGGGGGTCCACTTCTCTATGCTCTGATATCACGGACGCTTTGCAAAATTCAACAGGAGAAAGCAAAGGTAATCATGATAGCCCCGGCTTGGCCCCGTCAAATATGGTATTCATCGCTCCTAAGAATGTCAACTGCGAGACTGATCACCCTACCTCGGGTACAGGATTTGCTATCACAGAACAATGGGACTTGCAATCACAATCATCTAGACAGGCTTCACTTAACAGCTTGGAAGCTAGATGGTTCAAAGATAGGGAATTACAATGCTCTGACAAGGTTAAGCATGTATTATTGAACAGTAGGAAGCCCTCCACAAGGGTTACTTACCTGTATAAGTGGAGTCGCTTTTCCAGGTGGTGTGCACAACGATCCTTGTCTCCGGTCGACGCTCCGATCCCAATGATTCTTGAGTACCTTCTACACCTAAAAGAAACAAAAGTCTCAGTTAATACAATTAAAGTACACCTAGTGGCTATTGCAACCTTCCATGTCAGGGTGGAAGGTTCTTCAATATTTGCACATCGCATCATTAAAAGGTTTATGATGGGTCTCAATAATCTTTTCCCACATGTTCAGCCACCAGCAAAACCTTGGAACCTCATGTTAGTGTTGAAAGCCTTAACTTGACAACCGTTTGAACTGCTGGCCAAGACTTCTCTGCTGTATTTATCAATGAAGGTGGCTTTTCTTATTGCAATTACTTCAGCTAGGAGGGTGAGCGAAATGGCAGTGCTGATGGCCTATCCACCTTATACCATTTTTTATAAGGATAAGGTCTCATTGAGGTTACATCCCCAGTTCATCCCAAAAGCGTCATCCTCCTTCCATATTAATCAAATGATCTATTTGCTGGTTTTCTACCCCAAACCACATTCATCGGCACAGCAAAGGGTCCTTCATACGTTGGACGTTAAAAGGGCACTTGCCTTTTATATTGAATGAACCAAGCCGTTCAGAAAGACAGTGAGATTGTTTGTATCCACTACTGAAAGATCCATGGGTCAACCTATCTCTAAACAGAGACTGTCTAGCTGGATTTTGAGTTGTATATGTACTGCTTACTCCTCTTGTCAAATGACACCGCCTGACACAATTCACTCTCACTCTACCAGGTTGTTGGCATCATCAGTGGCGTTTCTGACAAAAGTTCTGATGCACGTCATCTGTCAGGCGGCAACTTCGGCTTCAGATGATATGTTTGCTAGACATTATGCGTTAGAACGATTTTCCGATATGGATACAGCAGTAGGCCGTGCAGTCTTACAAACAATGGACAGTTTACAATCCGAAGTGCCCACCACCATACATGAATAAATAACTGCTACGGAATCACCTAGAGTGGAGCAGTCAGGAGCGCTGCTCGAAGAAGAAATGGAGGTTACTCACCTTCGTACAGTAGCTGAAGTTCTTTGAGATGCACGCTCCTGACATGCTCCACTACCCGCCCTCCTCCCCTCTACTTTGGGCGGTATCTATCTTCTCGTTACAGGTCTCATCTGTGGTAGAAAGGAACTGGCGAGGAGTGGCAGGGGGGAGGATGAAGGCGTAATGTCACCACTGGCGGGAATCAATGGATGCTGCTGTCATCCCCAGCTGCCAGAGCCACTGCTATGCAAAGTTTTTCCGATCCGGGGTGCCAGGGCCACCAAACACCTAGAGTGGAGCATGTCAGGAGCATGCATCTCAAAGAACTTTGGCTACTGCATGAAGGTGAGTAACCTCCATTTCTGTTGCTACTGCCAGCCGTCCCAGTTCAGTTTCGTCATCCTGTCCTACCAGTCAATGCTCCCAGAAGTGGCATTTCACTGAATAAAGTCTCTCTAGGTACATGCTATGCAGAAGTAACCGTTTGATTTCATCCTTCTGCTCCACTTAACCTGTAGCCATATTGCCATTGCAGAGTCAAATACAATTAGCTGACCACCTGCAGTAAATATCATCATGGCGTTCAGGTGTACACCCTCTGTGCTGTCTGACAGAAGTTTGAAAATGGGTGCTGGCAAAAAAACCGATGATTCCTGTTTTGATGAAGTGGGACTTTGCCTATGAAAGCTCATGCAAAAAAATAAATTTGTTTAGTCTTTAAAGTACCACATGACTCCTTTTTGGTTTTCCATAGTTCATAGGAGTTTGTTAGTGTGACCCTACATGCCAAAATTCCTGGAGCATCTGGTAGGCATCCCACAATGTAGCTCAAGAAACAGCCCAGAAAATAGAGCTGAGAGGAGAAATATTGCACCATAGGATGTCTGCTCACTGTGCTGTCTGGTTATCTTGAACGAGCAGAGAAATGGGATGAATGCAAACATGAAGAAGGAAAGTGCCATAAAGCTGGTATAATAAAGCAGCATGGATGCACATACTTTCCCATCTGTCTGTATACATCTGTTGTCTCTTAGATTGTAAATTGTATTGTTTTGTTCAGTACCTCTCTATGGGAGTACTTCTGGAGATCTCACAGTAGTTGGTTGTAGTGTCTTGCGCACTTTTGGAAGCAGTCAGTCTTAATTTACGTTTTATCATGTTGTTACGGCATCAGCCTATTGGACGTGTAATTTCTTTAGAACGGTTGCTTGGATATTGGTTCTGTATTCATCTGCTTCTGTGCTGTTTTCATGCCAAGTCCAGCTTTTGAAGAAATTGATCTCTGAATGTTTTCCTGTTTAATATCCTTAATTAAAATTAATCTGTAATAAAAGTTAGGGCCATTATTGTTCTGTAATTTCCTAGTTTTTTGTTTCCATTGACTTTTTTTAGTGAGTTTTGAACTATGTATTTTATTTGTGTGATTCCAGAGGAACCATGGAAGGCTTATGACTACACATTTTGGCTTTTGGCACAAATTTAGCTGATTATTTCAATTATGGCTCTGTGTGATGATGTACTTTTCTGTCAAAGGACTAGCTCATATAAAATATTTGTAATGGGTAGGTATCTTCAGTCACCAACATCTGATTGGACCCACTGAATATTGGAAAATTTTTCTACAGATTGTGTCACTGGAAAGTTATTTTTATGAATAGATGGGGCACTGCAATGTGTAACTTTAGATCATTCTTGAACAAAATATGTGGGTGAATGCACTATGCCAGGTGGGGACAAACTGTGGTTCAGGAGCTGCATGTGGCTCTTGAATGAAAAAGTATGGCTTGTGGAAGAACGTCAGCAAATGAGTTTAGTAGGTAAAAGTATACGGCTATATGCCTCAGTGTGGCTCTTGAAGGCTTAATAATCAACTTGTTTGGCTCTTGAGTTCCATAAGTTAGGCCACCCCTGCACTATGCTATCTAACCTCCCTAGATCTATATGCTTTCTTTCATGAAATAGTTTTATGTGGAGCATATGGGTTGAAGGTTTGTCTTTCAAAGTAGTAAGAGGAGGGAAGTGAAGCTAGCAAAAGTGAATCATGCAGAACTGAGTCATGGGATGGAGGGATGGAACAGATGAGAAGGATGGTTGTGTGGAGAGGAAATTGAGCCAATTTAAGCAAGTAGGAGATCACTTTCCCTTTAACTTAATTCTATGAATAAATAGGCAACATAAAATACAAACATCTGAGGTAGCATTCCTACATCAAGTTTATCGGTGGCCTCTTGTGAATCATATGGCTGCCTTGCCATGATGCTACTGTCTGTCTTTGTTTTAATGTTGCAAGTGTAGGAATAGTGTTCTTAAGTGAATTGTGTATTTCAGGATGTTCTTGATGGCATCACTCAGGCCAGGGTCTGCACTACCACTTACTTTGGTACAACTTACATTGCTCACATGTGAATAAATCACTCTCCCAAGTGATGCAAGTTGCACTGACCTATGCACCAGAGTGGATAGCAGTAGGTCGTCAGGAGAGCATCTCCTGCTGACGTAACTATGGCCTCTTGCTGAGGTGGATTTATTATGCTGACAGGATAGCACACTGAGTGCCTACAGAAGTGCAGCGGTGCTGATGCAGTGCTTCTGGTGTAGATTAGCTGTGGGTGTCTTACCTTTGTGGTAATCCTGAAATCCTAATCACTTACCATGGTACAGTTTTTCTCTGTTCGCCCCGCCACCTCAGATAATATTGAAAAATGAATATATGATAATTAAATGATTCTTTAATAATGTGCCCAAAATGTGTGGATGCGATGGGGCAGTATTTGAAATTTGTTTAAATTTTGTATAGTGCAGTAAAAGTGCAGTTGGAACCAGTACATATTGTCTCCTCATTTGCTCCTGACCTGTAATGACTTAAGTACTTTGTGTTTAAATTTTAATGTAATACTTTTCAAAAAACCAGATGACTGGAAGTACCCTTTTATCCCCATTTTAAATGTCTGTTTTAAAATGTATAATTTTCCCTGTTCTCTGAACTGAGGCATGTTCCTGCACTTTATTTTATGCCACACATGTTTCTGATCTCTACGGTTTGGTTTTTTAGAGCCTTAACATTTGGGTAAAGACTGTTTTTGTTTTCAGGTTTCTTTAGTTCCCTGTTGCTTCCTTTGTTCTATTTTTGGATTTTTCTGTGTTGCTCTTTAAGCCTGTATGATGTCTTGAACAGTTTTCTTAATTACCTGCTGAAGCTTTTCCTTCCTTCCTTCCTTCCTTCCTTGTTTGGAACTTTAGTTTAGAAGTCGTCATTCTTTTTCAGTGGTCAGTAGAACTTGATTCATACTCTCTATGTAACCTGTTCACACTTCGGATTTAGGTCCAGTCTTCCTCTATCAGTGTTCTAATGCTTTTGTTCCTGAACACTAGAAAATATATTTAACTTTTGATAATATAGTGTTCACTGATTCCCATAGGCTTGTGAATACTGTATGTTTTAAAAGAGGAAAGATAGGTTGTAAAGTAAAAATATCTCATCTCTGAGGATCTAAGCAGAAATTAGTAACAAGTGTTTTAAATACTAAGAACCAAATAATTTTCCTATTTAAGTGAATAGGAAGTGGGGGATCATGCTGACTTAAATTTTGGGCCCTATCCCATTTCCAGTAAAGGACTGGTTTGGTAGTCAGGGTGGAAAAATTTTAATCAAAGCAATTTTAAATCATGATTTAAATCACTTTATTAAAAAATGAGTTTGTGGCTTTGTAAAACTAACTGAAAACTTGTGCTATAGCAGCTTTATATTAATAGTGACAAAACTAAATTGTGAATACTGTGTTTTAAAAAATGGATTGTAGTAGTGGTGAAGTTATTTGATGTTTACAAAACTGCTCTAGGCAAAAAATAAAAATTGATGATCCTCTAATCACTTAAGAAGGTTCAACTTCATTCATATCATGAAGCTTTTGAAGAATTGTTGCTTGAGAAGGGAATTCTTTCGTTTGCTGTCTAGCAACTTGCTTAAATGTCATGGACATTCATGGGGAGTGAATTTCAATCACACTTCTTCAAATAATGGGGATACTGATTGAGAGTCCAGTAAGTTTTGCAGTTAAAATGAGAGAAATGGTCTCTTTGTATGTAGGAAGAATTCAGTGTAAGAGCACTTAAAGTACATAATGAACTTTGAGAGTTGACAATTATAGAATCATCATAGAATCATAGGGTTGGAAGGGACCTCATGAGGTCATCTAGTCCAACCCCCTGCCAAAAAAAGCAGGACCACTCCCACTAAATTATTCCAGCTAGAGTTTTATCCAGCCGGGCCTTAAACATCTCCAAAGACGGAGATTCCACCACCTCACTAGGTAGCCCATTCCAATGCTTTACCACCCTCCTAGTAAGAAATTTTTTCCTAATATCCAGCCTCGACTTTCCCAGCTGCAACTTGAAACCATTGCTTCTTGTTCTATCCTCTGTTACTACTGAGAACAGCTGAGCTCCCTCCTTCTTGGAGCATCCTTTTGACCCTGCCAGCAGGTTTGGAGATTTGAGGATCTTGGGGGGCAACCACTGCACCCATGGGGTACGGAGTAGATTTGGGGTACACTATTAAAATGAGTATAGGGTAAAGTGAGCGGTGGTCGGTGTATGTCGTGTCTGTCACAGTGGTCTCTGTAAAGTGTCGGGGGGGTACCTTACTTTGGGGAGTGGGGACAGGTTGGGGAACAATGGGGTTCTTCAACTAACCTACTAACACTATAGCCTTACTATAACCTAAAAGGTACTTTAATACACTATAGGAAAAAGGGGGTACAATGCAAATTAGTGTGCCACAGTGGCAGAGAAGATAAGTAACAGGGAAGCTGGGGCCTGAAGAGGAGTGAAGGCAAGTGGGGGGGGGGGTGTCGAAAGGCAGCGGGGTGAGGAGGTGGTTGGGGTAAGGGGACAGAGGCAGGAGAGGGGCTGTAGGTGCATGGGAGTGTGGGCAATGGGGAGAAGCAGGAGGGGCTGAAAGGGGATTCAGGGGTTTGCGAGGGAGGCAGAGGGGGGCAAAATGGTAGAGAAGGCAGAAGGGTCTTGGGGAACAGTAGCTGGGAGGGCAGAAGGGGTTCAGGAAAGCGGCTGGCGGGGAAGGCAGAAGGGGTTCGGAGGAAGCGGCAGCTGGTGAGGAAGGCGGAAGGGGTGCGCGGCAGCAGGGGAGCTAGAGGCGGCCGCTGGCAAGCGGCGGCAGTAAAGAGGAGCCAGCGAGAGCCGCGGGGAGCTGGTGGGGCGTGGAAAGCGGCAGAGCCGACAGGAGCTGCAGAAAAAGTGGCGGCAGCCACAGGGAGCCGGCGAGAGCCACGGAAAAGTGGTGGCGAACCGGGGAGCCTGCAGGAAGTGGTGGAAAGGTGGCGGGAGAGCCAGGGCGGCTGGTGGGGCGAAACAGCGGCGGCTGGGGCAGCGGAAGCTGGTGGCTGCAGAATGTGGCGAGGTGGCAGGGGCTGTCAGCCACGGGAAGAGCCGGCTTGGGGGCCGGGACAGGAAGATGGGCCGCGGGACAAAACGGGGCGAAGGACCGGCAGGAGCCGGGAGAACAGGGGTTGCGGGCAGCTGCAGGCAGTGGCTGGGCATGGGGAACCAGCAGCGACCGCGGGAGCGTCTTGGGAGCTGCAGAGAAGGGAACGGGGACAGAAGGAAAGTTGAGGCGCACCGGGGATCCCGGAAATGAAGAGGGGACAAGTAAAGTTAAAGAGAAAAAGTTTGTTTTAAGTTGGGGAGGTTACAGAGGGGTGGGCAAAGGCAACTTAACCAAACAATTCTAAAGGCTATGAACTAAAGGAAACACTCTTAAGAGCTAACTTAAGACTTCTAAGGCTACCAATTAACCTTATACAATGTTGAAAAACACAATGATACTCTTAAAGCTAGTTCAAACAACCCAGAAGGAAAAGGGATACACTGAGTGAAACAAAGTAGCAAGAGTAAATTACAGACAGGGGAGCTCCTAACACAAACTGGAGCTGCAAGCAAACAGAAAGGTACACATGCAAGCCTGTAAAGCTGGGGAGAGCAGTTCGAAGGCAGCAATAAAGAAATAGAAAACTTTAGAGAGGGATTTCAGGGCAAGCTTTTACCACTCCTAGCAGCAAGGGTAACAGCAGTACAGGCTGGAGAAGGAGACTCGTAATCGGCTGGCAGTTGTACTCGTGGGGGTAACTCGTGGATACGCTCTAGGGGGAACTCATGAGCGGAGGAGGCAGCTTCTGGTTGATCAGGCCAGGCGAGATGTTGAAAACCGTCCTGCCTGAGCACCCCAGAATCTCAGCTTTTAAAGACTGTTTCCCGCCTTTCCCTGATTACAGGGAATGTGGGGAACAATGGGGATATGAGTCATGCCCTGCAGGATCTTGCAGTTAGGCAGAGCCCACCTACACCAAGCCCTGCAAAACAATGGGCCCCCAGGGTGGTAATGGCCATCTAGTTGAGTTCAAGGGGGCCATCTAGTTAAGGAGAAGGTGCCATCTGTTCACTTCACATATTCTATGTACTTTAGTGATGGCCCGGGAGGGGCGGCCAACAAGGTAACGGCTATGAGTCACAGACACCCTTCAGGTAGTTAGTTGAAGGTTGCTATCAAGTCTGCCCTTAGTCTTCTCTTCTGCAGGCTAAATAAGCGTAGTTCTTTCAGTCTTTCTTCATAGGGCTTTTGCTCCAGCCCCTTGATCGTTTTTGTTGCCCTCCGCTGGACTCTTCCTAATTTGTCAACATCCTTTTTGTAGTGGGGAGCCCGAAACTGGAGATGTGGCCTCACCAGTGCCGAATAGAGGGGAATGATCACATCCCTTGATCTACTGGCAATGCTGCTTCTGATGCAGCCCAGTATGCCATTGGTGTTTTTGGCAGCAAGAGCACACCGCTGACTCATATTCAGCTTCCCATCCACCAGGACCCCCAGGTCCCTTTCTATGGTGCTGCTACTTAGCTGATCGCTCCCCAGCCTATAGCAGTGCATGGGGTTTTTCCGTCCCAAATGCAGGACTTTGCACTTGTCCTTGTTGAACCTCATGAGATTTCTATTGGCCCACTGCTCCAATTTGTCTAGGTCTCCCTGAATCTTCTCCCTGCCCTCCAGTGTGTCTACCGTTCCACCCAGCTTGGTGTCATCCGCAAACTTACTGAGTGTGCAATAAATCCTATCATTCAGATCATTAATGAAAATATTGAACAGCACTGGCTGCAGGACCAACTCCTGGGACACACCATTTGTTACTGGTTGCCACCTAGACACGGAGCCATTGATTCCTACATGCTAAAATCGTTGATGTAGCCAGTTTTCTATCCACCTTACAGTCGACACATCCAACCCATAATTCCTTAACTTGCTGATGAGAATGCTGTGGCAAACTGTATCAAAAGCCTTGCTAAAGTCAAGGTATATCACATCAGCAGCTCTTCCCACATCCACAAATCCAGTCATCTCATCATACAAGGTGATGAGGTTGGTCAGGCATGATTTACCCTTGGTGAATCCATGCTGACTGTTCCTGATCACTCTGTTTTCCTCCAAGTGTTTCAGGATGGATTCTTTGAGAATCTACTCCATGATTTTTCCAGGGGTTGAGGTAAGGCTGACAGGTTTGTAAATCCCTGGATCCTCCTTTTTGCCTTTCTTGAAGATAGGCACTATATTTGCTTTTTTCCAGTCCTTCTGCACCTCTTCCATTTGCCATGAGTTTTCAAAGATAATGGCCAGTGGTACTGCTACCTCATCAGCCAACTCTCTCAGCACCCTCGGGTGCAGGTTGTCTGGCCCCATGGACTTGTGGACAGTCCAGCTTCTTTAGGTAGTCCCTAACCTGACCTTCTGTCACCAAGGGCCTCTCTTCTTCTCTTCAATCTGCCGTGCCCAGTGTAGTGGGCTGGGAGCTGGCCCTCGCTGTGAAAACTGAAGTAAAAAAAGCACTGAGCACTTGAGCCTTTTCCTCATCCTTCATCACGAGGATACCTGCGCTATTCAGTAAGGGACCTACACCATCCCTGATCCTCTTCTCGTTATTAACATACTTGTAGAACCCTGCCTGTTATCCTTCACATCTCTTGGTAGCTGCAATTCCAATTGTCCTTTGGCCTTTCTGATTTTATCCCTGCAGTCTGAGGAGTACCTTTGTATGGCTCCTTAGTCATCTGTCTAAGCTTCCACTTCCTGTAAGCTTCCTTTTTATGCTTTAATTCAGTGCAGAGTTCTCTGTTAAGCCATGCTTGGCGCCTTCCACATTTGCTGTTCTTTCTGCTTATTGGAATGGTATCTTCTTGTGCCCTTAGCAGGGTTTCTTTAAAATATAGCCAGCTCTGTTGGACCTCTTTCCCCTTCAGATCAGCCTCCCAGGGGATCCGACCCATCAGCTCCTTAAAGGAGCCAAAAATCTGCTTTTCTGAACTCCAGGGTCTGCGTTTTGCTTCTTTCCTTTTTCCCATTAATCAGCATCTTGAACTCTACCATCTCATTGTCACTGCTGCCCAGGTTGCCATTAACTTCTATGTCCCCAATCAATTCTTCTTTGTTTGTGAGCAGCAGGTCAAGAGGTACAAGGCCCCTAGCTGGTTCTTCCAGCATTTTTACCAGGAAGTTGTCTTCAACACTCTCCAGAAACTTCCTGGATTGCCTGTGCCCTGCTGTATTGGCCTCCCAGCGTAATTGAAGTCCCCTATGAGAACCAGGGCCTGTGATCTGGAAGCTTCTGCCAGTTGTCCATAGAATGCCTCATCCACCTCCTCCTTCTGGTCTGGAGGTGTATACCAGACACCCACCACAACATCCCCCTTGTTGCTCTCTCCTCTAAGCTTAACCCACAGATTTTCAGCTGGCTCAGTTCCACTTCCAGATTGGAGCTCTGAGTAGTCATAGAGCTCTTTTACATACAGTGCTATGCCTCCCCCTCTTCTTTGCTGCCTGTCCTTCCTGAACAACTTATACCTATGCATGGCAAAGCTCCAGTCATGCAAGCTATCCCACCATGTCTCTATTATTCCAATTATAGTTTCTTGTCTGTACCACTACTACCAATTCTTCCTGCTTTTTTCCCAGGCTCCTTGCATTTGTGTACAGGCACCTAAGATATCAGGCTGATTCCCCTACTTTCCCAAGTCGATTTTCAGTTCTATTACATCTGCCTCCTTGTATTTTCTACTGGGATTGTCCTCCTGCACCTGCTTCAGGTATTAAAGCTTCATTTGAACATGTGACATAATTATTCGACTTCCCCCCCATGTTCCGACTACCTTCTCTTTTATCCCTGGTGTTACAGTCCCCGTTCCCCCCAAGTTCCATCCCTTCCCCCAGGTCTCCCACATTGTCACTTACAAACATCGCTTAGTCTGAGTTAAAAATCTCAGATAGCTATTTTAATTTTTTTGTCCTGAATGATTTTGACAGAGTAATACATTCTTCAAACATTTGATATAATTAACTCATTGAAATCTCATGATAGACTATATTTGATGAGACTGGAATGTAACAAATGTTGCTAAGTTACTGAAGATAGTTACATGTAATTATGGTTACATAGGCTGCATCAGGTCAACAGCTTATGTCACCATGTGCTATTGTAACCTTGAAGGTGGAACCAGTATTCCTACTGCAAAGATCATGAGTGAGGTCCTGCAAATAACACAATCGTGGGGGGGGGGGATTTTTTAGGACTCTTTATTTGGCGTCTGGATTTTGAGCCTATGGGGTGCGCATAGGTCATGTTCCCAGGCTTTCTTCTGCATCCATAAGAGCTTGAAGCTTGCTTATTCTTAAATGAAAGCTGAGATGTTGTAATAATTACATGACTCTAGGAGCTCAGGTTTCAAGAGAAATAGGAAGTACTGTGAGTGTTGTGATAAAATTACAAGAGTCGATAATGTTGGGTAACTCAGTTGATCATCTCCCTGTTGTTAGGATTGGTAAGAGAGTCTGCTGACTGGTCATACAATATAAATTAGCTGCCTGTTATTTACATAGGGTCAAATATTGTCATTTATTCCAACAAGAATGTTCTAAAGTAAGCGAAACAAACAAGAAATCAAGTTAATCTTTAAAAGTGCCACAAGTGGGTGGGTGAGGTGTTATGGCCTGCAGTGTGCGGGAGGTCAGACTAGATGATTATTTTGGTCCCTTCTGACCTTAGAGTCTATGAGACTTTTTGTTTGTTTTGCTGAAATAGACTAACATAGTTACCTCTGTGGAACCTAAAATAAGCAGTGGCCTATCATTTTGATTGCATCATGGTGCCATATGTTAGTAAGCTTACTTAAATGTCTTGATTACTCATTTTACTACAGGCTAATGTCATATGCTGGGATAAAGATGAACTGGAAGTTGAACATCTTGATTTGTCAGTAATCTTCTAGCACAAATATTGGACATATATATGTCTTTATTTGTGTACCAGGTGTCAGTGTGTGTGGAGGTTTACAAATCGTGCTCAAAAAAAGAGGTTAAAAGACATGGTCCCCACCCCAAAGAGCTCACAATATAAACAAACTAGACCAGTGATACTCAACTTTTTGCAGGTTGTGACATGCTTGGTGCTTGCACAGTCCTACATCAGTGGTTTTCAGACTTAGGTTCGGGACCCAGTACTGGGTCACAGACCCTTAGGCACTGGGTCATGGCACCTGCTGCTGTTGCCACCAAAAGACTGGAATGCATTGCCGAAAGATGTAATTGTTGGGTCAGGGGCACAAACAGTTTTTTTTCAACTGGGTTCTGAGGAAAAATAAACTTTGCAACCACTGCCCTCCAGAACACACCAGCCCATTCCTGCCTGCCTTCCCTCCCCACCAGCTGAATCCAATCCATCTCCCCCGTTCAGCTCACCTCGACACACTGCTGTGTAGCAACACAGTAATGTGTCCTGACAGAGTGGTTGAGAACTTCTGGACTATATAAACAGAAATTGGGCAAGCAGAGGAGGATTCACAGTTATTAATTCTCCTCCCACAATACGGAGAATAGATACACAGCCATTAAGTTACTTGAAGAGTTGGCCTGCTGCCTGCCTAGCATAATAGAGACAGGATGGGTGGGTGAGCAGATCCATGTAACCTTGAAAGCTTGTGTCTCTCACCAACAGAATTTGGTCCAATAAAGGATACTACTTTATCTATTTTGTCTTTCAAATGTCCTGGGATCAGCATGACAAACAAGGAGTCCTGTAGCACTTAAAGACTAACAAAGTTATTTATTGCACGAGCTTTTGTGGGAGAAAAATCCCACTTTGTCACTATCAGGGATCAACATTGTTACAACAGCTCTTCATTTGTAGCATAAACACTTTTCTTTTTCTTTTCTTTTTCTTTTCTTTTTGTTAAATTATTTTGTTATCCTTTCAGTCTGGAGTAATGTTCACATTTAAATGTTAAGATTGCTAAAGTTAATTATTTTTTAGACATTCACTTCGTTATTTTTGAGTTAAAGTAACTAAGTTAAGTACTTGCTTTTGTGCAAGTGAGCATAAGGATCTAAGACTGTGCCTGTTGGAGACATCACGTTTTACTTTTTGTTGTTGTTGTTGTATTACATTAGTGTTTTAAAATGAGCTATGCAATTTTTAACGTCATTTGGCTACTCAGTTGACCAGTTATTTTTGGACTGGTCAAATGCCCAACCTTAATTTCTGTAAAGCAAATTTTATATTAAAATTCTGTTGGTTGTAATGTCAGTGGTTTGAGAGATGGTATTCATTTATTGGGATATCATTCTATACACAAAGTAACAGGTGGGACCATGGTCAAGTCCGGCAGCTTAAGTCAGCCTGACCCTGTCTTGTGTTAACTTAGCTATGGAGGTGTCCTCTCTTATATTTGGCTTCTGGTGACATAGGTGCCTTTCCATGTCAATTTCATAATGCCACCTCCCCAGGTGGCATAGAATCAAGTAATTAGGTTGATGCAGTGTCCATAAACTGACACCGTGTTACATATGTTGACTGTTACTGTCTTTCAAGAGACATTTCACAATGCCCCACACTGACAATACAGTCAATGCAAACTCTCTTAATGAGGACATGCACTGATGATGCAAGGAGCTAAGAATGCAAGCAGTCAATTTAATAATTGTACTGGCTGTATGCCAGTTTAAATTAGGTTCATATAACTTTGTAGTGTAGACATACCCCAGGTCTTTAAGGCTGACTTTACTTGGAAGAAAGGTGTGTCCTTAACTATAGTTAGTGCTATATATATGCAAAACAGATTTCAATTTTAACTTTTTTTTTGCTTCTGGCAAGTTGCATACTATTTAAAAAAGTCAGATAAGACGGCAAAACTAGTGGCCCACAAATACACACATTTCTTGTAGTTGGTGGTACTCATGAAGACACACAAACAAATGCCAAATGTGAGCATTAACTCAATACATACTATTTATGTAAACCCAAAGTGGGTTCTTTCTTGTCATTTGTGTATGACTATTAGGCTACTATGTATATCTTCCATCCATAGATTTTTTCAAGCTCTTTCCTACATTATCATTTCCTTTGACCTGGTTTTCCCTATATTTATCTTAGCTCCTTATCTTGATCTAAATCTCCTCCTCTGTTTCCTTCCCCCTTCATTCTCTCCATTCTGTTTTTCCTCTCTCCTCTCCTTGCAAGAGACTTATTTATCTTCCATTCTCCCTCTGAGGGATCAGGGAGGTGAAAGTAGAATAGTTTTCTTTTTGTGAAAGGGAGAGAGCAGTTGGAGTCACCAGGCTGGGACATCTTTTCTCATGTTAGCTGCTGCTTCCTGTACTGATATTAAAACTAGAAGCTCCAAAACCTCCTCAGCTGTGCATCCATATCTCTTGCTGTTTCTATTTCACTTTCCTTTGCTTAGTAGACCCTTCTCTAACTAGTGATGAAGAAAGACAAGTTACCATATTGGAAAGCTGTCAAACATTTATTTTAACCTCAGTCTGAGAGTTTGGCTATGTGCAGTTAAACAGGCCTGGCTGATCTGTGTCAACTGACTTGGGCTTGTCTTGCTCAGGCTGCAGGTCTGTAAAACTGCAGTTCAGGCATTTGGGTTTGGGCTGGAGTCCAGGCTCTGATACCTTCTCACCTTGCGAGGTCCTAGAGGAAATACTCTAAGTTGCAAGTGCCTCAGAAATTTTGTCCATTCCATTACCAGCTGATGAGAGTGGCTGAACTGCCCAGGAAGAAGGCCACCTTCTCTAAGAAAAGACTGACTTTGTAGGTGGTGACATCCTCAAAATGACCATTTTGACCTGCTGGTTGGGGGTCATTAACTCTCTCGCTCCTCATTTTATGTTGCAGATATCTTCCCACCACTCAGTGGGGGCATCTAACCCATTTCCTACCTTACTAGGAGTTCATCGTCTTGGACAGATGGATCCTGGAAGTGATATCTACAAATTACATCATCCAGTTCAGCTTACTGTCCGCCTCCCCCATTCCTTCCCCACATTCCATTGCCTTCTTCAGGGGTTCTTCTCACAAGAGTCTCTTGAGACATGAGGAACAATCTTCCCTACCACTGGCAGTGATCCAGACTGGTCCCATTGAACTTCCTTGGGAAAGAATTTTGTTCCAGGTGTTTCCTGGACCTGAAGAAAAACTGGGGATGGAGGCCAATTCTGGATCTTTAGACACTAAGTGTCTTTGTCCATGCAGTGATTCAGAATGATAAACCTAGCATCAATAATTTTGCGCTCTGGACCTGGAAAATTGTGTCTCAGTTTCACAGGATGCTTCCTTCCACATAGCCATGCATCTTTTGCATAGCCATGCATCTTTTGCATGGCTATTTCCTATTTGTGTTTTGTCATGGGTAGAGACTATCTCATCTTACCTTTCAGTCTTTCCACTGCTCAAAGGCTCTTTACCAAATTTTTGTTGGTCACCTCAGCTCATGTTTGTCAAAGGAGAATAATAGTTTTTCATTAGCTGAATGATAAGCTCTGAAGTGATTTCAGGTCCACTCTTCTCTGTATGCTTTCAGACTGGGACTGAAGGGTGTCTAGG
Source organism: Podocnemis expansa (assembly GCA_007922195.1). NCBI lineage: Eukaryota > Metazoa > Chordata > Testudines > Podocnemididae > Podocnemis > Podocnemis expansa. Next base: position 15,570,965 of record ML681998.1, read on the forward strand.
GTACAGATGCTACTGATGAAGAATTTCTGATTCAGCGTACACAGGTGCATACCCATCCTGATATGGAGCACCCTTACGGGGACATATCTCAAAGAGCTCTGGTTACTGTAAAAGATGAAGAACCTCTCCTTACTGACTGTGAAATTCTATCAGTTATATCAAAATAAGATGGCATATTGGATAACTTCTTGTCAGACTTTCATAAATATGTGGAAAATTGTAAAATATATAAATACTGTGTGCATGTATATTGGTGTTTACACCATTAGTATAATACAATTACAATTTTTGGGAGACTGCAACCTTGCATTTTCAAGAGACTTTAGAATAACACAAATGGTGATCTGGTTGAAGAACTGCTTCCTTTGATATTTAGGTTTCATCCTGGTTAGAAGAATAAGATGGAAAGGACACTTTCCTAATCAGTAGATTTGCTTCTGCTCATAATCTTGCTTGCTTGTTTTAGTGAGAAAAATAGTTTTTAATACTCAGTTGTACTGCTCAACCAAAATAATTCTGGGAGTGGAAGCTGAATTCTGTTCTGGCTTGCACATCACTGACATAGGTTCTAATTTCATGGTGAAATTTTGTCTTTTTTACCTTGCTGTATTCCTGTTTCAAAATATTTGGGTTACACAGGATTGAGATCAGAACTGGATGTAAATCCTAGTATTGGTGACGAGACATTCTTTTTAGCAAATACATCTTGACTCTTGGGTACCATGCTGAATTTTGTGGATTTGTAGAGCTGGTAATTGGTGGCATGTGGGAAGGGAACACATTTGTTGTGGGAGTAAAGATACAAACAGTGACCCTCACAAAGCTATTTTTGTAGAATTGCATTTGAAGATGGTAAAAGGGAGCAAACTTCTATCTTGTTTCATTTATGGAGTTGCTTTTTCAAGTAGCTGAGTTAAAAGGTTTTTTGTTTGTTTTGTTTTCTTTGGCAATTTCCAATGTGGATGATTGGTTCTCAGTGTTTATCTTATAAGATATTTTAGTGACTCATTTATTGATTTATTTTGTGTTCTATGAATAGTCATGGTTTTTCATGAAACTTGCTTTAGTGCTTCTCACTGTTTTCCAAAATAAAACAAATTCTTTCTAGAACTAATGGATGTAAACTGGCCATCAGGAAGTTTAGACTTGAAATTAGACATAGTTTCTGTCCAGCAGAGGAGTGACATTCTGGAATAGCCATCCAAAGGGAGTAATGGGAGCAAAAAATCTAACTGGTTTCAAAACTGAGCTTGATAAATTCATGGAGGGGCTGGTATAATGGGACAGCATAGCTTGGCAATTGTCTGATTTTTGATCTAGGTGGTAGATATGCTGACGGGGTGATCGATGGGGTGAGTTCTAAGTTGTTATAGGGAATTCTTTCTTAGATGTTTGACTGATGAATATTGCCCACATGCTCAAGTTTGAGCTGATTACCATATTGGGGTCAGGAAGGAATTTTCCCGCAGGGCAGATTGGCAAAGGCTGAGGGTTTTTTGCCTTCCTCTGTAGCATGGGGCATGACTTGATTGCTGGTGGACTCTCTGTATCTTAGTCTTTAAATCATGGTTTGAGGCCTTTAATAACTCACTCATAGGTTAGATGTTTACTGCAGCAGTGGATGGGGGAGGTTCTGTGACTTGCAGTGTGCAGGTCAGACAAGATGATCATGTTGCTCCTTTCTGACGTTCGAGCAAGGGTGTGAAACTCATTTGCTATGGTGGGCCAGGTTTGATTTAAATGTACTTCAAGCGGGCTATACATACCATAAATTTTTTGCACAGTATTTTGCCGTAGTACCATGGTACTCTTGCAGTATCATAGAGTGCTGTGGTCAGCTCCATGATACCTCTCCCCTCTGCCCTGAGAGACAGAGAGAGAGAGAGAGAGTGCGTGTCTCTCTCTGAGAGTGCAGTCTTGCATACCTGGTGCTCTGTGATGTTGCAAGCCCTGGTGTTGCAGCATTGCAGAATGCTAGGTGTGCAAGACTGCACTTAGTGTCTCTGTTAGGGAAAGAGTGTGGTCCTGCAGAGCACAGTCATGGTCCAGATGGAAGAGGTTTGTGAGCCGTAAGTTTGACTCCACTTCCTTAGAGTCTGAGTGTATTTTTGGATTAATGCATTGCTTCTGGATTTCCCATTGTAATTTTTGTTTGTTTGTTTACAGAGCCAATGATTGTGGTAGTTTAGGACTGCATTTCTTATAGTAAAGTAAACATTACTTTGGTAAATGCAGGAAATGTATTTTATAATGAAACTGCAGAACTATGGTACTTTATTGGTTTACAGTCAAGATGGACGGGCGTAGTGGATGAAGTACCACAGGGATTGGTCTAATTCTGTTTCATATTTTTATAAATGATTTACAAAATGGGCATAGAGCAATGATTTTTCAGCTGGTATGCTGCAGCATGCTGGTGTGCCACACCAACAATGTGTGCCATGAAATTCTGTACAAAGGCAATGAAAATCAATGTCAGACAAACATTGCTTCATCTTAGCAGTGTTCTAGTCAGACAAAATTACAACTCCTAAGCCTCATGAAAATTAATAATCAAATTAAAAATAAGATGTCTTTCGATTCTAAAACATGAACATTCTAAATGCAGGCGACCAATGAGCAACATTGAGATGATGCGTATTTCTTTACGATGGATTTGAAACATTAATGCATTTGATCCTTCTTTAGCTTGTGTGCAGTGTGTTTTAAACCTCTCTAGTAGAGTGCAACCATAGTAAATGTGATGTTTATGAGCAATAACTTAGCTGAAAAAAAAGTGGGTGTGCTGTAGAATTGTCTCATTTAAGTGTGCCATATTACTGAAAAGGTTGGGAACCGCTGGAGAGGGTGCACTTATAAAGTTTGCAGAGAATACCAAGATGGGAGGGGTTGGAAGTGCTTTGGAATGATTGAGACACTGGGTCAATGGTCTAAAGTAAAAAATAGGAGACAATTCAATAAGGACAAATGCCAGGTACTCCACGTAGGGAGGAACAATCAGTTGCACACATACAAAATGGAAACAACCGTCTAGAAAGGAGGGCTGTGGAAAGGGATTGGGAGGGGCTGGGTTTCAAGTGGATTACAAGCAAAATTAACAGTATAACACTGTTGAAAGTAAAGCAAACTTTCTGGGGTGTATCCGCAGGAGTATTGTAAGGAGTACATGAGAAGTAATTCTTCCTCTTCATGCCATTCTGGAAGGTCTCAACTGGAATATTATGTTCGGTTTTGGGTGCTGTGTTTCAGGAAGATGTGTATGAATTAGGAAAAGTCCAGAGGAGAAGAAAAAAATTGATCTAGAAAACATAACTTATGCAATATTGAAAAGATTAGGTTTGTTTAATCTGGAGAAGAGAAGACTGAGTGGGGGGGCATAACAATTTTCAGGTATATAAAAAGTTGGTACAAGGAGGAGCGGGAAGAATTGTTCTACTTAACCTCTGAAGATAGGGCCAGAAGCAATGGGCTTAACTTACAGCAAGGAAGCCTTAAATCGGATGTCAGGAAAAACTTCTTGACTGTCATGACAGTTAAGCTTTGGAACAAATTGCCTAGAGAGGTTATGGCATCTTTGTCACTGGAGTTTTTTAAGGACAGATGAGAGCGATGCCTTAAGTGCAGGGGACTGGACTAGATGACCTATGTTGATTCCCCTTCTGTCCTACAAGTTCTGATTCTTTCATTTTAGTAGATGCTAGTGAGATTTTTTTTCTTAATATAGTACAATAAGATACCCCTAATCAATTACTTGGGTTTCCAGGAAGATTGTGAAGGGGTTTATTTATTATGCTTGGCATGTTTCCTTGAGTTCTGGGTTCGGATTCTGATCTTGCTTATTTTGGTGTAGATTTGAAATAACTCCACTGTTTTAGATTACAGTTATTCCAGATTTATACCAGTCCAACTGAGATAAAAATCTGGTTAATTTTGTGTCCAGTTTCATTTCGTGCAGCTGTGTGAAGACTTTTGGTTGCTATAGTAGAATAGGAAAAATGTTATCTCCTCATTGTAGCAAAAGGTACCTATTTCAGAATGGGCAGAATTGCAGACTTTCGAGTGGAAAAATTATATAGTATGTTCTTTCTCTTATAAAGGCTTTCAAAATGCTTCAGGACAAAAGTTCTGTTGATTCTGTCAAACGCTTACCCAGAGGCTATAACTTGCCTCCTTTGGGAAATGGAATATTTTTGGTTGGAGGGTCTGGTCTAATTCTGGTACTTTTATTTGATACCATGGTGATGGGCACCTCAGAAATAAACTTCATAGTTTTTTTTCCTTTGAATTATTATGAAGTACCTTTTCTAAAGCAGTTGCTTCTTAAAATAATGTTAAAGTACTGTACACAATTTGTATGTATTGTTTGATTTACCAACTGATCCATACTAAAGTAAAGCACGAGCAAAAGAGATAAATGCACTGAAACATACCCTATTTATTTTAAAACAAATCCATTTCACCATCACTATGGCTTGGGGTGGGGTGGGGGGGATAAGTGAGGAGGAAGAGAGAAGCAGTCTTCTGTGGAAATGGTAAATGTGACCCAGTTTTAACTGTCTGATTACGCTGTCTCTTAACCAGAAGTTTCAGTGCCCTGCCTCAGTGCTACTGATCTGGAAGAAGGTGATATGCTGTTTTCAATATGCTGAATCACCCAGTCTCCAGTCACTTTAATTTTTGAATTCAAGCTGATGGGAGAAGGAACAGAAATACGGTAGTAAACAGTCACTTGTAGAGAACGCCTCTGGAAACAACGGAATAAACTTGATCATTCTGTCAGTGAATATGAAAATCTGGTTCTTTTTTGCTTTTTGGAATATTGCAGCTATTTTTGAGGTTATAATTATACTAAAATGATAGATGTTTTCTGAAATAACTCTTAAAAATATTTGTGACGTGTCTGCTTGTATGATCAGTACAAGTCACTGTAATAGGATGCAAAGTATAATTAACCAGGCAGTTTATTTACACTAATGGTGGGCACAAGGACTATAGATAGTATCATAAATAGACACTGTAAGTAAATATTTAACCTGAATTAATCTGTTCTCTAACAGTAAGCTTTCTAATTCCCTTCCTCATCCTGCTTTGCTAAGAAAACATCTGGTGAATAGTATAGGTCAAAAGTCTCTCAGTTGCATATGAGATGTGGCTTCATTGAAATCAATGGGCATTTAATTTATGCATAAATAAAAAAACATTTTCTTATGCTGCTGTGATATCCCAGTTTCCTAGAACTATATGGAAAGTGAAGAAATACTGATTTATCCATGTGAAAGTTTGGATGAACAGTATATAAAGGAGTTACAATGCAGAGTCTCTAAAAACTTAAGTGTGTACAACAAGGTTTCCTTTCTAAATATAACATTCTTGAGAATTTTCTACTTTGTTTGGAAGCTACTTTCCCACTTAACCACAGAGGTGCGACTGTTATATCACTTCCTTTTTAAAATGTAACTATGAATATAGTGCCCATAACTGTGCCTAATAAAGCTGTAGTTTATTAGCCATGTACAAATTACTGTAACCACTGCTGTTTGGTCCCTCGGTAAATCAAAATTAAGTAGACTTCCTGAGTGGCTGTTTTAATGTTAAGAGATTCACTTAACCATGAGTAGCTGCTTGTTGTGAGGTGTTATCATCAAAGGTTACAGTGTTCCAATCAAAACCAACTTGAGTAATGACCCATATATGTGACATAGAGCTGATCAGGAATCCCCCCTCCCCCCTTTTAATGAAAAATGCAATTTTGTAAAATAGTTTTTTGCCTAGAAACTTTTTTTTGCTAAACTTTTTGATTTACCACTGGGAGATCAAAACAAACATGATCGTAAAGGATCATGACATTGCCATTGGAAAGTGGGTTGTGTATGAAAGAGTTAAGGGCCTGGAATTCATAAAAATGATTCTTGTTTGCAGCTTGAGACCCTTCACATGTTGCAGCTTTGTATTCGTGACTATTTCAGGTTGTCACTTTAGTTGAAACTCTTCTGACCTACCAGAAGCTCCTTTATGTTAGTACCTTAATATTTTAGTTAAGATTTAAAATATAGGTTAATTGGCACCACTATATGATCAGTTTTGTCTTATTTCTTAAATACGTGTATGGTATTCATCATTAGAAAACTAGAGCTTAGAGCTCCACATAATTATCCTACATAAATTTCAAGAAATCTTTTGTCATTCAGTATCATGATTTAAGCCAAGCTGGCAATTAAGTCTAATTAGAGAACAAGGAAGTAATTTCATGCACAAAATACTTTTGATGTCCATTAAAATAGTTGTTTCCTATTTAAAGGTTTCTAAAGCTGAGATGCTTACCTGACGCACTTGTGTGTGAAGTTATGAAAATTTTAAAAATATATTGGAGCTAACTTTTTAATTTATTGCAGAATCTGAATCATGAAGTGCAAGTTTGATTAAAGGTATGTGAAGACACGCTTAGTCAAACCCTGAATTAGCAGGAGGTTGATTAGTTAGGACCTACACAGCAAGTAGCATACTGCTGATTTGATGGGAAGGCATTTTCCATTGACTCAGCATTGTGGGGGCCCTGCAGTGACTAGCATTAGGTAGTCAAAGGGAGATAATGCAAGTTACTTGTGTTCTTTCCACTGATTACTGCCTTGTGTCATTCCAGCATTACTGACTGTTCATGCCTAGGTAGTCTGACACGTCTAGAAAGAAAGGGAAGAATCAAAGGAGAAGATCTCTGCCTCCGTACTTTCTACCTTTGCAACTCTTCCTTGGCTGCCAGGAAATATCAAGCAGTCTGTTTGATTGCCAGGTAGAGGGAAGTTTACCAGACTCCATTATGTCAGTTTCTCCTATTCCTAGTTTCCCCACCCTTTATCACATTTCCTATATTCTTGGCCCATATCGCTGCATATCAGTGAGTTTTAAGCACTGCATAATTGGGATTGTTAGTTTTTCAGTTCAAGTGTTTGCTTGTGTCTATTCCTATGTAGGTATGCACAGAGCACTGCTGGAAGCTTTTTCCTGTGGTATGTGCAGAGTCAGTTCTGGTGCTTCCTGGAGTGGTACCCCATGCTGTAGTGTATAGGCAAAAGTCACCTCACTCTGTTCCTTTTTTCCTTTGGTGATGGTTGCTAGAATGCGTATGTCTTGCTCTGTAAGCAGGATCTTCAGTGGTTGTGCCTGTCATTAAGTGTAAATAATTAGTATTGCACTACAGATAATATTGTAGTGTAAATAGATCAGTTAAGAACCTGAATGTCTTCCCTGCCCTACCGGGGCTCTCTGAAATGGGCCCCGGGGTATGCCTTGGTTTTAGGGCTTCGACCGGTGTTCCTGCTGCTCTAAGATGATCCTGGTGAGCAAGCTGCACAGCAACTGTCTGAATTACCTGGAAGTGGGGGCATTTTCTAGTGAAGCTCAGAATTTCTAAGAACTTAAGACCTGGGACAAAAAAGGACAGAGCAAGCTGGCTGAAGTTCTTCCTCATGTAGGCCACATTTGAACCAGTTCTGGAGCACCAGCCAGATTCAGCACCAAGAATATGTTTGGCAAGGAGCACTCTGGCCTTTCTCAGGGAGCCACAAAGGAGCAAAGAACATTTGGCACTGAATACACCTTAGCACTGTGATCCTTTCCTGATGGATCACGACATTGGCATCATAGGTGTGGCACAAATTGATATACTAGAGTCATGAAAGAAGTAGAAGAAGACTGACCGTGGATGCTTCCTGATGTGAAGAGTGAGAGTGAAATAGTGACACCATCCCAGGGAGTGGTCAGTCAATTGGCACTGTTGTCTCTGGCCCAACAGGGGGGGTGTTGCTGAGTCCAGTGCACATGAACTTTCTGAAGGTGAGCCAAGAGGGATGTGTAACAATGGCAGAGGCTTATGAGGCAGTAAGGAGCCTATTGACCAGTGCCTCCATCTTCCTGGTGCTATGTCCCACATGTAGACAAATTCTATACTTTGGCATTTTAGAATAGCCGATGCGGGTTTTAACAAGCCTGTTTGGAGGATATGGTTTCTGGTCTGAACCTGACAACAGATAAGTCAAAACTGAAACCAATTTATTGTAGACTACTCCCAGAGATGAGGAAAACAAGTTAAGATTTTATAACAATTCTTTTATTTGCTAACAGCATAAAGCATATAATTAAGAAAAACACTAATTAGTAAGCTTATTGTGAAATAACAGAAATAATACATGATGATGAAATTGTTATGTTATAATGGAATAACAGCTTATATACCAGTGCAAATGCAACAAATCCTGTAGCGTTAAAAGCAAGCTATGACGAATTCCACAGGTTACAGATACTTACACTCCCTGAAATAAGATGTAAAAGCTTCAACTGGAGTGCAGAAAGCCTCACAACCATTACTATATTTAACTAAGATAGTTTTTATAGTTTTATCTAAAAGAAAGTAAGTTGGTGGGTCTGTGAAATTCTTCTCTTGAGAAAGTTGAATTCAGGCCTGGTAAAATGAAACTTCAAATTCTTTCCCAAAGTCAAAGGTCTTAAATACCTTTTCTTACTTTTCTAAAAATAAACTAAATTATCTCAAACCTCTTACTCACCCAAATATGGGTCTTAATCTTAAACGTTAGATTATTGGTTCAGGGGTTCATGTGTATAATTGACGTATTTCCCCTGCTAGAATATTGCCCTTCATTTGGTTATGAATCCTGTGGATTTTGTGGTGTTCTATAGAAATGTCAAAGGGTCTTGCCTTAAGTTGGTATTCCACTACCCTACATAATCTGATCCAGACAGCTTCACCTTTCAACGATATTTCTCTTCACAGTTACTATCACTTCCTCATTAGTAAGCTATTCTCTGCATACAGGCCTGTCATTTCTGCAACAAGGCCACTAGATTTCTAGCATATCAGTTTCTAATTCAGAAATAATGATAACTTACCTACTTATGCTAAGTAAAATACTATAAAACAGGATTTATAATGGAAGATATACTTACAAAGTAAGGTAAAGAATAATGTAACTATATTCAAGGGCTACACACAAACCTAAACTGAACTGTGCAAGGTTCACGTGAGGAGACAATCTGCTAACCTGGTCAAGCTGATGATGACAAGGTCCCAGGACCCATATCTAAAGCCCTCTGTGGATACAAAAAATGTGGATCTGCATCTGCTCAGTGACAATATCTATCTGGTCTGCAATCCGCATGCCATGTTTTATTTACATCCATAACAGGATCTGCAGCCAACCTTGGGCACACGGTCGGCATTTTAGCCTTTAATTGGCTCGTTCCCCATATGGGTACCACCCACTTTTTCTTGTTTGCAGTTCATACGCTGTGCTTTCAATCAAATTTCCTTGGCCACCAGTGAAATCTTTGATTGACAGCATGGCATGTGAACTGCAAAAAAGAAAAGGAAGAAGTAGGCAGGGAAGTTGGGGAATGAGCCATTGAAAGGCTAGCATACTGGCTGGCTGACAGTGAACGGTGACTGTCCAAGCCCCAGCCTGCTGTGACTGAAACTGTTTGGCTGGCAGATCACAATCAGAGCGGAGCTAGGATTGGCTGGTGTACTTCCTTGTTTCCCTGTGTGCTACTGACACAGATCATAGCAGAAGCTGCAGTGATGGATTGCAGCCTGGGCAGATGAAAATAGAATCTGCATCTGCGGATCAATCCACAGCAATGAGCCTGCGGTTAACTGCGCCCACATCTGTGGATGTGGATGCCTGCGGATCTACAGGGCTCCACCTGTATCGTTTGGACTCTCAGATGTTGACACCACAATGATGAATGTTGGTGCAGAGCAGATCACGGTCCGGCCACCGACAGGAAGTCTGGTACTGGTCTCATTGATCACAACGCTTGAGAGCATGGCACTGTTCTCCATCTTGGCAACAATCTGCATCCCAGCATTGCTCTTCATCGCAGCACTGATTGTAGTCATGACACCGGCTACCATTTTGGCTCAATTTACCATACTGGCATAGATCATCGCACCAAGACTGACCCACATCTTGACACCACACCCTAATTTGGTACTGCCCCACTTCACAGGATTGGTATATAGCACCACAGGGCACAGCCCCACCTTGCCTAAGAACGACATACTGGGCAGAATCCCATGAATCTCAGTGGATCAGAAGCAGAATGACCATGGGATATGAGCCAGCTGTGCAACATACATTCTAGTCCAATGGCACATGCCAGCCCACTGGAGGGCAATATGTATTTCTTAGATTGTTCTGGGTTCCTATGCAGATCAGTTATACTCAGAAGACACAGCCCACCTTCCTTCTCCCTTCCTGTTGGAGAGGGGATCTGTACCAGGGTAGAGGGCATGGAAACCTAGAGCAGCCCAACAGGGGAATGGCCAGGACCTGAGGAGCTGCAGGGCCATGGGACGGTCCAAGTGACCTCACACTTCCCTAGAAGGAGCAGTGGTGGGGATGGTATGACCATATCCTGGAAGATTACAGACTCCTGAGCAACTCTTGAGAAGAATGGCCCAAAACCATGGAGGAAATTGAGGACTGTGCCCTGGCTTGGGTACCTATCTTGATGTGACCCAGCTCATCTAAGTGGCACTACCAATTAACGAGCCAGTATTAAACCTATAAAGCTGATGTGGCTGATCCTTGCATCTCATCAAGCCGCAATCAAATTGGTTGAAAGAAAGTACTTTGTCGCTCTTGAGTATGAGTGTGCCAAAAAGCTGGACTTACTGGTGAGGAAGGTCTACTTGATGGGGGGCCTTTAGCTGCAAATTTTGAAACACCAGGTCCTCCTCAACTGATATGATTGCAGTTCCTGGTCAGCTGTGTCTTAAATACAAAGACTTTTTACCATTGGAGTTGAGGGCAAAGTATGGTGTCCTAATAGATGAGGGCAAAGCCATAGGCAAGGCATCACTGTAAGCCTTCCTGGATGCTGGGAATGCAGCAGTTTGCACTGTTGCACTGGTGGAGGTAATGAGGCACAGATCTTGGTTGCAGTCTTTAGGACTCCATTATGAGGTATAGATGCAGTGCAAGATTCACCATTTGATGGGGGCTCTCTTTCTTGACCAAATGGATGCTAATCTGTATGGCCTGAAAGACTTCTGGATGAGATTAAAATCATTAGGCCTGTAGACATCAGCCCCATCACAGAGGCATTTTAAGCCACAAATTTTGGGCTGATTCTATCCACTACAAAGAGACGGGACTTTGGGAGACCAAGCAACAGAAACCTAAGAGGAGGCATGGTACCATTCCTCATCATCCCCCATCGCAGTGACCTCCAGGTGCATGGCAAAGCAGAACTTTAGTATGGTCAAAGACAATGTAGCAGTTCAGACCCTGGATCTTACCCTGACATCTGTAGATTGTCTATGCCATTTTTACTGGGCATAGGTCAACATCACATTTGACTACTGAGTACTCTGCACAGTGAAACTGGAATACACCCTACAGCATATCTCTATGCCACTGTGTCAACCCTTTCTGGCACTCTTCACGGATCTTTCTCATGAAAGATTACAGTTACAGGAGGCAATCCCTGTTAAAAGTAGGGGCAGTGAAAGAAGTCCCATTAGAGCTAAGAGGCCCAGGAATCTATTTTTGCATCTTCCTAATTCTTAGGCCCAGTGGGGTTCTAGGCCCATGTTAGACCTGCGGAACCTCAGCTAGTTCATGAAGAAGCTCAAGTTGCACATGGTCACACTTTCCTCCATCATCCCTTCCCTTAGATCCAGAGGACAAGCATGTTGCCCTCCACTTGAAAGAAGGATACTTTCACATAGCAGTTCTACAGAGCCACAGGATGTTCTGGTTTACCGAAGGTCACTGATGCTTCAGTTTATAGTACTGCCGTCAGCCTATCAGCTGAGCAAAGGAATTTCATGAAGTGCCTGACAGTGGTGGTAGCTTGCCTGTGGAAAGCAGAGGTTGAAGTTTATCCATACCTGGAAATTGGCTGAGCAAGGGCCGCTCTAGGAAGGTGTTGGAAAGGCACATAAGGCTCACTCAGTCCACTTTTTCAAATCTGGGGCTCCTGATAAACCGGCAGAAGTCAACCTTCTTACCAGCACAGAGGATAGAGTTTATAGGGGCTAGCTTTGATTCAACCTGAGCAAGAGATTTCTTCCCAGATGGTTGCTTCAGAGGCATTGAGGGCCCTCATAAAAGCTCCAAGATCCTTTTTGGTAATTTTAGCATGTAATTGCCTGAAATGATTAGCATGTCCCGTCTCAGACTCAGACCTGTTCAGATAGGTGTCATCAGTGTACATGTCAGGTTGTCATCCCTTGGACATGGTGGATTTAGTTCTAAGAATGGTCACTTTTTCCTTACAGTGATGGTTTTACAAGGACATGGTGTGAGAAGGTGTATCATTCTCAAAACCACTTCTATCAACATCATTAGTTACAGATGTGTCAGATACAGGGTGAACAATTCATCTAAAGATTTTAAGAACACAAAGTTTGTGAATATTGGGTGAGTGTCTTCATATCGGTGGTGGGATCTGAGAGTTGTCTACTTTGCACGTCAGGTGATTCAGCACCATTTTCAGGGCAAATGCATTTCTTTGTTCACAGACAATACTACAGCTGTGTTCTATGTAAACAGACAGGGGAGCCCTCTCCTCCCCACTCCTTTGGGAGGCAGTGTGCTTAAGGGACAATTGCATATGTCGCACTATTCACCTGGAGGCCTTTTATCAGCTAGGCTTGCAAAATAAGCTAGTGGATCTCTGAGCAGGTTGTTAGTCAACCATTAGGAATGGTCCATCCTTCTGGATGTCCTCAATGTCATTTTCCAGAATTATGGGTTTCCCATAGTAGACTTAGTCATGATCAGGGCCACCAGGAAGTGTCCCCATTCCCTGTTCTGCTCATAGCTGGGATACTGCCAGTTTTCTTTGATGGAAGCCTTTTTCCTTCATTGGGGAGGAAGTCCTAATGTATGTATTTCTCCTATGCCTTTAATCCAGGGAGTATTGCTTGGAGTAAGGAGGGACAAAGCCAGCATGATTCTAATAGCCTGAATACGGAATCATAGAAACTGGAAGGGACCGTGACAGGACATCGAGTCCCATTCCCTGCACTCATGGCAGGACCAGATACCCCCATTAAACCATCCCTGGCAGGTGTCTGTCTAACCTGCTCTTAAAAACCTCCAATTTAGGAGATTTCACAACCTGCAAAGGATAAGGCAGCATTGGTTCTCAACCCTTCTGCATCTGTTGAGGAAATGCCTGTCACCCTGCTGTTGCTCCCAGACCTGCTCTCAAAAGGAGCACGGCTGCATGTTTCACCTGAATCTCAAGTCTTCACACCTGACAGTGTAGAAGCTCCTGGCTGAGAGAGGTTGAGCGAAGCGGCTCAGCCATGGTTCAGGTAGTCCTCATGAATAGTAGAAAACCATCAATCAGATCTCTGTACTTGGCTAAACGGAAAAGGTTTGGAGTGTGGTATTATAAAAAGGGGTTTGGCCAAATGTGCCCCGTCTCCTCTTTTCTAGGCTAAACAAACCCAACTATTTCAGTCTTTCCCCAGATGTTGTGTTCCAGGCCTTTAATCATTCGTGTTGCTCTTCTCTGGACTTTCTCCAGTTCTTCCTGATCTTTCCTGAAATGAGGTGCCCAGAACTGGACATAATACTCTTGTTGAGGCCTAATCAAGCTGGAATAGAGTGGAAGAATTACTTCTTGTCTTACTTACAATACTCCTTTTAATACATCCCAGAATGGTGTTTGCTTTTCTTTTTTGCAATGGTGTTGCACTGTTAACTCATGGGTAGCTTGTGGTCCATTATAACAGCCAGATCCCTTTCCTCAGTACTCCTTCCTAGGCAGTTATTGCCTATGTTGTACTCCTAAGTGGAGTACTTTTAATTTGTCTTTATTGAAGTTCATTCTGTTTACCTCACACGATTTCAGTTTGTCCAAATCATTCTGAATTGTGATTTTATCAACCCAACCCAGCTGCCGTCATCAAAATTGTTAATGAAAATATTGAACAAAACCAATCCCTGCAGTACACTGCTTGTTATAGGCTTCCAGCATGGCTGAGAGTTGTGATGTAGTGAAAGTTATGCTTCCTCTTCTGACAGTGCATTCCACAAGGTTGCAAGCTTAAACAGTGGGATTTGTGGCACATATTCTGGTTTTAGACATCTACAGGGTGGCAACCTGCTCGTCCATGGACACGTTTACTACTCATTATGGCACCACTTTAAGTCAAGCAGTCTTAGTCTGTATCCATGACAGCACAGGATTTGTACACCACTGCCTAAAATATATGGGTTGAGAATCACGTGCATAAGAATGGATGTGATTAAACACTCAAAGAAGGAAAAAAGGTTACTAACCTCTCTGTCATACTGTTTGAGATGTGTTGCTCAGATCCATTCCAAACCCCACCCACCTGTCACTCTGTTTGAATAGTAGGGAAGTAGGAACTGAGGGGTTGATGAGGCAACAGCTACCAATGTACTCTGCCCTGAAGGTGTCACTTCAGGGGGCACTGGAGCAGTATAGGCACATACCACTAGAAAAAAGTTCCCAGTGTCCATGCACACAGCGTGTGCACAGCTAAATGTGAATGGACGCGAGCAACACATCTTGAAAAACAACAGTTATGGAAAGATTAATAACTATTTTTCTTCCCTTCAATCTCCACTTCTTTAGAGACCACTCACAAGTCAGTCTGCCTCCAGGAGAGGCTTTCTGTTTAGGAGCTGTAGAGGTGGTTCCACTCAGAGGAAAATGTTTTTATTCACACTGTTCATTATTCTAAAGGCAAAGGGAGTTCTTGAATTGATACTAGACCTGTGAGTGCTGAACCAATATATTAATAAAATAGAGTTTCGCATGGTCAACTTATTGTCCCTTCTTCGATGCTGGTGACACTATTCTCAGCTTGGGGGATACGTATTTTCCTGCAGCTATCCATCAAAACCACAGGAGATTACTAAGATTTCTGCTCAACACCACCTGTTATCAGTTTACAGTCTTGCCCTTTGGTCTGTTCATGGCCCCAAGAGGCTTTACAAAATGCTTAGTGGTGGTGACTGGTCTCCAAGGAGAAACAATTGCAATATTTCTGTACCTGAACTGGTATTTATGTACCTGGTTGGTAAACTGTTGGTCTAGGACAGGCGTGGCCAGACTGCGGCTCGCGAGCTGCATGCAGGTCTTCAAAGAGAAAATGTGGCTCCCCGCAGGGAGCTGCTTCAGGCTGGGGGACTTAAAATCTCTGGCCTGTTAGGCAGCTTCGCAGCCCGCAGTTCAGAGGAGGTGTGGGGAGGAGGAGCCAGCTGGCAGCGGAGAGCTCGGAGGAGGGGGCTGGGGAGGAGGGAGCAGCGAGCAGCTGACAGCTCAGAGGAGGGAGCCAACAGCTCAGAGAAGTGGTAGGGGAGGTGGGAGCAGCAGCCCTGGCTCAGAGGAGGGTGGGGGAGGAGCAGCTGGCAGCTCAAGGAAGCAATGGGGGCTTGAGGGGGGTCTCAGAACAGAAAGGGACTTCAGGAAATGGAGGCAGTGAGGGAAGGGACTGAGAGGATCAGGGAGGAGACAGTCTGTAAAGGACTTACAGACTGACTGACTATTGTTTGGTTTCTGTTTAATAGATTTCAGTGTGGATTTTATTTTGCATTGCTTTATTTTTGTGTACTTTGTATTTTTTAATTTTCTTTTGCTCTGGTTGGTTTGGGTTGTTTGTTTGTTTTGTATTTACCTTATACCACATGCCATGGCAGCCTCAGTCCTGTCCACAGCATTTTATAAACTTAGGGGCACCTCATGCACTCTCTTTACAGATATGGTAGTCGGGAAAACAAGGAAAAAAGTCTTCCATTGTAGCAGAGGGATAAGGAATAAGCCAATGAAGAATCCTGCTCCTTCTTGCCAACTCTGTAGAAACCTGTAGATCAAACTCTGGGCAGTTAAACAAGGAGTTTTGTGGAACTTTTAAAGACTAACCCATTTATTTATCAAATTTCTCCCATGAAAGCTCATGCGATAAATGTTAGTCTTTAAAAGTGCCGCAGAACTCTTGTTTGTTTCGCTGAATGAGACTAACACGGCTACCTCTTTGGAGCTCTGGACAGCAGAGGCTTTTCAGACACCTTGAGGAATTGGGATGAGGGATGAGCTGTTTTCCATACCATCCTTCCCTTTCAGAATTATTTTATGCAGAATCCTATTCCACAAAACCAAGCCTCTATTGAAAGACAAGTGTTGGGTGATGTATGGAGTAGGAAAGTGTTTCCCAGGTCAGCTGAGTTGTCATGGGAGACAGAAGCAGTGTTCCTTCTAAGGTGATGATGCAGCTGACCAAGTTATGGATGCATTTGGGGAGCCGATGAGCAGGGGGCCAGCACCGGGTTGGGGAACCAGGAGAGAACTTGCTAAGCTGCATCATCAGCTTAGGGGGAACGTTGCAGGGAAGGGCAGCATGTTCAGAGACTGCAGGAGAAGTGAGCAATGGTCGGGGACAGCAGGGAAGCAGTGGCGTGGTAAGGGCAGCGCTAGGGTGCAGGGGGAAGTGCAGCATGATCAGGGAAGCCATGACATGTTTAGATTTTCTCATAGGCCCTAATGCAGCTTTCTGCTTTGTTAAAATTGTGTTCTACAAGTCCTAAACATGACATGGAATACTAAGAAATGAAAATGCAAAGGAGAAAAAGTTTAAAACTAAATGTCGATCACTTTCAATTTTTAGCACAGCTTACTGCTGTGAAGCATTGTATTACACAGTGAAATTTGTTAAATCAAAACATTGTGCTATACTTAGAGATCAGCACCTGTGGGAGCTTTTACATACTGCCTTGACAAGTTACTTCCCAGATTTAAAAAACAAAAGCTTGCCACTAGCCTGCAGTGTTCTATATCCAGCAACAGCTATGTTTTTACTGTATAGGCCTAGTTCTCATGGTAACCTTAAGTAATCATTAGAATCTGACATTAGTGGGATCAATTTTTGCCCTGTTTTTCAGTTTAAATTAAAATGTGCAATAAATTTTAAGTTTAGTAATTTTAGAATAGGTAAAAATATGCGGTTATGTGCCTCAGTGTGGCTCTCGAAGGTTTAATAATCGACTTGTGTGGCTCTTGAGTTCCATAAGTTTGGCCACCCCTGATCTAGGAGATGGATGCACTGCAATATAATGAAGATCTAATCCTTTTCTACAGTGGTATGTCTGCTGATCAACAAGGACGAATCAATATTCTCCCCAACCTAAGAAGTTAGAATTCATAGGGATGGCCCTGCTTTCTATAGTAGCTGGAGTGTTTCTACCTCAAACTAGTTTTCAGACAATGATAGCCATTTCTTCAGACCCATAGTAAGGACCTCTTGCAGACTTCTGGGGCATATGGTTTCCTCCAAGCGCGTGATCAGGCATGCTGGAATTAATTTCAAGATGTTGCAGATCTTGGTAAGCTCAGTATACTTTTGAATTCACCACTCATCAGGCATTCTGGTTTGAGTACCTGCAAGAGTCTTAGTATCTTGGGAGTGGTGGATGGATCAAGTTAATGTGGGTGTGGGAGTTCACTTTGCCTCTCATACCACCATTGACACTAGTTACAGACATGTCTTCTCTAGGTTTGTGGGGCAAGGCAAACTGTTGACTCCCTATCTCTGGTCACACCAAGATTGAGCTCTCCGTATAAATATGTGAGTCTTGAGGGCCCTTCATCTAGCATGTCGGGCTTCCTTCCTTCATATCAAGGGACTCTATGTAGTTCCATGGACAGCACAGGACCAATATTCTGTAACTACAGGAACAGATAGCCTCTTCAGAGATTATACAGTTTTGGGAGTTTTGTATCATCAGCATGGTTTACTGTACCTCAAAGCATGACAGTCATCTAGGATTCAGCATTTCTGGTACACTGCTTGAGCAGATGTTTTAACACAGATCATGAGTGGTCTCTCAGTCTGGATACATTAAAGCCCATTTTGCAGTCTTTTTGGTAGGACTCTTTATATAGACACAACAGGGTGTATCAGCTTGTCTGTTGAAGAGATGGTTATAGTCAGGAATCTCTCACAGATGCCTTCCTCTGAACCTGGAAGTGTGAATTGCTATATGGTTGCTTTCATGTTCTGCTTTTTCCAGTATATTTCTCTGGATCAATAGGTCTTAGAGCATTAGTGTAGTCTCATCACCGTTGGTTCTGTACTGTGCCGATCCTCACCACCAGGCCCTTGTTTGTTCTTCATCCAAACCTGGAGCTGATCTCACAGGACCACTGTTGCCTGCTTCATCGCAGCTCAGATGCTCTTTGTATCATGGGGTGGATGCGCCATGGTTAATGCCTCTGGAGGCAGTCTGTTCTGACTGTGCATAAATGTTCTCCTGAATAGCAAAAATTCTTTCTTGATGTAGATTGACTTCACTTTTAAAGTGGAAGCCATTTGACTTGAGGTTTCAGAGAAGAGAGGTTTTTCCAGTCTGTACTTTCATATAATATGCTATGGATTATTTGTTCCAGCTGAAACAACAAGGCCTCTCTGTTTATTCAGTCAGGGTTCACCTGGAAGCTCTTTCTAACCTTCAGTTGTGGGTGGGTCATTATTTTCTCAATCCTTTGTTCATTAGGTTCTCTAGGGGCCCGGACAGATTATATCCCTAGGGGACAAATTTTGTTCCAAACAGGGATATGAGTCTTGTATTACAGATGTTGATGAGTCTTCCCTTTGAACAAACAGCTACACTCTTTACTTCACTAATTGACGAAAGTAGAGTTTTTGGTAGCAATTATGTGAGGAGAGAGAGTTACGAGCCTTAGTAGCTGACCCTCCGTGCACACTCTTTCATAAGGCCAAAGAATGATTAACCTGCCTCCAAAATTTTTGCTTGAGTAGTATTGGAGTTTCCAGCTCAATCTTTTTATTGAATTTCTTTTCTAAGATGAATTAGTCTTCACAGGCGGCAGCAAATTTGCTGCTTTCAGGTTGATCTTCCCAATCAACAGATCGGGTCTATGGAAACCTGCTTAGCCAATCAGGAAGTCAGTAGCTGAAGACTACCCCAACAACTGGAGCAGTACTGAGTTGAAGGGAGGGCATTTCCATTTGACTCAGTGCACTGAAGACACCACGGTAAGCAGACAGTTGAAGGGAGATATGCAAGATATTTTAAATGCTTTGTGTATCCCCTTTGATGGCAGCTGAAATCCAGCTGTGGTGTAGATCTGCCCTTATTTGCTAAAGGATGAGGAGAGGCTCCATACTTTAGATATTGGAAAGACACTAGCTTTGTATTCTACGCAGGACTTGATTGTTTTAGTCATCATTTCAACTGTTTGTGGCAGTTGCAGAAAGAATGAAGGGGCTTCCAATTTAGATGCAGAGGATCTTGTCATGGATTTCCTCTTGCATATACGTGGGCAGTTACGTTGTCAGTGTAACCCTGGAAGTAGACTAATAGCACACTTGACAAGATCTCAAACAACTGCAGCAGGTTTTTTAGCTCAAGTGCTTAAAGCAAATATTGGTAGAGTTTTGTTTTGGTTATTGGATCATATCTTTGACCCATTTTGCCCTATCTCATCATTCTACAGTCTATGCTAAATTTTGATTTGTAGGCCTTCAGTCATTGTTCAGGTAGACTCCAATCCTGCCTCTAGCT
Source organism: Podocnemis expansa (assembly GCA_007922195.1). Lineage (NCBI taxonomy): Eukaryota > Metazoa > Chordata > Testudines > Podocnemididae > Podocnemis > Podocnemis expansa. Next base: position 15,590,548 of record ML681998.1, read on the forward strand.
AGATCTGCTTGTGAGTCATTTGAAGCAGAATGGTGGACATGTGCAATCACTTGAAGAAGAAAAAAATGATTACTAATTCATCTGAAAACTGAACTTCGAGATGTGGTGCAGATGTCTATTCCATGATGCTTCCTTGTCATCCTTTATACTAGAGTCTGTTGGATTAAAAATGAGCAGAAGAGGGTCTTCAGGGGATAACTCTGCCCTTTATAGCATTGTGCAGCAGCACAAAGCAGCCAAGGGTGCATGGTCACCCCAACATGTACTGCTAACAGAAAAATCTCTGATTTGGCAAATCTTCAGCTCTTGTTCAGTGGATGCGCAGATGGCTGAAGTGGAGTGGACATGCACAACACATCTCAAAGAGTAGCAGTTACAGAAAAGTTTAGTAATTCTTTTTTCCTGTGCTCGATATAGTATGTATATAATAGTTCTGATGCGTATGTCACCATTATCCAATAATTTGTTTATATTAGTAAAAATAAAGCCAAGCTTTTGTACTGTATGTTTCCTATACATAAATCAGCTGTAGAGAGAGCAGATTGGAAATTTTTCATCAGAATGATTTTTTTGAAAATATTTTCTGTAAAATCAAAATGTAATTTTTCTCTTAAAATTTGCCATTTCCCTAATATGGGACACTGATTTACAGGAGGAGTTTGAATTTCATACTTTTCTGTGGGCAGAGCTCTCTGGAAGACTACATATCCCATGGTGCAGTGCACGTTCACCTATCAATAAGCTACATGATGCTTGTGAATTACATGAGTGCATATGTATTATGGGAGATGTAGTCTGCCAGAGAGCCTGGCATTTAGGGTATTAGACTCCCAAAAGATGGTTCTAATTAGGCACTACACAATAAGGAGATGTTCAACAACCCAAAGCAAAACATTTCAATTTGGGAACACTGAAGTTTTTCACTTAGGTCAAAAATGTCAAAATACTTTGACATTTCTAAATAAATTTTATTTTGGAATATCAGTCTATAAAATATTTCAATGTTTGGACCCAAATTGGGATGAAAACAAAATTGAAATATCAAAATTTCTTTCAGGACAGAAATTCTTAATTTTTCTCAGCTCTTCTTCTTAATGTAAAGAAATGTTGTTTATATACAATATACAATAAAAAAAAAAGTATCTATCCAAGATTCTTGGTGTCATTGGAAGGCTTTCTTATTCACTCAATGATTTGGTAATTGTAGCAAAAGAAAGAGCCTTAAAATTGTTTGGTTTCCACCAAATTATTTCTTGGTGAAGGATTGAAAATACTCGCCACTCTTTATTTTTGATGGCTTGTTATGCCTCTGCAATGTTATTCTCCTGGTTAGAATGAATTCTGCCATTGCCAGTTAAGTTTGCCTTTCTGTTGCATGGGTGTTTCTTTTGTATTTAGGTTCTGCACATACTGGTTGTGCAGCCTAGAGATCAGTTTCTGTATCAGGACCCAGTTTGGGGAAAGAGGAGGACATTTGATCTTTTCCTGTAAATTAGATGTAATACCAATATTGATTATCCGTCTCATATTTTCACAGTTTCTGACCTCCTTTCTCCAAACCACTTTTTGTATTGATTAGGACCCTTGAATGCTTTTTTAATGTTAAGATGTTGTTTCTAAAGTGAACGGTATGAGAGAATGGACTTTCTGCTTGGTGGCACTAAAAGTCAGGTTTTCAGTAGATTTCTAATTCCAATAGAAGGCCAGATGTTAATGTTGCTTTTAAAAATAATAAAATGTATTTATTTATCCTTGAATGCAATGGTAGCTTTTATATGTCTTTTTACAAAACACTGCAATTTAAAAATTGATAATGAATGAAGGAACCTGAATCTTTCAATATTGAATAACATCTAGCTCTTAAATTGTTTTCATACACAGATCTCAAAGCACTTGATAGAGGAGGTAAATGTAATTAATTCAATTTTGGAAATTGGGGAAGTGTAGGGGGGAACACTATTCATGCATCAATTTTAGTTACAAATAGTGCAATAACTTTCTTTATGATTTTATCACTTTCTTGCTAAGACAATTTACTTTTGCTGAGTACTGTGAAGTCTTAGTAGTACTATGTCTTCTAATTTGGTAAACTAGACCATCACATTCAAGCATCTATTCTTTTTCTACGCTTGTCACAGGGATAGACTACTTAAGTTTCGTGTTCTCAAGTTACTGAACCGAGGTATGATATGGTATGAATCCTGAACTATTCCATTCACCTCCTCATAAAATCAACCTCTTTGTAAACAGCAGCCATGGCCATCTTAATCGACAGATGATAAATTGCAGTATTCAGAAAATAAGAGGTTGGAGTAAAATTGAGTTTTTGAACATTTTAAAATCAGAATTTAGAATACTTATTAAAGCTGATTTCAGATTTTTATTATATTAATATATAATTATTAACTGAACATTATGTGGAGGGTATAGTCTCTACTTTATAGGAAATAGTGGATATGTTTGGTTTATACTATTTCTAGTGTTCAGTAAAGCATTTTACTGCCTGTCTGACAGTATGCTGCTGTTAAAAGCTTTTATGTGGTTTATAATATATGTACAATAGCACTTATCCTACCTTTTCAGGAAAAGGTTTACCCCCCCCACCTCCGAAAAAAAGTGTTGAGCACGTGCATCTCAATCTGCTGTCAGTGGCAATTGTTGGTGCTCAGCAGCTCTGAGAACCAGTCCTTTGTTTGTTTGTTTGTTTTTATTTTTATTAGATATTGTGAAGTTAGGGGCATGTCTCCAGTTGCTTCTCTCGAACACTTGAACAGAATATCTTTGGCACTGTCAGAACTGCACTGTTTGGTGCAGCCCTGTTTTACATCAGGAGCAGCTGGATACATCTGATGTGAACATTAGATCCTGTTCTCTGAATATTCTGCCATGAGGTGTTCAGATGGTTGAGGAGTAACCACCTAAATAAATGTAGGTTGATAATGTAAAGGATATCTGTAAAAGGATTGTAGATAATACTGAATTTACGTGTGACTAATGTGACTAATTAGTATATACAAGGTGAACTGATTAATCAGATATAATTTTGTGTTTTTGATGCTAAACTAAATTTTACTGTGAAAGCTCTTGTTTTTTTGGCAGCTAACAGTACTGGAATTAAGATTTACTGCACTGTATATATTTCATCTTGGTATTTTGCAGTTGACTGAAGTATTGCCATGGGATGCTTGTGGGAGTTTTTTTTCATATTCTTTGGTTTGGCTGTTGTTCAGAGAGCCATTGTCAGAAACTTCTTCCAAACTATTTTGGTAAATTTACTGGATTTGTAAATAATGAGTCACTTAGTGAATTTTGCTGCACTTTGACCTTTAGACACACAACCACACATACTTAAGTTTCACTTCAGAAATTTGGCAAAAAGGGGCAGCAATTTGCAAAGGAAAATGTTAAGGGTCATAATACAGTGTTTGTCTCAGCTTGCATCATGTGACCTGCCGTCTATTTTCTAAGCCTGAATGGTTTACTGAAGGCAGCATTAGTGGTGGCTGTGCTGGGATAATTCTTTTTCTTCATTGTTCCTGTCTCTCCATTTCTGTTGTCATCTTTATTCCTTTCCTCTTATCTGCTTTTTATCATCCCTCCTCCTTCCTATCTCCTAGTTACAAGTCTCTTGTTTCTTCAACTAGCAGCAGTTATCATATACTGGTAGGTATCATACAGACAATAGATGGTAAATATTGATGGTGACTCCTATCATTCTACACTCTAGATTCATAGAGTATATGCCCACAAGGGACTCTTAGGTCTGATTTGCCTTCTTGTGTAACACAGGCCATAGAATCAATTATTCTGGCATTGAGCCCAATAAATTGTTTGACTAAAGTACATCTTCTACAAAGACATCTAGACTGCAAGAGATGAAGAATCAGTCACTTCCCTTGATAGTTTGTTTCAAAGGCAAAGCACCCGTACTGTTAAAAAAAAAAATTGTTTAATTTCTAATTTGAATTTCTCTGGTTTCAGGTTCCAGCCATTGGAACTTGTATCATGTCTTTTTGCACTGTTAGAGTCTTTTAGTGTGTAGTATTTTCTCCCTGTAATCCAGTTGCCTCTTGAGCTCCTTTCTGATAATCTCAGCACACTTAGTTCTTTAAATTTCTCACTGCAAAGTATTTTCCCCCAGCCATTAGATCATTTTTCATGGTTCTTTTCTGCATTCTTGCTAATATTTCAAAAACTTTAAAGAAGTTATTAGCATTGCTGTTAATGTTAATTCTACATGCACTTGTGAGGATAATTATATATACTACTTACTGGCTTTAGATGCTGTGGTATCCATACCTGACATTTAGGGTGTTGTGTCACTGCTGGTTTAACCTGACCTCTTCCCAGATTTTGGTTCAAGAACCTCTACTGAATACATGCAAAAATCTCTGACCCTGCTTTGGAAGTACTTTTAAGCCCAGGTTAGCTTACTTGGCTACAGTGATAGGTTAGAGATCTAATTCTCCAATAAGTGAGTCTGGACTTTACTTACTTTGCAGCAAGGACACAAGCAAAATCACTTGAGTGCTAATAGTGCTATGATATCCTTCCACAAGTCCTTCTGAAGAACAGACAAGTTTTCCTGGCACTGGCAGAATTGAATGGGAAAAATCCTAGAGCACTGGTTCCCAACATTTTCAAGTATGAGGACTCCTTTTTAATGTAAAAAAATTTTGTGGACCCCCAAATGATAATAGTTATTAGGGACTGAATGCAGTCAGCAGGGCTGCAGAAGGACAGTGGAAGACCTGGCACCCACCTGCTCCCAAGGAGTAGGGACATACCCAGGATGTGGCTGCTGACAATACAAATACAAGTCATTTAGAGCAGAGGTGTCAGACTTTTTCAGTATTCCTCTACATTGGAAGGTAGTACACCTGTGATGTGCCATGTGGCTGCATGGGCTCCCCAAATCTTTCCTCCTCCATGTTCAGAGTGGTATGGCCCCTTTTCCTTCCCCAACTCCACAGGCTATGCAACACTTTCCCTTTTCCCTGCCCCATGGGCCCCCCCTTACCCATGCTGGCAACCTGCACCCCCTCCCCTTCCCTTTTCACTTCTTACCACAAGGCAAAAAAAAAAAAATCAGTCTCAGTCACAGGCAGCCAGGCTGGGCTTCTGCCTTCCCCCCAGCCCACTCACTATTAGTCATTCAGAATGCCGGCCTTTGGTTGGCTCAGTCCTGGCTGACCTTTGATTGGCTTCTTCCAACATGGGCCCCAGCCATTTTTTCCTTTTTTATTTGTGATTCATGTAATGTGCTGTCAATCAAATTAACATGCTGACAGATGATGAACAGTTGGAGTGGAGGGCAGTGCGGTGGCTGTCCAGGAGCCTGGCCCAGTCCACTGTGACTGAGACTCTGGCTGGTTGACAGACTACAACAAAGCGGAGCCAGGATAGGCTGGAGTGGTTCATTTGTTTCCCTGTGCTGTGACATCATGTGAATGAGTCAGAAGCATGCCTGGCTATGCTCTGCCAGTCAGGAAGCCTGTCTTTGGTGTTCCCTGCAGCAGACAGCTTCCAGGCACAGTCCAGGCAGCAGCTCTGTGGACTGGAACAGTGCCCTGGGTGGGCCAGATCTGGCCCCATGGGCTGTAAGTTTGTCATCACTGGTTTAGAGCCCTCTCCAACATGGATCGCTGCCTGGCAGTGGCTGGGACAGGATGTATTCATGGGCCCCTTCAACAACTCTGTGGACTCCCAGCGGTCCCTGGACCACACATTGGGAACCGCTGTCCTAGAGTGTCTTTGCACAAAATATTTTGGACTGTGCTCAAGGCTACAATCTGGTGAGTGCAGAAGCAGTGAGGGCTTAGTAGGGCTTTGCTGTGGGAATGCTTTTACCTGAGCTAGGCTAAACTGAATGCCCCAACCTGGTTGTTAATGCACCGAGGTTAATCGAGCAGTAAAGGTCTGTGCTGTATAGCAGCTCTTTTCGCATCCAGAACCTGCTGTCATAAGGGCACTGTTTAGTTCATTAGTAAATTGACACTGGACATTTAAGATGCCCCAGAGTCTGTGACTAGTAAGGTATTTGAATTTCACAGTTGAAAAAAGGGGATTTTATCTGGTTTTTACTGAGAGTTATGTTGTAGATTTGTGCATATTTTAACATTGCTCAAAATATTGCTTAGTTTGATTTAAAAATGCAATGCTGTCACTAACTCACTTTGTTTTACAAAAAATGAGCTAAATGTTTATTTTATTTAATAGAGAATTAGTATTGTGAGTTTGAGTTTGACACAAATATGGAAATTAGTTTTTGAGAGCTGTCTGTATTTCACATTTGATTAATGCAGCCATTCTGAAATTAGAATTGTTGTTCTGTTACTTTTCTTAAACTTACATAATGAATCATAGTGCAGTGAAAGTGAATTATATACATTGCCCTAATAATTGTTCACTTTTCTGGTGATGTGGGGCGAAGTCTTTAATTACTGTCTTTTGGCCCCAGTTGCTCAGTATTTATTTGATTCCAGCTTGCTCTTAGAACAAGTGAGTGGGAGGTTTGACTGGGGTAGCTCATCTGTTAAATATATAGAAGTGAGTGCTCTCAAATGAGCTCAGTGGTCAAAAATTTCAGTGGCGCAAAAGAACATTTGCTTGATCTTACTTTTGCTTGAATTGCAGAATCTTCTTTACAAAGCTCTGTTAATGCACCTAAAAGCTAACCTCTATCTACCCTGACTGTTCTATACCAATGCCTCTCATAAGTGCGTAAACACAGTGTTTTGAAATACAAATGGTTGGTTATTTGTTTAAAGGGGGAAGAGAAATAGAGTGCCAAACACATTCAGAACTTGCAAATACATTGCAAAAAATTTTGAGAATACATAAAACATATTTTTGAAGTGTAGTTGGAAACAGAAGACAGATTGATAAGTGAGTGTAAGCTTGGCCTTCTGATTCTGGGTCTAGTAGCAACTCTTCAAGGAGTCTCAGACTGATGTGTATTGTACACAGAGTTAAAAAGTTTTCTTCTTGAAGAATGTATTTCAAAATCATGGCCACATATGGGAAAAGAAATATAAAAGAAATTCCTGGTTTAGTAAATCATGTTAAGCAAAGCAACAAGGAGTCTTGTGGCACTTTTAAAGACTAACAAATAGATACCTTTGATTCAGTTTCAAATTTATAATATTAAAACAATTTTAAATCACAAAAAGAACACTACTACAAGCAGGGTATTTTCATTTAAAACTGGTGAATTTAACCATTTTAAAGTAAAACAATAAATCTTATCTTCATTAGTGCCAGATGTTAAAAATATTTTCAATAACGTGTTAGTGTGCACAGAGTACTCAGTATATATGTAAGTGAACATGAAGTTTCTGTATTGATCAATTCATCCATCTAACCCAATTAACCTTTCCATAGCATCTTTAACTATATGAAAACAGAAAAATTTCCCTGGTTTCAAGCATGTTTTAATATCCCATCTTCTACACAATACCCTTCTACATACATTAAGAATGGCATTTACCATGAAAATGATTGAATTTTTTTGTACCTCGGGACATCAGCTTGTCTGGGGTTTCTGCTACAATTTGAAAAAGAAAAAAGAAAGGAATGGGTGGCAAGGTCACATTCGTGGTTAGCATTTAGCCCCCCAAAATAAATTGTTCAAAGAAGGTGTAAATTGTTTTATTGCCCTCAGCCCCAACAGTAACTAGACTTGGGAAGAAGATAAAGAAGCAGAGATCCACTTTCTTAACATAGTAGTAAGCAGGAAAAGAAGCATAGTAGCAAGTGGGAGATTCTGGATGGAAAATGGGAACACAGAGAGAAAATGCTTCTTCTCTCTGAAGTGGTTGTGTGAATGGAAAGGGGGGAGGACTTCATATTTATCATGCCATGCCAGATGCAGATGTGAAAAATTGGAGCCCCAGACAAGGGGGTCTGTGGGCAACACTGATAGGAATCCAAGCTGCTGTGGCCCAAGGCAGGGCTCTTTCATCAGTGTACTGTGGCTAATGCCAGTAGGCTTTGTTCCTTGTCAGGTGTGGGGCTTAATATCTGAGCTATGTCAGTGTTTACTGGTATGAATGTACATGGTGGGTATGAGAGTGAATGGAAGATTGGCTAGAAAATTTAGAAAAGACAAGGCAGTATATGTGCAGAAGTACTGGGGTAGAGAAGTGGGAGGGGACAGGAAAGTCAAAATAAAGAGAAAGAAGGTAGTTTTGGTTATTCTCAGCCACTCTAGAGTAATATGTCTAACATACTTCTTAGGATTTCATGTCGGCTTCTGTTTATAGATAGGATTGGTTGCTTCTGTTTTCTAAAACCTCTCCATTCATTCATTCATTCATTCATTCAGAAAAAAATGTTTCTGCTTTCGGTTGCTTAATGTCTTTATTTTCTTTATCACTCCCAGTCCTTCATGTCTTTAATAAGCAACTTCAAATGTTTTCTGGAAATCTTCTGATTTTTAACTCTATTTTTAGTTGTGAAGACTTTAGTTTTGAGTTAATCAGTTGAAGTATTTTTGGATAGATTTACTCTCCTTCACGAAGTTATCAGACCCATCTGGCAGGGGATGCACATTCACGCACCCTTGGGCTATGATCTAGGTAACTTTTCTGTTCACTTTTGCAATGTAAGTGTATAGTTTGATGCAAAATGTGCCATGGAAAGTTCCCTTACAAATGCTCTGACTTACGTTATGGTGTTGTGTGTTCTGCAACATCAAGTATGGTACATAGTTCAGACACTCAGGACTACCTCTCTGAGGTTAGACAGTTACATGACAAAAGCAGTGTAAATTGAACTGCCCAGCTCAGGTGGGACCAAGGAAATCACACCGCAGCACAGGGTGTGGGGGAAAGGGAAAGGAATGCAGACATTTTGAGAGGGAGATGCAGGTGACTTTGGCCTGGGAGCACCATCTTGGAAGCAACTGCAAGGTATTGAGCCCATCCACAAAGCTGGGAGGAGGCGGGGCTGAGCTGCCTGAATAACATCAGCAATCAGTCTTGTGTGTAAGAATGTGGAGAATAGACTAAGGAGTAGCCTTGGAATAGTGTTAGTAGAATACCATACATTTTATTATTTTTTTTATTTAATTGTGTTAACTCCTGAATCAGAGAGGCTGGGCCAATGCATTTCCATGTCATAAGGACAGACAAAGATCTATCTGCCTTTGGTGATTGGGGGAAGGATCCCAATCTCTGTAGGACTGGAGTTCCCGGTGTAGTATCTGAGGACTGGGGATGCTTGCTTGGGTACCATTCCATAGGTGGCTGGAGAGCACACACACTGCCCGGAACTGATTACACTTAGTGGACTGACTCAGGAATGAGCAGTCATCTGGCAAAATGTGGTAAGTTGAGATTCAGGAATGGAGATCAGGGCATCACAGCAGCAAACTGGACCAGATTCTGGAGGTGGCTTGTCACACCATCTGTTCTACTTTAGAGAAAGTCATCTTCTCATCCAGAAGGCTGCAGCCTACTTGTCTATCCAGGATGCTTCTCTGGGAACTCTTTCTCTATGGGAACTGTAATCCCTCACAGTAGCTTTAGGTTTTATGTATGCTTTGCTGCTTTATTCAACTGTAAATTACACATTTGGTCAGCAGAGTGAAAAGCAGCACACAATATGACCAGTGGCTCCCAGCCTTTCCCCATACTGTGTTTCCCCAGCAGCTTCAGAACTCACTTTCCACTTCAGGTGGGGCCAGCCTTTGATTTAGAGGTACAGGAAGGTAGAATAGTCATAATTTGCAAATCTTGTATATGACGCTCGGGTTGACACACCCTGGATTGGCCAATGCTTTGCCATCTGATGGTGTAACATAGTGGATTTTTAAAACGACTCAAGTTTTCCTTAATGATTTTAACCAAAGTCTCTGAAGGTGAACACAACCTTCTTCTTCAAAATATATATATAAAATAAACTCTAGCCTGAAACCATGCATTTGGTTTCTTTATTGAGCAAGTTATTAGGCCAAAGCTGTGATGTTTATAATAGAAATATTACAAGGGTCTTAATTAGTGGTAATAAAGCTTTACTACAATACATTCCAGGAGATAAATCATTTTTGTGCATTTAGAATAGAAACTTTAGAAATGTGTATTTTCAGTTGGCTTTTGAAGTTTTCTGTTTAGAGCACAGAAGCAGTTATGAGTAGTTTTTTTTCTGCCCTTTTTGTTTCTAAGTCAAATGTCCATATCTGTAAATGTTAAAGGAGTGTTTTAAACTTATACATAGTGTTTGGTTTAACATAAGTGATTCTTGACTACATTTGATTGCTTTGTGTTAGTGTTCAATTACATTGTACTGCATATTACGTATAGCAACACAGGTCAGTTGTGAACATTTGTTAGTTTATTTAGGTCATGTGCATTTTCATCTTAATTAGTTTCATAGTTAAATGCCATTTTCTTACCGAAGACTGTGCTGATCATTGAAAAGACTATACTGTATAGTATTTTGTTGCTGACTTAATTTTTTAAAAAAATCTTGTTGCAGACAGAAGAAAATATAGCTCTTAAAGGTTGTTTACAAAAGTATATTAGATCATTATGATGGTGAAAATAGTATATATACCAATATGGAAAAATTGCAAGATGTTACAGTTACATACCTAAGGCTGTAAAGAGAATTTTATCACATTAATGTTTATATAGTGACTACTTACTGATAACTGTTATTTGAAAATTGCAACCACATCAGTGTGCCTGAAGGTGAAGGCAGCCTGCTTGATACCAACACCAGTGTGACAATCTTGGAGCTCAGTGGGGGTAGGGTAGACCTCCAGAAGTTGGAAGTAGCAGAAAAAGGGAAAGAACATGAGCCCCAACAAAGGATGGCAGAAATTGAAGCCAAGCAGAATGAAGTGGACCACTAGAAACAGCTGAAAGTGCATGTGTGGGGGTCCCTTAGGATACAACCTGAAAACTAGGAACACTGTGCCCTCTTCACTGTCCAGCCTGGCCTGTCTCTCTCAGTGCCTTGCTAGTGACAAACAACAAGCAGCTTCAGGCACTGTTATCTAGTCCAATGGCATGCTGTGGTACTGTCAGCAAGCTACACTTACACAGCCATCTAGAACAGAGACGGACCCAGTAGGTAAAAGTCCCTCATCTGGCCACTCACAAACCAACAACAGAAAGGCACCAGTCAATTCCCCCAACCACCAGTTTGTAAGAACTACATCTAAAGAGACTATCCCCAAAATGATATGAGTTAGTTAATTCCCACTTTGTTGTGTGGAAAATGTGCAGCAGCTTCTGTTATTTGAGCTAAAGTCTCTAGACACCCGAATTAGAGACCACACTGGTTGAGATAAAACACTAAACAAGTTTTTATTAACTACAGAAAAATAGATTGTGATTTTATGTAGCATATATAAAGAGATTAAAAGAAAATGCCAAATGAAATAAAGAATAAGAACACAGTCTAGTTTATGCACACTAACAGGTTCTTGAATTAGCAGTGTCTCAACCTTGTCTACACTAGAAAGCTTTGTTGGCAAAAGGTGACTTCTACTGAGAAAATAGTCCCTGTGTGCACACTACTATGACCATTTTGTTGGGAAAACTACCTTGTTTGCTGACAAAATAAAACCACCCAAACAAGAGATATAGAGCCTTTTTGGGTAAAGTTAGCACAGCAGCATGTCAGTGTAGAAACTATGCCTTGTTGTATCAGTGGGGAGCTGTTATACTGGTCAATTTCACTGCTCTGTTAGAGCACTGAAATCCACAAAAGGGTTCCCCAGCAGCAGGATATCAGCTGTCTGGGACTTCCCAGGTCCCGGGCAGGAGCCAGTGGTTAAAGTAAGTTGTAACATGCCAGAACGGCGTTCTGGGGCCCACTGTTTTTAAGGGCTCAGCATTCTGGGGCCCCTAAAAATAGAAAATGGAGACAGAACACTGAGTTCTGGGGCCCACCATTTAAAAGTAGTTGGTACAGGAACACAGTGTTATGGCTCCATTGTCTATTTTTAGGGGCTCTCCAAATGCTGAACCCTTAAAAATAGCAGGCCCCGGAAAGCTGTTCCGGTGCACTCTGGCCGGCAGAGAGTTTCCCCCAGGCTGGGAGATTTTAAATCACTAGCCCGAGCCTGCTCTGACATAGCATGCTCACAGCATCTGAGCATGCTCAGTCGGTGCTGGCCCCGGGTGGGAGGGGCAGCCTGTGGGGTGGCTGCTGTGCTCCAGCGCCCAGGTAAGGGGCCACAGGGGTGGGCTTGGGCTGGAGCCAGGAGCGTGGGACCAAGGCTGCTCTGGCTCTGCAGGCCCTGGGGCACCAAGGTGGGCTGGAGCCAAGAGTGTGGGGCTGAGGCTGCTCTGGGTCCGCAGCGCAGGCCCTGGGGCAGTGAGGTGGACCGAGGCTAGTGCTCGCACAGGAGTGGCAAGGCAGACTCTCCCCCCCCGGGCTGGTCCTGTCCTGATCGGGATCCACCAGTGACCCGTGGCTGCAGAGGGGTGCTGGGTGGGCGAGCAGTCCAGTGTTCTCTTCCTGTATAGCTCTAGCCCTCGACTCCCCTGTTCCACCTTTTCTCTGCCTCCATCTTCTAGCCCTGCCCCCCAACTCCTGCTACCATCCACCCCTTTGCTGCCCCCATATCCTGCCCCTGCCCCCATCTCCTTCAGCACCTCTACATCCTGTGTCTGTCACTCACCTCTTGCTACCACCCACCCCTTCTCATCCCCATCTCCTACCCCTGCCCCCTTCACCACTACATCTCCTGCCCCCCAGCCACCCCTTTTCTGCACCCCATCTCCTGCCCTTACCTGCCTTACAAGATGGTCTAGCAATATTTACAGTGATATTTTATAATATCACGTATTGTGGTGCACATATAATCCAACAGGACTTTAATGTATGACAGATCAGAGCTTTTAAAATAATACAAAACAGGGCATAGCTTGTACCAAACGTATCATAATTTCATGACATTGGTTAATACAGAGATTCTGGTATGTTGTTCTGAGACACAGGATGTCATAGGGGAAGAAGTTGCTCATTAGCAGGCCTTGGCAATGGAGTACAAAAGCATATGACAAAACTTCTTTTGCTGTGATGAGGCTGGGCAGGCAGGTGGGCGGAGCAGCCTCTGGTTCTGATGCCAACCCTCCCAGAGTTGGAAGGGGAGGCAGTTAGGGCCCCCTTTCCTGGCTGCTGGAGCAGTGCAGCCAGGCTCCTGGCCGCTTGTCTTGGCTGGAGGAGCGCTCACTGAGCAGGTGCAGAGAGTCTGCATCTGCTCAGTGAAAGCGTATTCTGAGCGGGGAGTTTTTAAAACTCCCTGCTCAGAGGAGCTCTCAGCCAGCTGGAGGACTTTGTCTTCCAGTAGGGCAGGGACTGCAGCTACCGGCCGTGCACGGCTGGCAGCGTTACCTGCGCCAGGCAGTGCCGGGGGCTGCTGTGCAGCTTAGGGGGGAACATTGGTCTATAGATTCTTCCCTTTGTTGCTGAGTATAAGGGAAAGTGGTGAATAGAATAAAGGCAGGCTAGCCTTATGGGCTACATTAGTGAAAAAGTGACCTGAACTCCATGTTGCTGCCTTGCAAATATCTGCTGAGGGAACTCATCTTAAGAAGGCTATAGAAGTAATTCGGACCCTAGTAGGGAGTGCATCTTTAACTCCATGGGTAATGGTTCCCTGGATAAAGAGTAACTTTATTTAGAACATCTCTTGATTCAGCAGGAAGGAGTCTACCTATTAATAAAACAAACAAGGAGTCCTAGACCAATACAGCTGCCCCTTTGGCACTTATTAATAGGTTCTCTTATGTATCTCTCATGTAAAACACTTTGATTTTTCTATAGTGTGTTGTACTTACACAGTGCTCTCAACATCTGTCTACAAAATAGTTAAAAACCCATGGCACGCTTACGCCAGCTGTCTCAGGCTTGCAGTGCTTGTGCTAAGGGGATGTTTAAATGCAGTGTGGACACTCAGGCTCAGTCTGGAGCCTCAGCTCTAGGGTCCTGTGAACTGGGTAGGTCCCAGAGCTTGGACTGAAGCTTGAGCATGAACCTCTCCACTGAGGTTCACAGAGGCTCTTGTAGGAGAACCCATGTGGTTCTGTGTCCCCCTCTAGTAGCTGACCACAGAGTCAGCTTCAGGTTTGGGGCTAACTATTCTGAGCCTTAACTCAGGCAGTAGAGGCTCATTTTTAAAGTCTGGGGTTTTCATCCCTTGGAGCTGAAATGTCCCACCAAGGTGCTGTGCTTAGACAGACACTGTTGGCTGTTGTTAAATAAGTTATTTTAATTAGGTAATATTACTTGAGAGGGAGAATGTGATAGTGGAATTAGACTGTCTTGCACTGCATACAGATGAGGCAGAGTGAAGATTATGTGGATAACCTACTTAGCATTTGCTGACTTTTGAGGTCTTAAATATAAAATATTAATTTTAAAATATTTTTATGTACTATATCTGTGTCATCTATATGGTTTAATAATTTAAAGGCAGACTATGGCAAATTTAATTTAGGGACTTGTGTGAAAAAATGGTTAATTTAGCTGAGACAGCCTAGCTCCATTGAGGAATGTTTGTGTTTGCCTTTTTCTCTGGGATGTCGTGAAAATGCATAGCAGAGCATATAAAATTCATAGATCTTATTTGAGTGTTTTCTGGATCATGATTTGGACTGCAAGTTTGATACTGTAAGAATGAATAATTTTGTGCTGCAAGAGAATAAGTGCATAGATTAAATTAATTCCATATAATGCTATTAAAACATTTAAAGTACTGTATGCATTTTGTTCAGCCGTTACGTGTTAGAACAAAATTTAATTTGAATTTTTAAGTAAAGTTTAATATTGAATACTTGTGTTCATTCTAAAGCCTGTCAAAAATTTTAGATTTTTTTTAAAAATGAGCACATAGCATATGTTACAAGACATCATATTTTGTTGGACATGTGCATATTTGTGTGTGTCTAAGCAGTGTATGGTAGGAACAATGCTTAAAGTAACGGATGTTGAGGAAATTATAAAGTTATAAAAACTGTAATATATAATGCTGTATTGTTGCTAATGGTAAATGACTAATTGATGCTTAATTTTAGAGTAAAGGTAATTTGAGATTTTGTTTTCTATACTTTGTAATTTGTTTGATACGTTTGTGGTCTGAAAAGCACTCTTATAAAGATTGCAGAAAATCATAATGAAGGAAATATAGGTAAACATACCAGTATTCAAATATCAGTGTATGATTATGTGATAGGAATTATTGCAGGAAGGAACAGTGCCATGGATGTATCTAGTGATAGCTTTCGGAACATGTATTACAGTCCATGTATTTATACTGGTTCCATAATGGTATTTAAATCCTGGTTTCAATGCACATATAGGTACCGAGACTTGGTAAATAGGAATCTGCAGATATTCATATAACTATTTGAGCATCCATAGTTTCTTGGTTTATTTTAGGATTAAATCTGAAAAATATTAACTTTCTCAATATCTGATTGTCATCTTATCTGTTCTGTTTGTTGATGTTTTCATTCTGTTGATTGGTTACCAGGATAATAGTTCGAATTTTCATTACTGGCTATTAGCCAATTTGTAAATAATAGTCCTTCAACTGACTTTTGAGTATCCACTGCTGCTGGCCCCAAAACAAAAGAAGCTATCTGAGCTGCCTACTGTAGTTAGAGCTCTTGCCCTGAGTTTTACGTAAATATTGCTTAAAAATCAAAGTATTCACTCCATATTCTACAGTGTTTATTCAAGGAAGATGGAATTGATGAGGATGAACAAATGAACTCATTCAGCATTGAAGTGTGTTTGCTAAGGAATTGGAAAAACATTAACTTATAAAATTAGCTTTTACTTTGAATTGTCTAGTTTTGTCTAGTTGCTACAGCTGTAGGTACATTAGAAATATATTTATTAAAATTGTGAAATGCCCTTGTTTTTAATTCTGAAAATTATTATTGGATTATATCCTTGAAAATTTGTGGCAGACAAATGAATTTCCAGTGGTTCTCAGGAACATCGTATTTATCTTCAAAAAAGGTAAAAATGATGACCCAGAGAATTATAGATCACTCAGTAAAACGTCAATGCCCAGTAAGATACTAGAACAAATTAAACAGTTGGTTTATTCAGAGTGGAGGATAATAGGTTGATAAGTAATAGCCAGCATGGATTTGTCAAAAGCAGATCGTGACAAACTAATCTAATTTTTTCATTGACGGGATAACTGTCCTACTGGACGGGAGAAAGAATAGTTACATTTTGATTTTAGTAAGGGTTTTGGCAATGTTTCTCATGAATCTCATAAGAAAACTAGAGAATTATGAAAGATCAAATTATTGTAAGATGGGTTCACAACTCGTTGAAAAAATATATTCAGTGGTTATCAATGGTTCACTCTTGAACTCAGAAGATGTAACAGAAGGGGCCCAGTAAGAGTCTGTTTTGTGTCCATTACTCTTCAATATTTGCATTAACAGGTTGGGTGATGGAGTGGAGTGTGTGCTTATATGCTTTGAGGACAGCACCAATTTGAGAGGCGTTGCAAGCACTGTGGAGAACAGGATTAAGAATTCAGAAAGATCTTGCTAAATTGGAGACAAGTTCTGAATTCAGTAAGATGAAATTCAGTAAGGATGGGTGCAAAGTACTACACTAAGGCTATGTCTACACTAGCAAATTAGTTCAGACTAAGCAAGCTGAGTCTGAACTAATTTGAACCCTGTCTACACTATGTTTTGTTTAGTTTGAACTAAAAAAATTTTTAGTTCAAACTAAGCAAAGCTTAGCTCAAACTAGTTAGTTTGAACTAATCTGTATATTTAGTTTGAACTAGCCCAATGGAGACATGCTAGTTAGAACTAAATAAGTTTGAACTCAGTGTGGTTTTTTAGTTTGAATTAACTGTTAACTAGACTTAAACTAAAAAGTTAGTTTGAATTAAAAAAAAAAAAAGCACAGCTAGTTCGAACTGAAAAAACCATGCTTAGTTCGAGCTAACTTTGAACTACTTAGTTTGAACTAAGAAAGTAAGAACTAAGCTTTTAGGTGTAGTTATAGCCTAAAGTACTACTCTGATTATGTTAACCTAAATTTTAAATGTAGGTCAGGCCTAAGCTACAAAGTCAAACTTCATCAATATAATATGAACGCGAGTTAGGACACTGTGATTTATAGATTTAATAATAGATTAATCCTATTTTTTTTTAATTTTTGGTTTGACTCTAAATCTGCCATAAAATATATAAACTGCTTGTTCTATATTATTCAGTAGTATTGTTGCAAAGGTTATTCTTTGCTTTACTTCAAGTTAAAATGAGATGCATTCTTTTCTCCTTACACACTAACTGCTCTCTGAGCTATTCTGTTTGGCGTTATATAAGATGAGGAGATGTTTCCAAATTTTTCATTTTCCCACACACACATTTTTTCCCAAGTTACTTTTAAATCTCCCCCCCCCCCCACTCTGCTGGATAGTTTTTAACCTTTGCTTTTGCATATGTTCAGAGTACAGCTGAACACCACACAGTAACAATTTCTTCTCCCGTTCAGAAATATTTATATACTTGTTTCCCTTGGATATCTACTCAGTTCCATTTCTTGCTGACACTTGATTTCCTTCCTCTTATTAAATTTTTATTGTTTCTTTCATTAGAAATTAAACCAAGGATGACAGAAAAATCAGCTTCTCTTCCAGGAAGAACTAGTGCCCAAAGACTAATGAGATGAGGGTTTGCAGTCCTCTTTTTAGCTACCTATGTTCTGATTTGTCAATAGCAATAACAACAACAAAAATTTCAGTTTGAAGAGTTGCTCATGTCAGTCTTCATGTAAGAAAAAATATTTGTCATGGATGTTATCATTTGAAAGGTCGATAAACACTGTGCTATTAAAATGTATCAACTAGTTGAGAGAACATAAAATGCTTTTTAAATTGACTAATGTGATAAGAATTTACATGTTATAATATAATCATAATCTCTTTTAAAGCTTTCTGACAGTTATAATATGCAGTTGACATTTGTACTCCTTTTAATGTATAGAATTTTTGGCAGTTCAGGTGATACATATCTAACAGGCCTGTTTTGGAAGATAAATAGTTGTTAGCTTAGCATTAAGTTACTAGTTTGAAAGCCTTTCTTGGTATTTGAAAAGTGGTGCATTATAAATAGGATTAAATTCTATGAAACAGTGTACACATCACAAAGATTGACATTTATATAAAAGAAATGATTGATTGTAAGTAGAAATAACAGGCTTAATTTAAATGTCTTCAATGAATTGTGCCTATATGTGCTCTTGACATTTATTAACCAGAAATCTAGTAGAGTGACCCAGCTACCTTTGCAGTTTAATCCATTAGTTTTACTGTCTCTTACTTGACCACTTTGACTATTTTAGTTTATTAATTACATTTGGTGAAAATTAATTCTTGGTCCTTATTAGTGTATAAAAGTAATTTTAAAATACAACTAAGACACAAAAGTAGAAAATAAAGGATTCCTAATATAGTTCTAATTTTAAAATACAGTAAGTTTAATGCATTAATGATATTTCAGTAAAAGTTTAAAAAGCAAATAAAAAAACCCCAAGCATACTTGTTTAATGGAATCTTTTTTCTTCCCTGTATCTTTTATGAAAGGCTATTTTAATAAATCATACCTGAAGAGGTTGTCTGAGAGCTGGGGATAACTGGAATGCAGCACTAACTTGACTTTCCTGTTGGTAAAACTTTGACCAGCTTTGTCCTCTTGCCAGGCAAAATGAGTACTCTAAAACTTGGCACAGTGTTACATTCAACTAGCATGTTTAATTTGTGGTATAGTCATCCTAAAACAAGAGCTTATTAGATGACCTTTGTGTTAACTTTGCTTCATCTTGTCTGTCTATGTTTCCTGTGCTTTCACACTTTCCTCTAGCAGACCGTGTAATGTTCATAGGTTTCAATGGCAAGTGCTGTTCAGATGGGAGGATGGAGGGGTCTGAAGGAAGAAAAAGAAAGGACTTGGGGCCAGGGTCTGCAGCAGGATTGTGGATAGCCCAGGACAGGGGCACAAGGTTGCGGAGTGCAGCGGGGGGATGAGGAAAGGGGCTTGGCCTGAGTGGGCCAGAGGTCAGCTTCCCACACACTGTGGCCAGCGGCGAGGAGCTGACTGGGTGATTGTGGATGGTGGTGGAGGTGGCTAGCCAGATTGGGTCTGGGGTGGCTCCTGGGGCTGGCCATGCTTGTTGTACCCAAGTTGGGCCTGGGGCTGGCACCACTGGTGGCACCTGCATTGGCTCTGGGGTTGGCACCACTGATGGCACCTGGATTGGGCCTGGGGCTGGCCTCTGGGCTGGCGCTTCTGTTGGCAAAACTACATATTCTTGTAGTATGTAACTTGGCCTTGTTCCACATATGTAATGTTCTTGTGTTTCTTGGGAAATGTATTTAATTTCCTTGCTTTTCTGAAAAACAGAAAAGGGAGGATGGATTTTTTTTGTTGCTTGATGAATGTATTTAACTGGTCCTAATCTGTCCTGAACAGATTACTTTGCATGATGAAGCCTTAATTTGTGGAGTGGGGTTAAAATGCCTGTGACTTTCTAGAAAGTAGTAGTTGTGGAGACACTCAAGTATGTTTATACCCACTGTATGAGGCTCCATTCCCTTAATGCAGGGTAAACTGGAGTGGTGTAAAGAGTTCTGAAAAACATAGTTTGCAACTGGGAGAGGATTCGCCTGATGTGGGGGAGTTTGCAACTGGGAGAGGATTCCCCTGACAGCTGTAAACACATTTGATTCTTGTCATCTGGAAGAGAAACAAGTGTCATAATTTTATAGTGGAATTGTGAAGCATGAGAACAAGAACTGCTGTCAAGCTAACATTCAAATTAAACAGGGAATTTGGCAGTGTGCAACTGAGGTTTCTACTTGGCCACACTGCAATAGTCTCAAACAGTGACCAATAAAAAGAAAACTTTGCTAGATTGATAACCGTGATCCTACTGTGTGTGGGTGTGTGATGAAAATTTTTTGAGATGCAGTTTCTTGTGGCTTAAGACCCTAGGCTGTGACGTGGGAGATATGGATTTAATGCGTAATTTTGTCAGAGACTGTCTGTGATTATGGATAGGTCATTTAATCTTTCTGTGCTTTGCCTCCCTGCTTGCAGAATGACGACAACAGTAATTCCTTACCTCACAAGAATGTTAGAAGGATATGTTCATTGTTTGTGATGCATGAAAATATTCTGGTGATGGGGGCCATGTAACTGCCTTGATAGATTGTTATTAGACTGTAAAATAATCATCATCATCAGCATTTTGGGAAGCAGTAAATCCCTAAGAAATTAGTTTTCTCTGAAGATGGGTGAATCTTTTCTTTTTGCAATGTGCATAGCTGTTTCAAGGAGGTGCAGTTTTTGCCTCCCTGTATCAGCTTTGTTGAATTTGGCTCAGTGTTTGGAATTATTTATAGATATTCACTGCCACAGTGTGATCACTTATGTTTAGACAGTTGAAAAGGAAATCATGACTGGGAAAAGTTTGGAGAAACCCCTATTCCAACAAAAAGGAAATTGGGCTAAAATAGTTTTGTTTTACACATTTCTGTGTTATTAATGTGCCATGTAGATTAGGAACAGAAGTGCTCTGGGTGCAAATGAAATGGAAAGTTCACTTGTAGTACTGGTGGAGACCTGAAGAGACATGTCACTTGGTTGGGCCTTAGAAGAAAATCTGAGGCAGGTTGAGAGGTTTGATGCAGCAGGTGTTCATCTGTACAGTTTGGGAACCTCTGAGCCAAGTCCTTTACTCACTGAAATACAATATGAGTTTTTTTCCCCTGAGTTATTGTAGGACTTGACCCTTTATTATTAGTCAGTTATTTTCAAAGTTATTGGAGAAAATATCATAAAATGAGCATTATATATAAAATTTGAAAACTCATGGATTTGTATATGCGTTTGGGAGTGGGATAACATTGCTTTTTGTTTTAACAGTATGAAAAATTTTAGTCTAGAAGAATGTTCAGGAAGTAACTGAACATGATTGATTTATAGTTAAAACCATTTTGAAATTTTACTTAAGGATTTCCTAGCAATCAGTTGTTTTTTCTGTTTTTATTAAATAAATGTATGCACTACAATTTAACATCTTTAGTTGCATAGTATGTAATAGAGTGTGTGTCTTGTACAGTGAGGAGAGAGCTCCCTTTCCGCACTCCTTGTAACCTTAAGATAAAGGAGGGTGGTGGGTCTCAGCAATGGTACTGGGACTAGACTGGCTACATACAGTGAGATCATTGATTGAGTTTCATTTTAAGCTAAACATCAACGAAAACGTCCTGAATGACTAGGAAGCATTGTATTTCTTTGGAATAGCCACCTAAGGGAAGTTTTAGAAGCACTGTATTTGGAGACATTGATTATTTTTCAGTATTTATTTTAATTTTTTACAATTAAAATATATTTACATCTAGTTCTAGGTAGCCTGATGATTTTTGAAAAAACACAGCAAATACAACAAATATAACTTGCAGTAGATGACCTGGCTCCCAAATAATCAGATCTGACACTGTCAACAGGTTACAATATAATCACCCTTGCTCAAAAGAGAAAACAACGTCCAGGCCGGGGCTATAGTATAATTTGGCGGGCTCTAGAACCTTCCTAGATTTCCGAGCCCCCTTTCCCATATCGTCTGGACCCCATTCATGCATGTGCAGGCCCCAGCCCAAGTAGGCATTTGCAACCACTTCTCAGTACCCCTTGCACTGGTTATTGCTCCGCTCCACACCCACACACCTCTCCCAGCTACACAACGCCGCTACCCCTCCAGCTACACCCCCTCCCCCTCTACACATAACCCCCAGCAGCATTCCCGGTCCCCCAGCAGCGCCGCCCCCTCCAAAGCCCTTCCTCCAGCCCCACTGTGGGGCTGTCTCAGGCCCAGCCCAGGCCTTACCTCAGCCGTTTACATTTGGCCCTGCTGCATCTGGGACTCAGTGCCACTCACCAGCAGAGCTGGCCCTGACTGACTGGAGAAGTTTCGGCTGGAAGCTGCTTCACAGCCACAGGCTGCTTCCGCCCTGAGCATGCATCTGAGCCGTGTTCACGGGGAGGGGAGACTTACAAACTCCCGGCTTGCCACAGCTCCTTGCTGGTTGGCCTACAGGGCTTAAGGGGGAATGCACTGGAATGCTGCATTCTGGCTGCCATTTCTGTTTTTAGGGGGCCCTGGAACACTGCTGCCGAAAAAATAAGGGACCCCGGAATGGTGTTCCGATGTGTTCCTGCTTACTTTAGCCCCTGTATTCAGGCCAAGTCAACCCTAACAGTGTTCCTAGACAAACAAAATGGACTGTGACAGATTTTGGATATTGTTAACCAAGATGAGGAATTAAGTCAGAATCAAGGAACTTTAACAAAGTACAGTCCCCTCTTATCTATTTGTGCTTTTGTGTGCATTATCACCATGGTTTTTGAGAACCTATCAACTCCCTCTCTTGTAAATGAAGAGGTGTTGCACTCAAGTATCTGTTCTAGTCACCACAGTAACAGTACTGTACATATGGCAGTGATTCCTTCCAGAAACTAATAGGCAGCCACTGCATTTCCCGAAGCATCAGTGCCAAGTATTCCCTGTAAGCTACATTCCTTTCAAAGTGGGCTGCAGCTGCTGCATTCTGTGTTGTCTTAAGTTTTTAAATAGATTTAAGTTATAGCATCATTTAGAACACACCGATGTAAAGTAACATAGAGTAGACAAAAACGTAGATCATGATAGTAAGCTCTGTAGTCAAGAATAATGGATTCATCCTCCTCACCTGACCTACTGCAGATGGCAGAAAGCCTTACTGGTCATTGTTGTATTGTTTTATCTGAATCTAAAAACAGCTTGTGATCTGAGTCCTGTGTGGAGGACCTCATAGCAAATGCAGACAAACACTCCCAGTCAGAGAACCTGAGAGTCTTTTCTAAATCCTTTTGTTGTTTACCTCTGCCTACCTTCTTAATTTATTCAGGCTGAGCCTTTACCTCTGTTCCATTATCCATGCCAAAGTTTCAGCTAGACAGTCATTAAGGTTCCACACCAGCTGGCTCTAACAAGAAGATATACTGATAGGTGTCTTTAGTGTATGGAAAGTAACTCAGACTGGGACTCTAACAGTGTGACATATGTTTAGAATACAAGAGATAATGTGTACCCTTGTAGAACCTCACACGAGAGCATCCTTGGAATCAAACTACAGTACCTCACGATGAGTTCATTTGGGGGCCTCTGGAGAAAAAAGCGGCCATTCATGACTGACTTTGTCAACTTTTCCTCCACGTCTGCAGGTGAATCAGCAACATCTCTTTATTAAAGGCAACTTGTTAGCTCTAATATTGGTATTGGTACCTAAAACTTCTATTGGAAAAGATTTAACTGGGTAAGAGAGCAAGAAAATATGCTCTCATAAACAGTGTAGCTATGCCATGGGGATAAATATCTAATTCATGACTTCATAATAGTAATTCTAAAGTGGTGGCCAAATTTCAGCCTGGATAATTTATTTACTTAAAGTCCCTCCTGCAGTCTTCAAGGAAACAGTTGTTACTTTTATACAAAACAATCGTGTGCAAAACTGGTGCCACATGCAGTCATTCTTGGGACAGAATATCAGTGTTGGAGGAGTACTCTCTCTAATTCATTTTGGAATCCTTCAGGATAAAAGATGCTATATTTTAGAGTTTTGAATAACTTTAGCTCTTTTCCTTTCAGGCTAAATAGTCCTGATTTTGGCAATGTTTTTCATAAGTCTTGCCATCTCTAACCATATATATGATAGCTCTATGAATTTTGAAGTGACTTAAAATGCATTACATGGCAATCATGTTTCATTTTGTTACATTAGTTTTTACTAGTCAGACTGCTATTAAGGTTGCCAAGAGACTTTTGGAGCAGTTAAGTTTCTATCAAACAGAGCAAAGCAAATTAATTCTCTGTATCCAGTTTTATACTTGCTTATATTGCTCATCATTAGAGCAATAGTAAAATGTAATCTACATTTTTTATGGTTTAGTTTGACTTTGATATTTATTCCCAATAAGGTAGCTTAGCAAAATCTTTTTGCCTGTTTTTTATCTTTAATATTAATATGGAGAATGAGATATTTTACTCAGAATTAGTACTCCCCTGGGAAGACCAGTCAGTTGGAATTTTGCAAGGGTGTAATAAAGTAGTCTATTAATGTATTTTCCATATACTTTGCATCTGAGTTTTGATGCTTATCGGGTAGTACTCTTTAGGAGACCACTGTGTATTGTTTTCTGCAGTGAAATCATGGAAGTCCTAACCAGTTTGATGTAGATTTGTCACGGATCGTGAAATGATTCTCTGCACAACTTCCCATGGGTAGCAGTGTTTGATTTAACATACCCCTATGATTGGAAGCTCATTCACGGAGCACTAGCCATCCTTCCACTAACAGACGTTGGATTAATCATTTTAGGTTTTTGCAGGTATCTTGGAAAGGAAATAAGATATATTCTTCTAGAAATAATTGCCAGAGTAGCAAGAGGATGAGGAAGAAATTTGTTTGGGGTTGGGGGGGAAGATTGGAGTGGACAAGGGAGAGAATCAAAACCCTAATTTTGGAATAACCTAGCTGTATAAGTGTGGAAGAAGTTTTCTTTGAAGTAGCTAGTTAGACTGTGTTAATATGATTTTGCTAAGTAATTCGTGACTGGCACTGATTTTTGTAACACATTTCTCCCTATGTAAAAGAAAAATGATGTTATTGCTTGGTCTCTTGAGAGCATAGAGCAATATTTGCAGAAATAGACATGTGATCCCCAAGAGAGAGCATTCTTCTCCCATGAAGTATTCTCATTAGACATCATGGAAGTCGCACAAATTAAACAAAACTTGTGTTGTGAAGCATGTTTAAAAATGGAAAAAAAAAGTCTTCTAAAATTAATTAAAGCAAAAGAGTTGTTTGCTCTGTTTAAATAAAATATTTAGTGGACTTATTGGGGAAAAATATAGTAAAATTCAGAGCATGCTGTCAAATATGACTTGACAAAATGGCCATAGCTATTTAATTTATCAAATATTTTTAGTCAAATTTAATAAGATTAATGTTTTATCACTAAACAATGTCTCCATGGATGTTTTAGGTAGTACTTAACCAGCATTAAAGGCGCACATGTTGATTTACAGAACATTAAAAGCGTGTCCTTTGTCTAAAGAATTTGGGCAGTGGAGCAGATGTTGCAGATATTTATGTATATGAGTAACTTGACTCATGTAAGGACTATATGCATGAGACTTGCAAGAGCAGCAGCCAAGTTAGAACAAGAACAACATGAATAGATGGCATAGTCCGTCGTGATTGAATCGAGATGAAGATAGGAAATCATAACTTCCAGTATAGTTACTCTCCAATTATAGAAGTACACATAGTTTATTTTTGTTTGGGAAGAAGATACCATCTTTATTTACACTGGAAGTGGTACTTCTTGTGTCTAGTATTAAAAGCAGGCCTAAATTATTGTTAAAGGCTAGCATTATAAGTTATTGGAGTTATTTCATGAAACATTTTTAGTAAATAGTCATTACCTTTCTGTGTAAAGATCAAACTTAAAATACCCTTCTGTCTTTTTACAATCTAGATATCTATTGCTGTGACTGTTGTTTGCGGTCATTCCCGCTACTGTTAAAATGCATATGCAGTTTACTTAACTTCCCAGTTAATGATATTTTAGAAATAGATACATTTTTTTAAGAAGCATTCTTTTATCTTTAAAATGTTTGTCATCTGGTGTGAGCTAGATTTATTAGACTTCAGTAGTTCTAATGCATTTTGGCTGTGATATTTATGATGACATCACTGTAATCTATATATAGTATGTGATTTCAGTTGGTTGCAGTGTTAAATATTTTCATAATTATGCTAGTTTTGGCAGTTCTCTTGGAACATTTTCTCTTTAATGAACATGTTTTACTTCTGGGCTTATGAGACAGCCACATGTTTGGAAAATTAATAGCATGCTTTTAAAGTTAACATTGAGCAGAAGTGTATAACTACAGATCTTTTTTGAATGTATGTAGAATTAAATAGGAGCCTAGTTCCTGTAAGGGCATGGCCACAGTAATTGTCATCTAGTAATCAGTGAGATTTATTTTATAAAAAACATCAGTAGCTGTTGTGAAAAAGTATTTTTAATAAACAAAACATGTTATGCAAAAGCTGTTGATAATTGTGTAGTTTAAGTAAACTAGTGCATATTGTCTAGCACTAAATATAATAATATTTTAAAGCACTATATCATGTTGAGCTTTGTTTACTCTGTAGCTATTGGTAAAAATATCCACTTAGCTGGTAATAAAGTTGAGTCTTCTATTAGAATTTCTTTATTAATAGTCATGTGTAGTTATGTTTCCCAGGGTAGTGCTTATATATTATTTTTTGTCACCATCTGGATCATGTAAATATTATTTTGACTTCCTTGTTGGATCCAGCAAACTAACCCAACTGTTTGCAGCTTCTTCCCCTCCTCGGCCAAGACTGATTGCTTAATAAGTTGTAAAATTATAAACAAATGCAATATAACAAATATATCTCAGAATTTTAGACTGTTTAATGAAGGGATTCATTTAAGTAAAAAAAAAAATTGAAACAAAGGTGTGTTCTTAAAAAATAAACCTTAAAAGGATGAAGAAAGCTTTACAGAGCTTTTTATAAATGGAGAGGAATGAAATCAGACTGATTTAGGCATAGGCAAGTTCTATGCTGTCTAGGAGTCACATTGCATAAGTGCAATTGTCAGCAGCAGATTTTGCAGGTGCTGACGGGAACACTGTATAACAGATGGTTTTATGAATGTGCCTGTTGGTCAATATAAGGCTGAAAAAGTAGTAGTTAAGTGTAGCTGGAGTCAACACAGTTAATGACTTAAAAATAGGAAATGCCAATTTAAAAACATCTGTCTTTTCATTGGTATGGTTGTCATCAGATTTCCCTCAATATGAGGGAGATGCCTGCCAGGGAGAAAGTAATTGATGAGACTTAAGATGGCTGAGGAATCCAATTTGTACTCTCTGATTTTTTTCATGTATGTGAGATGGTTGCTTGGAGAGATCAGAACTCCAGAATGCTGTACAATTCCCTTCCTCCTCTGCCTCTTGAGCAGGGCAGTTCTCTTCAAAACAGGCTGAGGATTAATGTATGAAATATTATTGCAGTCTGTTACTAGCCAGTACTTCCCAGTTTATAGAGTCAATACCTTCCTTCTCAAGATGTATTTCTGGATGCCCTTGCAGAATTTCTTCTTGTCCTCTGTGGGTCCTCTTACCATGACTAAATTGAGAATAGAGGACTTGCTTCAGAAGATGAGTATCAGTCATCTATACAAAGTGAGCAGTCCAGTGAAGTTGATGTTTTATAATCTTTGCCTAAGTACTGGAGATATTAGCTGCAGAGAGAATGTTAGCATTGGTGTGCAGGTCTTCCCATCTGATATGGAGACTTTTTAAAGGCAGCTGTGTTGGAACTGCTCCAGATGCTTAAGATAGTTTAAATCTGTCACCCATGTCTCGAACACATAACGAAGAGTAGACATGATTATTGCATTGTAGACCGGGATGTTGGTGTCCATCCATAGATCGCTATCAATAAAGACAATGGCGGAGCAACTTTCCAAACAGTGTGTTGGCAAAACATGGCCTCTATTCAGTCTCCACATCAAGATTGACTGTATGGGAGGGTTAACTACCAATTTAAGGGAAATGCTCAGGTTTTTCCAGGGGTTCACCACAGATGCCAGTTTGTGGGAGGAAGGACAAGTTGTGCAGGTCAGAATGAGGGAGCACTGTGGTCTTCCCTCTGTTGAGGGATAATTGTGGACTAAGATAGGCATCTGAGAAAAGATTTAGGGTGGATTGCAAGTTAGTCTGTGTGCATGAGTGTAGCAAAGTTGTCAGCATATTGAAGGTTGTTAATAACAGTCTTGGTGGTGATAGTTTTAGAATGATTGTGTCACAGATTGAAGATCTGGCTATACATGTGATACTCAATCCAAATTCTAGAAGAAAGATGGTCATAAAGAAGAAACAATATTATGGCAATACTTGCTTAACACAAGATGTTGAATGGGTTTGTCTCTAAACCATTACAGAGGATGATGGCTGTTGTTCCATCATGAAGTAGCCTGAGTTGGACAACCAAACCTAGTCATCACTTTCCATAATGCTTCACAATTGATGGTAATCAATATAACTATTTCAGGGCAGGTATAATACGATTGCATTGGTTCATATAAGTAAGGAGTCCTTCCAAAATATTTTATCTAAGCAGTTAGTGATAGAGTGGCTCTACCAAACTCCGAGAAGAGAGAATCATGCTTGCTGAGATATGTAGTCACCATGACCCTCTTTGCTTTTGCAAGGTCAAAAGATAAATAAAAGCGAAGGGACTCATCTGAAATTTATATATAGAATCTGAAAAGAAGTTTTCTAAGGCTTAAATTAGGGCAAGAGAGGTTTAGATTGGACTTCTAGGAAAATATTGCTAACTGTCAGGGTGATTAACCACTGGAATAACTTGCCCAGGCAAGCTGTGGAATCTCCATCATTGGAAGTTTTTAAGAGCAGGTTAGACAAGCACCTGTCAGGAATGGTTTAAGAGGGTACTTGGTCCTGCCATGAATGCAGGGGACTGGACTCAGTGACCTCTCATGGTCCCTTCCAGTTTCTAAGATTCTATGTTTAAAAGAACAAAATTCTTAACTTTAAATCTATGAACAAATTCTCCTCAACAAGTGGTACATGAAGGATGAGTGAGCTTCCTGTTGATATAAGATCTATATTAACAGCAAAGCTTCTATCTAGCTAGTGCTGAGGATGATAGGGCAAGTGTATCCCAGTGTTGTTAGTATTGAGGTAGCCTTCCAAATCGGAAAATGAATTTGCAAAGTCCATGGGCAAGAGAACAATAGATTATTGATGTTACTCTACCATGTGTTTAGAAGTGCTGAACACCAAGTGTTAAACCAAAGTCTCAGTGAGATCCTCTGTTATCCATAATCACCAACTGATCCTTATCTTCTAATTTTATCCAGAATTTCTGCCTTGTAGTCTTAGACAATATTGCCTACCATAGTTCAATATCAGGATTTTTGCTCATGCTCTCCAGCAACATTCCTTAGTTATTTTACATAATTGATCAATTATATAAAGAAAGAGGTCCAGTACCACCAAAGTGGCCAGACAATCCTAAATTAAGATCAGTGGTAACTTCTGTATTCACAGTGTCAACTCCAAAGAATGGTGGACCTCAGCTCAGGGAGGCAGGGTATCTCAGAATTTACAGTGGTTACTTCCTGGAAACAAACGTCTTTTTGCATTTCTGTTTGGTAGCACTTATTCACAAAGACCCTGGGTGGGTTAAGAAGGCAGTCTTTGTTATCCTAGTTGTGCCATAGTGTCTGCAACGAGCATTGTGCAGAAATGAGGATCCATCTGCCACCAGTGTTTTCTGCAGTCTCATTTTCTCAAAGCTATTGAGAAGTGCTGTATCTTCTAGATGTACCAAAAATATGCGCAGTTCTCACAGTGAAAAGCAGATGTAAGTAGATTGTCAAATTGTGCACTCTCCTACTTTCCAGAAGCATTTGGGAAACTTTTTTCTTCATTGATAAGATGCTAGAAGGTTAGACACTAAGTGATCTTTAAGTCTTCAGCACAAAGTTTGAGAGAGTGAAGAAATCAACATCTTATTCTTAGGTTTCTTGTGGTTCAAGGTTCTATCCTTTTAGAGGACATGAGGAAGGTGCAAGAGGGTAGGGTCATATGTAGTATTGATAAGATTTCAAGAAACTTGTTCTTCGAGTAGTGTCTTTGTGGGTGCTCCCCTCTAACTCTTGGCATGCCCCTGCACCCTCAATCAGAGATTTGTCAGCGGAGCCCATGAAAGCTATATGCACACTACAAGCTATTCATGGTGCTGTTGGCACCCTTTTTCAGTATGTGTGCATCTATGGTCCCTCAATTACTTGCCGGTCGCCCATGGTCAGAGATGGAGTCCTCAACAGCTCTTGCATCTGGCTTCAAAAAATTTAGTTAGAGTTCATTCTTCCCATAAATATAGTCAATTTAGTAGTAGTTTTTTTCTTCCCCCATTATTCTACCTTCTCTCCCCTTTTTCTTTCCCCTTTACTTTTCTACCCATGTAGATAATATTCCTGGTTCACCAAGATTGAAAAGATGTGCCTCCTGCAGGAATACAGTGCCTGTGTCAGACAGCCATACAAAATGTATTTGGTGCTTAGGAGAGGATCATATACCTCTGAAATGCACATACTGTAAAACTTATAAGCAAGGATCAGGCACAACAGATATTTACATCTCAAACTTATTCTTATGGAAGGTTCCCTCAGACCCATCTCAGACCTTGGCTACAACAACATAGGTTCCAGTAAGTTCCAAAAGAGGCACTGTACTTCCCCTACATCAGGACACACAAAAAGGAAAAAAAAATCACATGGTAAAGGAGCTGGTATCAAAGAAGCTTGTGGATTTTTCAGGTATGATGATCCCCAAAACAGGGAAAGACTTATTGCTCCATGAAGGAGCAAAGAGAGAAAAATAAACCGTTCTTCTTTGGCACCATGCCTGCTTGGCCAACAGCAATAATGGTCACAACAGTGGTGCTGCCTCAGATACCAGTGCCGATGACCATTACAACTCCAACGCATATGCCACAACTAAAACCAGCACTGGCGCCACACTGCTGTATGTATGTGGCAGCTATGGCGCCAGATATGCCGCCAGTTCCAATACATGCACCAGAACAGACCACTGCGTCGATATAGACCACTGCACTGATACATTTGGTGACACCAGCAACCACATGTTGAAAACATGACACCAGCACCAAGAATGGCGCTATTACCACTGCAAAAATGCACAGAAAAAAAGGCATCATAAACAAGAAAAAGAAAGTTTACCCTTGCATGGCCCCTCCCCCCCTCGCCATTATGTGGCATTGACACCTCACCTGTGCGGTTCAGTCATGCAGAGTATCTTTCTGCGGCTTCATTCTCCTCCTCTGATGATTTTGAGGACGAAGAAGCGTTTTTTTTTCCTTAACAGCCCTCTCCTCGAAGATATCCTTCTAGCCATTGACAGTGCCCTGGACCAGACTACCAGTCGTTCCTTCCTTCATAATATGCTCCTCCACCTTATTGCATGAGTTACCTAGGATATGAGAACTGGTCTCAGTACTTCACCCCACACAATGGACCTTCAGCTGCAGAGGCCTGTAGACCAAGGTCATCCTCCAGAATCCTGCCAAGGAGGCCACAGATAGCTGATACCTTTTCTGGACAAACTACTATCAGAGCAGAATGCACCACATTCAGTGCACAATTTGTTCTCTTAGTATCACCACTACCTACAAAGGTGGATGACACAGAACAGTTCCAAGAACTGTTTCAAATAGTTGCTGACAGCATGGATATCCCACTACATGAGGTACCAAGATTACAACACAAATTACTAAGAATACTAAAACCTCACCATTGGCTGGAATACCACTCCCAATGGATGAGGCACTCATGGACCCTGCTAATCATATCTTGCAGACACCCACCACAGTATCACCCACTTGTAAAAGGGCCAGTAAGAAGTATTTTTGTGGCAGTCAAAAACAATGAATTTTTTCCAACCAACTACTTCCTAATTCCTTAGTGGTTAAAGCAGCAACACAATGGACAAAATAGCAACATAATAGATCAATGCCTCAAGACGATGATGAGACTAGACTGAGTAGGCAGGAAGGTCCTGTGCTTCTTCCAGTACTACAATTAAGAGATGAAAACTACATGGTTCCAAAGGGGTAGCGGTCTTGACATTGTCCAATTATAATCATGACACTTATATAAAGATCTCAGAATTTTATGGACCGCATTCCAGAGGAAAAGATAGAACAAATTAATTCTTCTTCGAGTGATTGCT
The DNA here is from genome assembly GCA_007922195.1 of Podocnemis expansa. NCBI lineage: Eukaryota > Metazoa > Chordata > Testudines > Podocnemididae > Podocnemis > Podocnemis expansa. The sequence goes on from ML681998.1 coordinate 15,622,477, forward strand.
CATGTCATTCCAACTTAGGTGTGTGCACATGGTGTGCATGGTTCGCTGGAAAGCTTTCCCCAGTCCATCTGCAGGGTTGGCAGAGGGCACCAGGGGGTCATATATATATATATATATCCCCTATGGGTGGTATGTGTCATCCTCAACCTCGGGTCCTCTACCAGAGGCCTGGGAGCTTGAGGGTTCTGCGCAGTATCTTAGCTGTTCCGACCACTGCACTCTTCTGGACAGAGAGCTCTGATGTTGTTCCTGGGATCTGTTGGAGCCACTCTCCCAGCTTAGGAGTCACAGCCCCGAGTGCTCCTACCACCACTGGGACCACTTTGGCCTTCACTTTCCACATCCGTTCTAGTTCCTCTTTCAGGCCCTGGTACTTCTCCAGCTTCTCATACTCCTTCTTCCTGATGTTGCTGTCACTTGGCACTGCTACATCTATCACCACCGCTGTCTTTTGGTCCTTGTCTATTACCACGATGTCTGGTTGATTGGCCAGTACCTGCCTGTCTGTCTGGATCTGGAAGTCCCACAGAATCTTAGCCCTGTTATTCTCCACAACCTTCTGTGGAATCTCCCATCTGGTCTTGGGAGGGTCTAGCCCATACACTGTGCAGATGTTCCTGTACACAATGCCAACTACTTGGTTGTGCCGTTCAGTGTATGCTGTTCCTGCCTGCATCTTACATCCTGCCACTATGTGTTGGACTGTCTCTGAGGCCTCTCTGCACAGTCTGCACCTTGGGTCCTGTCTAGTGTGGTAGACCCCTGCTTCAATGGATCTGGTGCTCAGTGCCTGTTCTTGTGCTGCTATGATCAGTGCCTCAGTGCTGTCTTTTAGTTCAGCCTTTTCCAGCCACTGGTAGGATTTCCCAATGTCAGCCACCTCAGCTATCTGTTGATGGTACATCGCATGCAGGGTCTTGTCTTGCCATGGCACTTCTTCTGCTTGATCTTCCTCCCATGTCTGCTGCTGCCTCAGGCATTCTCTCAGCAGCTCATCTTTGGGTGCCATCTTACTGATGTACTCCTGGATGCTCTGGGTTTCATCCAGGACAGTGGCTTTGACACTCACCAAACCCCGCCCGCCTTCTTTCCGGCTGGCGTACAGTCTCTGGGTGTGGAACTTGGGGTGGAAACCTCCGTACATTGTGAGGAGCTTCCGGGTCTTCACATCGGCAGCCTCCATGTCCTCCTTTGGCCAGCTCACTATACCGGCAGGTTATCTGATGACTGGCAGGGCGTACCTGTTGATGGCGTGGATCTTGTTCTTACCATTGAGCTGGCTCTTCAGGACCTGTCTTATCCTCTGGTGATACTTGGATGTTGCTGTCTTCCTTGCCTCCTCATCGTGGCTCCCATGTGACTGTTTGATGCCAAGGTACTTGTAGCTGGTCTGTATGTCTGCTATGTGGCCTGCTGGTAGTTCCACCCCATCAGTCTTGACTACCTTCCCTCTCTTTACTACCATCCGGCCACACTTCTCCAGTCCGAATGACAGCCCAATATCCTCACTGTAGATCCGTGTCAGGTGGATTAGCGAGTCGATGTCTTGTTCATTCTTAGCATACAGCTTGATGTCATCCATGTAGAGGAGGTGGCTGATGGTAGTTCCTCTCCTGAACTTGTATCCATATCCAGTCCTTGTGATTATCTGGCTGAGACGGTTCAAGCCAACGCAGAACAGCAGCGGGGACAGCGTATCACCTTGGTATATGCCGCACTTGATGGCCACTTGTGCAAGCTGTCTTGAGTTGACTTCCAGTGTTGCCTTCCACAGTCCCATTGAGTTCTTGAGGAAGGTCCTTAGTGTCCTGTTGACTTTGTATAGCGCCAGACATTCACAGATCCATGTGTGCGGCATTGAGTCGTAGGCTTTCCTGTAGTCAATGCAGGCTGTGCTCAGATTGGTCTGTCTAGACCTTGAGTCTTGGGCGACTGCTCTGTCTATGAGCAGCTGGTGTTTTGAGCCTCTGGTGTTGTTCCCAATGCCCTTCTGTGCTGTGCTCAGGTACTGGCCCACGTGGTCCTGTAGCTTGGTGGCTATGATGCCTGATAGGACTTTCCATGTTGTGGGGAGGCAGGTTATTGGCCGGTAGTTGGATGGTGCTGTTCCCTTGTGGGGGTCTTTCATGATCAGCACAGTCCTTCCTTGTGTTAGCCAGTCTGGGTGGGAGCCTGCTGCTAGCAGCTGGTTCATCTGTGCTGCTAGGCGTTCATGCACTGCTGTTAGTTTCTTTAGCCAGTAGGTGTGGATCATGTCCGGGCCAGGTGCTGTCCAGCTCTTCATGTTCTTGACCCGCTGTTGGATGTTGCTTATTGTGATGGTGACTGGTTCCTGTTCTGGGAGATTGCTGTGGTCTGTTCTCAGGTCCTGCAGCCACTTTGCACTGGTGTTATGAGTCTTCTCTTTCTCCCATATGTTCTTCCAGTACTGTTCAGTTTCAGCTGTTGGTGGCTCTGCTGTTATTGTGTTGTTGCCCTGCAGTTGGGAGTACACCTTGGATGGTTCTTTGGAGAACAGGGCATTTATCTTTTTCGCCTCTGCTTCTCTAGTGTATCTCCTTAGCCTGGTGGCCAGTGCTGTGAGCCTTTGCTTAGCAGTCTCTAGGGCTTCAGATGGAGTCAGGCCCTTATATTTTCTCAGTAGCTGAGTCTTATCCTTAATCTGTACACCCTTCTGTAGTTCCACCAGCCAGCTAACTTCTCTCCGGGTTGCCTTGATCTTATCCTCCAACGTCATTTTCCGGGGGGGGGTATGTACTGCTGTTCTTCTCGATTGTGTAGCCAAGCATCTCCAGGATTACAGAGGCTGTAGCATATACCAGTTCATTGGTTTCAGTGATGGTGGTAGTAGGAATTGTCATTAGGGCTCTATTGGCATCTTCTAGCATACTATTTGATGGTACTTCTCCAACGAGCCTTGGTAATGGGTGTCAAGGGTTGACTGTAGCTAGTTTATCCATGATCTTATGCCTCATATCAGCTGCTGTGTTCTGTAATGGAGGGGGTGGCAGTGAAGTTCCAGCTTCAGGTGGTGGCTGCACATCGAGTTATTCTTCTGGGGCTTCTTCTTGAGTCCGGGAGTTAATGTTCAGTTGGTCTATCTCCAGTTGTGAGAGCAGCTGCCTCTTTACTATGTTGAAGCGTTGGGTAACTAGCTGTTTCTCAGTTAGTGTGGATGTAGGTCTTTTGTCCATCCATAGTTCCCTCATACGTTTCATATATCCCCTCTCCTTAGGTCTGCTGTTGTAGTAGCATTCCATCAATCCCAGGTTCTCTTGTCTCGTCCATGCATGGTTTGTTCCAGTAGCCCACTTATCGTCAGATTGTCCTGGTGGCAAGAACATATCTACTGAAAGACAGATTTCACACAAAAGTAAGCATCAAGTCCACAGTTCGAAACAGTTTGACTATCCCCATACATACATTCCTTCAACTGTGGGGGAAACTACCTGTGTAGTACAGAATGCAAGGTTACACATGCAACCGCTTCAGTTATGACTATCAGTGATCTACAAACCACACAAACACTCCTTTCACAAAATTATCATGGTTCCAAAAAACACAAAACAATCCCTCATGGACAAACTACACCAACCTCCTCACAGACGCTCGTTTCAAACAGCAGACTGCTTCAGTCATGATCACCACAGATACCTCACTGATTGGCTGGCAGCCTGCCTAAAGGGCCTCACAGTTCAAGGGAAATGGTTCACACAAGAGAAAACCTTACACATAAATCTCCTAGAAATATGTGCAGTTTGCAATGAGTGCAAATGTTTCCTACACAACATATCAGGAAAAATATTAAAAATCACGATGGACGCCATGTCATACATGTTTTACATCAACTGCCAGGGAGGAGCAAGATCACAATCCTTATGTGCAAAAACAGTAAGTTCATGGGAGTGGTGCATTAAACACAATATCCAATTGTCTGTGGCTTACTTACCTCGCACCCAAAATTCCACCACCAAGACACTCAACAGTCATTTCAGTAACAAGCATGAGTGGTAAATCCATGACAGAGTCCTCCAACAAATATTCCACTGTTGGGGTTACTCCTGTGATTGACTGTTTGAACAAAACATGCAGACACTTTTGTTCCAGGGCAGGCCTCAGCGGGGTTCCATGGGAGATTTGTTCCTCATCAATTTGGGCACAGGCGTTCTATATGCCTTCCCACCAATCCCAATGATTCCCAGAACTATCCAGAAAATAAAGACAAAGCTAACATAATCATGATAGCAGCAATTTGGTTCAGACAGACTCGGTTTACTTACCTTACATAGATGTCCTTCCATTCTCCTGATAGCCCTGCCAGTAATAACAAATCTATTGTAACACACAGGTGTGACCCTCCATCCACGCCTGGGTAGACTACAACAAAGAACTTTGGTTCCTAAGTGGTTTGGAAGTACAAAACTAGAGTATTTAAAAGCAGTGTAACATACTTTACTGAACAGCAGAAAGCCTGCTACCAGTAAAAAGTTACCTGGAAAAATGGCTTAGGTTTTCATTATGGTGTCAACAAAGAAATGTCAATCTCCTTGTATCACCCATTCCAGCATTTGCTGAAGTACCTCTTGGAATTAAAGAAATCAGAATTATCAACTTGCACTCTAAAAGTGCACCTCACCTACATTCCCATATTTCATATACTGATATGTGACGCAATACACAGTATTTCAGTAAGATAAGATATTTCTAGGACTGCATCCAAAATTCCTCCCTACAGTCCTTTTCAGATTTTATATCAACTAAACTATAAATTTACCTACTATCTTCCCTAAATCTCATTCCAATAACAGAGAAGATGTGCTCCCTACACTGGACATCAGGTGAGCAATTGTGTTTTATCTAGATAGAAGCAGATACCTTAGGGGATTTCCTCAATTTTTTTGTTCTATCTCAGAAAGTTCCAAAGGAAGTTCAGTGTCTCACCAACGATTGTCAAAGTGAATTTCCACTTGCGTCTGCATGCGTTGCACACAATCTGGATTAACTCCTCCTAACAATGTAAGAACACATTTTACCAGACCAGTTGCTACGTTGGCAGCCTGTCTACACAATATTCCTATCATGGACATATGCAAAGCCACTACTTGGGCATCAACGGATACATTCATAAAACGCTATGCTCTTGGACAGGCATCAAAACATGATGCAGCAGTGGGTTCTGTTCTGACATCAGTACAGCCCAATAATTCCGAATAATTCTTCAGCATTTAAGGTGACTGCTTCATAATCACCTGAAGTAGAGCACCGAAAGGAACACTACTCGAAGAAGAAAAGAAAATTACTCACGTCATGCAGTAGCTTAGGTTCTTTGAGATGTGTGTCCCCAGGAGAGAAGAATCTTGTTTGGGGTAATATCACTTCCAATGGGGTATTTCAAAGATGTGTTGAATTAACAAGGACCCTTTCCTTATCCTTCACTAAAAAAGAGAAGAGGGCATAACTTACATTCCTGCAAATTGGATCCTGGATATGAAGGCAAATGATTTTGTGAGTTTGGTTTAAGTGAGAAATTGCTTAAGACAAGGATTTTAGCTTACTAGAAGTTGTTATAAGTTTAGAGAAGAATTTTTGCCTCTTGTTTTACATATAACCTATTGCTTATTAGACTTGCTTAGTAACTCTTATCTTCATCTTTGTAAATAAACTTGTTTTCATTATAAGTAGATTCTTATGCTATGGATCTAATCCTGAGTTGTGCCAGTCACGTTGTGTGTGCTCTGTCTCTTCAGAGACAACTTACCTGGCTATTTCTTTGAGTTTCCAGTGACAGGGTGGGTATAGAGGATCTTGCTGGCAGAAGGATTTGGGATTGGTTTGTGCTGTCTCTAGTTTGCACAAGAGGGTGAGGTTTAGAGGAGCCCTGAAAGACAGTACTTATCTGTGGCCAGGCACTGCTCATTTCAGTGAGGTAATTTACAGCAGAAATCAGGCAAAATGGCTTCATGTTAAGGATGGATAGTATTGAGGTACCTCACAGCCTTGGGTATCCCTGGTGTGTGTCACAGTTGTGTCTTAGGTGTTATTTTTTGGACAGACTACAAGCGTTTGGGATCCTTTGTTTTCTGTAAAAGACCTGTTCTTAGCTGGCTTCTATTGTGAAGTGGATTGTTATATTAGTTGTTTATTTTATGTTCTGTTTCATACTTAGTTTTGGTTCAGACCAAGGTGATGGTATGTATTATCTCTACTTTTCTTTCTTTCTAAAAATGCTGTTTTCAGTTTATGTCAGTCAGGGAAACCCCTCGTCTTCCCATTAGTGTTTCTCCCACTTCCAAATATGATATGGAAAGGTTGTGGCATTCCCTTGAGTGTTCTTTTTAAAGTTCTGTGTAGACACACTACTTTTTGTAAGTCAGATATGCTTAATGGTTGTCTGAGGAAACCTTAAAAAGCCAAGAAATATGGAATTAAGGTAATCCTTATAAGAATATTAAACAAATCCTAGAAAATCAGGAAATTCAGACTGAAAAAGACACTTTCACGCAACATAGCTATGCATCTTTAACTGTATTGTAGCAGGAATATCACAGTATCTCAGTTCTGCATAAAAAGCTTCTACTTTATTGCCCACCAGAGTTCAATACCAGGATTTCTGTTCATGCCCTCTAGCAAACCTTTGTGATCTGGGGAGCATCATGCTCCAGCGTATACTTGCTGCCGATAGGATGAAATCCTATTAAATAAAAAGGGTTAAGAATGGATAAGGTAGTGTGATATCCCTGAGGGAACTCAGGACAGAGATCACAATCTGCAGAATGAAGGGTTTTTTCTTGTAATATTAGTATTCTTGTCAGAGTGCACTAACTATAATTTCTTGGTTTTCTATTGTGAGTTTAGGTAATTAAAGTTACTTTTTGAGAGGGCACAGGAAACACTGAACAATAGTTGACCCTTTGGAATCCTAGCTCCAAACATTAATTATTTTTTTTTGTGTATGAATTTCAGTGTTGCATGTATTTATCATTTAAAATATATTTTTAACCCAATTATTTTATGAGTGAGCCATGCTTCTATTGCCAAACTGCTGAAGGTAAACTAGTCATATAAAAGCCTGAAAAGATGAGCTGTTAGTCCAGGTTTGTTTATGTATTTGAGGGCAGTGTTTGCTGTTTTACGAGTCTGAGAGAATGTCTTGCTTCCCGAGGCAGCTTTAATTAACTGTGATAGAAAGGACATGACTCTGACATGTTGGAACTGTTAAAGATTGTTTCATGAGCAAACACTTAGGCTAATCCGATAAAGGTAGATAGTGTTTCTTGCATTTATTTTTGTGGTCTGTAGCATTTTTTCCTTGATTTTTCAGGCGTGTTTTGTCTGAATTGCAGCTAATTATGGTCATTGCTATGTGTGTGACTTTTGCTAAAACAAAAGCAATAAATTAAAAAGTGGATCAATACTTTCTTTTTATTTGCATTTCAAATCTGTCTTTTCTACTTAGTTCCAAATTACTGTGTAATTTATGGCTAAACCCAAACTATAGTGCTAATGGAACAAGATTGGCAAAAATCTAGTAATTGTGAATCGCTTGCATTCAGATGCTCTTCAGTTATTTTTTCTTCTTTGAATAGTTCAGATTAATAGTTGTCTGATTTACAGGAAGACCATGAAAGCAGTGGTTCCAGTTCAACGAACCGCAGTACCACAGAGAGTGCAAAATGTGCGAAACCACGGCGAATCCAGCAAGCTGCTCCTTCTGATCCTGATTTACCCCCAGGTAATGTACAGTATAGCTTTCATGAGCTGATTTTTATTTATTTGTGTGTTTTATATAGATGATATGAATAAAAATTGGTTAAATGTTTATTCATTTGAATCCAAATTTTCCAATCTGTGTGCTTAAAGTTAGGTGTGTTAAACTTGTTTAGGCACTTTAACAGTGGTCTTATGTTTCAGAAGGGCTGACCATCCACAGATCATGCAAGACGGTCTTCTGGTGTTCCAAGACACAACTAAATTAAAATAAAACTTGAACTTAGAAAAGAGAGAAGAAAATCTTTTCCAGATATTTTATCCTAGGTCTTTGCACAAAAATAAACTCTCTTTAGTTTTGCTAAAGCAAACAAACAAGGAGTCCCATGGCACTTAAAGACTAACAAATTTATTTTTTGCATACGCTTTTGTGGGAGAAAATCCCACTTTGTCAGATATTTTGAAGATAAGTGCCACAGGACTCCTTGTTTTTACTGAGCTAGACTGACAAGGCTACCCCTTTGGATTTTACTTTTTCTGGTTATTTTTGTCTGATAACCCTGTGATTTTGGGTTCATATTGTAGTCTCAGGCATTACTCTAGTTTTAAGAATATTAAATCTGAGGTTGCTTCATCCTTGACTTGTCTGTCCTTTGGTAGACGCCACTGATCAGTTGTTTTCTGCTGAAGGTTTTGACTCTCGTGAGCCTGAGGACATTGGCTTGCCCTTTATGTGTGTCTAATTGAATCGAGGATAGTAGTTTTGTCTGTGAAGTTTCTTGTCTGGTATTTAGATAGAAGGCAGTTACTTCTCTGTGAAGTGTACATCTGTGTGTTCAGGATGATAAAGATTGAGAATCTTATGTTAACGTCTTATTTTCTTTGTCTTTTTACCAGGCTTTCAGTGTGTGCTAAATGTGAATTTGAGAAGTCATCCTCTTTTGTACATAACATTGGGTGTATTTTCCTTGTGGTATTTATTGATCTGGCTGGCAAACTAGGGCACCCCATTTTTCTTGTGTATGTTTGGACATTATGATTCTGGGTCTTCAGAGTTGAGAAGGCATTTCTCTGCCTGTTCATAGCAGCAGAAGACTCAAGTTAGTAGTTCTTATTAGTCTGACCTTTGGAGAGGCTATAAGAGTTTGTGTGCAGAGCAGTTCATGTTAGGAATATCAAGAGAAAAGCATAGATAGCATGAGGATAATCTTGGCTCATTGTGCAGAAATGGACTATATGATCTCTTGTGGTTCCTTCCGGCCTTACATTTCTATGATTCTGTTACATGTGGTTTTAGCTCACTTTGGTACATGGGCACTTGTGTCAGAGCTGCCTTAATTTGTTTGCCTTCATACATTGGTATTGAAGGCAGTCTGGAACTTCAGTGACTTGTAAATATAGGAGTTTTGGCACACATCATCTCCTACCTGGGCAGCACTTCTGCTCATTGGTACCACTAGAGTTTGTCCATTCTGGCTGATTATGTCCTATCTCTGCATTAGGAAGTTCAGAGAGCTAAGTGTCCTGATCTGGTCCACAGAAGCCTTGTGAGAGAGATTGTCAATGCTACAGTGATGGTTAACCTATTGAAATGTTGGCTTCTCTGAGAATCTTCAGAATGTAGGCATTCTGGAGGCATGTGTTTTGGAACAGAGGCATCTCATGGAGTGTAGGTATGCTAAAGTGATGCTCCTCTAGCCATGAATGCATCATGGAGAATGTTCTTCCAGGCATGGATGTGTAATTGTCTTAGGTGAGCACTTTGTTGGGCATATCAGTATGTTCGTGAAGCATCAAAACTTGTTGGCTATCAGCTTTTGTATTTTCCTTGTAGTGTTTCAGTAGTTGCTACATAACATTGCTGCTGTTGGGGATCCATAAGTACACTGTCACCTCTGGTCTGCAGACACACTCTGCATTCAATGGTGAAAGAAAGGAATAGACGTTCAGTGTGACAAACTCAACAACTTGGACTCTTATCAGAGAGCATCAGTAAACGATGATGTCTTTGACTGGATGATGACAGACTTTTAGTGTGGCTAAGTTGTCCAAATTCAGTTTTATTTTTTTGATGCCTTTAAAATCGGCAACTTTCCATGTCACTGAAAGGTTCTATGTGATACACAACCTCGGAATCCCAATACCTGATTTTTGTTCTCTGATTTAGAGTCCATCTCCTAAGTACCAACGGGGGTAGCTGTGTTAGTCTATTTCAGCAAAACCAACAAAGAGTCTGTGACACTTTTAAATAGAATTCATTGGAGTGGTATATGACATGATCCGTGCCTGAACCTTTCTCCAGGAGGCATGTTTCTGGACACTGTTGGACCTTATTTTCAAGTTACAGCTTACCCTGTAATGATAGTATGGCCCTACTCAAGCTGTTGGGCCATATGGTGACCTGCACATAGTACGACATGCCAGATTACACCTCAGACACTTTCTAACCCTGTAAAAGTGTTTGACATCAGTTTACATTTAGAGTAAATATCAGTTAACTCTTTTCTAACAGCTCTGCCTTTGGTTCTCTGTCCTGATGGAAAGAGTCCAGTGCAGTATCAAAAGGGGTATCCTTTGTGTCTCTGCTACCATCTGTGACATTGATCACGGATGCATCAGACTTAGAAAGGGGAAATAACCTCAGATCTTCTGATACCAAGGGAAACTTGCATTGTATATAAATATCAGAGAACTGAGGCTGTTAGTTGACCTGCCAAGTGTTCCTACCCAGCATATGTGGTACAGGTCCTGACAGATGGTACTGCTTCCATGTATTATATAACCTAACAGGGGGTGCCTGATCTTTGTTTCTGTCAGGAAGTCCTGCTTCTCTGAGACTTCTGTGTGCAGCTCAGTCACCTTGAAGCAGTATTCATGGGGTTACTTCAACAGGTTATCATTGCAAGTGGTTTCTCCATCCAGAGGACATCAGGATCATTTTCCAGAGATGGGGGTTTCCTCATGTGGTCCTATTTGCCGCCAAGCAGAACAGGAAGTGCTAGCAGTTGTACTCACCAAGTGGGCAAACCTGGGCTCCGTTTTGGATGCCTTCTTGGTAGAGCCCTGCACGGATACAAATAAGTGGATCCACATCCGACCTGCATCCGCAAGAAATGGTCCGCGGATATCCGTGTTGTATCCGTGGATGCGGATATAATGTGAATATCTGCGGATATCCGCATATTTGCAGGGCTCTAGCTCTGTGCAGATAAAAATATGTGAATCCGTATCCGATCTGCATCTGCAAGAAATGGTCCGTGGATATCCGTGTTGTATCCCTGGACGCAGATACAAGGTGGATATCCGCGGATTTGCAGGGCTCTACTTCTTGGTCTCGTGAACCGGCCATCTTCTGTATGGCTTTCCTCTGATCCTTCTGGTTTACAGAGTACTTCTCAAAAAATCAGACAGAACAAGGTGAAAGTCATCCTTGTAATGCTGGCATGGCCACATCATCATTGGTTCGGTATGCTGATGGACCTCTTAGTGCCAGCATCCCTTATGATTCTTCTCTGATTGTCCTGATCCTATCAAATCATACCCAATCTAGGGCATGCAAACCTCACCTCTGTGCACCTGACAGTATTATTACTCTGTGGCTGAACCCTATAGAATGGCCCCGTTCAGAAAAAGTTAGATGGGTCTTTTTAGGTAGTAGAAAGCTTTCTCTCAGCAACTTACCTACTGAAATGGAAGTGTTTCACTTATTAGGCCTCTGAATGGAATCTCTCTCCTTCTACTTCGATAGGATCACTGTGGATGCCCCACATTGAGTGCTGCAGCACCCACGCGTAGGCAAGCCAGGGTCTGCAAAAGCAATAATAGCTGTGCTGTGCACATGCTAGGGAGAGCTGCTTCGCGTCAGCTGTTCACGCACTGAGAGCGAGCGTGTGTGGCACCAGCCCTCAGTTCTTTCTCACCATCTTCGGCAGCTATCGGAGCAAACGGCAGGAGAAAACAAGCATGCTTATATCACTGTTTTTCACTTCAACTTATCTCAGTTTTCATCAGAAACCTTCTCTTTTTTGATATTCTACTCGACGTTCAAAAAAGAAATATCAGCGCAGAGTGAAACTGAAACTTCTGTGTAATCAGCTATGGCAGCCACCTCAGGCTCTGAGAGCTGTGACTCCTGCCCTGAGCTGATGCTGGCAGATGACAGCCATAAGTGGGTGACCAGCACATTGCAAAGAAGTGCTCTATTTGTCAAAGTTTAACTGTGAGAGCACGAAAAGACAGAGAGCTGAATAGAAAACTCATGTTAATTGAGAAATGTGTTTGGCCACCTGCTGAGCTTGGCTGTGGGCAGTCAGCAGAAAAATCAAACATGGAGGCAATTTACCCCTGCTCAATCGACAGAGAGAGAGAAAAAATAAGTCTCCTACCTCCTCGGGGACATTGTGTTGTACTAAAGAGGCTTGTGGTTCCTCTCATACAAACAAGAGCAAGACTCTGAAATGCTGTCTGTCTGCTAATGATTACAAGCGTAGACAGCCTGCTAATATATTGGCAACATAGCTAGCTGACCCAACAGCAAATCCTTTGGTGCTAGCTCCTGTTTCGGCTCAGGTATCTCAGACCCAGTTGCCCACAGCTTTAAATGATATGCTGGCACCTGCTAGGGACATGGTTATAAATATTCAAAAGCCCTCCACAGTGGGGCCAGACCTTCCAGCCCCCACACTTCCAGCGACACATGCCACATTTTACTGTGTCAGATCCTGCACCTTGCAAACATACCCAGAAGCTTAAACACACCAGGTGTGGTAGCCCACCGCCTCCTCCTTCCTACTTTACTCGAGGGAGATCATGCTCTCCTCTTACAAGAGAAGGAACACTTACACCCATGTATTTTTCTTCAGATGAAGAGTACTCTGATCATGGGGAAACCATCTCCCTATACTCCAGATCTCCTCGCTCTTAATACACAGATGATTACGACTATGATGGAGAATGCTTCTATCCAAGGAGATCACCTCCATCTTATGGCTGTTCTTCATTATTATTGGCATTATAAATATCGCCCGGGGTTCAAGCCCCTTGTCACACTTGTCACTGTACATCCCCAACTTGGGAGAACATTATGGCCACTTATGGCCATACCCAGCCTTCTCTTCCTATAGAGTCTGACATGGGCTTGCAGGAACCAATTGAGGAAAGTGAAATATTTGAACCAGCCTCTCCTCATCCTGACACCTCATTTGTCACAGACAAGATAACACCTACTATTATCACTTCCAATGTTGATGATTTTAAAGGGTTCCAAGACCTCTTTAAGAGAGTTGCTGACTCTTGAGCTTTCCAAACAGGACTTACCTCAGTCTGATCATAAACTTCTCAAAGTATTAAACACTTCCTCCTCTCAAGGGGTAGCACTCCCTACTAATGATGTTTTGCTGGTGCCAGCTAATAAAATCTGTCAGACTTCAGCATCCATCCAGCCAATATGTAAGAAAGCTGACAAAAAGTACTACATTTCACCTTCTCAGTTGGAATACCTAGTCTCTTAGCCACCACCAAACTCCCTGGTAGTGGAAGTAGCGAATCATAGGTCCAAACAACCATTCAACAAAACAACCCCTCATGATAAAGAGGACAGAAGGATTGATTTACTGGGGTGTAAAGTCTACATGTCCTCTACCTTACAATTCAGAATAGCAAATTACACTGCTATGCCAGTAAATTATGACTATTCCAACTACCTAAAAGTCGGAGAATTTTGAGACCACCTACCTGATTTTTAGAAAAAGCCTTTCTATGCCCTCATCAAGGAAGGTCACTTAATAGCCACATGTCACTACAAGCGGCACTAGACGTTGCCGACACCGCTGCATGTACCATGGCCACAGGGATAGTCATTCACTGGTATTCCTGGCTACATTTGGCGGACCTTCCCAAGCCACTACAATCAGCCATAGAAGACCTACCACTTCATAGGTCAAAATTATTTTCAGAGAAAATGGAGGAGCTCATACAAATGTCTAAATATTCAAGAGCCACCCTGCACATGTTTGGTGTCTATCCCCAAACATATCATTAAAGTGCTTATAAATTTCAACTGTATGCTGCCCGTTGTCAATATAATTACCAGCTTAGGCAGCAAAACAGGCATCCAGCTCAGCAGCAAAGAGGCAAGCAGAGGCAACAGTGCCGCAGGAACTTGGGCAGTGTTCACCAAACTCAACCAGGACAGCCTTCTAAATCCCAATTTTGATGCCTTGGTCAAGAGCCAGATAAACCTCCTTCGAACCCCAGAATGAGCAACATCTCCAACCAGTGTAAACTGCTTATGGCCCTTTCTGCATGCCTGGACCTCAACAGCAATGGACAAATGGGTTGTCTCAGTTATAAACGTTGGTTACATCATCCCATTCATCAGAAGACCTTTCCCAAATCACCCTACCCCATCCCTGTTCAGGGACAATACTCATGTACATCTCCTCCAAGAGGAGGTTGCACGACTGCTCCAAATCAGAGCGGTACAAAGGGTTCCTCATCATCAAAGAGGGAAAGGTTTCTACTCTCCCTACATCCTCATAGAAGAAAAATCGGGAGGGAGTTGGAGACCCATAGTGGATCTCTGAAAACTAAACAAATTTATACAGGTCCAGAAATTTTGCATACCCTGGTTTCCATCATTCCTATTCTGGAGGTGAACGACTGGTTTATGGCTCTCGCCCTTCAAGACACCTACTTCCACATCGCCATACATCTGGCACACAGAAGTCTGCTCCGCTTTATAGTGTCTCAAGACCATTTCAAGTACACAGTCCTCCCATTTGGTCTGTCAACTGCTCTAAGGGTCTTCTACAAAATTCGGCAGTGGTAGGAGTTCACCTTCTGAAAAATGGTATCTCCTCCTTTCAGTACTTGGATGACTGCCTTATCAGATCACCTTCCAAACACTAGGCCACATCAGACATAGTCTTTGCAGTGACGCTCTCTGAGACCCTTGGCTTACTCATAAACTTTAACAAATTGATCATACTACCGACTCAAAAGATAGATTTCATTGGTGCATGCTTGAATGCTGTTCAAGCTACAGCCTTTCTCCCAGCATCCAGATTCCACACAATAGTTTAGATTGTGCAGGCTATTCGCAATTCTCCAATGGTGCAGGTACTTCAGTGCCTTCAGCTGTTAGACAATATGGCTGCCACAACACGAGTGGTCCTATATGCAAGGCTCCATATGCACCCATTCCACCTATGGCATGCAAAGGTTTACAGGCTGTACAAACACTCTATCCACAAAATAGTGTCTGTTTCACCTGCAGTCAAAGGCATACTCAAGTGGTGGGAAAAACAGGGCAATCTGCTACAAGATATATGCTTCACCCAACAACACCCATCCCTCACGATGTCAATGGACATCTCCCTGCTTGGCTGGGGTGCAGATCTGCAGGGTCTCTCAGCCCAGGGACCCTGGTCCCCCCGTGAGACTGCACTTCATATAAATTTACTTGAAATCCGTGCTGTCAGAAATGCATGCCACCATTTCAAACAACATCTGAAATATCACCATGTATGTATCCTAACCAGCAAAGCCTTGTGCATGTTTTATATAAACAGGTAGGGCAGAGTAAGATCAAAAGCTCTGTGCCTAGAAACCATGAGACTATGGCACTGGTGTATAGACAATCACATCATAATCTCTGCTGCATACCTCCCAGGTGTCGAAAACATGACAGCAGATCAGTTGAGCAGATCATTCTGTATCCAACACAAATGAGAGATCGACTCAAACACTATCAAGCACATTTTTCACCTATGGGGCCACTCATCAATGTATCTTTTTGCTACTGCGCACAATCAAAACTGCAAACGATATTTCTCTTGAGCTGGTGAAGGGAAATGGTCCTTGGGAGATGCTTTCCTTTTTCCTTGGAATGCAGGTCTTCTATACGCATTCCCTTCATTCCCCCTCTTGATGAGGTGTTTCCTCAAAATACAGAGGGACAGGTTGTGAGTTGTCATGATTGCTCCAGCTTGGCTCAGACAACCATGGTTTACGCTGCTAACCACCATGTCTATAAAAGCGCTACTGGTTCTTCCACACCACCACAGCATATTACATCAGAACAACGGTCAAATTGTGCACCCCAACCTGCACAATCTTCACCTAACGGCATGGTTCCTCCATCGTTCCAGAAGGAAGAACTCCATTGTTCTGAAACAGTAAAACATGTGTTATTAAACAGCAGGAAGGCGTTCACAAGAGATGCTTACTTACCTCAGAAAGTGGCGCAGATTTGTACACTGGTGCACCCATTCAAACATAGCACCGACAATTGCACCTCTCCATAGCCTTCTTGGTTATCTTCTACAATTTAAGGAAACAGGATTAACATTAGCATCCCTAAAGGTGCATCTTGCAACGATCAATGCCTTTCATGAAGGCCTTTGTGGCATCTCAGTTTCTTCCAACCCAGTGGTAAAAAGATTCCTTCTGGCAATACAGAACCTATACCCAGAAATAAAACAATCTAACCCTGCCTGAGACCTTTTTCTGGTACTAAAAGCTATCACTAAGCCGCACGTTGAACCAATGGCTACTTGTGATATATCTTACCTTTCCATGAAAGCAGCTTTCCTCATTGCTATAACATCCGCCAAGAGAGTTAGTGAACTCGTGGCGTTGATGGCAGATCCTCCCTTTACCATCTTTTACAAGGATAGGGTCACCCTGCGACCACATCCAAAATTCTTACCTAAAGTATATTCACCGTTCCATATAAATGAGCCCATAAACTTACCTGTTTCTTTATGAAAACCACACTCTGATCCATGGGACACCATCCTTCACACCTTGAATGTCCGTTGCGCACTCCTCTTTTACTCAGAAAGAACAAAATCGTTTACAAACACCAACAGATTATTTGTGGCAAGAGCAGATAAATGCAAGGGTCAGTCAGTTGCAAGTCAAAGTGTCTACAAGTGGATTTCCAATTGCATTTGTGAGTCCGACAAACTTTATCATGTGCCTCCTTCAGTGCACATTTGGACTCACTCCACCAGGGCCATGTCAGACACCATAGCTTTTCTTAAAAATCATGACAAGCTGGAGCAATCATGTCTCCATTACAGACACTTGCAAATTGGCGACATGGACTTCTTCCATTCACACTTTCATCAGTCATTATGCCATTGTCAAAAATCATAAGCAGAGGCACTGCACTTGTCCACTCAGTGTTATTGTCTGCGAGAACGCTAGATTCTGAAGTCCCACCTATCCAGTCACGTTAGTGCTCAGAATCACCCAGTGTGGGGCACCACAGGGACCCTCTCGAAGTAGAAAGGAAGGTTACTCATCATGTGCAGTAACTGGAGTTCTTCAAGATGAGGGTCCTTGGGGTTGCCCCATTACCCGTCCTCCTCCCCTTCTACTTCTGACCTTCTGCAGTTAGAAAGGGAGTTGTGGGCTGGTGCCGTGCATTCCCTCGGCACACGAACAGCTGGCGCAAGGTGGCTCTCCCGAGCGCTCATGGCACAGCTGTTATTACTTTTGCAGACTCTGGCTTGACTGCGCGTGGGTGCTCCAGCACCCAATGTGGGGCACCCACAGGGACCCTCATCTCAAAGAACTCCAGTTACTGCACATGATGAGTAACCTTCCTATCTTATTCTTCATTGGCCCATATCAGACTGTCTGCTTCATATGAAGCACCAGGGCTTGGTGCACTTCCTTATTAAGGGCCACATGGCAACCATCTGAGCTTTTCACCTGCCCATGGGTAGCAGGTCAGTGTACTTCTTTGAGTGATGTCTGTGGGGCGCTCCACTTTTGGTGTTGTCATGCTTTGTGCCCTTGACTGGAGAGCTTCTTAGCAGTATTTGCTCAAGCTGCGCTCATGCTGATGTTATCTTGTGGCACTGTTTGTGAGTCTTCTACCACATGCGTGATCAGAGCCTTCAGTTCCTTCTCAACTGTCTTTAGTCAGAGAATACTGCACTTGTTACCAATTATATTGTCCTAGCATTTGGATAATTTAGTTAGTTTAATCACAGTTCATTCTCTTTTATTCAGCTGTCTTATCTATTTTTTTTTAAAAAAAGTCAAATTTATTTGACTTTTTTCTTTGAGTAGCACGGATTGTAGGGCTAAGAGAAACCAGGTTCTCCTGTCTTTTAAAAGATGCATATACTGTAGGGAGTCGATGCCTGTGTCAGATGGATGCTTGGGAGAAACTCATGGAGCTTAAAAGTGCACATACCATAAATCTTGAGCCAGTTTATGCTATGAACAAAACGGTTTACAGTTTCCATCAGAGAATAGAGCACATTCTGTGAGAGTAGTGGCCACATCAATAGCTTCTCTGAGGCATGTGCTCGTAACAGAAATTTGGAAAGCCATAACATGAGCATCACCACGTTCTTTTCTAAAACATTATGGTATTGACCAGCTGTCTGCCAACAGTGCTGCACTAGGATTATCTGTTTGTCATCTGCTCAAAATAATCATCACCAAAGTCTGTCCTTCAGTACAGGATACAGCTCTATAGTCACCTAAAGTGGAGCACCCACAAGGATATCACTCAAAAGATGAAGAAAAGGTTACTCATCTTGTGCAGTAACTGGTGTTCTTCAAGATGTGTATGTCTGTGGGTGCTCCACCATCTTCCCTACTTTCTTCTGCTTTGCAGTTCTGATAGCAGACTTCACTGTAGAGAAGGAACTAAAAGGCTTGGGATTGTACATGTATTTGGGGTTGCACGTGCACCCCCACCAACAGTGCTGTGCGACAGCATCCATGTGCCGGTGTCCTGAGTAAATATTGCTGAGCTCTCCAATTAAGGGCCCAGAGGGCAATGACACCTAAAGTGGAGCACCCATAGGGACACACATCTTGATGAATGCCCATTACTGTGCAAGGTGAGTAAACTCATCTCTCGCAAAATGGCACTTAGGATTGTTAAAAGGCTGTTAAAAGATACTCTGTCCTCAGGTTTGTGAGCCTACTGTGCCATGGAACTTAAGTCTGGTTCTGTCCAGGCTTGCAGTGCCCTCCTACAAGCCATTGGCCACGTATTCCCTGCTTCTTCTGTTTTGGGAGGTCACTTTTCTGGTCCCAATTACGTCAACCAGAAGGGCTTCTGAGATTAGGCCCTTCGTGTCAGAGTTATCCAACATGGTTTTCTTCAAGGGCAAGGTCCAACTGCATCCCTATCTGACCTTCCTGCCAAAGAATGTATTACAGTTCCATATTAGAACATCCTTCTGCTGGTTTTCATCGCAAAACCTTACTGAATAGTGTACACTCCATATCTTATATGTTAGGAGAGCCCTTGTCTTTTACATTTCTACAGGTCCACTCAGCTCTTCATAGCGATAACTGAGAGTTATGAAAGGAGTACCAGAATCATACTACAGAATATTGTCCTTACTAACTGCCTGTCTGAAGACTTGCTATGAGCAGATGCATGTTGCACCTACAACCATTGTGGCAGCCCATTCTACCAGCACACAAGCATCCTCAGTAGGTTTCCTTGCTCTGGTACTAGTCCCAGTGTCTGCAGAGCTGTGACATGGTCATCAGTGTATACTTTGCTTCCCATTAGGCTGTCCTTTAACAAGCCTGAGATGACATCAGTTTCAGGAGAGTAGTGTTGCTATCAGCACATCTATGAACTCCACAACACCTCCAGGGAAATGCCTGTGAATTACTTAACATGGGATGGACATGAGCAAGCACTCACAGAAAAAAAGAGTTATCAACTTTTTATAATTTTTTCTTCCAGATATGCTGGTCATGTCCATTCCATGACCTGTCATCTTATCCCTCTGTCAGATTATCAGCAAGAACGAACTGAGAGGGCCAATGGTGTGCCTTATACTGGCATATGTGAGTAGCACCAGAGGGCACTAGAGCCAGCCCTCTGGATACTACTAGGGGAAGAATCTCTGACAACAGTGCACACAGTATGCACAGACCTAACGTAGAATGGATATAAGGAACACATCTCAAAGAATAATAGTTACAAAAGTTTGATAACTGTTCTACTATTTGCTGTTACTTGAATCTCTGTGTTTTGTTAAATAAACTTATACTTGATTTCACTGTAAACATAGCTATCAGGCATAAGCCGACCCAGGCACAAGCCAACCCCCCCAATTCTGAGCCCAAAAAAGAAGCTAAAATTTGTGACCCAGGTATAAGCTGAGGTCCCCTTTTGGCCTTGGCCCCTAAGCCCCCACCCACTGCTGCTGGCTTCCTCTGAAGTTTCTGACAGCTTCCCTACCCCCAAAATCTCTGCTGCTGCTTTTTCCTTGCCCTCCTGCTGTCCATTCCTCACTCCTGCCCTGCCCTTTCCTCACTTCCGTCACCCCTGCTGCCCCCTGCTCTTTCCTTTCCTCACTGCTACCCCCCTGCTCACTTCTCAGCTTCCTGCTGCTGCCCCCCTGCTCCTCCAGCTGCCCCCTGCTCTGCCCCTTTCTCACTGCTGCTCTCTGCTCCTCCTACTGCTTCCTCCTCACTGCTACTCCGCCCTTCCCTCACTGCTACCTCCTGCTGCCCCCATGCTCTGCCCCTTCCCCACTGCTGCCACCCTGCTCCTCTTGCTGCCCCCTGGCTCTTCACTGCTGCCCCCCTACTCCCTTCTCAGTGCCCTGCTGTTGCTCCTCTGTTCCCCAACACCCTTTTCACCCTTTCCTCATCACCCTCCAACCCCTGCTGCCCCTCTTCCCAGCCTGCCAGCGCCTCCACCAAATCCCCAGTCCCTGTCACTGCTTGCCTCGGCTCCCCAAAAGCCCTGCGTCCTCCTGCTGCTTTGCCTGGACTCTCTGCCCCCGCCCCCCAAATGCCGGAGCCCTGCCGCCCCTTCCCTAGTCTCCCTGAAACCCCCCCCCCCCCAAACCCTCCTGCCCGTCCCATCACTTTCTCCAACTCCTCGACCCCCTCCCCAGCCTCCGGTCCCTGCTGCTGCTTCCCTGGCTTCCCTGAATCCCCCCCTCAATGTCCAGGCCGACCCCCTCCAGGGCCCGTTTACTTGGCCGCTCGAGACGCCGGGGTCCCTTCCTTACTCCAGCCCCAGCCCGTGCCGACTGCCCAAGATGGCTGCCCGGCAACACTGGGGCCCTGCCCTGCCTCATGGCCAGGGAAACTGCTGGCTGCGGCTGTCTACCATATTCTCTTGAGTATAAGCCGAGAGCCTGTTTTGAAGCCAATTTTCAGGCACAAAATCCTCGGCTTATATGCGATGATATACGGTAAGTGTTGTGTGTTAAGTCAAACAGTGATCTGAGGTGAAACTAGTAAGCTGGGAGCTCTCTTTTTTCTGGAAACACTGAATTTGAGAGTCCTGTGAGTAGAACAGGGGAAGAGCACTTCAGGGAAATGCTTGGCGGGCTCTTGAGTTGGAGTGTATCTGTCATTTAACATGTAAAGAAACAATGAGATTGGCAGGGCATAGCAGGGAGAGTTTGTATTGACTGTGAATAGTGGAGTTGGGTAGCTGATCTACGGCAGGCATGTGTAATACTTACTCATACTAAGGGCAGGTGGTAACTATGTCTCATGATCCTGGGTAGCCCTGGGAAGTATCACACTCATGCAGCCTGATCCTACTTAGTTTGTAAGTTCCAATTCCTCCTCCTTATCTTTGAGAAGTATAATTACTGATGAAAGATTTAGTGACTTCAAGTTTGTTTTTAACTCGGGTAATTGTTCTGCACCAAATCTATGTGGAATATGATTGATATAACTTGTTTTGAATTTTTCATTCCTATAATCAAGAGTTCTCTAAACCTGAAAACCTTACTACTTTGTGGTTATGCAAACTTTGGCAAATAACAGAACATCCTTGACATTAAAACTGCTGGGCTTTGGAAGGCTGATGAGACTAGAATATTAAAGAATTTTCTTTTGGATAGGTGGAGGGGGCACTGTTCCCTCCATAAATCTGGAATACTACTTTTTTTCTGTGTCAGTTATGATACCTGAGGACTTTGCCTACCCTCTGCTGCCACGAAGGTGAAGCCATACCCAGATTTTGAGTGTTTTGAAAACCAGTGATTGAATTACTGCCTCAGTCATGCCGGAAAGTTGCCTTCTGGAGACTGAAGGAGAGAGCCATTCCTTCTGAAGTAAAATTGTAGAAACCAGTAGTAGATCCCTGCAGCAATAATTGCTGTTTGCTATATGGTCTGTAACATCTCCAAACAGAGGGAATCATTATGGCTAAGATATTTGGGAAGAGGTAATCAGTATATTTTTTAAATAGTTTTCCATCTGCATTCTAAAAAATAAATTTATAAGCTTACTGCTCTCTGAATTTCCACATAGTTCTTACAAATTTTGCTACAGTGTATGCAGCTGTGAATATTTTCTCCTCTGTTTAGGACTTCTATACATTTTGATGAACTTCAGTATATCATATCTTAACAATTAGAACCCTTTTTATTTTTCATTGAAATATGAGTGAAGTCCTGAGGTCAGTGGAAGCTTTTGCGATTGAGTTTTACTGGGTAATGATGTCACTTTTTATACTGAACCTGATTCTGTTTCTCTGTTGCAAATATAGTAGTAACTCAATTTAATTTACTAAAGTTATGACAGAAAAAAAAAATATTAGATCAGAATCAAACCACTTTAATTTTTACAATATAATATAGTCTAATTGATATTTGTACTGTGCACATAAAGAACTTTTTAAAAAACCTAAATACTTTGTGCCTGTTCCCATTTGCACTGAGGCCAATTCCCCACTCTAATGATATTAAGGGGCTTTAAAGTACTGTAGTTGAAAATATAATTTACTCCCACTTTCTCCATTTATACATCCAAGGCAGTTTAAAGTGGTCTTAGCATGAATAAGCATCCAAACCTTTTATAATTTACAAAGCTTTCTAAAAAAAATATTTTTAGTCGATATCCTAATGTTCATCAAGGATAAATTAATGTATTTCACCCTTTCTCGTCTTTTGAGTTTGTTGCAAGTTTTTTCTTCAGCTGGCTTTATACTTTTGCATGTTCATTTCAGCAGTTATTTGGCTGACAGTAGGACAAAAAGGTAGATTCAGTTAATAAAACAGTCATGTCTGGTTAGAGAACTTTGTTTTACAGCTTAACATTGACAACTTTCACTTGGCCTCCTGTATTCCATCTTGTTTCCTTGCACGAGTCTTAGCCAAACACTTCTCCTGGCTTAATACCATGTTTATTATAATCATGATAGTGGCAAGATTATAACATGATAAAAGTGGCAAAAAATAAACAATTTGGTGAGTTAAGTCTGTTCAACAGGTACATAATCCAAAAACATTGTTAATATAATGAAATATATATTGTACATTGTGGGATAAACTTTTCATATTGATCATTAAAAAAACAAACATTGAATACTGTGGGTTCTGAATATGTCCAATGAAATTGTAAAACCACAGCTGGTTATATGTAAAATAACTGGTTTCAAACATAGAATCAAAGACTTCAGCTTCAGCCATTTTTGAATTATGCAGATGCAGATCTTTTGATAGAAATAAATGCAGGGGCATTATGTGAGTTATATGACTTGAAAATAAATAAATTTTAATACATTTTGCTCAGATGTGGACCAGAATCTGCCACCTCACATTTTAGGATAAAATTAAAACAAGAAAACTATAGCCCAGGGTTTGTGTGAGAAAGTTATGACCAACTTGAAAAAGGAGAATTGGAATAGAAATTGGATCTCAACTTTAATGCTAGTTGCCCTAGTGGATTGAGTTTCTTTTTTAAAGTGTGAATGAATCTGTTAATATGGAGGGATGATTCCTAATGTCCATTCTTAAAAGACTAATATTAAAACTGCAAGAAATCCTGAATCAAGGATCTTTCACAAACTTCAGAAATCACTCCCTCTTTTTATACATATTTTAATCAATACTTTCATATGTGAATACAAAAACGAAGCAGCATAATGGCTTTAGTTCCGACCAGAGTAAGTATGAATTAATTTTTTAGTACACATAATTAGGTATGTTTTCATGCTTAGAATTTTTGTAGGCCATTTTTAAACTCTGTTCTTACCAATTATAGTCTTCCAATGTTTCTCATATTGGTATTTGAAAGTTTGTATAAAATAGTAATGCACCAAAGTGATTAATATATCAGAAGATATTTTTTCAATGTATTTTACAACATAAAATTATTGAAACATGAAGAAAAATTCTGGAAAGTCATCATAATAATATTTTAGCATTAATCCTGACTTGTATTTGTTTTATTACCTTGCATTTCCACAGGTACTGACATAAATCGCTGCATTAATCTGGAGTAAATAGCTTGTGTTAAGATAAGATTCTAGTACATCTTATATAAAAACTTTTAATTATACTTTGATGTATGATGATATGAGAAATGTGTATATGGTCAGGGTTTAGGTATATTTGATTTGGCTCGAGCATACTAAGGAACTACAGCCAGCACTTACATAATTAATACTTAAATGTGACCATACTGCCTGTATCTGAAAGAGGAAATTACTCTAAAGTTTGTGAAAAAACTCTAACTTTGGGATTTTTTGCATTTTTCTGTGTGTTGAAACTCAGCTTTTTTTTTTTTTTTTTGAGTGTGAATGATGAATTAGCAACACACAAGCACAGGTTAGATGAGGTTGATAAAGGAACAGTTTTTATTACCTAAATATAAAAATGAAGTATTGAAAGTATGATTATAGAGAAAATATAAAAACAAACAAACAACCTCCCCCCAGCTAAGTAATAAACCTATTCAGTTTTACCAACCAGAGGGGATCCTGTAGTGAGAGACAAAATCCTGTTTTTCCTTTAACACAAGAATACCTATGAAAGTTGAAATGAATTAATCAAAGGTGTGAAATGAAAGTGTATTTGTTATTGTTAATTGCTATCATTCAGGTGTAAAGCGACCTTATTGTGCCATAATTTAGTCTTTGGATTAGTCCATTATTTAGTATGTTAACTCTGAATTTATACTTCATGAAACAAGGAAGGAAGTGTTAACTCAAAAATTCCTTTAGTATTTGGTTATTGATGTCTGTTCCCAACACAGCCCTTGGGATTAAGCCCTAAGAGAGCTCTTAAATCTAGTTCACCATCAGTTTCTATGAAGAGATTATCCTTAAAATCATCTTTATATTTTATAAATTAGTGTAGAGGCAGATCCCACCTTAAATAAAGTGAATAAAGAAGTGGAGCTCCACATTAGAAGCAACATTATCAGCTCTCATTAATTTAGTAACTGAACTCAGTGAGAATGTGCAGGTGCTTATTAAAGTGAATGCTGATAATTTGTCTCCCAATTATAATGCCTCATCCTGGACAGATAGTAGCACTTTTTAACTGGGACATGAGTGTTGACTGTCTCTAGCGCTTTGTCAACACTTAAATTCTGTGTCATGATGATGTGGTCTTGAAAAAAATTAAATGAATTTAGTATGGGTATCTAGTTACAAGAAGGATGAAGCATTAACTAGTGGTAGTGGTATGGGAGGTACAATGGAGTCCTCTGAGAGGAAAACATGGGATTTCAGGAATGCCACGTGTTTAGTTTCAAAAGGTGAGGCTCCTGCGTGCAACTGGGGAAAACAGAGCCCTGCTATGACAGCTTGTCAAAGGCCGTGTAAATCCTATGTGCAACTCTAGTTAAAGGCATATTAACATTTGCTCTCACTCAGTTAAATGCACTTCCAGTCCATAGAAAATGGCATCCATCACCAAATGTCTTAACCACTGTGAGTGAAAACAATAAGAGTCCTGTGGCACCCTAAAGACTAAGAGATTTCTTCAGGCATAAGCTTTTGTGGGCTCCAACCCACTTCGTCAGCTGCATGAAGGGGAAACTACAGTTGAGAGATATATATACAGAAGCCAGGATGGAGGAGGGCAAGTGCTAGCAAAGTCAATTTAATGGGCAGATCGTGCCTATTCACACCAGTTGATTAAAGGGAGAGAATGTGTGACCAGGGGCAATTACTTACTGCAATGTGCTAACTATTTCAATTCCCTATTCAGACTCAAGCTGATTGTGTCAGGCCTGCAAATCAGCTCCAGCTCTGCAGTTTCATGCTGAAGTCTGTTTTTTGAAGTTTTTTTGTTGAAGTATGAGCAACTTTCAAGTCTGCTACTGGGTGTCCAGGGAGATTGAAGTGTTTTTCTACTGGTTTATGATGTTACCATTTTTGATGTCCGATTTGTGTCCATTTATCCTTTTGCACAGGGGCAGTCTGGTTTGCTCAGTGTGCATGGCAGAGGACCATTGCTGGCACATGATGGCATATACCACATTAATGGATGTGCAGGTGAATGAGCCCCTGATAATGTGACTGATGTGGTTGGGACCTGTGATGGTATCACTGGAGTTGATGTATGGGCAAAGCTGTCAACGGGGTTTGCTGCAGGGATAGGTTCTTGGATTAGTGTCCTTGTATGGTGTTTGGTTGTTGGTGGGTATTTGCTTCAGGGAAGAGGGCTGTCTGTAAGCAGGGATAGGCCTGCCTCCCAAGGCGTGAGAGTGTGTGGGATCATCTTCTAGGATAGGTTGTAGATCTTTGATGAAGTGTTGGAGAGATTTTAGCTGGGGACTGTAGGTGGTGGCCAGTGGTGGTCTGTTGTTTTCTGTGTTGGATCTGTCAAGTAGTAGGTGGCGCCTGGCTACCCATCTGGCTCTGTTGCTCTGTTTTCTTGCTTCTCCAGGTGGGTACTGTAGTTTTAGGAATGCTTGACAGAGATTTTGGAGGTGTTTCTCTCTGTGTTAGGGCTCAGAGCAGATCCAGTTGTACCTTAAGGCTTGGCTGTAGATGATGGATTGTGTAATGTGTACTGAGTGGAAGCTGGAGGCATGTAGATATGCATTGTGATCAGCTGGTTTTTGGTATTTGGTGGTGTTTGTGTGTCCATCCTTTATACGTATAGTCGTGTCCAAGAAGTGGTTTTCTTGTGTGGACTGATGGTGGGATGGAAATTTTTCAAGCCCTGGTGGAATTCTTCAAGGGACACTTTCCATTGGGTCCAGATGGTAAAAATGTCATCAGTGTAACATAGGTAAAGGAGAGGCAATTGTTGCTGAGATTCAAGGAAGTGATGTTCTAGGTTGGCCATAAAGATGTTGACATACTGAGGGGCCATGTGGGTACCCTCTGAATTGACTTTACCAGCACTTGTCCTCCTCCATCCTGGCATCTGTATATATACCTCTCAACTATAGTTTCTACTTCATGCTTCTGATGAAGTCAGTTGGAGCCCGTGAAAGCTTATGCCTGAAGAAATCTCTTATTCTTTGAGGTGCCACAGGACTCTTGGTTTTTGGTCTACACAGACTAAAACAGCTACCCCTCTGGAAATTTTCAGCAAGAATAATGGTATGGAAGATGTATAAATAAATATTTTATTGTTTAAATATTAAATTCAATGTGAGTCTTTTCCTGGAGACATTATTTTCTATACTTGTATGTTTGCATTTCCTGTATTTTAAGAACATTGTTTGAGAGGTTCTCAAAGAAACTGTTGAAGAATAGGTGGTGTTCACAAGTAGACAATTTTTAAATGCTTCTCATATTTAGCTGACTTGCTGGATTTAAAAAGAAAAAAACATTGTAAAGTAAATCAAACTTCATTATTATGTGGAGTGAGTTTGTGAAGGCAGTATTTTATTTTGTATAGGCAGTGGAATAAGTTCCAATTTTAACTGCCTAATTTTTCGATATGCTTTAACTATAGTGACCACCAGAGTCTCAGTAATATGTAATTTGCATGTGTTTTACATAAGATATGCAGTGTATTGGATGGTAACAACTTTAAATATAATGAGGGATAGATAAAGTAGCTTAAAGCTGTTCAGAAATTATTATAATTTATCTGTGTTTTTTCCTTAGCAGCATAAATTCATTAGCATTGTTAATACATTCTGGATGTAAGAAAAATTTCAACATGGATAGACTTACATTTCTTTCCTGTATTGTTCAGATGAAAATTTTTCCCTCCACTGGGAAAGAATAAGAGTTCGTTTTTCCAACCATGTTATGGTTGAACACATTTAAATAGGTTTCTTCCCCACTGGCTTTATTGCAGGTGCTAACTATGTGAGTTGTTGACAGAAATTGATTCTGGTGTACCTAACAGATTTCTTACTGAGGAGCTCATGAATATATTGGTCCTTAAAAGTTAAATTGAGTCATAAAAGTACTAGAAAGATGGTGGTGGTTCTGTGATTTTTTTGTAGGCTAAGAAGAAAAAAAAATATGTGAAGGCATTCATATTTGACTAGGATCCTCAAACTTGTATATTTTGTCTTTCCAAGTCCATTTCTTTCTCTCTTTAAATATAGTTATTTCCATGTGCTCACATGAAATCTTTTAGTAGCAGCGTTTTGTGATTTATAGGGATGGGGAGAGTTTTCACTATCCTGAGAATTTAAGTATGAAGGTTAATTTTTGCCATGTGCTTTCAACATAACAATCTAATAGCTATTAAATGAGAATTCTGTTTTTATATTTCCACATTTGCTGGAGGCTAATTCACTCAGTAGCACTGAATACAATTTTAAAAACATCATGTGCCTTGTGCTTTCGGCTAGGGAATGGACAGTGTGATAGTGGCACTCTGATGAATGGGAATAGAATGCACCTTGGAAATAATTTGTTGGGGTATTTTTTGTAATAATGAACAAATTTGTGGGGAGAGATTAATAGCATAATTTCCTCACTGTTTCTGAGAACTCTTGACAGTCATTCTAACCATTTAATTCCCTTTTTGTTTCCATTTGATAGGTTACGTGCAGAGTTTGATTAGACGTGTTGTAAACAATGTCAACATTGTGATCAATAATCTCATATTAAAGTATGTGGAGGATGATATTGTTCTCTCAGTCAATATCACTTCTGCAGAATGCTATACAGTAGATGAATTTTGGGATCGTGCATTCATGGACATCTCTGGTGAGTAGGTACTTTTGGGTCTTAGGTTCCACAGTATTAGGACCTTTTTGCCTTAGAAAAGAATATAAATTTCATACAAGTAGCTTCCTAATTTTGGAAATGAAATTGCTTCCTATTATATTTTCAATGCTCTCGCTCCCCCCCCCCCAGTTACCTCTATTTTGCAGGCCATATTATGGTAACTTCATATGTTTACTATAAGTAGTCTGGATGGAAATGCAAGAACACGCATTTCATTATGTGGTATAGAAAGACCATCAGTTATTGTATCAGTTATGTGAAATAATATATGCCACGTCAGATTTCAGTAGGGAAAAATATCAAGTTACATTTTCATTTTAGCTGGGATATATAGTACCTAATGTTTTGGTATCTGAGACTCTCAAAATCTTTAGTCCATTTATCTTCATAGTTAACTTACAATTTTGGGAAGTTCTATTATCTTCATTTTACAGATAAGGCACAAGACAGAATTTTTCAGGCTAACATAGAAAGTATGTAGCAGAGCAGAGAATTGAACGTGGGTCTCTTGAGTAGTGTGCCATTACCTTAACCAATGGACCATCTTCTCTTGGTAAAATTATTATAAATTATTTTAATGTTATAAACTAATAAAATGTATCAGAAGCAGAGGTGGTTATAAAATCATTTTTTATTTTGCTTCAGAAATTACAGGATGAAAACTTACCTGAGAAAACTGTGCATTTTTTGACTTATCAAATCTACAGAATTCCTTTAATCTGAGAGAAATGAGTGGTATGGTCTCATCCTTGTGGTTAGTTTACAATAGTTAGGTGCATTTTAAGGTGAGCTCTGAGATCTGAAGTTGGGAATTTTGCACTGTCCGTAGCTCTAGCCTCTGTTGTTCTCACTTTTATGACAGCCAAATTCACAAAAAAGACCAGTTTTGAAATAAGCATTTTATTAAATGTAAAGTGATCATAGTATGGAAAAACTGCTAAAGGCACACTGCTCTTCTTAGCTGTCAATATATTGCTGAGCAAGGACTGGAGGTGATTCGTATCTCATGGCTACCCAGTTGCTCCAATAATGCTAGCTAGACTTCTTCTAAGACAGTGGTTCCCAACCTTTTTCAGGCTATGAACCCCTTTTTAACAACAACAACAACAAAACCCTGAGCTGATTATTTAGAGGCAGACTCTGGTCTGCATCACTCTGGTGGTGCCACTGGGACAGCTAGCGAGCAGCGCTGCTGCCAGCATGGCCCGCACAGCTGGGGAGCTGAGCTGTAGCAGTTATGGCCCCATTGCCCTTCTCCCTGCCGGGGAGATCTGGCCGCAGGAGGGGAAAGGCAGCCCTTCCGGGGAGCATTGGGCCTGTAGTGGGATTCTAGCCCCAGGAGGGAGAGGCTCCGCGGACCCCCTGCAACATGTCTGCGGACCCCTAGGGATCCCCAGACCACAGTCTGGGAACCACCGCTCTAAGAGAAAGGGTCTCACTGGGTAATCCATTTGACTGGGGCAAATGAGAGATGATAAAATGGTAAAGTAAGGAGAATTCCTTCAACTGCAAAATATAAAATTCTTCTTAGGTAGGGGAAAGATTTTTTTTTTCCTGATTTCATCAAGGCCTAACAAATTCTTAGAAAGAAACTACGTTTTTTGTGATGTGATTTTGTATCTTGTTTTTACTGTAGCGCTGTTATTTCTAGCAAAATTGGGACTCTAGGGAAAAGTTAATATGTTTTAGGCTCATGATAATGTAAGGATTTTTCTGTCCTTCCAGAGTTATAATCAAATTAAGAGACTAGTTTAGATAGTCACTTTTCCAGTTCTCTACTGCCCAATTTTCTCCTATTAGCTCTATCTTTTTTGCCTATTCTGGATAAATTTGAAATTACCCTTTGAGTACGTTATTGGAGGTCTAATGTTGTAAAGATTTATTACTTTTCCCCCCTTTCTTTGAAGATCAGCTTCGTCTTAGCACATTTCCCTCTTTCTGGGTAATTATATTTCCTGGGATTTGAGGCCTCTGCTATATTCGGGACAGTAGTTCTCCTTTGAGTAGTGTCCCTGTGGGTGGGTGCTTGCATGTCGTCATGCCACAGTTTGGGGATTTTTAAGCAGTACTCATTATGGCCATGTGTGCAACACGGCAGTCTCGTTTCATGAGTTTGGTGCTCTTTTGGAGAGCATCTCAACCATCTGTGGTTATAGTCAAAGCTAACCTTTTCTCCTGCTCATCAGAATCTCTTGCCTTCTAACTCCATTTGATATTTTTTCTTCATTTTTTCCTTCTGTGTTTTGTTTCTTATGTTATTGCTCCCCCCAACTCCTGCCCCAGAAAAAGACCCTCTCATGACTGTGCTGGCCTTTCCATGATTTAAATGGTGCAAGTTGTGCTGAGACACTACACTAGCCTCTGATGGACATGCTGTTTGCCTGAAGTGCCTTGGGAAAGAGCTCAGTTCCCGAAAGTGCTCTTATTGCAAGAATTTAAGCTCTAGGGCTAGAGGAGATGGAGAATTATGTCTCAAACTTATTATAATGGAGACATCCCCCCCACCCCCATGTCAGATCCAGGTATGCTGGCTCCTGGAGTCGAGAAACGGTCCCATTCTGTCTACTTGGAACCGAGACAAATCTTCTGAGCCTAAATCCTCAACAGTTAAAACATCTAAAATTGTTCAGTTGGAGCCTCCGCACCCATCAGTTCTGATGAAGTCTTCAGCACTGACACTTCCTGCACTGTGCCCCATGATTCCAGAACAACAATCAGCATCACCAACAATGGTGGCATCTATCACCAGGATATCGACTACCACCAGCATGGAAACCATGATGTCAGCACAGATAAGTACAATGGCACCAACATGGGATCATACTGACTTGGCGCCGTGTAAGTGCACCAAGAAAAAGAAATACCGCAGAACAGAGAAGATTGCCGAACCTTCAGTGGACTCTCCATTATTCAGCACTGTCTCATCTATTCGTAGCCTCTCTCCACAAGGCAGAAGTCCATCTCCAGTCCCCTTTTCAAGTGAGGATGAAGGAGAAGGAGAACTAGCTTCCTTTTCCCCACATGCCAGATCACCTTACAGCCCTGATACTAGAGGCTGACCATACCACGACATGCCTCCTTATCCATGGTATGGACTAGTATAGTTTGTCTCCCATACCTCCTTTCTCCCACCATGTCACCACTGGGAACCATGGTCACCATGTTTGGACCAATACATCAGGCCCTCTGCTTGCAGGGCTCATCAGCCTGCTTCTAAACAGTCCCTGAGACAGCAGAGACTCAAACACCTGAAACGGCTAAAGAAGGAGACCCTGAGTCGCCTTGCACCCCTCCACATAACTCATCATCCTCTCCTGATGAGTCAGTAACACTGTTTCTGCTTATGATACTATAGAATCATAGAAACTGGAAGGGATCATGACAGGTCGTTGAGTTCAGTTTCCTGCACTCAAGGCAGGGCCAAGTACCATTAAACCATTCCTGAGAGCTGTTTGTCTAACCTGCTTTTAAAAATCTCCAATGTAGTAGATTCTACGACCTGCCAAGGTAACTTATGCTACTGCGGACGGCTTTAAGCCAGGGGTCTCAAACACATGACCCGCGGGCCACATGTGGCCCCTGAAGCTATTTCCTGTGACCCGCAATGACATGATCATTACCGATATTTGCAATATCATTGTATGAAAAGGTTTCAGTGATGCGGCCCTCGGGCTACCATACTAATCCTCATGCGGCCCTGTACTAGTCCTCGTGCAGCCCTCATAGTAATTTGAGTTTGAGACCCCTGCTTTAAGCAGTTTCAAGAACTTTTCAAGCAGGTTGCAGAGGCTCCTGAAATTCCAATGCAGGAGGTGGGTGAATGACAACACAAACTGCTAGAAATTCTACAGACAGCATCATCAGATAAAATCCCACTCCCCATGAATGAGGCAATTAGAACCTCTGGAAGTGATGTGGCAAACACCAGTGACCGATACGTCAACATGCAGGAGGGCGGACAAAAAATATTATGTTCTGACAAGGAATTCAGAATACCAGTTCACCCATCTTCCTTCCAACTCCTTGGTGGTAGAGGCTGCCAGTCACAGAGGCAAGCAACTCTATAGCAGATCCACTCCACAAGAAAAGGGAGGGACCTCCTGGGAAGAAAAGCATATACATCCTCAACATTACTTCTACACATTGCTAACTATTCCTCATTGCTATCCAGGTGTGACCACAATAATTATTTGAAGTCAGCTGATTTTATTGAACATGTCTCAGATAACAACAAACAACAATTTCTTGCAGTCATTCGTGAAGGCCAGTTAATATGGAGAATGGCCTTACAGGCAGCTCTGGACATAGCTGACACTGCTGCTCGAACCATTGCCATGGGGGTAGTACTCTGCTTATCTCCCAAAGCATCTCCAAGTGACTATTGAAGACCTCCTTTTTGACAAAAAGAAACTTTTTTTTTCAGAGAAGACTGATGAAACAATGCATACCTCTAAAGATTCATGTTCCTCATTAAGATCCTTTGGTATATACACTCCTGCTCCCAATAGGGGATTATATAGGTACCAACCATATAGTTCTCACTACCAAAACCAGTATCTCTACGGGTTTAATAATAGGAGACCAGATCAAACAGGGGGCAGACAGTAACAGCAATGCTGCAGCCAACAAAACAATCAGTCTTCATTTTCACAAGCTCTTTCATCCAAACCACAATTTTGAAGGTGTGGTCGAGGGCCGAGAAAATATGGACCATCCCCCTTCTTTGATCTACCTGAACGGGCTACATCTTTTTTTTTTTTTTCAATCAGTGGGTGCAGATTACTACAGACACATGGGTTCAAGAAATTATCAGCACAGGCTATACCGTCCCCTTTGTGCTAAAACCTACATTCCAATACTCTTCCCAATTCCTCTCCAGGGAGACATCTCACGAACGGCTTCTCCAACAAGAGGCTTTACACCTCATAGAAGTCGGGGCAATAAAACATATCCGAGAATTTCACAAAGGGAAAGGGTTTTACTCCCCTTACTTCCTCATGGAAAAGAAATTGGGAGGATGGAGACCCATTTAAACCTCAGGAAATTAAACTAATTCATAACACCTCAAAAGTTCAGGATTGTCATTCTTTCAACAATCATTCCCGCTCTGCAAAATGGCAACTGATATGCTGCCCTCAACCTCCAACATGTCTACTTTCATAACTTCTTTCCACCCAGCTCACAGGAAATTCCTAAGATTCACAATTGGATACAACTATTTCCAGTGCGTAGCAGTACCATTTGGCCTTTCCACTGCCCAGTGAGTCTTTTCAGAAGTCTTAGCAGTGGTTGCTGCTCATCTTTGAAAATGGCATCACCATTTTTCCGTATTTAGACAACTGCCTGATAAAGGCAGATTCCCAATGCCAAGCTGTACAGCATTTAGAATTTTCTATATCCCTGTTTCAAAACCTAGGTCTACTTATAAACAGAACCAAACAAACCCTACTCAGGTTATAGACTTCGTGGGAGCATGCCTAGCTGCTTGAGTTGTGAGAGCCTTCCTACCACACCGCAGATTACAGATGATCCATCAGTTAATGCATTCAGTACATCAGTCCCTGACTATGAATGCACTGGCATGCCTCCAATTACTCAACCATGTGGCAGTAACCACATTCGTGGTACAGCATTCAAGACTTTGCATGCAGTCTCTACAACTCTGGTTGGCCAGAGGTAGAAACCCAACTTCCACTCAATTCACAAAGTGAAGTCCCTACAAAGCAAAAGAAAAGACTCACTACTTTGGTGGTCCCTACCACAAAATCTACTATTCGGGGTACCCTTTCAACTAGCCAGTCATGATCTCAATGGTTGCCTCCCTCTGAGGCACCCACCTTGGACATCTCACAGTGCAGGGCAAATGGACAAGACAGGAATCATCCCTCCATATAAATCTTCTGGACTTTCGCACAGTGAGAAGCTCCTGCACATATTTCCAACTCTTTATAGTCCAAAAACATGTCAGGATCATGACAGACAATGTAGTCTATATCTTTTAAATAAACAGGCTGGGAGGAGCAAGATCAAACTCAGTATGTATGGAAGCCATGAAACTTTGTAACTGGTCCATAAGCCAGACTATAACAATTTCTGCATCTTACTTTCTCATATCACACAACATCGTAGCTGACCACCTCATCAGATCCTTTCTACCATAGCATGAATGGGAACTATTCCATCAGTTCTCACCACAATATTCAAAGCCTCGGTCGTCCTGAGGATCAATCTTTTTGCTACCTCTAGCAATACCAAATGACCACTGTTTTGCTCACAGATGGGCATAGGGAAATGATCTCTAGGAGATGTCTTCTTGCCCCCATAGACCAGATACCTCTTCTGTGCATTCCTACTGATACCCCTGATCCACAGAATGCTTCTAAAGATTTGATGGAACAGGACTTCAATAATAATGATAACCTTAGCATGGCCGAGACAGTCATTGTTCACCCTAATCACACAAATGCCTGTTGAGACCCCCATCACACTCCAACATCTATAGTCTACTCTCACAAGATGCAGGTCGGATCATTCACCTGAACCCAGGGATGCTATGGCTAACAGCATGGTTCCTTTGTGGTTAAGCCAGGAAGAGCTTCAGTGTTCGAAGCGCATACAGCACCTACTGTTGAACAGTAGAAAACTGTCAAGTAGATGAACATGCCTTCAGAAATGGACTAGATTTTCCAAATGGTGCAAGCTGAGACATATTACATAAGTATCAGCTCCCATTAATCACATTCTTGACTACCTTCTCCACCTGAAAGATTCAGGGTTTTTAATTAGCTCTTCATGTTTGGATCTTGCTTCTATTTCCACTTTCCACACCAGTCTAGGATCCTCCTCTATTTTTACTCATCCAATAATAAAATGCTCCCTATCAGGAATCCAAAACTTACATCCAGAAATCCACCTCTCACCTGGACCTAACCCTAGTATTAAAGATCCTTATGAGATCTCCTTTTGAGCTACTAGCTATCTGTTCTCTCTTACACCTGTCAATGAAGGTAGCTTTTCTCTCAGCTATTACTTCTGCTACATGGGTGAGGGAAACTGGAGAACTAATGGCATGCTCTCCTTTCACTGTTTTGAACAAGGACAAGGTGACCTTGCATCCTCATACAAAGTTTGTTCCCAAAAATCTCTTCATGTTAACCAACTGATACACTTACCTGTCTTCTCTCTGAACTGCATGAAGATCCTCAACATGCTCTCTTGTACACACTTGATGTACACTTTGTCCTTGCATTCTTCATAGAAAGAACAAAAACATTTCGCATTACCCCTCAATTATTCATCTCTATAGCAGATAGATGCAAATGACTCACTGTCTCATCACAAAGGCTATCCAAACTTATATCTGGATACATCTGTGAAAGTTATAAAATTTCAGGGACCAACCCACCAGAACATACCAGATCCCACTCAACAAAGGCTGTGCCTGCTACAATGGCTTTTCTAGATAATGCCGCAATACGTGGCATATTCAAAGCAGCCATATGGACATCCTCCCACTTTTGTCAAACACTACACCCTCTAACAGACAATCAGATCAGACGTGGCAGTGGGTCGATCAGTTTTAACCTCTTTACCGAACACTCTGAAGTCTTCTGTCCTGCGGTGGACACTGCTGGAGAGTCACCCATATTGGAGCACCCATAGGGACACTACTCTCAGGAGAAAGGAAGCTTACTCACCTTGGTGAAGTAACTGGAATACTTCGAGATGTGTCCCCTTGTGGGTGCTCCACTACACATCCTCCTCCCCTCTCTACTTCAGAGCCTTTACACGGGATACTGGATATAGAGAGAACTGAGGCGGTTGGCACCGCATATGCTCGAAAAGAGAACCAGACTCATGGTGTGAGACTGTCATGTTGCACACATGGCCCTAATGAGCACTGCTTTAAAGCTCTCCAAACTGTGACGCGAGGACACACCAGCACCCCCCTAAAGTGGAGCACCGACAGGAACACACATCTTGAAGAACTCCAGTTACTGCATCAAGGTGAGTAATCTTTTTTTCAAGTATAGGTGGCATTGTTATCTTTCTGGAAGTGTTTTGTCCTAAATACGTGAAGATCAGATTTGCATAATAATGTTTTTTGAAGAGCGTGTAAAACATACTTTTTAAGGTATATGTTTAAATAAAACACATTCTAGTAAGTTGTAAAGATAAATATATTATCAAATTCTTGTTCAGAAAATTACTTTTCTTGCCTAAAGCTCTTTATTTTAGCCATGTGAGCTGGGTAATATTTATGGTATTTTAAAGAAAAGATGACATTCTTAAGTAGAATGGTAGTCTCTTCTCTGTCTGTTAGGCTATTTAATTTTTGTTGCTCATTGCTGTTAGATTAGTATACTATGCATTTTAAAGTATTTGCTTTTTATTTTTTATGTTTATAAACCTTCAATATTTTTTCTTATCTTTTTAAAGCAACTGATCTTGTGCTAAGGAAGGTGATTAATTTTTCTGACTGCACAGTATGTCTTGATAAGAGAAATGCTAGTGGCAAAATTGAATTTTACCAGGATCCACTCCTTTACAAGTGTTCCTTCACAACTCGTCTGCATTTTACATATGATAACCTTAATTCCAAGATGCCATCCGTTATCAAAGTAGGTACCAAATTGTCCTGTTCCACCCCATCCCCATCCATATGTATGAAGTGCTTTTGAGGTTTTAAATGTACAATTTGGTATTCATAAAAAACCAAAGAACACGAGCATTAATATAGTTCATTAACTAGTATGCATTTATGTTTTTGTTTTTTTATAAATGGCATGAATTATATATAGTAACAGTTTTACAAATGAAAAGTTGTACTCAATTTTGACAGTTATTTGCTTAAGCTTAAAAAATCAGTATGTTAATTGTACCACAGAATAAAGATTTAATAAAGATTTAAAGGGAAATTTAAAGTTTAGTTGGAGAACTGCCTGGTTTAGGAGACACAGAGACTGAATTACCTTTTCATCTTTAAAGAGTTTTCCTTCAGTTCATGTTGCAGAACAGCATTGAGGAGCTTCTTATTACTACCTGTCCTGTAAATGGCATTTTGCACTTACATAGTACTATTAATCTAAAGATCCCAAAACAGTTTGAAGACACTTATTTTAAGTGCTGATCCAGAAATATATTTGTGCACAATGCTATACAGACACTTGTTCTGCACACATGAACACCCAGCAAGGTACCTGCAAAGCAGGGAATTAGCACCTCTCATGATCATTCATTTAATTTTTCCTGAAATGCTTTAGTAATTTTTCCAATTAGATGTAAATATTTTAGTTATAAAACAGAGCCTTTTGTACACTGATTAGAAATTTGTACAGCACTTAGTCACTGTGGAACCAGTTAATTGTGTTAATTTTTTTATTTTCCCAGTTTTGGCTGGAATTTTTAATTTTTTTGTAATTTTTTTTGAAGAAATGAGTAAGGGCTGAATATTTAAAAATGTTAGGATCTTTTAACTAAATGGCCAAAGATTTTAAAAACTACATGGACAACCCTTTTATTAAGGATTTATCATATGCTTGTCTGTGACACATGTATAATATTTTTACTATCTAGTATTAGTTTAACCGGCACCTATGTACATGAAAACTGTATGCTAAAAACCCTCCAGTTTTTGCAGTTGGAATCAGTCAAGTTGTTCTTTTTAATTTTAGAAAAATATTCAGTCACAGGCTTGAAAAAGTCTATGCCAAATTGTAACAGAACAATTTTTTATGGCTGAATTACAAATATCTGACAACAGACATTTATAGTGGAAACATTGACACAGTCTTCAGGACAGTGTCAAATGGCGCTGCTGTTTTAATAATGAATTCTTTACTTTCTTTTACTTTATTATAAATTTTTTTTTATGGATCCTAGATTACCAAAAAGAAAAAAAAAGTGCCTAAGTACATCGAGCAGGGTTAGTGTAATTTAAATTTATGCTTGTATGAAACCCACCTGTTTGTCTCTGGCGGTGGTCAGTCATTTTCTTTTTCTTTCTTTCTTTCTTTCTTTCTTTCTTTCTTTCTTTCTTTCTTTCTTTCTTTCTTTCTTTCTTAAATGTAACATTTTAGTGATATGGTTCCTAGTTTGCATATTGTTTTTCATTTTCAGTATGTGATTTACAGATGAAGTATCTTATCTTTGTACATTGTCCTTAGATGCCAGTGAAATAGTTTAGATTATTTGGTCTTATGTGGCTGGGTAAGTACTGAAGTGTGAGCATCAATTATTGTTAATAAAATAAACATCACAGTAATATTTAAATGCAATGTTCTTTTATGCTATTCTGAATCTGTTTTTATACTGCTTGATTACTGCAGGCTTAAACAATGGTGCCATGATTATTGATCCACTAGAGAAATTTACTCCATATATCATTGTTCACATTCTGATTGTTATAAACAAAATAGTTGCATGCTTTAGCTAGTCAGAGAGCAATTGTTGAAAAAAATCACCATTTAAAATATATAATATTTTAAATGTTAGGTTTCTGATTGGATATAAATGTTCTTTAAATGTGCTCTTTTGATTTATACTAGATAAAGTCTGGGCTAGTAAATCA
Source organism: Podocnemis expansa (assembly GCA_007922195.1). Taxonomy (NCBI): domain Eukaryota; kingdom Metazoa; phylum Chordata; order Testudines; family Podocnemididae; genus Podocnemis; species Podocnemis expansa. The sequence goes on from ML681998.1 coordinate 15,661,665, forward strand.
GATCACTAGATGGCTGACATTTCATTCACAAAAAACTATAATTTTAAAGCTTTTGAAACTTTAAAATTTCACTGCTCTTTGTTAAGTTAATTTGTAGCTCCTGCTATATACTCTGTTTCCAAAATCTTTATTACTGCAGTTGTCACTAATTAGTTGACTGTCTTAGTAGAGGGGCTAGAATATGGAAAAGCCTAGCCATTATTTCTGTAACCTTAAACTCAAATACATAGCCAGTTCCCCTGGAACAGGTAGGAGAAAGGCAGTCAGGTAGTTTTCACTAATATTTCCTGTACTAGGGGTCTCAAACATGCATCTTTGCACATTCTGAACGTAAGGTTATATAAAGAGGTGTTGCACACTGTACTGTATCTGTTTCTTATAACTGCTTCTACCAGACAAGTGAACTGATCTTATTCTTTACACCCAAGGATTGTTTTTCTCCTGTACAAGAACTGTAGACAATTGTTGTTCGTAATTTGTAATGTTGTTTACTTTACAGAGTAGGGTTCAGCAGAAGTGCTATATGCAGTGCCTTTCCAAAGCTCATACTTTTGTTTTTGCTCAGCCCAACTTGCAGTCTGGTAGAAATGGGGAAGAATGGGCTCAGGGAAGGGAATTCCATGGGGGAAGGCTGGGACAGAATCTGCTTGCCTCCCCCTTGTGAACACCCTTATGAGGTCAAGAGTTTTACTCAAGGTGTCTCTGAGTGGAAAAAAAAGATGGGAGAGTCTGACCAGTTTTAGATTTAAGAAACTTGAATAGGTTAGAAATATGAGTCTTTTAGATGTATGTCCATATAGTATATCAGAATGATACTTCCAAATAATGAAAAAATAAATTTTCTAAAAGGCAACTGGCTTTTTCTTCAGGGTGGTAAGTGTTTGTGGTGGTCTATTCAGCCTTGGAATGCTGTGGCCATTTTGTCCTACATAGCAAAATGTGGTTAGTTCCATGCACTGCAAACTTTGGTTGAGAATGTTATCCTTGATTATAACACAAGTTGTATTAAAAATGTAAATTAAGATTTTTTTCATGCAAATCTCTGCTGTTCACACAATAAAACTATTCGGTTTTCTTAAGGCTCCAAAGTGTGAATGTTTTTGATCTAAAGATATTATAATTGTGTTGTTTTTAAAGGGAAAATATAGAAGTCTGTGTAGCATGCATCATACTGTACATTTTAAAACTTAGTTTTACTCAAGACAAAACTGTATTTTTTTTTGCTTCTGTATTTTTTTATACTGTAGATTCATACCTTAGTTGAAAATTTGAAGCTTTCAATCACTGATCAGCAGCTCCCTATGTTTATACGTATAATGCAACTTGGGATTGCTCTTTACTATGGAGAACTGGGGAATTTTAAAGAAGGAGAAAATGAAGACCTGGTTTGTCATGCTAAAGATCTATTGAGAAACATCTCAGGTATGTACAACTATTATTTCCCAACCAAAATAAAATTCAAATGTGATTTTATTTTCTTATATTTAAAAATGTTTGTGTTCAGTGCAAACTATTAGTGACTTGATAATCTATAATTTGTTAGAGCCAATGTGGTGTTCCATGTAAGTAACACTCTAAAGTTGTTTGTGTGATGCTGAGAAAGCTATTTTGATGATTCTCACTAAGTAGAAGTCCAGAGAGTGGAACAAAGTTTATCTTCAGGGGTAGAGGCAACAAGGGAATTTGAATTTTGATGATCATCCTAATGTGGCAGGAGACTTGTGGTTAGGTAGCTTTTAATTTTTTAAAAATTTAAGTAAAATATAGCATTTGGTTTCCAATTTTTTTCTGTGTGTTCTGACTTTTTTTTCTTATTTTTAACTATGAATAGAAATGTTTGCTAACACTTGTTCTTAGAGTACTTGCACTTGTCAATGTCTGCTCTTGGTGTCCCCTTACTGTACAGGCATGAAAAAACTTTTACTGTCATTGGTACCTCTCGGATGGTTTGAATGCCCTATGCCAGTGGTTTCCAACCTTTTTGAGTATGAGGACCCCTTTCTAATGTCAAAAATTTAGTGGACACCCAAATGTTATTGGGAACTGACTGCAGGCAACAGTGCTGCAGAAGGGCTTTGGAGGACCTGGCCTCCTCCTGCTCCCAAGGGGGGGGGGGGGACATATACAGGATGTGGCTGCTCACAGGAGGAAAATACAATTCATTTAGAGCAGAGGTGTCAAACTCATTCAGTGTGGGGGACAGCATTGGATAGCAGGGCCATGTGGCCAAATGGGCATCCTAATCTTTTGCCTCTTCATGTTCAGAGTGCCACAGGCTCCCCATTGCCCTCTGCAACCCCACAGACTCTCCCAGACCTTCCTTTTTTCCTGCACTGTGGGCCCCCCTTCCCCATGCTGGCTCCCAGACCTCCCCCCTTTCCCTTCCCATCCACTTTCCCTACCTCATGGCAAAAAACTCAGCCTCAGTCACAGGCAGCCAAGCTGGGCTTCTGCCTCTCCACCTTGTGCCCATCACTGTGAGTCATTCAGAATGTTGGTCTTTGGTTGGCTCAGTCCCAGCTGGCCTCTGAAGGGCTTGTTCTCACGTGGACCACAGCCACTTTTTTCCTTTTTTATTTGTGATTTGTGCAATATACTGTCAATCAAGTTAGCATGGTGACTGACTGCCAGTGAACAGATGGGATGAAGGGCAGTGCAGTGGCTCTCCGGAGCTGGCCTAGCCTGCTGTGACTGAGACTCTGATTGGTTGGCAGACCACAGCAGAGCTGAGCTGGCATTGGCTGGAGCACTTCCTTTGCTGCCCTGGGCTTTGACTCTGATCATGTGAGTGGGGCAGAAGCATCCTAGCCCTGCTGTGCCGGGAGCCTGTCTTTGGAGTTTGCTGCTGCAGACAGCTTCCAGGCACAGCCAAGGCAGCAGTTCCATGGGCCAGATCAGCACCCTAGGGTGGGCCTGATCCACCCTCCATGGGCCGTAAGTTTGACACCCCTGATTTAGGGCACTCTCCAACATGGATTGCTAGCTGGCAGCGATTGGGGCTGGATGTGTGCAGGGACCCCTAGCAATAACTCCACAGATCACTGGGGGTCCGTGGACCACAGGTTGGGAACCGCTGCCCTATGCTGTTATGTACCAATGTAAACGGCTGAGTTGCCCCAGCCACTCTCGGTTCCTTCTTGCCACCTGTGATGATTGTTGGACCCCCTGTTCATTGCTAGAACAGTTTTCTAGCACCCATGATGTACAGAGCCTACTTGTAGTAGTTGTTGGAAAGATTTAGTAGTTGTCCAAAAAAAAAAAAGTTATATTTTTGCAGTGTTTGCCCCTCATTTTGGATTTCAGTTGTCAGCTGCAAGGCATATCTATATCATGGGCTTCCTGCTGAAAGCCTGTGCCTGAGAACAACTTGCACAGCAGTGGTAAGAAGCAATGTTCCCTCTAGGCTGCACGGCCCGCCACAGCCCCCCTGCGTGGGGAAGGCTGCCGGCCGTGCATGGCCGGTAGCCAGAGTCCCTGCATAGAGCTCCCCTGCGGCTGGGAGTTTTGAAAACTCCCGCCCAGAGAAGCTCTAATGGAGCATGCCCAGAATATCTGAGCATGCTCCATTAGTGCTTCTCTGGCCCAGGAGCTGTGAGGGCCATGCAAGGTAAGCAGGGGGTGCCAGGATCGGGCCCGCGGGGGGGACCAGGATCGGGCCCACCGGGGTGGGGCGCCAGGATCGGGCCCACGTGGGTGGTGGGGGGCCCCGCGCAGCGAGCAACAGGAGTTGCTCAGCTGCCGGTGGCTGTTAGAGGGAACATTGGTAAGAAGTGTCAGAATAGGGCATATATGGGGGACCAGTGCCAGATTTGGCAATATTTTTAATTTAGGATGACAAGAAATAGGAAGTTTAGGCTGAAGTTCCAGTTAATGGAGATGGGGATGAGATGACTTGGGTCTGTCCTGCTCTAACACAGTGCTGAGAACAGTAGCTTTAGTTAGAAGTTGTTTTTCCCCTTGACTGTCAGAATCCCAGAGTGGGTGACCAGTGTTGTCATTTGTGTTAAGGAGAAGCATAAGTCTTCCAGTGGGGCTCCAGACAGAGGAAGATCTCCACCCTCAGGTTTGCAAACAAAGTGGAAGGGACTTAAGGAGAGGGCAACTGAGATCTAATCACTCGTCCTCAAAAATTAGTGCCCAAGACTGCGTGGTTAGGATCTTGACAGCAGCCCCTGGAAACAATAGGGACAGCCCTTCCATGGTCTGCAGAAAAGAAGTCGCCATCTTGGTGGTATTGGGAGACTTCAACTCTCTTATGTCTGTTGTCAAAACAGCACAGCAGGGCACAGGTTGTCCAATGGGTTCTTCAATGGGCAGGGACTGATGTTTTTGCAAAGGAAACGGCCTCATTCAGAGAGGACGATAAAAACAAGATTAGAGGTGGACTTGATGTAATTAATATATAAATCTGACAGTGGGAAGACTCTCCCTGACTTCCTCAACCAGAATTTCTCAGTCTGAAGTGCTGAGTTAAGCTTGCTAGGTTGTGTTTTGTCTCCTTGCAGATTGCTGAAAACCAGGAAATGCACAGTTAAGGTGGCCTATGCACACTTAGCTCTGCCCTCTTTTAGCAATGCCCTGATATGCCCCATCAACACACATACCTTTTACTCTACCAACCCCACAGTTGCTGAAAACGTACAAGCTTTTCATCCCCTTTATACAAGCCCATTCACTTGGTACAACTCACTAGCTATGCATCCGACCCATTCATGGTATTTTGCCCTCTAGTCTGCCCCTCAAACCCGCCCTCAACAGAGAAGGAATCTCTTTGAAGTGGTTGTTTCCTGGTATATAAACATTTTTGTTGTCACTACTCTCCCCCACCCCTTCAGTTGTAACCTATCTCATATGCAGTGCCTGGAATGAAGGACAGTTATATTACAGGGAACAGGGGCTCCTTGTTGAGTTTCATAGTTGCTGGAAGATGAAGTCGTGTGAGAAATCACATGATTTCTGTTCCAAAACTGACAGTTTCATGTTTGAGAAAAATTAGCAAGGAGTCCTGTAACACTTTTAAAGACTACCACACTTATTTATTGCAAGAGCCTTCATGGGAGAAAATCGCACTTTGTCAGATGCTTGAAGATGTTTGAGAAAGAGATTTTCTGATGCTGTGCAATGGATATACCCCCATCTCTGAGAAACAGTGACGTGTCAGAGCATCTACTCTACACCCCTTACACATTTTTCAGTTTTCTGTGAAAGCTTCAATTTCTCAGTGCCCTTCCAGGATTTATAAATAACTTTCATATTGTCAATCGTAGTAATTTATTCAGATATTCGGCCAAATCAGGAAAAAACTCTACCAGCTCCTGGATACTACTATGCTGTCATACATTGCATGTGGCGTACATTAGAAATAAGACCTGGATAATTTCTGCCCAACTCAATTAGCACAATGTCTGATATATCACAGTTTCTTCAATTGCCAGTTTAAATGCTACAAAGTGGGCAAACATGATGTCAGTGCAGGGCACTTCTGTCAACCCAAATCAGTCTGTAGTTCAGCAGTGTCCATGTTATGATATAATTCGTGTTATTCTGCAAACTTTTTCCACCTCATAATCCAGGAATCATTCATTGTTTACTCATAGGCAACCCTTGCAATGCGCACATTTCTTTGCCATCAGTGGTTAGAGTACGCGTGCTGTCTGTTCTAGATGTCCATGCTGTGGGTCTCTGTTAATCTGCCCAGAGATCATAAGGAAGCCACTTGTGTTCCCCCACTGGCCAATAAAATAAAGATTTTCTTAAAAAAAAAACAGTCTGATTTCTTAGTATACATCTTCATTTCCCTCCCCTCACTAGATATAACAATAAATTTGATTAGATTAGCTCAGTGGTTCCCAATCTTTTCTCTACTGCAGCACACATTGAGGCCTTCAGTTATACTGCGGCATACTGCCATGACAAAATCATGAATATTCAAATTAACAGATGAATATTCATGAACAGTGGCACCCTGTTTTGGGGCCGCGGCACAGGGCTCCAGCTCAAGGAACCCCCTCCACTAGCTGCTTGCTAGTCTTTAGTGTTTATAGTAAGACTCCCCATAAAATAAAAATGTAATGTAATAAAGACAATTTGTAACAAGCAACATGAATAGTTAAATCTTTATTGTACTGGTCTACAAAGGTTCAAACTCGAAATGTTAATGGCAGAGTATTCACCTGGGACAATGGTAGTGGCAAATTCCCATGAATGACCAAGACAAGAATAAAATGGCTGAACAGAAACCTTCTCAAATTTTTTTTAATTGGTATGTGTACACACTGCACAGTTCCTCAAGTGAGGAAATTGTAATGTTAAATACTGTTCATGTTTTGCATCCTTCAAAGACTTAGTAGGTGCTACACATTACCTTGGGTAAAATTTGATCAACTAAAATTATTTTGACCTGTATCACAGTAATAGTTTGATTTCTAGCTTTGCTTGGCTCTTCTTTCCACCTCCATCCCCCACTGCCCCCATATCCCACCGAGAAATGTTTTTAAAAATGTCATTTTTTTTCCTCAGGTGCTTAAATCTTCAGAACCCCTTGTTCAAATCACCAGCCATTTGGAGCACTAACTCTACTTAACTCTTCTGTCAGGTATAGACAATTTCAAGAAAAGCTGTGCAGGCATGTAGATTTCAGAGCACTAGTTTAGTAATCACAGTTAAGTAGGAAGCTCTGTTCAGAGTGGGAGCTACGAGCCCACGTGACAGCAAGGCTCTGTCAGGGAGCTCCATAGGGAGCTGACAACCCAGTCAGGAGCAGAGCTCCAGCTGGGAACTCTGCAGAAAGCCCAGAGCCTGGGCTCTCAGCACTGAGTAGTGAGGTTCCAGCTCCCAGCACTTCAAGTCCTCATAGCTGAAATCTTCCCTCTTCCCACACACAGTTTCAAAACAGTGGACCCTTCCAACAGTGAAAATGACGTTTTGTGCAACGGCTATCTTTTTTTTTTAGTAAAACAGACAAGGAATCTTGTGGCACTTGAAGACTAACAAATATATTTATTGCATGAACTTTCATGGGAGAAAATTCCACTTCGTCAGACGCTTTGGAGAAGTTCCCCCATCTTCAAAGTGTCTGGGGAATGGGATTTTCTCCCATGGAAGCTCATACAGTAACTACATTTGTTAGTCTTTAAGTGCTGTAGTACTCCTTGTTTGTTACCAAACTAGACTAACATGGCGGCCCCTTTGTATCTTTTTTTCAGAACTTCTGTCTCTGCAACCTTTGGTTCCAGTGGCCCCACATTTGGGTCATTAATCATATTCTGGACCTTCTTGAGGCACATCAGATTTTAAAGTAGTCTGATGAAGCATGTACATTTTCAAACTGAAGATGCAAGGCAGCCTTATTTTATAGTGACGATACCAGTATAATCTGCAGACAGAATAAAATCCAAACAGTAAATTGTGTGTGTGCATACATATGTATGGTGATCTTAAAAGGCCAGTGCCTGAAAGCTGAAAACAATTATCCAAATCAGCTAAGAGGAATTTAATCAGAAGAATGTGAACGATAATTGAGAATTGTTGAAAAATGCTTTGCTACGTTCTCAAAACCCACAATCCCACAAAATACTTGAAATGATTTGGGGGAAATGTTGAAGGCATCTGCAAAAACTATCTATATGAAACTAATTTATAGTGGAAGGTTGATAGTAATTAATATGAATTAAAAGCTAGGAATTGTAGAAAATTGGTAAGGGAAGAAAAAGACAAGGAATCTATGGCTAGCATAGTTAACAACAATAAAGAAGCAACTTAAGTATATTATGAATAAAGAATCGTAACGATGGAATTGGTCTGTTATGAGGTGGAGATGATAGAGTTATCAGTAATACAGGAAAACAGAAATATTGAATAAATATTTCTGCTCTGTTTTTAAAAGACTGATAATGCATGTATGTCATATGTTGAAGAAATACTTTGTATTTCAATGGTAGTTAAGGAAGCTGGTAAGTAACCACTACTAAATTTAGACAGTTATACCTCAGTGGGTTCAGAATACTTCCATCAAAGAGTTTTTCAAGGGGATGTGGACCCCGAGTGCCAAAGACTGAATTGTTTGTTGTTTTTCAGTAAATCTTGGAACACTGGGGATATTCTAGAGTAGTGGTTTTCAAACTGCAGTTCGGGATCTCAGGTACTGGGTTGCGGAGCACCCTGCCGTGTCTACTGAAAGACTAGAATCCATTGCTCAGAGATATGGTGGTTTTTTGATTTTTTTCAACTGGGTTCTGAGGAAAAAAGTTTGAAAATCACTGTTCTAGAAGACTAGAAGAAAGCAAATGTTGTGCCAATATTTAAAAAGTATAAATGAGGTGACCAGGGTAATTATAGGCCTGTCAGGCTGACATTGATCCTAAGCAAGTCAGTCTATTAGAGAAAGGTATAATGTGACTCAGGGTCTGTAAAATGAAGCTAGACAAATTCAGTTAGGAAATAAGGTGTGAATTCTTAATGGTGAAGGTAATTAATGATAGAAGCTCTTTATCATGGGTTGTGGTAGCTTCTCCGTTACTAGCGATCTTAAATTGCAGATTTCTTTTCTAAATAACATACTCTGGGAATTATTTTCTGGAAGGTCTACAACCTGTGTTATGCAGGAGGTCAGACTACATAAGCATGTCTCAAATTACTATTAATGGAGAAGTCTCTGCAGCCACCGTCTGACCCCAGGCAGCAAAAGATAGCTTCTCTAGATCCACGTCCACTAAAGAGGCACTTCACTGCATTTCTCAGGGGAAAAGAAGAAAACACTGCCTTCTTCCAAAATTGCCTGCACCAAAGAGGTTCCAGGTCCCTTGGTAAGCTGGCTGCAGGCATGACAAATGATTGCTTTTAGTCTTTTCTGTTCACAAACATAAAACCAGGCAGGTTAAGTCTTTGACCATCAGTACTATCAACGTTTCATAATACCAGCTCCAAAATCCCTCCTATCAGCTAAGGGACTGCTTGTAAGTTACCTTCCATGGAGTGCCCACAGGGACACTACTTGAAGGAGAAAGGAAGGTGACCCAGCTTGGTGTTGTAACTCGAGCTCTTCAAGATGTGTGTACTTTGAGTGCCCCACTACCCTTCACTGCCTTCTTCCCATCTCTCCTTCAGAGTCTCAACCAGGGGCTTCTGGCTGGAGAAGAAACTGAGACGGGTTGAACTGTGCAGTCTCCAAAATGGCACCACATCTTATGTGCGGATCTGACAAGCACCAGGGCTGGATTAACATTCTTGTGAGCCTAGAGCTCTAAGATTTTATGGGGCCCGTCTGGCTGCTGGCCAGCCTGGAGGGGTAGGAGAGTAGGGTCTTTGGCACTCAGGGTCCATAATTAAATTGGTATCTCTCTCACCCCATTGGCAGCACCACAACATGTGAGGGGGGGCTTTGAGACTATCCTCCCCGTCAGTGGCAGCAACAGTAAGCTGCAGGGGTTTGACTTAGGGATAGGAGACTGGGAGCTGAGTTGTGTTGCACTCTTTTTGGATGCCAGACTTGAGACCCTGAGTTCTGATTTGAAGAAGTACTGAGCAGCCACATTACAACTGGAATCAATGAGAACTGTTCTTAAATATGTCAAGTGCTCTATTATGCCCAGTACCCTGAAAAATCAGGTTCTAGGTGTCTCATATGGGACTCTCCAAATTAATGGATATGTTTGACCTTATTCCAATCTGTTTCTTAGTTTGCTGTCTTTAAAATGAGCATAACAGTACCCCCTCACCTCAGAAGAATGTTGAGAAAATAGTTATTTATATTTGTGTAGCACTCATATTCTAGTGATGAAGTTGAAGAGCCAGTGAGGAAATTAATAATTCTACCTTCCAAGCTAGGTTTGAATAATGTGTGGTAAATAAAGTATAGTGACCGTGCATTGAACTGTGAAGATAAAATAACATATGGAAATGCTGTTCACTTAGTGAACAGCATCCTTTCTGTGCAGTGAGTGAGGCAGGGTACTGTGGAAAAAATAGTGTTATAGAGGAGTGTTGGTTCCTCTACCCTGTCTAGGTTGGAGGGAATCCACTCTGCCTCACTTAGTTGCAGTCTACTGGAAGAGCAGATAGCCAATAAAACATTAATTGCCCCTGGCCCTCCAACAGGGTAGGTGGGCATGCACACTCTCTGTAGCCCTCAGCCCTCAGACAGAATGTGGAAGATAAGTGGACTGTGAAGCTTCATTCCTTTGGTGGGGACAGAGCTGAGTAACAATCTATTGCCTCTGGCCCTTAAGTGGAGCCATGAAAGCAAGACGTATATTATCCCATGTAGGGGTTTTTTACACCAAGTGGTTTTGGGGCTCAGGTGACGATTGGAGCACCAGCTGGTCTTGGGGCTCAGGCCTTCGGTGTGGTAGTTTCCACCCCAGAGTTAGGAGGATGTGGGGCCACTTAACTCCACTGTGTCCCAGCCCAGGATCCTAATAGCTGGGAAGGGGTAGTGCCCCACCACTGGATCAGCAGGGAATTGGCTGTAATTAGCTAACCATGTCTCTGGTGGCAGTACAGCTGGATTAGAGTCAGTTGCTTCTGGGCTACTTCCTGCTGGCTTCTTGTGGTGTACCAAGGTCTACAGGTCATCCTTGGTCCAGCAAGAGTCCTAGCAGTTTCCCTGAAGGCATAGGTTTCCAACCAGCCAGGGTGTCTCTGGGTAAGATAGTGGAAAAAAACAACAGGCAGTTGTGTGGCACTTTAAGACTAACAGATTTATTTTTTGCATGAGCTTTCGTGGGAGAAGATCCCACTTCCTCAGATGCTTCAAAGATGGGTGAACCTACAGAAGGGAATGAAACTAAATGCAAGGGGGTGTAAAACACAGGATCAGGTCATAAAGTAACATCAGAGAAAATAAAAATAAAACAAAAAATAAATCTGTTAGTCTTAAAGTGCCACACAACTGCTTGTTGTTTTTTTACTGGACTAGACTAACACGGCTATCCCTTTTGAAATTGATATGATAGTGGAGTCAGCAGCCTGTAGCAAAGAGGATGTGTCTCTCTCATTTGTTTTCTTTTCTCCCGCTGAGTTGGAATCATTGTCTTTTGTACTTCCTGTCCCAACTACCTACTTCCAGTGGAAGGGGTGAGATTGGACTGGCTCTGCTCACATGGGAATGGAGTTTTGCTCCTTCACCTCTGGTAGGGAGGAAGGCAGGCCACACCACCGTACTGCGAGTGTGATCGCGTAATTAGATTCCTAACCGTCAGGGTGATTAAGCCTGAATAAGTTGCCTAGAGAGGTTGTAGAATCTCCATCTCTGGAAGTTTTTAAGAGCAGGTTAGACAAACACCTGTGAGGGTTGGTTTAAGATGGTACTTTCTTGGTCCTGCCAAGAGTGCAGGGGACTGAACTCAAATGATCTCTCATAGCCCCTTCCAGTATCTATGATTCTATTATGCATGTACATTAGGGACCAAATTAAAGTTGCACAGATAACTTTAATTGTAGCATTTACTAACTTTTGAATACTTGACTTTGCAACCTTAACTTTTTATTATATTTATTTTGTGTGACCCAGTACTTATTTTTGGCACTGGAATTTATTTTTCTGGAAAGTTATTCCTGAGGCATGGCACTAAATGCTAGCTTTGAGCCAAAGATCTGGTCTGCCTTGGGGTTATAAGTGAAGAAGAATGCCTACTGTAGAGCTTGTTGGACATGTAGGTTACCAGCAAACAAAACTCAAGTAAAATCAGATTTTCTCAGCTCAGTGTTAAGTGCACAGGTCAGACCTCTGGCATGGAATTAGAAACATACATTAATTACTTTTTCTGATTAATCTCCAGGAAACATGTACATGGGTCAATGGACAAAATTGAATTTGTTGGAGCTTTTGAATTTTACATCTTATTTGGGACTTGAAGCGGGGGCTTCTATTTCAGGAAATATTTTGAAAAATTGCAGTTAGAAAACATTTTAATGGCATAAGGAACAGGACTTAACAGTCTTGTTCATCTTTTTTTCTCTTTGTGTGTTTGTATTTTCCACTTTTGCTACTTCTATATCTGGTAATTCAAACCTTTGGGTATAGTGATCTTGGGTCCAGGGATATTAGCTTATAAAGCTTTGAAACTCTCATTTAACAAGTAGCAAGCTGTCTTAATCTCTCACAGAGATGTTTCAGATCAAATACATCGACTTGTTATCAAGGATCTGTGACCATCCCCCAGAACATTAGTTTCTGACTTTAACTATGAATATGCAGATTGCCCAGATGCTCTTCAGGGGATTGGGGTTGGTCAAGGCACATTTCTGGAGAAGTTTCGTCATCTTCTTAGTAGAGGTTTGGACTTTGGCTGGTGTAAAACTGCTGTTTGCATCAGTTCCTATTCTTTTGAGGGTCATAACAAATTTTTCAGCCAATATATAATGCAGACTTAAAGATCTTGAAGCAGTTATCAACATCCAGCTCCTTCTTCATTGCCAAATACTTTGTCAAATGAAAGCCAAAAATATTAGCAGCAGCTTTCATTGTATTTTCTTAGCTAATTCTTATGCTTATTTTTTGGTTAGTGAGTTAGTCATAAAATGATTGCTAATATCTAGTGTCGGCTTACCTTTCTTTTTACTTGAAGTAATTAAGCAGAACTGTCATAATAGAAACTTGCAAAATTACCTGTAGGCTAACTTGTTAGTTAATACAGCCTACATTTAAAAAAAAATCTTTTATATTATATCCCTGAGTGGTCACTGGAAAACATTTTTCCTTAGTTTTCCATAGTGTATTAGTCATCCAGATTTCCAGCCACAGACTTGATCTTTCCAGAGGAAACTTCAGGATGCTGCTTTTTTCAGACAATTCTTCTATCCTATTGAATATAATAAATATTTACTGTCTACTATGCTATGCAGGCCACATGCTTTTCAATAGCAACATATATTGATAATAAAAAGTAATTTGAGAGAAGTTACCATTCATGATAAATGCGGTAAATAAAGAACACGTCTTCTAACCATTTTGAATGAATTCAAATCAGTGGGGCCAGATGCTTTTCACTCGAGGATACTGAAAAAAATTAGCTGAAGAAATAAGCCATATTTGTGCCCATCTTTGAAAGAAATAAAAAGGAGGATCCTGGAAACTATACACCACTCAGTCTGACTTTGATACTTTGACAGCTACTAAAGCAGTGTACAAGACAGAGGTGTCAAATACGTGGACTGCAGGCCAAGTGCAGCCCACAAATCTCTTTTATCTGGCCCATGACTGCACTCAGTGGTACCATACTCTCTCTCTAACAGAGAGAGTGTGTAACTGAGTGTGGTTTCGCATACCTATTACTCCACAAAGTCACAAGAGTGTCGGGTTTTGCCACATCAAAGAGTGCTGGGTATGTGAGACTGTGCTCTATGAGACCACACTTTCTCTTTAACAGAGTGGGAAGAGGGGGGAGTGAGAGAGAGAGATTGGTGTCACAGAGCCCAGTTTCATATGCACAACACTCTGTGATGCTATGAGTGCTGTAGTATTTTGATTCATAGTAGGTATGGCCCACTTGAAGTATATTTGTTATATCTGGCCCACCATAGCAAATGAGTTTGACACCCCTGGTATAAAATATTCGATTTACATATACCTGGAGGATGAAGGGACAATCACAAGCAGCCACCATGGATTTACTAAGAGCAAATTATGCCAAACCAGTTTAATTACCTCCTTTGACAACGTAACTGGTTTGGTGGATAGGAGAATGTGGTGGATTGACACAATCCTATCTGACATTCTGATAGGTAGGGTGGAGAAATGAGAGCTTGGTGGAACTACCATTAAGTGAGTACATAATTGGTTAAACAACTGCAAACAAGGAGTATTTACTAATGGAATGATGCCAGATTGAGAGAGTTCTCAAGTGAGGTTCCACAGGAATCTGTTTAGGTTTTGTTTTTGTTTAAAATCTTCATTAATGACCTGGATGTAGGAATAGAGAGCATACTGATCAAATTTGCTGATGACTTGAAGCTAGGGGCTGCCGTGGTGCTGTCAACATTTTGGAGGCTAGAACTATAATGTAGAGGGATCATGATAAATTGGAGGACAGAGTGTAGACAACAAAGCGAAATTCAGCAAAAAACAAAAGGAAGGTGTTGCACCCGAGGAGGAAGAAAAACAAATGCATAAATACAGAATGGAGGATAACTGTCTTGGCAGCAGCAGTGCTGAGGTTGGTCTTTGAGTTGTGGTGAATCACAGCCTCAACATGAGTCAGCAATGCAATGCCATCGCAAAAAAAAAATCATTTCTAAGTTGCGTTAGCAATGATGTGGCATGTGAGTCTTAAGGGGATATCACTGCCCTGTTTGGTGCTGGGTAGGCGTCAGCTGCAATGCTATTTCCACTTTTAGTCCCTAATGTATAGAAAGGATATGGAAAAATTGGAAAGGACCCAGAGACAAGCGACAAAGATGATTAAGGGGATGAAACATAGGCTATGTGAATAAAGGGTGAAGGAACTGGGTGTGTTTAGTTTGGAAGAGAGGAGATTATGGCGGGTATGACAGTGCTATTCAAACACTTGAAAGGAAGTCAAAAAAGACAAAAAAAAAGTTGTTGTCTCTTGCTACAGAGATCAGGACAACAGGCAGTGGGTTCAAGCTACAACATAGCATGTTTTGATTAATTCTTAGGAAAAAAAATTCTTAACAATAAGAACACTAGGACAATGGAACAGGTAGCCTTGGGAGGTTGTGGAGCTTCTTCCCTGGAGTTTTTCAAAAGGAGGCTAGATAGCCACTTGCCCTGAATGGTTTAGAGCCAAGAAATCCTCCATCTTGCTGATGTGTTTGGCTAGCTGATCCTTGGAGTTCTTTCTAACACTGTGATTCTGGGATTCTGATCCTTCTGAGACCCATACTTTTTAGATGGAAATAACTGCATGCTCAGATGCTTTCTGTAGAAAATTCAGGGAGAAGAAGAGCGGTACTAGGAGGTGATCCTACAATAAAACTAATTGGTTTAACAGTAGATCTGGAGAACAGCTTGGATCTGAATTGGAGAGGCCTTGTCACAGAATCCACTACCCGCCAGCTCAAAAGAATTTGTGCTAGCAAGAAAACCTAATGCAAGTTTCAAAGTTGGAGAAAGGGAGGTGATATTCTGCAGTATCATAAAAGGCTAAAAATGTGTTCCCCTTTTCCACATTTATCAAAGAAAGATGCTCTGTGCTTCAAGCAGCTAGGAAGTTTGCACAGAGGAAGGTCAGTCCCACTGAGCAGACAATGGCAGCAACACTGATTTTCAGATACTCCCCAGTTAAGCGCTTCCTGCTGCAGTCTGTGTACAAAGAATGGGGATATTTGAGAAGAATGCTCTTTGTCTTCATTTTGACGGAAGCCATGTCAGATAAAGGCTTAGAGATTAAATTTTTAAAGTATACTTCTCTGTTCATTTTTTTCTTCTCTTTTTTCTTCTTTTTTGGGGATAGAAATGCTTGGGGCTTTAATAAGAAACTAAACATTGTGCAGTGCTGTTTCAGCCAATAAATGGGCTAACGAATGACATTTTTAGTCCTGTTTGCGAGCTTTTGTTTTTTTTAGGTGTTCAGATCTTTCAGTGATGAGCCTGGTACAGTAAAATGGATTTTTTTTCTTCAATGGACTGATGTTCAAAGTCCTATGGAGACTGCAACAATTAATGAATTACATGTTTTGGGTTGGGGTATAAATTTTGGACTAGGTACAAGGAGATCTCCTACTCATGTAAATAACAAGCTCCAGTGGGATAGCCATGTTAGTTTATTTCAGCAAAACAAGTAAGGATCCTGGGGCACTTCTGAAGACTTAACAATTTTTTTTTTCCTTCTGGGCATAATCCCTTTCATCAGATGCATGAAATAGAAACTGCACTGTGTTACGCATGTATAAGTATGTGGAGAAGAGTGAGTTACAGAAGTTCAATTCAGCAGTTCCAGAGGGATATAGTCTGTTAGTCTATTTCAGCAAATGAAACAAGCTGTTTTAATTCCAACAGTGTGGATGTGGGCCTTTAAAAAACAGGAGACTGCTAAGAGGGGAAATATCTTTCGTGGTGTTAGTCATTTTACGTTGGGTCTGAATAGAGACTTAGAGTGGTTAATTCACTAGAAAAGGTGATTTCCCTCTGTAATATTCTCCTCATCTCATTTATTATTGTTTAAAGGCCCATATCCAAACTGTTTGAATTAAAACAACTTGTTTGGTTTGCTGAAATAGACTAATAAAGTATCCCTCTGGAACTTGTTTGAATTGACCTGCTGACTCACCCTTCTCCACCTGTGTGTATATATACCTAACAGACTGCAGTTACCATTTCATGCATCTGATGAAGTGGAGTTATGCGTTTATTTTCCTCCCATTCTGTAAGTTCCCCCCTCTTCAAAGCATCTGATGAAGCGGGGTTTTCTCCCACGAAAGCTCATAGAATAAATAAATTTTAGTCTTTCAAAATGCCACAGGACTCCTTGTTTGTTTGTTTTTTTAAATGTCAGTGAATGTTTTGCACAAGTATTAACAATAGAATATAGTCATTACATGTTCCTCAGTTTTAACTTATCAATATTTATTTGTTCAGTACCATATTGTCACATTCAACGTCACTCAGTGGGAAAATATTCTTTTTTCTTTAAGCTTTTTCTTTCTGTGTTCGCATAACAAACAAAATAAAAAATTGTGGAACTAATACTATATTTGCATGACATCACATTGTTAACTCTGGCTCTGTGTTTTCCCTGCTCAATCTCCACCATTTATTTTGTCATTTTAGTGTATAAACTCTTTTTGGACCAGGGACTGTCTCTTACTCTGTAGCTAGCACAATGAAATTCAGACATTGGTTGGGGCTGCTGAGAAATGTAATAATAAATATGATACTCTGTTTTTCTTCCATTTATCAGTCTGTACATTTTTTCACCCATTTTATTACCTTCAGCATTTCCTAATTCTTCCTCCCATGGGTTTTATTTCCACTCATTCTTCCATTCCAAAGTGTTAAAATGCTCACAAAAGAAATAGTGTTGAGGATGAAAGCTTCCTCAACTAGCAAGCTTAATAGCATCAGTTTTCTTGCATACTCTTACGTTAAAGGTCTGCCATTTTAGTGGCAAGAACTTTGGCCAGGTTATTTGTGTGGGCAACAGCTTTGCTGAGGGTTGAGACTTTCTGTTGATGCATTATACAGCCCTACTCAAATTTTGTTTGGCGTCCCAAACTCTCTGCTAGCTTTCTTCAATTTTGAGGGTTATAGGTTTGTCTCGCAGGTTTATTTGCACCTATGAAGCTAAATAGTGTATTCTTTTTCTGGCATTTTCTTTAAAAGATTTTTGGTGGATATGTAACAGCCTAGTAGAGAAAAAAGACGTGTGTGATTTCTGTAGTGTAGCTAGCTATGTGTGCAGGCCCATATGTTACCCATTTGCTTGAAAAAAAGATGAGTTAGGCTGACACAGTTGCAAAATGTTGGCAATTTTTTGAGTGTTTCCTAAGAGTGAAGCCTAGTTCCTAACACTTTAGTTAGAGTTAACCAATAGGAGTCAAGCCAAGCAAATTATTGGTTCATTCTTTACTGTATTTGTGGCCTGGTTCCTTGATCAAATTGGTGGATAGTCCTATATGCTCTTTAGCTAAACAGTTTTTCCCTAACATGTTTGGATGATTATTTTCACACATCCCTTTTGTCTCTACTTGTTGGCTTTGTTTCCAGCTAGTTTCAGTTTATAATAAGGCTAAGACAATTGAATGTGGATAGGGAGACCATGTGTGGAAACATCATCTAACAAAAGGGAACATGTTTCTTACTCGGAGTGTTTCTTGAGAAACAGAAGCTGAGACTTCCCTATAGGAGAACATATAGGGTATGTCTACATTGCCCAGTATTTTCAAAAAAACAACAACTTTTTTGGGATAAGTATTTTGAAATAATTATCTTGAAAAAAACTTTTTTTCAAAAATGCTATTTCTGGACAACAGTCCATTGTCATGAAATACTGTGGCTTTTTTTATTTTGAAAAAGAAAGTCTACAGCAGACTTTCTTTTTCAGAAAAAAAAGCTCAATGGATGAGATAGGGAGGATTTTTCGAAAAAAAGACTTTCCCATGTCCTGCTATAGCTTTTTTTGAAAAAGCTATCTGAAAAAAGGCATTTTATTTCAAAAAAGCTGGCAGGTTTAGCTTTTTTGAAAAAGCTCTCTGGTATCTCAAAATACTGGAGTGGTTTTTTGCAAGCTCTGAACCTGGTTTAATATTGAAAAAAGCCTTTTTCAAGATAGCTTTCTCAAAAAAAAAAAGCCATCGTGGGACTTGGCAAAGGCTTTTTTTTTTTTTTTTTTTTTTTGTATAAAAATCCTCCCTATCTCACTCATTGACTTAATTTTTTTTTTTGAAAAAAGTAGTACCATGTAGACTTTCTCTTTTGAAATAAAAAAAGCCACGATATTTCAGGACAACGAGCCGTCCCCGGACTGTTGTCCCGAAATAGCATTTTTGAAAAAAAAGTTCTTTTGAGATAATTATTTTGAAATATTTATCCCGAAAATTTTTTTTTTTCAAAAATTCTGGGCAATGTAGACATAGCCATTAAGAGCATTCCGTGTCTGGCAGTGTGTATGACAACTTAGTTGTGAAAGAGAGTTCTAACATTTTCTTTTAAGACTATTGTTTGCCTACAATGCATCTGTATTTCTGGCCCAGAAATTGTTTCAAATTAATCTGGATGCTGCTCTTGACATGGAAGTCTATAATAATCCCTAAATCCTATTATATTTTGGTTTTAGACCCCACGTTACTTGGGGAATGATGTGCATTATCTTTTTGTACAAAAAGAAGAAATAATGTGACTTTGTTATAACGTTGCATTCACGCTGCAGTTGTCATGATGTAAGATTTTCTGGAATGGAATTCTCCTTTTGAGCAAGAGTTCTGGGGAATGCCTTTCAGACTAGAATTTGGCCTAAAGGTTTTTGATTTCTGGTGGTATCACTTCCAATGGCATAAAATTGCTATGTCAGCATTACTTGGGCTGTCCACGTGCATGCATAGATCCACATTCTTTTTTACATGCCATGTGGTACATACATTTGAATCTTTAAAGTTGGAAATACTGGAATAGTCAATAAATATTATCAGTTACTCTGGCAATGAAGTTTTTGTTTTGTATCATTTAGACTCACATGGCCTGTCCTCTTCCAGGATAAGAGCCTGTGTGGTACCATTGCTGTAGGACACAAATAGGGTAATTTGTTCAAAAAATGAATCTGATAATTTCCTTGTGCTGGAAATAAGAAATATATTTAGGGCAGTGAGGAAGATGTAAGAGGAAAAGTGCACCTGATGTTAAAAGGAAGCCTGTTTGGATTTAATAATTTGAGATTGTTCAAGAACTGGTTAACTTTCACACAATGATTGTGCTGTAGAGCTCATTGACTCTAAGGTCAGAAGGTATCAGTATGATCATCTGCTCTGACCTTCTGCCCAGTTCAGGCCACAGAACCTCACCCACATTCTCCTTCAATAAATCTCTAACCTATGACTGAGTTATTAATGTCATCAAATCATGATTTGAAGACTCTAAACCACAGAGAATCCACCAGCATTTGAGTCATGGCCTTTGCTACAGATGAAGGTGAAAAACCCGAGAGCTTTTACCAATCTGCCCTGGGGAAAAATTCCTTTTTGACCCCAATAGGGTGACCAGTTAAACCTGAACACGTGGACAAGACTCATCAGTCAGACACCCAAGAAAGAATTCTTAATAGTAAGTCAAAACCCACCCCGTCAATTCTACCATTAGCATGACCTATGAGGTCCCTTCCAACCCTATGGTTCTATGATTCTATGACTCTATATCTACAGACTAGCCAATGATTAGCATGAAGCTTTCATTATCAGTCATGTAAATCTTAATTGGACAAAGTTGAAGTCTCTTGGGAATTTATTCCAATGAATTGTATATGTTAGAGTTAATGTAAGTATAGTTTTATACTGAGTCCTCCCTTTGCTGCTGTCAGTTTAATGCTTATTATTCAATTAATCAGTTAGTCAAGACCCATTTAATCGATCTGGAGTTTGACTTATTAAGTGCAAAGTAGAAGGCATGGCATTTCTCCTCAGGTCAGTGTGGTGGAGCCAGGGAGGTAAGTAGATGCTAGAAAGTCAAAGACAAATATGCAAGTTATTTTACTTAGCTTGCGTATTTGCTTTTGAGTGGCTGCAGAATTCAGTGGCAATGTAGACTTGGCCTTGTTTACCCACTCTTCTTTTGAAGTATAACAAATGAAAAAATGAGGTTGGAGAATGCATGCTGTTGTATATTTGATAAGACTACTTTGTCAACTTTGAATGATGAAAAACTTAAGCTTTTTATGAAGTTCAAACTTCCTCAAGACCAAACTCAGAATGCTAATAATTAAAAGCTCAGTGTGTATGAGAAATGAATGATGACAGTATAATTAAATACTTCATGATCAACTCTGTTTCGCTCCTCAATGAATTCAATAAGAAGGTCTTCAAATACACTTTTGATGAAATTCTACAATATAATGCTAACATCTGTGTGTTTATAGCTTTTTCTTTCATCATCTAAAGCCAATAAAAGATATAGCTATCAAAACTCATCTCTTTATCCAATAGTCAAAGCTATAGGAACAAATAAATTCAGCTTCATCTCTGAAGCTCTTACTCAGCCTCATTAATCTAAAGTTTTCACTTAGCATCATAGTCAGCAGTCTATCAGTTATATGTTCATAATCTTTAGTGTGAAAATCCAAAGGGTTTCTAAACCACAAAACCATTTTTAAAAAAGGTAGTGAAATTAACTTGATGTGGATGCAGAAACATTAATTTATGGACATAATGTGATTAAGTAGACACGTAGTATATATCAAAACTTGCTAAATTGCGTAGCAGTTACAGACTGTGTGGTAAGGTTGTTCCAGTCTTAGCTGGAACCAGTAGGGCCCTCAGTGGACTATAAACTGGTGGCGAATGTGAAGAGCATTCACCTTATATACTCTCAGGGCTCTCAAGGAATTTTACCTAGAAACCAGAGTCTCAACCTGGTCCCACTTGGAGGTCAGGTAGATAATATGGAGGGGAGCCACAAGGTGCGTGAGTCACAGAGGTGTACTGAAGACCAATGCCCAAAGGGCCTGCTGAGTTATAATGACCACACATGAGACTTGGTTGAAATGTACTGGAGCCTGCCAAAGTTGCACAATTGTAACTTAAGCCTGAAGACAGCTCTCTGGGTGAATGGTGAAAAACCCCACCAGTTTTTATTAGTTAAAAAACCCACCAGTTACCAGAGTTACCTTACGGAAAAAAAATCCTTTTCAGATCCTATCAGCCTATCCTCAGTCGTTACCCGAGATCCAGCAACTAGATTAAAAATGATGCTGAAACCAGGAGCCCATAATAGCTACTCAGCCCAGACAGCAAGCTGTATCTTCCCTTTTCATGTTCCGCTGTCACCAGGAAAGCCAATCACCTGCTGATGGTGGCAGTGGATGAGACAGACTCCAGAGCTCGAACCCGTGCAGTATATTATGTCCTCCTTCCACATGCTCTGCAACTGCAGTAAAGGGGAAATAAGAAGCAAATCCCAGATCCCAAAGGCAAAAGGATAGTAGAGCTGATAGGCTGTGGGGAAGGATGATTGTACCACAGCTTTGAGCTCGGGGTACCTTGAAAACATCAAAACTTCTGTATGGAAAAAAGTGAAATGGGGGGGGGGGGCGGAGGGGAGAGCAACACCAGCAAACATTATGTACCCGGGCCGAAAATTCCTTTAAACATGTCTGCTGGGAGTAAAGGAGAAAGCATTGCCTCAGCTTTTTACAGTGTCTATCTCCCATTGCAGAGGACATCTTCACTGTTCCTGAACCCACTAGTGCCTCACGCTGGCTAGCAGGATGAGCACTAACTTGTTGTTTTTCATAGTTTAATGCTGCTGGCTGGAAAAGAGACCTGGTTGGTTGTTTTTTTTTTTAATTTAAATTTTTTAAGAAACATCTCAGTATAGTAATTACTACATATTTGCTGTTTCTCATGGTTTGGATAAAACTCCTGTTTGGGAAGTATTTTAATGTATAAGAAGCTGGGCATTTGGCTATGTATCCCTCTTATTCTCTTTTTAATCAGCATCACAAGCATTGCCGTTTTCTCTTCCTTTGTTTGCCCCATTGTTTCTATCCCTTATTCTTCTAGTTCACGTGCATGTGGCATTAACTGCAATTACGTTCTATTTTGAGAGTGTTTTTAGTAGGAGAAAATGAATATAACTTGAAAAATTTATTTCCTTTGGTGGTGAAGTAATTTTTGTGGGAGTTTTGACAGCTATGCAGTATGTGTTGGGACAAAACGCTTCCTCACTGTTAAAATGTATGGACACACACAGTCAAAACATAAGTTTGTTATTAGTGTATCTATAAAATTCTTACTGTTAAAAATACTAAACCAAGAAAGTAGGCATTAGTTTTTGAGGTTTTTTTGGTGGAGTAGAATGTGATAAAAAGATTATTTGAATTTTATATATGCTGTCTATCTCTTATAGTGGATATACAGTATCAGAACAATCAGGAAAAAGAATTGAAAACTCAGGCTGAATTTGTGTGACCCATGTTGTTTTAAGATGTTTAGAAAATCAGTTTGGATAGAGACTTTCCATCCCCTTTACAGAGTTACACTGTCTTGTGCTCCCTCTGATACACTGGCAGTGGAAGACACACTTTTGTCTCCATTTCACAGCTTCAGAGCTGGATCAGATCAATACGTGTAATTTCTAGTTGCTTGCTTTTTCTGTGGCCTGTATGAAACCAGTGGACGGGGTCTCAATTCCTTCCAAAAACTCATCAGTTAAAATTGTTTAGTTCTTCTTCAAATAATGTCTGCACAGGGACTGCACTGGTAGACGGGTCTGTAGTGAGAACCAACAGAAGGTGGCTACACTTTTGCTTTCTGCAATCCAGGTTCCTTCATGGACATTTTTCTGTTGCCAGGGCCAGGCTAACTCCTGTACACTTTTTTCCACCAATCCCGCTCTGTAAAGTGTTGCTAAAAATCAGACAGGATCATGTTTGATCACACTATACCCCAATTTGCCCTTGGCAGCACTGGTTCTCCACTCTCCTGTACCTTTCGGTGAAAGCTTTGATATTGGTTCCATTGGACCTAGAATTAGTTTCTTAAGATCACCATTGCCAACTCCATCCAAACTTGAAGATGATTCTTTTAACAGCTTGTATGCTCTATAGCTAGACTCTCCAGAAGGGTCGTATTCAAGAGGTTCAGGAGGTACTGTTACATAGTAGGAAAGCATCTACTAGATCTATTATTTGGCTAATTGGGATCAATTTTCCATTTTATGTGTCACCCCTAAAACAATAAAAGTTGTTTGATTGTTTTGTTAAAAAAAAACAAACAAGGAGTCGTGTTGTTTTTCTTGATTTTTTTTTTTAATTTAATTTAATTTAATTTTTTTTTTTGCTGGACTAGACTAACACAGCTATCCCTTTGGAAATTGTTTTATTAATTCTTTTTAGCAGCTTTCTACGGAGCTGGTAATTAATTTGTATTTGATAATAAACTGTCCATAAAATATTTGAAGAGCCTAGAATAGTTGTACCCTCAAATACAAGGTCCTATTCTCCCATGGAACTTGAAATGTGCATTGTCAAAGCTATGTGTCTTCCCTTTGAGCTTTTAGCTCCAGGCATTCTTGGAATCCATCACTTCTACTAGACAGGTACATGAGTTAGGTTCACTGATATCTGGCCTTCCTTACACAATTTTCTTTTGAGGTAAAGTTTACTTAAATCCTAATCTGAAATTTGTTTCAAAAGGGGTAATTAATTTTTACATAATTTTGTTCTTCCCTCAAAGCGTATTTGAAGAAAGATGAGGAGTGGTCACATTCAGGTGATCAGAGAGCTATTGGGATTGACATGTCCCAGCAGTTTCTCTTGTCTTCCATAGCTGTCACAGTCAGGATGAAAAGGCTCTCAATTTCTTCTAAGAAGGATTTAAGCTGAGACTGAGACTTCACTGACGGTAACACATTTGCCGCCATCAGATCAGTTTTACTGATCGACTGATTGGGTCTGTGAAGACCTGCTCAGCCAATCAGGAAGTCAATTGCTGAAGACTGCCCCAGCAGGTGGAGTAGTGCTGGGCTGAAGGGAGGACATTTCCCTTTGACTCAATGCACTAAAGACATCGTGGTAAGTAGGCAGTCAACAGTCGAAGGAGATAAGCAAGGTATTTTAACTACTTTGTATATCTCCCTCCAACTGCTGCCGAAATCCCGCTGGTGTGTAAACCTGCCCTAAGATAGCTTCTTAAATTGTGCTGTCATTTGGCTACTATTACACTGTGAGGCAGAATGACTCCACATTCAAGATTGTAAGTGACTTCTGGCCTTTCCATCTCAAGTGTCTATTCTAGATATTCATAGGACAACATTTTCGTCTTAAGTACCAAGTTTCAGTCCTATTATGCCATCATTCAGTATTCTAAAGATGATCAGAAATTTGAGTGAGTTATCTAGTCCTTATTCAGACAAATTTCAATCCTACTTCTTGATTTCACAGCTTGTGAGTTGTCAAGAGCAGAATGCACATGTGTAGTCACTCAAAATAAAAATGGTTACTAACCTGTTCTGTAACTGTTGTTGTTCTGAATGTGTTGCACATGTCTGTTTCACAGCCTACTTCTTCTACCTCATTTCGTGGGTATTTCCATGGAGGAGGAGGAGAGGGGAGTCAGGGTTGGATTTGCCCTTTATTCTTGCATACAGGGGCACACAGCAGCAGAGAGGCTGCTTGAGCTGCACCAGGGGCTACCACCAAGAGGAGAAGATTTTCTGCAATCATGCACAGAATGTGCACACACCAAGAGTGGAAAGGATGTGCAGCAAATCATGAAGAACAGTAGTTACAGAACAGATTAGTAACACATTTTTCTCTCTGGCTCTGGTGCATGATATAGTGGTCTTTTGACTGAACCTCTTTAACTTCTTCCTCTTCAGTCTTCTCAGCTGTTTCTTGTTGTTTATCCAAACTGCTGCAGCTTAAACCATCTCCTTTCCCATCAGTCAATCCTGTGATTCCCTTTTTCTTTAGAATCTTTTTACTGACTTTGGCCAATTTCCACACAAAATTTAACACTCTTGATCTCATTTTACTTAATTTTTCTTTGCTTAATTTCTCCCCTTGTTTCTTTTTACCAGAGTTGAAAAAAATTACTTAGTATCCACTTCCCAGAGTGGGGAAAAATTGTGTTGCCTTCCTCTTTAAAAGTCACACTCACTGCAGTTTGAAAAGGATGGAACAGCTGTATATGGTTTGTAGTCCTGTTTATAGATAATTGTAACTAGGGTGTCAATTAATTACAGTTAATACATGTGATTAATGCAAAACAGATTAACTAAATTAAAAATAGTTGCAATCAGATAGTTTTAATTGAATGGTTAAAGTATAATAAAACACTAATTTTAACTTAAATATTTTTGGATGTTTTTCAAATATATTGATTTAATTTATAGCACAGAATAAAAAGTATACAGTGCTCACTTTATTTTTGATAGCAGATATTTGCACAGTAAAGAGATAAAGAAATAGCATTTTTCAGTTCATATTGTTATGACATAAGTGAACTTTCTGTTAAACCTTTGTAGTTGTAAATTACTACAGCTGTCAGTTTTTGTATCAGATGTTTAATTTGTGGCTTCCCCGCTACCCCACCTCCTTTTTGGAGCAGTGAGACTTGAGCTGTCTTTCTGCAGACTTTGGAAGCCAGCACTGCATTAGTTTACACCAGAGGTAGTCAATTACTTTTTACTATGGTCCAGATTTCTTGGTCAAGGTTTAGTCAAGTTTCAGACTTCAGAAAATAATTTAAAAAATAATATCAATAATGATAATAAGTAAATAGAAAGATTTCAGGGTCCATTCAGAAGTATCTGGCAGTCCAGATTTGGCCCTCAGTCTGGCTGTTGACTATCCCTGTGCTTCTATCTGCAAGGTGATCTGCAGTCATAAAGACAGAAATCTTTTATTTAAATGAAAACTCATATTTTGCAGGAGTTGATGGTGTTCCAAATAAAACAAAAAAACCTGTTCGTTTACCTAAGGAGAATGATTCCCTCCCCACTCCCCCGGAACTTTGCCTTTTATTGCATCTCTTTTTAGGTTTGCCAGCTTTTTAATCTCTGGAAACTGGACACTCCTACTTTGTCTCTTCAGCCGAGGCCTCGTGTCCCCCACTGTTTCTTTCCTCCCTTGCCCTCTTCCACACTATCTCTTCTCCTAGAAAGCTGACATGATTGAGCAAAGAGGTTCTGACTGATGAGATTTAGACTATCATGAGGGTTTAAAACAAGGGTTTCTTCTTTCCTTTTGGAAAACTTTTTTTCTCATACTTGATTCCTTTCTATAACAAAATTCTCTGCAGAAGAGGCATGTAGAAAAACCTGTAGTGTTATCCATTAAATATCTCACCTGTGCTGGAGGTAGGCTTCCTCCACACACCTCACAAAGACTTGTTTTATTTTTAAAAGATAAAACCCATTATACACGTAAATGAAGCTAATCTAATGAGTCAGTTGAGTATGTACCAATTCATACTGATGTTTACTCCAGTGTGTGTCTATTTGCTATTGTGCCTTATTACTAAGGGATTGTCTATATTAGAAATGTTGTAGAGTCTTACTGTAGTAAAATTAAGTTGAAATCTTTGGAGGTGAATAGATGTTTGTTTAGCGTCTATGAGTAAATTACTGAATTAAACTAAGCTAGTTTAAATGAAGGTTAAACAGGTCTAAAGGAATCTAAGTGAGAACTATCATCACCACTAGTATCCATACGCAAATGTAGACATTTTCCTGTAAGTTGGTTCAAAGCCCATCCCATGCCATCTTTATGTGTTGTTAGATACCAAAAAGTACAAGAATATGAATTTTTTCTTGGAGTGAGGGTGAATAAGAAGTTCCACAAACTTAGAAAACGAAAGTTTTAGTTATACAAATAAGAATGCCTTGCTCAAATGTATTATTCCAAAATAATGCCAAACAAACCTGGCAGCACGTGTAATTCTGCTATAAAATGCAGCAACGGTGGGTTACTTACCAGTAACGTTCCTCCTTCAAGATGGGCTGCTCACATACATTCAGTTATAGATGTCTACATGCCGCAGTGCATGGTAGCTTGGAAAGTCTTCAGCCTTAGCCTCTCAGGTCAGGGCACGCAGCCAACGCCCCTTCTGTGCCGTGACCATGGCTATATAGGTGACTGTGACCCTGACCCTCCCAGTCCCATATACCTTCGCCAACTCCGTTAGCGGGGACGGTGGGATGGGCCTGAATGGATGTGAACAGCCCATCTTGAAGAAGGGCAGTAACTGGTAAGTAACCCACTGCTCTTCTTCGAGAACTGTCACATCATTCAGTTATAGGGGACTGCTAGCCATACCCATGGACGGTGGGAGGAGTTACTGTCTACCCACATGGAGCACAACTCTGCCCACAGTGACATCACCTCTAGCCTGTTTGGCGATGGCGTATTGCGTCATGAAGGTATGTATTGATGACCACCTAGTGACCCTTCAGATCTCTTGGATCGGGACCTTGGCAAGGAAGGCTGTTGAGGACGCTTGTGCCCTGGTAGAGTGGGCTCTAGCAGGCCCAGGAAGGGGTGTGTTCGACCTTCCATAACAGTCTTTAATGCAGTTCACAGTCCATTTAGAGAGACACTGTGAGGATAACGGTAAACCTCTCTTACATTCAGTGACTGTTACAAATAGTTGGGAGGTCTTGCAGGATGGCCGAGTGCACTCGATGTAAGTCAGGAGCGCTCTCTCCATGTCCAAGGTATGCCACCTCCTCTGGTTCTGCGTAATCTGGGGGTCTGGATAAAAAACTGGGAGGCAAATTTCCTGGTTAAGGTGGAAAGAGGTGGACACCTTGGGGAGGAAGGATGGGTAGTGACCTGAAACCACTTCGTCTGGGTAGAACCTCATATATGGGGGTTCCGAGGAGAGGGCTTTCAACTCTGCACCCTTCTGGCAGAGCTGATTGCTATTAAGAAGGCCACCTTCCAGGACAGGACCAGCAAGGTGGCTGAGTCCAAGGGTTCATAGGGCCGCTCTGTTATTACCCAGAGTATGATATTCAAGTCCCAAGGTGGCGTGGGCTTACAGGGTTGGGGAAAAAGTCTCTCCACACCTTTCAGGAATCTGATGGAAGTGGGATGGGAAAAAACTGATTGCCCTTCCACTCTCTCGTGGAGAGCTGAAATTGCCGCTAAATGGACTTTCAGTGAGGAAGAAGAGTGGCCTTTTTCTCTGAGGTCTAACATATAGTCAAGGGTCAGGTGTATCGGAGCTGATACAGGGTCTACACGTTTGTCCCGTGCCCAAATGGAGAATTGCTTCCATTTGACTGTATACGTGGACCTATGAGATGGTCTTCTGCTGCCAACCGGGACCTTCTTAACCCTGTCTGAGCAGAGCCTTTCCTGCTTACTGAGTCAGAGAACATCCAGGCTGTCAGGCGTAGGCAGCTCGGGTCTGGGTGCTGAAGGCGCCCCGAGTCCTGTGTCAGGAGGTCTGCCCACTGTGGGAGGCGGAGTGGCGTCTCTGTGGACATGTCCTGCAGGAGTGGGAATAAACGCTGTCTGGGCCAGTCCAGAGCTATCATGATCATGTTCGCTCCATCCCTGTCAATTTTCAAGAGAACCATCTGTATCAGGGGAACCAGCAGGAAAGCATACATCAGGGGCCCTGACCAGCTGATGAGGAAGGCATTGCTGAGAGACCCCTCCTCCCAGCCCCTGAGGGAACAAAACTGGGAACACTTGCGATTCTGCTGTCTCGCAAACAAGTCTATCTGGGGGAGACCCAATTTGTCTACCAGGAGGGAGAACACCCTGTCATGGAGAGACCACTTGTGGTTCTCTAAGGGCTTTCTGCTTAGTGAGTCCTCTAGTCTGTTGTCCACCCCTGGTAGGTGGGGTGCCACTGGGGTGAAGATATGTTGTATGGTCAACGGTTTGCATGCATCCTTGTAAAGCGGCAGGAAGTGGACCCCCGCCCCCTGCCAGTTCGTATAGAACAGGGGTCTCAAACTCAAATCACCATAAGGGCCGCATGAGGACTAGTCGCGGGCCATGTGAGGATTACTGTGTTAGCCCAAGGGCCGCACCACTGAAATCTTTCCATACAATGATATTGCAAAGATTGGTAACAATCATGTCATTGCGGGCCGCCAGAAATAGCTTTAGAGGCCGCATGTGGCCCATGGGCTGTGTGTTTGAGACCCCTGGTATAGATCATGGCTGTGGCATTGTCTGAGAATCTGGACTGACCTGCCCTGTATCTTGTCCAGGAAGGTCCTGCAAGCTAGATGGCCCTTAGTTCCTTCACATTTACGTGGAGAGGGCCGGCCGGGTGGGACCAGAGTCCCTGAATGGAGAGTACCCCAGAGATGTGGGCCCCCACCCTGAGTCCAAGGTATTCGTTATTAAGGTCACAGAGGTCTTTGAAGGGGATGCCTCCCCATGGCGAAACGGGGATTCCTCCAAATCTGAAGTGTCCCCAGAGTGTCCTGGGGGACAGACAGTACCTTGTTTAAGGAATTCCTCCATATGTGGAACACCGTGGAAAGCCAGACCTGGTAAGGCCTCATTCTGAGGCATGCCATTTGGATCATGGAGGTGACGGCTGCCATGTGGCCAAGGAGCTGCAGGCACTGGCACTCTGTGGTCATGCGGGACGTCTGCAGCTCTGTAATGGTGGTGCAAATGGACTGAAATCTTGAGAGGGGTAGGAATGCTGACCCCTTGTGGGCGTCTAGGTGCGCCCCTATGAACTCTATGTTCTGAGATGGGCAGAGTTTTGACTTTTCTTGGTTTATGTGGAGGCCCCGATAGACACAGAGGCTCACTATGGCTCTGATATGGAGCTCTACTTGGGAACTCGATCTCCTGACTATTAACCATTCGTCTAGATGGGGTAAATTCTTATGCCCCATCTGCGCAGGTATGCTGCAACTGGCGTGATGCACTTTGTGAACACCCTGGGGGACAGGGAGAGCTGGAAGGGGAGAGAAGTGAACTGAAAGTGGTCTTTTACCACCATGAATCTTAGGAACCGCTTGTGGCGGGGCTGTATGGGTATGTGGAAGTAGGCGTCTTTTAGATCAAGGGCTGTGAACCAATCCCCAGGAGACAGAGATGGGAGGATCTGTGATAGGGAAACCATGCAGAACTTTATTCTCCTTATGTGCTTGTTTAAGGCTTTGAAATCTAAAATGGGTCGGAGGTCCCTGTTGGGTTTCGGGACCAGGAAGTATTGGGAGTAAAACCCCTTCTTCTTCGAGTGATGTCCTATGGGTGCTCCGCCTTAGGTGTGGTAGTGTTCCTGCGCTGCTGAACGGACTTTTTATAGCAGTCTGACTTCCAGGCTTCGCCCGCGCAGAAGGTGCCTCGTGGCAGCGCCAACGAGCCTTCAGCGTGCACATAGCCATCTCCCCTCAGTTCCTTTTCAACCATCTCTGGCTCTGCAATGGATCTCCAGCTCTCCAGTCCTTCTCCTCACAGAGTACCTGTTTAACAGAAAACAAGTTTTTCTCCACTTACCTTTCCTCATAATTTCTTCCTTTATCCTATTTAAAAAAGAAAAAAAAGTTTGGACCTCTTCAGTTTCCGTCGTCATCCCCCAGACTGCCCGTGGCTCATTTGCTCTCCTCAAAAACAAAGAAGAATGAGAGGCTAAAGAGACAGAGTATAAACTAACAAAGTTCACAGAAGACAAACAGAACTATATGCACAATGTCGTCATCTCCAGGCTTTAAGAGATGCAGAAAATGTAATGAGGTGATGCCAGTCTCTTACGGACACCCTCAGTGCAGTTGCTGCCTGGGGGAAATGCACATGCCTCAGAAATGCAGCCACTGTCTAAATATAAGTTCAACAGCACAGAAAGACGGGGAACTGCAGCTAAAAGTCTTGTTACTGGAAAGATCCCTGGCTCCAAAGTTGGACTTGGCCTCAGATAAACTGAGCGCGAATCATTCCGATGAAACCCATAAGAGGCGAAAGTCCTTTGACAAATCTGCACCGATGCCCAAGAAGGGATGGTCGGCAGACCATAAATCATTTCCAAAAAACCCACCACAGAGGCTAAAGGGTCCTCGGCAGGCATAACAGACGCGCTGCACCTACACACTAAGATACAAAATGGTGCCTTGTCAAACAGCACCAAGGAAACAACTCCAGCAGGTATGTCGGCACCTCCCAACTCTCACTCCCAAGTTCTGAATGAATCTCTAACACCGGCTCTGACAGAGTCAGTGCCAGTAGATAACTTGGCACCATGCAATAACAGAGACTCAGAGCCTGTCTTGGACAGGGCTACATCGTCAGAACCGATGCCTATTAACGCTCACAGGGCGGTACCGACAGATAAATCTTCAGCATGTCCACAGCACCGCTCAAGAGACAGTGCGCTATCAAAGACAGGCACTTGCTCCGACTGGAGTCCTCTGCGCTCCACACCTAGAAAGAGCTCACACAAACAGCGCCATTTATCTCCGCATTACTCTGTTTACTCTTACACGTCAAGACAGCTTACCAGATGTTCTTCCCTTGACGCACACAGCTCATTGCATAGCCCTTGCTCTTGTTCTGACCAATGCTCTGCAGCGCAACTTTATCATCATAGCAGATCTCGATCTCCCTGCTGACATTCCCGCCGCTCCTACCACTTGCACTTTCATCCACATTCCTCCCATCATTCTTATCAGAGGCACAGCAGGGCTACAGAGGAAGATGCAGATATGACTATTCCCCTTCACCAGAAAGGCAATCTGAACCTAAGCAAAATGATACCTGACACTCCTCATCTATACGATCATCGCAGTCTCTGGCGCATTCAGAAGTGGCAGCTTCGATTAACACATTAACATCACAACCATCTGGCCCAGGGACATCTCCAGCACTTGCACCTGCAACACTGAGTTTTTTGGATGATCACAGTCAGTTTAATGAGCTGTTTAGGAGAGCTGCTCAGGAGCTAGAAGTACCTTTGGAGGAAGTAGCTGAATCACAACACAAGCTGCTAAAAATTTTAGACATCACGGCCTCATCAAGAATAGCACTTCCAAAGGATGAGGCAATAATGGAGCCAGCCAAGGTAATTTGGCAAACACCAGTGTCAATTTCTGCAGCTAGCAGACTGACTAAGTATTTTCTCTCTAAGGGAATGGAGTTCTTATCCAATCACCCAGTACCCAATTCTTTAGTCATAGATGCAACAAACCAAACAAACAAAAACCCTAGTTTTAAATCTACACCAACAGATAGAAATTGGAAATGCATAGACAACATGGGAAGGAAAGTTTACTCTTCTTCCACCCTTATCATGCGAGTAGCCAACTACCTGGCTTTCCTTTCCAATTATAATCACAGTAGTTTTGATAAGCTAGCCAAACTAATACCTGATATCTCAGACACCAAAAAAAGAACAGTTTAGGTCTATACTTACTGAGGGTCAGCGCGTTACACAAACTTTCTTGCAAGGGTTGATGGACACGGCGGACACGGCAGCTAGAATCATAGCCATGGGCTGTTGTTAAAAGAAGAGCGTCCTGGATACATGTAGCAGTGCTTCCACGTGATCTGCAGACTTACCCTTTGAAAACAATCAGCTATTTTCAGACAGGACAGACCAGGTATTGCAGTCAATGAAGGATTGCAAGGCCAGCTTGAGAACACTAGGCATATATGCCCTACCTTTCAGAGGAGGCCATTTAAGAATCAGTAATACCCCTGTTGTTATAATGACATATATCAACCCTCAATTCCAACCTAGAGCGTATGACCAACAGCACAAAACAAAACAGCGTTCCTACAAGAGACACAGATGCCCCTAAACAACTAACCCCTGCCACCAAAGACACAATTCTGATGTCTTGCTCTAGGGTCTGAGAACGTGTGCCCAGATAGCAGCATACATGACCAGACTACTAACCTTGAATGCCAATTAAGAAAATTCCTACATAATTGGGCTAACATAACCTCAGATAGATGGGTCTTAGACATTATAAGACAAGGCCTTGCTATCCCCTTTCTTAAAATCCCTCCCCTACACGACCCCTCCACATCCCTCTTCAGGGACCCCGATCACATACAAGTCCTCAGGGAGGAGGTGTCCCAGTTATTAAGCATGGGAGCAATCGAAGAGTGTAGCACCATTATCAGAAAAGGGGTTTTTACTCAAGATACTTCATCGTCCAAAAAAAGATGGGGGGATGGAGACCCATATTAGACTTAAGGCCTTTGAATAAATATATTAAAAAGGAAAGATTCAGGATCGTAACTCTCAACACTATTACACCTATGCTGTAACAGGGTAACTGGTTCTCAGCCCTTGACCTAAAAGATGCATATTTGCACATTTCTATTCATCTGTCCCACAGGAAATTCCTGAGATTTATACTTGATGGACATCACTACCAATACAGAGTCCTCCTGTTCGGACTCTCAGCAGCCCCTCTTGTTTTTTCCAAGGTTCTAGCAGTAGTTACCGCCCACCTGAGAACAAAAGGCATAATTATTTATCCATATCTAGATGACTGCTTGATCGTAGCAGACACATTTGAAGACGCGATAGCAGCCACAAGGTTCACCATAATGCTTTTCCAAGACCTAGGACTCGGAATAAATGTAGAGAAGTCCAATTTAATTCCATCTCAGAAGATAGAGTTCATTGGGGCACTTTTAGATGCAATATCAGGCAGAGCAGTTTTGCCTGAGTCTTGTTCAAAAACAATCATTGAGTTGGTAGGCCATCTGCAAATGGCTCCTACAGTCCCAGCAAGACTCATACTCCAGTTGCTAGGTCACATGGCAGCCACCACAGCTGTTGTACCCTACACAAGACTCAGAATGAGGGCGCTTCAATCGTGGCTCGCAACAGTTTACAGACCACCCTGCCATCCACTACACATGATGCTCTCCATACCCAACACTATAAAGCAATCTCTTGAATGGTGAAAGAACCCACTCAATCTTCGCCTAGGCCTTCCATTTACAAACCTCAGGCATCAGTGACAATAACAACCGATGCTTCCCTTACGGGTTGGGGAGCATATACCAGAACACACACAATCTAGGACAGATGGACAAGATCTGGGGGCTTAATGCACATAAACATCTTAGAGATGAGAGTGGTAAGGTACGCCTGCTGATACTTTCTCTCGATGATAAAGGGCAAGACGGTTGGCATTATGACGGACAGTACTGCCACCATGTTTTATATAAATCAACAGGGCAGTGCAAGGTCTCCCTCCCTTTGTGCTGAGGCAACGAAATTATGGAACTGGTGCATTTCCCATGCTGTAACAATATCGGCTATACACCTGCCTGGAGACAAGAATCTAATTGCAGATGCATTGAGCAGAAGGTTTCCCCTTGCTCACGAGTGGCAAGTGCACAACAAGGTGCTCACAAAATTTTTTTGAAGATGGGGCTTCCCTTCAATAGATCTATTTGCAATGTTTGACAACAAGAAATGCCCATTTTTCTGCTCCAGAATAGGAAACTATCCAAGATCTCTAGAAGATGCCTTTGTCATAAACTGGCCAAAGGGGATATTGTATACTTTTCCACCAATCCCACTCATACACAGAGTAATACAAAAGATAAGCCAGGATCGGGCCACAGTAATTCTAATAGCTCCCACCTGGCCCAGACAGATTTGGTATCCACACCTACTCACTCTGTCTGTACACAAACCACTCTGCCTCCTGGACAAACTGACACTCCTCTACCAATGGAGTGTAACACAATATCACCCCTACTTACACAAACTACATCTGACAGCTTGGATCCTCAGTGGTTTCATGGCATGGAGCTAGAATGCTCTGAAAGGGTTTGGGACATCCTTCTAAACAGTAGAAAGCCGGGTACAAGGAAATCACTTACTCAAAAATGGTGTAGATTTCAGCATTGGTGCCACAATCACTAGATTGTACCAAACTCCTCGTCCATTCCCCAAATACTGGACTATTTGCTAGAACACAAGTCATCGTGTTTGTCAAACAATTCCATAAGGGTACACCTGGCCGCAGTTGCCACCTTCGATGACATTCTCTTGATCTCTTCCACCTCGAGTAATCCCATATTAGCCCGTTTCTTATCAGGGTTACATAGGGTACACCCAAATATACGTCCTACTGCAATACCATGGGACTTAACTTTAGTTCCAAAGCCTTAATGAAACATCCGTTCGAACCTTTGTCATCATGTTCACTATACCACGTTATCCCTCAAGGTGGCATTCTTAGATGAAATTACATCGGCAAGGAGAGTAAGTGAAATAAATGGACTCAGAGCAGACCCACCATACACAACTTTCTACAAGGATAAAGTAACCCTACGGCCAGATCCCAAATTCTTGCCTAAAATCGTCTCAGATTTTCATTTCAATTAACCCATATATCTACCTACTTTCAATCTGAAACCACATGAAAGCTAGCAACACAGTGTGCTTCACACTCTAGATGTAAAGCACGCTATTTCGTATTACCTGGACAGGACTAAACAGTTTAGAAGGCCGAATAGCCTTTTTATTTCCTTTGTGGAACAGCTGAAAGGCAAATCCATCTCCAATTAGAGGCTATCCAAATGGATAAAGGATTGTATTTAGATTTCTTATGACTTATCTAATCAGTCTTTGCCTTCCGAGATCCCTTCACACTCCACCAGAGCCATGGCATCTACCACGGCATTTCTCAATAATATTCCTGTAACGGATATATGTAAAGCAGCTACGTGGTCTATTCCACATACTTTCATATCGCATTATGCACTGGATTTGTAGGTGGCCAAAGACACCCAGATGGGGAGGGCAGTGCTCTCTACTATACACGGAAACCCTTCTCCTGTGGTGGCCAACTGCTACACAGTCACCTAAGGTGGAGCATGCAGAGGACATCCCTTGAAGAAGAAGAATAGTTGCTCACCTGGAGTAACTCTGTTCTTCGAGATTTGTGTCCTGTGGCTGCTCCACCCCCCTCCTTGCCTTCCCTCTTTCCTGTTTACAATCTCTTTCAGATGCCTGGAATGTTGAAAAGGAACTGAAGGGAGATGGCTTTGCATGCTGAAGGCTTGTTGGGGCCGGCGCGAGACACCTTCTGAGCAGGTGCAGCCGGGAAGTCAAACTGCTATGAAAACTCTGTTCAGCAGTGCAGGGACGCTACCACACCAAAGGTGAAGCACCCACAGGACACACATCTCGAAGAAGAGTTACTACAGGTGAGCAACTACTCTTTTCCCCTCTCCCGCTTGGGGACACTTTCTATGGCTCCAAGGCAGAGGAGTTTCTGGCATTTGATGTTGAGCAGGTGGAGCAGTTCCCGATGTCCGAGAGTTGCACGAGAGGGTGGTTTTCTGTCCCAAGGAATCGAAAGAAACTAAATATGATACACCTCCGTGACTGTCTTGAGGACCCACTGATTGGATGTGATGTTAACCCAGTGGTGTGTGAAGTGGTGTAAGCGGTTGGGGACCAGTCAGGTTGTGGGTTCACTGCCTGTACTGTAATCATCAAAAGTGCTGTTTCCTTCCCGACAAGCATTCAGAGGCCTGCCCACACCTACCAGATTGTGGGGCACGGGACTTCTCACTCTTGCTTGAACGGGCTTTGTCCTTGCCCTTGTCCCCAAGATGGCACTGGGGAAATTGGAGAAACCTCGGGAATGGACTCTGCAGATGAATCTGTTGTTTCAGCTGCTGAAGGGGTTGTAGGAGTTGATGGGGCTTTAGAGAGCATCTGTTAGGTTGTGGGGTATAAATCCCCAGCGACCGGAGCGTGGCTCTCAAGTCCTTTATGCCATGGAGTTTCACATCCGTGGACTCAGCAAAGAGGTCAGGGCCTTCAAACGGTAGGTCCTGAATGGTAAGTTGCAGCTGTGGCAGCAGGCCTGAGCCCTGGAGCCAGGCTAAGTGGTGCATTACCACAGCTGATGCCATCATACAAGTGGCCGTGTCTATGGTGTCCCAGATAGCCATCAGAGCATCCCTGGATGCCATTTCCTCTTCCTTGAGCATAGTGTCGAAGTCCGTAAGGCGATCCTTGGGGATGATGTCACGAAAGCCTTGCATGGCACTCCAGAGGTTAATGACATATCTTGTCATGAGGGCCGAGTGGTTAGCTATGCGCAGCTGTAGGGCTGCTGTAAAATAGACCTTCCTGCCCAACAGGCTGGGCTTCCCTGCCTCCTTATTTTTAGGAGTGGAACCCGGTTGGCCCTGTCTTTCTTTCTGGTTCACGGCATCAACAACCAGTGACCCTGGGGTGGGTGCTGGAAGAGGAAGGAGAACTTGTCCTGAGGGATGTGGTACTCCCGGTCTGCCACCCTTGATACTGGTAGAATCAAGGATGAGGTTTGCCAACGGGCCTTAACAATGCTGCATACACCCTTGTGGAGGGGGACAGACACTTGGCAGGTGGGGCCCTATGTCTGACGTTGAAGAGGGGGTTGGTTTCCTCTTGAACAACCCCCAGCTTCAGCTTCAGGTTTGTTGCCATGCAGTGGAGCAAATCCTGCTGGGCGTGAGAGTCCTCGTTGCAGTCAATTGGTGTCTTGAAGGTGTGCTCATCTAGTGAGGAGGAAGAGTTGAGGCCATGATCTGCTATGACAGGTGGAGTCTGGGTTGGGCTCATCGTCCGAGAAATCCGAATCTAGGGTCTACAAAGGAGACTGGATGGAACAGTGCCCTGAAGTTGAGGTATCGTTGGCTGTCTTGTCCAGCCAGCCATGTGACCAGTCGTTAAAAGATGCTCTGGCCTCAAAACGGCGAGAAGGAGAGCGACCTCGACCAGGTTAAGGAGTCTGTACGGTACCGGAGAGGGAAGGCTGTGCTGCCCCAGACGTTGCCAATGTACCCTTCTCGTATTGTGGTTTGGGCGAGGTGGAACTCTTGCGGCGCCACTTCCCCAAATATTCGCCGACCCGAGATACCATCTTGGGTGAGGACGAAGAGTGAACAGAGGCCAGCGATGAAGCTGACGCCAAGCCGGATGATGGGGTCCCCGAACCCTGGGAGAACGGTACCAATGGGTCCCGGGAGGAGCGTGGAGAGGAGGCTGCGGAGCAGACTGGATTGTTGTACTGGCAGCGGGTGGGCGGTACCGGGTTAGTAGGTGGTACCGATTCCTGTGCTGACTGGGTTTCTGGTACTGGGGTCGGCCTTGACCTGGGTTTCTTCCACAGTACTGGAGCTGGGTCCTGGGATCGCGCCTGCACCTTTGCGGGGGCCCACGGCATCAACGGTACCATTGATGGTCCCAGTTTCAAGTTGTCGGCGGGTCGGTTCAGTGACTGAGGTGTTTGGTGCCCTGGTGGTATTGATGAGGGTGTTGACTGAGACTTTGAGCTCAGCAGCAAAGGGTGGTGCTGGTGCTCCTTTGCCCGGACCAGTCGATGAGCTGGTGCAGCACTCATGGCTTGGGTGGCATCAGAGGCATGCGCACTGCTCCCAGTAAGGGAGTGGTGGCGCAGCTCTCTATCTTTGTGAGTCCTCCATTTGAAGGACTGACAGATAAGGCAGCTCTCGGCGAGGTGGGACACACCTAGGCATGCGAGACATTTATTGTGTGTATCATCGAGACGGAAAGCTTTGCAGCATCCCAAGCACGGTTTAAAATCAGGCATCCTAAATTTCACGCAGTAGAAGACAGGCACTTGCTTCCGCAAGTTTCTTGGGTGATCCGAAACCATCGCTGAGGGCAGAAAAAGGAACTGGGAGGGTCAGGGTCACTGTCATTTATATAGCTGTGGTCATGGCACAGAGGGGGCATTGGCCGTGTGCCCTGACCTGACAGGCTAAGGCTGAAGACTTTCTGAGCTACCATGCATTGTGGCACGTAAACACCTATAGCTGAATGATGTGAGCAGTGCTCGAAGGAGAACCCATTTGCTAGGCTGCTTCTAGCCTCCTGGCCTTCTGGGTCCTAATCATCTTATATGAGTTTTAGAATCTCTAAATTTGGTACAAATTTTATGGCTTCTGGCATATGATGCACAATAAGGGGTGGTATACACTACAGTTTTATTGACAAGTCAGTTTTTGATGACAAAATAGTGGCCGACAAAATGCACCTGCACAGAGATCAAAATAAAATCACCTGGATGAGCGATGTGGACTTTTTTTGGCAAAGTTAAAGTATAAAAGCATTGGGTTATATACTGTATGTGGTTAGTGGGATCTAGAAGCTATCCCATGGTGCCCAGTCTGA
The DNA here is from genome assembly GCA_007922195.1 of Podocnemis expansa. Lineage (NCBI taxonomy): Eukaryota > Metazoa > Chordata > Testudines > Podocnemididae > Podocnemis > Podocnemis expansa. The sequence continues at coordinate 15,700,917 of ML681998.1, forward strand.
CCTCTGTGCTCACTGTTTGAATTCTGCTGCACTGCCCTGCTGCCTTCGAGCTACTCAGGCATGTGCGCCTCCTCTTTAAAAGTCTCAGAAGATTTGCAATTCCTCCTGGTGGAGAGCTTGCATAGCTATTGTCCTGTTGAGTATCTTGGCTCCGAGCAATGCAAATGATTCTGCCTGTACTACAGGTGAGGGAGTGGATCATTCTCATTGGTCTGTAGGGAGACTGAGGTTGTGGGAGAACTCTGACGGACTCAATCCTGCTCTTCTATGGCAGGTGTGCAGGCATTGATTGCTCCTGGGGGACAAGGGACGAGAGACTCCTGATGTTTTGTGCACAGGGTGGGAGGCAGGTACTGATGTTGAATCGTACCCTTCCCACAGAGCCATAACTAAAAAATTCGGTGGCTGGGGTGCGTTCTGATTGGAATGCGCCCCTTACCGTGGCTGGCATGTGGAGCGAGCGGTGAGGAGTGCGCCCTTTAATGGAGAGCTCAATGGAGCAGCACTGGAGTGCCTGGGACAAAGCCCCACTCACCCTGTCGTAGTTATAGCCCTGCCTCCCCGTGTTGCTATATGGGTCTTAATTGAGCTGGGCTGGGGGACAGATGGACATCAGCTGTCTATGCACCAGCTTCTGCCTTTCTGCCTCAGGGTTAGTTGGTTCCAACTGCTGTCTGAACCCTGAGACAGCGTGTGGGGACCCACAGACACACACATCCCCTCATGGGCTTCTTCTTTTTGTGCTTGGCAATGTTTGTTTGTCTGGCAACTCAGCTGAAAACTGTCAGTCTAGTAGGATGCACATGGAATGATGTGATTCAGAAACCTTTTTCAAGTGATTCTGTGCCTGGCTCACAGGGCATTGCAAATCCATCCCAAAGCACCCCGCATGCAGTTGCACAGTGGGGTAGCCACCCGGAGTGCACTGCCCCACCTGTTGATGCAAGACCTGGCAGAGTGAATGACCTTCACTGACACAAAGAGCATAATAAGAATATTAGCATAATTTGTGTCAACAAAACTCTTTAGTGTAGACAAGGCTTAAGATTTGCTTTGCAGAAATGGAATCTGTTTAGTCATCTGAATAGCTCTTTGAAAAGCTGGCAAGTGGTTTTTTGGCTGTTTAAGAAAGTATTGTATTTTAAATCAAAATTGTTTTAAAATTTGTCACTAGAAAATGTATTTAAGAATATGGTTTAAGTAGGAATGCATTAATTTACACTCTTGATAACTCTGAAAACAATATAGCCTTGACCTACTCAACTTAGTGGTGTAGGGACGCTTACTGGCTTTGAGGGGGAATGCTGTGTGTGGGGGCAGTAGGATTTTGGGGACACCAGTACGTGTCATTGAGGGGATGTTGGGAGTGTGGAGGGAGCAGTAACTGGCACTGATTGGGTGTGGAGGAGAACTGGAATTGATGGATTCTGTGGGTGCAGGAAGAAAGGGGGCACTGAAATTAGAGGACCACTAACTGGCGGTAGTGGGGAGCAGGCATACGGTGTGTGTGGTGGGGAGAGGTGGTGAATGACAGCATGTGCTGTTTGTGGGGGAGACAGTAACCATTAACAGGAATGTGCTGTGTGCAGTATGGGTGGGTAGGAATTGGTCCCTGAGCTAGGGACCATGGCAGGGAAAGTTGAATGCAGTGGGACAGACAGGATCTCCCCATGAGGGCTGGAGGCACTGTTACCAACCTCTCTGCTGGAGAGGCAGGAGTCAGCCAATTGTCTCTATAAACAGCTGAGCAGCTGCCACTCTTCCCACCCTCTGAGTGGGAAGGCTGATCATAATTACTTTAGTTAGCACAGCTGACTGGGTACTATCAGGTCTTATATTCAACTGGTTTGTCAAGTCAAAAAATCCAGCACCTGGCAGCCCTATCTCTTTTCCTTGTACTAGTGGTTTTATGTCTACATTTTGTGCTGTTGATACCTTCCTCTTTCTCTCACCTGTGCACTTTTTTTTGATGTTGTCTCTTTCCTTCAAAATTAGAGAGATCTTTCTTCCTAAAAGTCAAGTCACTTAACAGCTTTTTATTTTTCTTCAAAATTTACTTATTTTGCTAGCTTTCTGCTGCTGATCTCTAAGCCAGGGCCTTCGCCAGACATCTTTCATTACCCTTTCTCAAAATAAATATTCTAGACCAGGTATGGGCAAACTTATGGAATTCAAGAGCCAAAGAAGTTTAACATTAAATCTTCAAGAGCCACATTGAGGCATATAGCCATATACTTTTACCTACTAAATTGATTTGCTGGCTGTATTCTGCAAGCTACACTTTTTCATTCAAGAGTCACATGTGGCTTCTGAGCTGCAGTTTGGCCATGCCTGTTCTAGACCTATAAGCTGCACTAATATACAATATAATAAAATTAAAAAAAAAGAAAAGAAAATCACAGTCATTCTTTTGTCCCTCATTTCTGTTCATTCTCTTTCTTTGGTCAATTATTTTAACTACTTGTTTGTCTAATATAGATTTTCAGTTGCTTTAAGGTGGTGACTATTTCTCTCTTTCCCCATAAAGCATCATACCCACATGTGGTGATAATATGTTAGCAACACTGCACTGTAAATATATTCAGGCCGGTAGTGAGTAACTAAGATGGCCTCCTTGGCATCTCACTATCTCAGATATACCAGCAAAATTGCAGAATTCATATGGGGTGGAGAGGAGGAAGGGGAACCCACAGAAATCTATAGAAGTGAGCCTTTGAGATGGGAAATTATTTCAAAACAAACAAACAAAAAATAAAAACAGTTTTCAACTGATTTTTCTCTACCACCCTTAATTCTTTTCCCACTGAAGTCACTGGATAATTTGTTGTGAATGTCAGTGACAGCAAGACTATACCTTTCTTATTTACTTTAACATCTGTCGTCTTGTTTTTCCTCTCTTCTGATCAACAGGGCTTTTGTTCCTAAAATATATGACATATATTGTTTACTTTGTATTTTATTCTTTATGCAGAGAAGTTCTCTTAATTCATTTTGAAATCCTTCAGCTATTAACTTTAGTGTTTTTCTGTTGTGATGTGATGATTCTTTCTTTATACATCCGTAGCACCTCGAGTTCAGGGCCCTGAGTTTGAAGCTGTACAAACATGACAAATAGTAATGTTCTTGTCCCAAAGAGCTTGCTATCCAAGATTTTATCTCATAAACACAGAGGGACTCTCCAGGTGTCATTAAAGGCAGAGAGAAACTAGTAAATATAAAAATCATGTAATGCATTGAACCTTGAATTAGGAGGAAAAGGGACCGAAACAAAGCCCATCATCATTTTTTGGGATTGTTACCAGGTCTCCTGTGCTAAAGGAGGAGTTGTAGTAGATACCTCTGTGTGTAACTGAGATTGTAGGGGTGAATAAACATTACATATACTGTATTTATAGGGCATATGGCTGTATTAAACTTTTGTTGCTCTGGGTTTTAAAAACAAAACTTTCCATCCACTGTTTTATAAAATTAATTTTTAAAGTTGTAATATTGCCTTAATGAGATTCAGTTTAAAACTTCAAGAATAACCTCAGTGAAGGAGGACTGAATACAGCTTAGCAGTGTGTACCGTAGAGAAAAAACCCTGAAGTGTAGAATTTCTGCATTGTAATGCAAACTATTGGTGGAAGTCATCACAGCTTACATTTATTACCTTAAAATTAAAAAAAAAATAAAATGTTTTTAGGAACTTAGGAAGCCTTAGAAGGAAACATTTTTTAAATAAAATCTGTATGGCGTTAATTCCAGAGGGGTAGCCATGTTAGTCTGAATATAGCAAAAACAACAAAAGTCCGTGGCAACTTAAAGACTAACAAATTTCTTAAGGCAGAAGCTTTAGTGGGCTGTAAGTCACTTCATCAGATGCATCAAAAGTTTATTCCTCAAGATATTTGTTAGTCTTTAAGGTGCTACAGGACTTTGATTGTATTGGCATTAATGGGACCAAAGACAAAAGAATGATGTGTGAAACTTACCCCAGATAAACTGCTTGCATATTATAGTTGTGGGCACTGCAGTAAAGAAGATAATTTAAGCAATGTTGAGTTGAACTTTGGCTTATATTTTATATCAAAAGGTGTAGAAGAGGAAACAGATTCAGATATGCAATATTCTACTCAGTATATTAGCCAAGAAACCTACGTGCATCAAGATGATAATCAGCAGCAGGGGTGGGTTTCGTGGGCCTGGTCTTTTGTTCCTGCTATTGTGAGTTATGATGACACAGAGGATGACAATGCTGGAATGGAAGATGGAGCAATGCTACATCAGCCGAAGTCCCAGGCCCTTAAGGATCCCATTGTTTCTATTGGGTTTTACTGCACAAAGGCGACTGTGACTTTCAAGGTAAACACATCTCTACATTGTATAGAGTCTAAAAATTGTTTTGTTGAGCAATACATTTATGTATTAGATTTAAGTGTACGGTTATTTGTCTTTTTAGTAAAGAGAAGGAAAACTTACGTTGCTGAAAATATGAGGCAATTGAAAAATTTTATTCTTTTTAAATGATTTGTAGTTAACTGTGATTTGTAAGAAGCAAAATTTAGTCCAGTGGGAAAAAATATGTCGTTCCAAATGGAAGCTATTTTATTTTAGTATTAAAATAGATACAATTTTTGAAAGAAGGAAGATGTTTTTCATACTGAAGACATTTATAAAGGCATCTATAAACATTAATTTAAATACTTTTTTAGTTTACATATAGCATTGCTAATTCACTTGGCTTCTTTGCATATTACTTTTGCTCACGTATCAGTTTATTGAGGTTATTTTCTTTGCTGTACAGGAGGAGATAGAAATGGATCTGTTACTCTAACATCCAGAATTAAAATAAATTTTAATTGAGATAATTTTTCAATATTTGTATTTGCATTGGTGGTAATCTTAGGAACAGTAAAAATAAGAAATATATATATATATATATATATATATATGAAATGGAGGTTTTTATATACTTTTTCATAAATCAATTATCAAAATAATCTCTAATAACAAATGACTAAATCCTATTTATTCATCTTGTGAGTTTTCAGAGGGCAATACTGTTAAACTCATTCTTTTTAAGCCCTTAATAACTTCTTTACTAGTAAAGCCCTGAGAAGTACAGACAAGATTTTATAAAAACTGGGGCGTTGTTTAGCAAGATACTTAAACACATGCTGAATTTTATATGAGTAGCCTAACTGAAGACTCCTGATGTGTTTATATTTATGCACATGTTAAATAAAGGCCAGAATACTTTAGGGCAGGAAAAAATGGATGGTGGGGAATCTGTTTTAAAATGCCATGTTGATGAAAAGGGGCTAAATGTCAGCCATTTCATTTCTGAACGTTACTAATTATTTGACCACTCAGTCTGATATGAGAATGTGAATAATTTTATTTAAAGTATTTTATTCTTTAAACATATCTCCATGTCTCCTGTTTTGTTAAAATGTTAGTTAATATTAGTGGAAGAAAATATGCATCTTTCCCATGGTTTTCACTCACCTTCTTTCGTGTAAAAGAATGTTAGTTGTAATTTTTTTAAAATCACAGTTGGAACTTAGTTTTGCCTTGATTTGAATTCCCATGAGTAGCACTAAACCTTGGTTGTACAGCTTTTGCTCACGTGAGAAATCCCGTTGAAGTCATTGGAACGTGGACAGGGGTTGCAGGATTGGGCTGCTTAATGTTGCATTAACAGGCTTATGCGTTTAATGTTAGGATGTGGTAGAAATAATTTATTATGGCATCTTGCATTTTATATTTTTAGAATGTGAAGTGGTATATGAGAGCAGTATGGTGACATCTAGGAGGAAAACATCAGTATTCATTGTTCTACTTGCATGCAAAGAATGTATGGAATTAATTTGTGGTTCATATTTTGGTCAAAAAATAAGGTCAAGTTTCTGCATTAGCATTCTGAACAGTTGATACCATTCCAGCTAAAAAATCATGACAAATTAAATGTAGCATTTTTCTAATAATGTTGAAAATTGTTCTTGTAATGTCTGAGTTCTTTTAATCAATTAATTGCTTTTCCTCTACAATAATTGCACACAGCTGAAGGGTGATCAGTGTTGTGCCTTTAAAAAAAAAAATTAAGCTTTTGGATTACAGATTTTTATTTAGAAACAGCAACCATTTGTACAAGCTTTTGGAAATAAAGGAGAGCTGTGTGTACTTCATATAAAAATTAAAACATGAATTAATCATTTCAGTAGATTAAAATATGAAAATTCAAAACTAAGTTGTACTAAAATTTAAACTCTTATCTATTAATGTGGCTTTTCCTTTCATATAATTCCTATTATTGCTTTAAAGTTTTCATGAATATCTGTAAGTATCTAGAGCATATAAAAAATTTAATAGAATTTTATTTTAAAAGGAATATGACAAAAGTGCATCTAGGTATGATTCAGATTTGTAATGTTTTCCTTAATGATATTTATGCTGTGAATTATTTGCTATGCAGCATAAACATTTTAGGAAGTTTATGGGTTTTTAAAGCAGTTTATAAACTGACGTGTGTTGCAGCTGCATATCTGTATCTTTACCTTTTATACATTGTTGATATAAGATGAGAAGCTAAATAAAAACACTATAGTATTTAAAGTTTTCTTATGCAATACTTGAGATTAAATTGGGATATTCAGCTAGAAGATTTGTATTCTAATACGGATAATGTGTGACAGCTGTTTTTACTGCACCTGTTTCCTGCCTAATAAATTTTGATCTATACTAAAGTTTAATATGTCTTATTAGTTCTGTATAGTAATGACAGATTACTGCTATTTAATGCTAATATTGGCTTTATGTAAGATGTTTATCTTATTGTTTCATAGCTTACTGAAATGCAAGCTGAAAGTAGCTATTACAGCCCTCAGAAAGTAAAATCGAAGGAAATTATATGTTGGGAGCAAGAAGGAACCACAATTGAGGTAATATTCTACTATGAATATATTTTTTCAGGTTATAGTAAATGTCTTGGCAATTGATGTTTAGTAACTATTTCTCATCAGTTAAATATTTTGAAATGGCAGTTAATATTTGGTTGTATATTTCTGTTGCATTAGATAATTCACTAAAGTAATTCCTATTTTCAGTTACTATGAAGTTAGAACACCATAGCACTAGGACTTGCTAAGTGCGTACTTCTAAACGTGGTCTTACTGAATTAATTTATTGATTGATTAATTAAAAACTATACTTGTAAAGCTTTCCATATAAGATATTTTTATGTTAAGTTTTTAATATCTTTAGTTGCATAGTACTCATCATTGTATTACTTTTTTCCTCAAATAGGCACTTATGATGGGAGAACCGTTCTTTGACTGCCAGATAGGTTTTGTTGGTTGCCAGGCAGAGTGCCTTAAAGGAATTATGGGAGTTAAAGACTTTGAAGATAGTATGAATAGAAGTGACACAGTAAGTGCATTTGAAATACTGCTTGATTGTTAAATACAGCAATTATTTTGTATTCTGTTGATTAAAGTATGTAATGTTCTTAGGTGTGGCAAAGGATACAGTCTCTCAGGAATCTTATGTTTAGTGGTAGTATGTGTAACTGACTTGATTTTGGGTCAGTATCTTAGTCAGAGAGCACAAATGCTGTATAGTTACTGAACCATAAAAACTGTATACTTATTTCTTAGTAATGCAGTTTCCTGCCCATTTATTTACCAGGGTTTCTGATTTAATAATCTTATAACTACTAATACTTTGAAGTTACACAGCACCTTCCATCTGAACATTCCAAAAGAGCTTTCAGAGAAAGTTATTTTTGCAGCAGTCATACTGGGTCTGATTTGTTCATATTGAATTTGATTGCTACCTTCAGAACATTCTATTCTTCTGCCTACAACAACTATAGGTGCCTTAAATTTTTACTGTGTTCTCAGTGTCATCCTATCTAGCCTCAGATAAAGTATTTTAAAAAGGAGTTACTCTTAGTGGGAAGGGAGAGTGCTTAGTTTTACTTAGAAGGGAAAGATGAGTAGTTGGAGAGCTACAGACAAGACCTTGACTGGAGGGGGATTAGACAGTGAGCAGATCATAGGTTGAAGTAGCTATGTTTATTGTGGACAAATAGATGATTGTGAGGTCAGTAAACTAGGAAAGGGAATTTATAGTGCTAAGGCAGAGCACAGAGGTAAGAGAATGGAGAGTATATTTCAATATAATAATAATTTGAGAATGCTCCCTGTTAAGGACAAGTTACCAGTGTTTGAGCTAACAAACTACATAATAGTAGAGTTCATTACCACAGGATATTTTTATTAACTTGAAAATGGGGAAAAGCCTTGAAATTAATTAAATAATTCTGTTTTAATGTTTTGAGATATACCAATATTTCTGCTGACAACTGAGAAGTAGATTTAAGGTTCCTGTTTCAAGTTTTCATGAGAATTCATGTACATTTTTCACATACATCTTCGTATGAAAACATGAATGTTTGGTCATACTAACCTAACTTTTTCTCATTTTTGCTCTCTCTCTCACTCTCCCCCCCGCCCCCCCCCACCTGTTAAGGAGGCCTGCTTCTTCACTTGTGGAGAAAATCTAAGTACAAAAGGAAAGACATACCTTACCAATTCACTATTTGATTATCGAAGTCCTGAAAATAATGGTATTCGCGCAGAATTTATTTTAGATGCAGCTCATCATAAGGTTAGAGGATTAATTATTTCTTTTTTAAACTTTACCAATGAATTTTGAAACCTGTATTTTCTGAAGTTCAGATCTTTTTTTTTTTTTTTCTTTTTAATATAGAATAGCAAAATACTCTACAGAAGGTCTTGATTTCAACCCCCCCCCCGGGTCAGATTTGGCCCTCAGTATGTATTTCAAGAACATACATAAGAAAACTAGGTACCTAAATAAATGACCTGATTTTCAAAAGTGCAGTGCATCCAGTACCCAAGGGTGTTGCTGCCCTGGGGAGGGACCCAGGGCACGGGCCCATGCCCCGCCCCCCCGGCCTGCAGGTCCCGCCCTCTGGCTGGGGACAGGGCTGGAAGCCGCCACGCTGCTGTGGGCAGCTAGGCCCCGCATCCCTGGCTGGGGACGGGGCCAGAAGCAGCTGTGGGCGGCTGGGTCCCACATCCCCGGCCGGGGATGGGGCCGCTGCCACCATGAGCGGTTGGGCCCTGGATCCCCTGCCATGGCTGTGGGTGGCCGGGCCCTGGATCCCCAGCTGGGGATGGGGCCGCTGCGGCCAGCCGGGCCCCTGATCGCCAGCTGGGGATGGGGCCGCCGCAGCTGCCGGCAGCCGGGCCCTGGATCTCCAGCCTGATTGGGCTGGGCTCTGGGCTGGGGACCGGGAGAGGGGCGGCCCTGCCAGATCCGGGGCACTGGTGCTGGGATTCGGGGCATGTGTCCTGGGTGCCCAGTGCCAGTGACACCCCTGCCAGTACCTATATTGATATCAGATCCTGAGCACCTGAAGGAGAAACCAGAAATGAAGAGGAACACCAGCATCATGTAGCCAACTATATCTTCACAGACAACCAGCAAGTGCTCCTCAGACCCACCAATGATCTGTGGACCACAGCTGGGAACTGCTGTGTTGAAGAGCCCAAATGTCAGAGAACATTAAACTTATTGTTCTTTCATGCTTTATCTATCTACTTGTGAACTGTACAGCTAACTCTTCATCTTTGGTGATGATGTGGTTGTATACTTTGACAGCTCTTATATTTTATAGCATGGAACATTTGTTACTACTTCAGTCAGATATCAGTATACAGCTTCAGTCTAAATGAGATTGTCTCTCATGTTCATTGATAGGGTGTTTGGTAGTCATTTGTCCAGCGTGTATGTAATTTCTCATTCCCATTAGGGAAATACAGTAATCTTAAATTGCTAGAACAGGCATCCTTAAACATTTCATTTTCTACATCATTTTTGTTCTATATTACTGAACAGCAACATGCTGCTTCTCTTGCTGTGCCTCTCTGAGTTGATTGGGATTCAATGATTTTCCACATTCCTATATATTGTGTTTGGGTTTGATTCTATTTTATGAGATTACAAGAATTTTTATGAAACTAAATCAATTAAATAACTTGATTCTTCTTCAAGTGATGCTCACGTCAACTCCAGTTAGGTGTGTGCACAGCTCGTGCATGACTGTTGGCAGATTTTTGCCCTATTAACACTAGTGGTTGGACAGAGCCCCCTGGAGTCGCTCATCTATAACACTGTGTATAAAGGGTTGCTGACCGGTCCTCCAGCATCAGTTCCTTCTTACCACTGTGGCGGCTAGTCGGCTCCAGAGTCTCTCCATCTGGGAGACCTCCTCTAGTAGTTTTCCTTCAGGCTATGCCCTTTGTTCTTTTGTAGTTAAATAGCATTAAGTACCTGTTAAAACCCCTCAAGGGATTGTTTGTTTCATTATTGTTTCCTGCCATTGGGGTATGCCTGGGTTCCCAGGCTTTAAGTCTTGCGATTCCTGCAAGAAACCTGTGCTGAAGAGTGATCTGTACTCTACCTGCCTGAAGTGTCTGGGCAAGGCTCATCTGAAAGTTAAGTGCAAATTCTGAAAGAACTTTCGGTTGAGGACTTTAAAGGACAGATCTCAGAGATTGAAGATCTTCCTAATGGAGGAAGCCCTGAGACCATCCTCAACTGCCTCGGACCTGTCAGTCACTGTGGCATTGGTGAAGAGCGCTCTGGCAGCTGGCAGAAGCATGGCACCGGAAGACTGATGGCACCATAATTCCTCGCCCCTCCTATCCACACCTCAGCACTGTTCACAATCCTTGGTGCCTAAGAAGAAACATAGAGGTGACAGGAGACTTCCTCCTCAGAAGTCTAGGAGGAGAGATGCTTGTGTGGTGAGACCGGTGTTGAGCCACCAGGCTACATCCTCTGCCCCATCAAAGCTGGCAGTCTGTCCTCATGAAAAAGACACATTGAGCTCAGTGCTGGTGCCCTCCCTGGCTGTGGATTCGGGAGATGAGGTGGAGATCATGCGGTCCCCCTCAACACCAGAAACATTTGAGGCTGCAAGGGACCTGATAGAGAGCATTGCAACCTGTCCTGACCTCAGAGTGGGCACCTCTTCTTCGGTGCCGAGACCTACCTGCTCAAAAGGGAAACTTACCACCTTACCACTCTCTCCTTGTTGCTCCTCCCCAGTGCCGAGGTCTATAGCACTGCCATGGTCCCCGAGGCTTGGGTCACCTTCAGGCTCAGAGGCAGGCTGAGTGAGATCATTGTGAAGCCACTCCAGATACACATCTCATCACAGAGACCATCAGGGCTCCCCACAGTTTCCAGTGCCATGGGAACCCCAGTGGCAAAACCCCTATTCGTGGCTGTTTTGGACACCTTGGGCCTACCAACAAGCTCAGGGCCCTCAATCAACCTGGTCAATTCTCTGCTGCCTCGGAGATTAGACATGCTTATTCAGAAACCACCTCCCACCCAGCTACTACTATCGATCCTGTTCCCACTCCGTCATGTACCCCCTAACCGGAGGCGACTAATACAGTCACCGGCACCATGTCTCAGGGGGCTCTGGGAGGTGTCTTATCCCACGCGGCACTGCTGGCACCAGTGGAGGGAGAATTAGCCAGGAATTCTTCCTCCTCCTCTGGAGAGGGTGTAGCAGGCACCACCCCCCACATCTCCCTCAGAGGATGGGAAAGCGTATCAGGACCTCTTGAAAAGGGTGGCCACCAATATGGGTATTCAGGACCAGGAAGTTACTGAGGAGTCCTTAGAGCCTATGACTGATGTCTTGTCTCTCTTGGGCCCGTCTATGGTTGCCTTACCAATTATCAAAATCATTGATAAATCCATGAAAGAAATTTGGGAAACCCCTTCATCTGCTCCACCCACTGCCAAGAAGGCTGAATGGAAATATTTTGTTCTGTCTAAGGGATACGAGTATCTCTACACCCGCCCTTCGCCAAGTTCCCTGGTGGTGATGGTCACACTTGAGAATGAGAGGCACGGTACTCTAGCTCCTGATCCTAAATTGAGGGAAGCAAAGAAAATGGACATTTTGGGTTGAAAGGTATATTCCACTGGAGGTCTGCAACTCAGAGTAGACAACCTACAAGCTATTCTGAGCCAATATGCCCACAAAACTTGGAGTTCTATGGAAAAGTTTGCAGGATCTCTCTTGGTGGACTGCAAGAAGGAATTTAATGCACTAATAGAGGAAGGCAAGTCAGTAGCCAAAACCTCTTTTCAAGGAACTCTGGATGTGGTAGATGCCGTAGCTCGAGTTATGGCCTCTGGCATTTCTATGCAGCGTAGCTCATGGCTTCAAGTCTTGGGGTAACCCTATGAAGTGCAGCAAATGGTACAAGATTTACTATTTGAAGGACTATCTTTATTTTCCGCACAAACGGACTCGACACTACACAATTTAATGGACTCCAGAGCAATGTTCCCTCTAAGAGCCTCTGGCAGTCGAGCAACTCATGTTGCTCGCTGCACGGGACCCCCCACCCCCGTGCAGGCCCGATCCTGGCTCGTGTGCCCCCCCCTGCAGGCCCACTCCCCTGGTAACCGCCCAGCCCCTCCCCGCAATCCTACCCTGCCGCTGGAGCGGCATGGCCCTGCCACAGCTCCTGGGGCCAGAGAAGCACTAATGGAGCATGCTCAGACATTCTGGGCATGCTCCATTAGAGCTTCTCTGGGTGGGAGTTTTAATAGCTCCCTGCTCCACAGGAGCTCTGAGCAGGGCCTCTGGCTCCCTGCGTGGGGGGACTGTGGTGGGCTGCGTGGCTGCGTGCCCGTGCAGCTTAGAGGGAACATTGCTCCAGAGCCACCTTAAGTCCTTGGGGATGCACACGCCTGCTGTGCAGAGTAACCATTTTAAGCACCAGCCCCTTCCCTGGCCATTCAGTTACTATCAAAGACATGATTCTGGCCGTAGACAAGTTAGAAACAACAGCTCCCAGGATGGTAATAGGTGCAGGCAATTCTCCTTGGGTGCGAAGTTAGGGGGCCCTTCATAGTAGTAACAGGGCTACAAGCAGAAGATCTGAAGTCTTGCTCGAGGCCTGAGTACCAATTTGATTGCCTTTTTCCAACTGTTTAACCCACTTCTGCTGGGTGTGGTACCAGATCACCTCAGACAAATGGGTTCTACACACGGTGGAACTGAGTTACTCTATCCAATTCCGTACTATCTCTCACTCAGGCCCTCCCCGTTCCCCATCCATCTTCAGGTACCCCTCTCATGGCCAACTCTTTTTTTGAGGAGGTTTGCCAACTTCTCACTTTAGGGGCGGTAGAGGAGGTTCCTTGGGAGCTAAGGGGGAAGGAATTCTATTCCAGATATTTACTGATCCCGAAGCCCAAAGGGTGCCTCAGATCTAGTCTAGACCTCAGAGCTCTGAACAGGTTTATAAGAGAGCTGAAATTTTGTATGTTCTACTTGGGGTTGGTGATCTCCTCTGTGGTTCCCGGGGATTGGTATGCTGTCCTTGATCTTCAGGATGCTTATTTCCACATCTCTGTCATCCCAAAGCACAGATGATTTTTGAGATTTGTGGTAGGGGACAGTCACTTCCAGTTTGCTGTTCTCTCTTTTGGCCTATCCACAGCTCCCAGAGTTTTTAGGAAATGCACGGTGGTGGTGGCAGTTTTTCTCTGCATTCATCAGGTCCGTATGTTTCCTTATTTGGCCAACTGGCTGGTGAAGGGGACTTCATGAGATCAAGCCACAGCAAACCTGGATCTTATACAGCATTCATTCAAAAACCTGGGCCTGTTAATAAATGCAGAGAAGTCAACCCTCATCCTAATGCAAAGGACAGAGTTCATAGGAGCCACACTGGACTCAACCCTGGCCACAGTGTCCCTCCCATTCCATCATTTCCAGACAGTTTCTGCCATCATAAAGGACTGGACCGACCACCCCATGACAATGGCCCAATCCTGCCTGAGGCTTCCGGGGCACATTGCTGCCTGTAACCACATGGTCCCCTGTGCAAGGCTCCGCCTAAGACCACTCCAGTTACAGCTGGTCTCGGTCTTTCACCTGTCCAGCGACAACCTGGACTAGATAATTTCGGTGCCCAAGCCTGTCCTGGACTCCCTCCTTTGGTAGACAAGCAGGTCCATCGTTTTTGCAGGGGTTCCATTTTCAACACCCTTCCTGGCATTGACCCTGGTGACAGATGCCTCGGGTACGGGCTAAGAGCAGTTCTCCTCGCTTGCCAGACATTCAGGGATCAGTTGACCAGCCATTGCATCGCTGTAAAAACAGACAATATTGCTACGATGTTCTATATCAACAGACAAGGAGATGCTCGATCCCATCTCCTCTGCAGAGAGGCCATCGTGGTCTGGGACTTCTGCATACCTCTAGGTATACATCTGGAGGCTTCCTATCTCCCTGGTTCACAGAACTATCTAGTGGACTATCTCAGTTGCTCTATTCACTCTCATGAATAGTCTCTAAGACAGGATGTCTTACCATCTTCCAAAAGTGAGGCACTCCCCAACTAGATCTCTTCGCAACCAAGGTCAATGTGAAGTGCGAAACCCTCTGCTCCTTTCAAGGTTTGGACAAGGACTCTATCATTGGTGATGCTTTTCAGGTGCCTTAGATGGGTCAGCTCCTGTATGCCTTTCCACCATTTCCCCTGATGGGCAAGGTCCTAGCGAAAGTAAAAAAAAAAAAAAAAAAAAAAAGAAGACAAATCATTTGTGATTCTGATAGCCTCAGCCTGGCCCCGTCAACACTGGTTCTCCACCCTGTTGGATCTCCTCATGGTGGCCTCCTTAACGCTGGCATTGATTCCAGACCTGCTGACCCAGAGCCGGGGGCTTCTGAGGTACCCGGGCCGCCAATCGCTTCACCTAACCACATGGGAGCTCTGTGGTTGAAGGCCCACAAGCTACAATGCTCTCAACTGGTTAGGGAGATATTACTGGAGAGCAGAAAACACTCTACCAAATCAACTTACCTGGCAAAGTGGAAACGTTTTTCCATTTGGTGCGCCCAGAACTCCAGTTCACTGGTATCTTGCACCATTCCACACATTTTAGACTATCTCTTGCATTTGAAGCAACAGGGCCTCTTGGTGTCTTCGGTCAAAGTCCACCTGGCAGCAATTTTGGCCTTCCATGAGCATGTCAAAGGTCGCCCAGTTTTTTTCTAATCCCATTGTTAGCTGTTTCCTGAAAGGCCTTATTAGGAAATTTCCACAGATAGCAAAACCGTCTCCTCAGTGGGACCTCAATTTGGTTCTTACTGCCCTAACTAGAAACCTCTTTGAGCCCATATTTGGTGTTTTTTAAGGACTAGGTGCGACTATGACCTCACCCAGCCTTCCTCTCGAAGGTGGTTTCGCACTTTCATATGAGTCAGGATATCTTTCTCCCTGTTTTCTACCCAAAGCCTCACTCATCAGACTGCCAGAGGGCCTGCACTCTCTGGCCCTACCTTTTTATCTAGAAAGAACCAAACCTTTCAGGAAATCATAGCTTGTTTGTTGTGGTTGCAAATAGAATTAGAGGCCAGCCTGTCTCCTATCAGGCAATTTCTTCTTGGATTACCTTGTGTATTAGAACTTGCTACTTCATCAATCGCAGGCCCCCTCCGGACATTACAGCTCACTCTACAAGGGTCCGTGCTGCGTCTGTGGCTTTTAATGCTGGAGTACCTATTGTTGTAGATGTCTGTAAAGCAGCAATGTGGTCTTCCATCCATGCTTTTACAGCCCACTATGCAATCACTCAACAGGCAGTGCAAGATGCTTCCCTGGGTAGGGCCATGCTGAGTACTGCCTCCTTGTGACCTCCATCCCCGCCACCATTCAGTGCTTTGGAATCACCTAATTGGAGTTGACGTGAGCATCGCTTGAAGGAGAAAGATGGTTACCTACCTTTTTGCAACTGTTGTTCTTCGAGATGTGTGCTCACATCTACTCCAAACCTGCCTACCTCTCCTCTGTCGGTTCGATAAGAAGGAACTGATGGTGGAGCAGTCGGTGACCCCTTATACACAGTGCTATAGACACGCGACCCCAGGGTATTTGTCTGACTGCTGGTGTTGCTAGGCGAAAAATCTGCCAACAGTTGTGCATGAGTTGCATGCACAACTACTTGGAGTAAAGTGAGCACACATCTCAAAAAATTATAGTTACGGGCAGGTAGGTAACCATCTATATGGCATTCGTATGATAGAGAAAAGGGGTTTAATATTTAGTAGTTAACAAAATCCTTGTGCTTTATAATGCCTACAAATTAGAAGTGGCTCAGAGAAAACTTGTGCAACATGGAATACCAGTTCTAACAGTTTTCTGACAATTAGACTGTACACAAAATTCTTTACTGAATAAGATTTTTTTTTTGAAGCAGGAAGCCTTTTCACTGTTTCAAAGTTAAATGAAATTAACTTTCCCTGAGTCATTCTGATCATGTATGCCTCATACTGTGATGTGTAACGCTGGCCACATTCTCAGATACACTTTTTCTTATAAAGCCTTTTTGTCATTTTAGCACTTCATGTAAGCCCTGTGCCAAGAGGTATTTTTAGGATTAGTCCAAGTATCTTTTCTGTGTCATTATTAAAGTTATTAGAAGACACATCCACTTTACAGTCAGGACTAGTCTGAATCAAATCTAGCTACATTTGCAGAGTCCAGTGATACTTTTTAAAAGCCCCTAAGTCACATTTTCAAAAGAGATTTTCACACCTAAGAGTCTCAGGTCTGATCTACACTGTAGCGATCTTCTGATTTAAGTACATTGTCTAGGAATATGAGAAAAAAAAATCACATACCTGAATTGACCTGGTTATGCTGGTAGAACTCCCATATAGCCCCAACTAAGCTAACAGAAGAGTGCCTCTATTAGCATAGGGGAGCAGGTGTTGGCTGCAGAGCTCCATTTGGAATATGTTTCATCTGTACTATAGTTAATACCAGTCAAGGCTCTATAGTATAAACAAACCCTGCATTTTATTGTCTTTCGATGAGACAAAAAACTTGTATGTGCCTAAGTCACTGAAGGTGTGTCTATATTGCAGTTAAAACCCCACTGCTGGCCTGTCAGCTGTCTCAGTTGGATCCTGAGCCGAAATGTCTATATTGCAATTAAACAGTCAGCCCTGCATGCCTGAGTCAGCTGACATGGGACAGCTGTAGATATCTACTCACAGTGTATATGTACCCTTTGGCACTTCCGAAAATGTTTTCCTAGAAATCTTGAGATTCTGAGTCAGGTACATGTTGATAATACAATACAATGATTTTTTTTCTTTTAAAATCTTGTGATAGAAAATTCGTCAGTATTATCTTTTAAAGATATGAGATGTTTTTAGAACAAGAAATGGAAGTCTCCAGAATACAAGACATGGTGGTAATTGGGGATTTTGGCAACCATGACATCTATGGGAACAGCAGTATAACAAAACATAATATTTCCAAGAAATTCTTGGAATGTGCTGGGGACAACTTCATATTTCAGAAGTAGAATATAAGCAGAGGGGCAGCCTGCCTGTTATGAATTGGATTATGTCCAATGAGGAGGAATTGTTTATAATGATGGAAAGCAGTTATGGTGATCAAGAACTGATAGATTCAGTGGTCTGTGGAAAGGAAGGAGTGAGAGAAACAGAGTTAGAGCAGTGGACTTCAAAAAATGAGACTTCAACAAACTGAGGACTGGTAGAATAGATCTCTGGAGAAGAAAATCTAGGAGAGAAAGATTCAGAAAAACTGGCAGGTTCTCGAAGACAATATTTAAGGCACAGCAGCAAAATATTCTGATATAAATAAAAAATAGGAAGAATAGTAGGAGGCAATATGACTACACCAGAAGCTCTTTAATGAGCTAAAAATCAAGAAGAAATATTGCAAAAACTGGAAACATGAACAAACTGCCAAGGGGCAGCGGTTCCCAACCTTTTCCTTTATGCAGATCGCTATATTGTCATCGAAAGCTTTTGCAGACCACCACGTAAGCAAGCCATTTTAAAGATTTTTAACATAGCCTATGTCTGATGGGAATCAAACATATATCAAGGGGTATTAAAACCACAGCTATTTCTATTAATTCATTATGCTCACTCACAAAAATATTTCACTTGTCACAGTATGTTTACCTACAGTAACTTTTACCTAATGAAAGGGCTGATGTTGTTTTGCAGACAATAAGAGAAAGTTATATTACACAAGGATGTTTGTGAAGCAAATTACATTGTGAATAATAATGTAACATTGACTGTGACACATAAGAAGGTATACAAGATTATATTATTGTTAGGGTATTTCTCCCCCCCCCCCCCCACCCAGAGGACCACCTGCAGTGCTCTTGCGGGCCACCAGTGGTCCACAGACCACCAGCTGGGAATCATTAAGTTAGTATAAAAGAAAAATGTAAACCAGTAGTTCCCAACCTTTTTGGCTAGAGGGCCACAGATAGAATTTTTGCTGCCCTGAAGGGCCACCAGTTTTTGAGCAGTTCCCATCCCCCATTATTTCCCTCCTTCCCATCCCGCCTCCCCCATGAAGCCAGATTGAAGAAGTTCAGCAAGGAAACTGTAGCAGGGAAACTGCAGGTGACTCTAGGCAGTGGCTCCCTTTTGCAGCCAGGGGGATGGGAAATCAGTGATCTCCTCCTGGCTTCAGCAGTGGCCTAGTAACTAGGAGCACAGGCAGAGTACTTGCTCTCTGCTGGAGCCGAATGAGGGGAGTGCTGGTCTTATCCCTCTATGGTTCCAGCAGGGATCCCAGTGCCTAAGCACATGGTGGGGAGGTACTTTGCTGTTGTCCCTGCTACAGCCAGCAGGAAGGGAGACCTGATTTGTCATCCCCTTGGCTGCAGCTAGAGGTGTGCATTGATCTTTTAGCCCCATGGGAGCACACTCTGTCTGGGTCCTTAAGCACCAACTCCCTTCTACACTCTGCAGGAGGGGAGCAGCGAGCCATTTTGAAAGCCCCTGAGGGCCACTTTTGGCCCCCAAGCCACAGGTTCGGAGCCATTGGTGGTAAGCATGTAAGAACAAAATCAGAAATGTTAAAGCACAAAATGAATTACATCTAACAAAGGATGTAAAAGGCACTACAAGAGGTTCTTTGAATGATTTATGAGCAAGAGGAAGATTAAGGAAAGCATAAGTCTTTTGCTTAGCAGAGGAGAACTAATAATAACATCAAGAAGAGTGAGGTTTTGAATACCTGTTTTGCTTCAGTCTTCATTAGAAGGGTAAATTGTGACTAGAAGTGTATCAGGATTAATATCTGCATTGTCAGCAGATCGAGGGATGTTATCATTCCCCTCTATTCAGCACTGGTAAGGCTGCATCTGGAATACTGTGTCCAGTTTTGGGCTCCCCACTACAAAAATGACATGAACAAATTAGAGAGAGTCCAGCGGAGGGCAACAAAAATGATCAAGGAGCTGGAACACAAGCCCTATGAGGAAAGGCTGAAGGAACTAGGCTTATTTAGCCTGCAGATGATAAGACTGAGGGGGGATTTGATAGCAACCTTCAACTACTTGAAAGGATGCTCCGGGGAGGATGGAGCTTGGCTGTTCTCAGTAGTAACAGAGGTTAGAACAAGGAGCAATGGTTTCAAGTTGCAGCTGGGGAGGTTGAGGTTGGATATTAGGAAAAACTTTCTTACTAAGAGGGTGGTAAAGCATTGAAATAGGCTACCTAGGAAGGTGGTGGAATCTTCGTCTTTGGAGGTGTTTAAGGCCCGGCTGGATAAAACTCTAGTTGAAATAATTTAGTGGGAGTGGTCCTGCTTTTTTGGTAGGGGGTTGGACTAGATGACCTCATGAGGTCCCTTCCAACCCTATGATTCTATGATTAACTAAAAGGGTTAAAGAGCACAAATCAGAATAGGGAATGGTCAGTTGAAAGAATATTCAGATAAATTACATATATGGAAATTGATGGCTTGACTAAATTCAGCATAGTACACATAAGGAACTAGCTGAGACATTCGCAGAATAATTAGTACTTTGTCTTTGAGAATTTATGGAGGAGGAGTGAGGTCTCAGATGACCAGAGAAGGAAAAATGTGCTGTCCATTTGAAAAGAGGAACAAAAGGGATTTGGAAGGTATAGCCTGGTCAGACTAACTTTGATACATGGAAAGATAGTGGTCAAATGATTAACCAATCAGTTTGTAAGCACCGAGAAGATAATAGGTGATAAGGAACAGGTAGTATTGTTTTGTCAAGAATAAATCATGCCAAACCTACCTAATTTGCTTCTTTGACTGGGTTGCTGGCATATTGTAGAGGTTCTCAAAAGGGGGTGTGGAATGTGTTTTGGGGAAGGCAGATGCGTCAGAAGTATTAGCGGGGGGGGGCAGGGAGGGGATATACTGTGCGTGTTCAGAACTGGCAGCTGGAGAGAAGTCATTGCTGGCCAAACGCCCAGGGCAAGGCTTTTGATCAGTACAAATACAGAAGGAGGGCATGATGCAAATAAGTTTGAGAACCACTGGTCACCTGAATAGGAAGACTGTTGTAGATGCAATATCTTGATTTTAGTAAGGCTCTTTGACATAGTCTTATGGGACATAAGCAAAGTAGGGAAATGCAGTCAAGATGAACTTACTAATAAAGATGTGTTCACAGCTGGCTGAAAAGACCATACTCAGTAATTTCCAGTGGTTCACTTTCAAACTGGTAGGATGTGTAGTAGGATTCTTGAAGTGTTCTGTCCTAGGTCTAGTATGAATTAACATTTTAATTAATGACTTGCATAATAGAATGATGAGTATACTTATAAAATTTGCAGATTACACCAGTCTGGGAAGGATTGTAACAGTTTTGCAGGACCGTATGTGAATTGAAAATGACCATGACAAATTGGAGAACTGGCATGAAATCAACAAGATTAAATTTAATAAAGATAAGTGCAAAGTGCTATATTTGGGAAGGAAAAGTCAAATGTAGAAGTATAAAATAGGGACTAACTGGCTAGACAGTAGTATTCTAGAAAAGGATAAAAAAAGATAGAAAGTTTAGAAAATCTAACCTCTGTGGAAAGGTTAAAAAACCGGGCATGTTTAACCTGGAGAAAAGAAGGTGGGGTGAGGGAGGATGGGGGAAGAAAGGAATCTGGTAATTTGAGAAATAGGTTAAAGCATTGGTTCCTAATCAGTGGCCTACAGGCCAAAAATGGATTGTGGAGTTGTCAAAGCGGCCTGCTGCAGGGTGAGACTGTCCAAGGACTGAGGTGCAGTGCTTTGCTATGGTGCTAAAAGACCAATGCAGGCTCCTTGCTGTGGCCAAGGGGATGGGAGTAGCTGGGAGCATGGCAAAGCAGTCCTCTTGGGTCCATAATGGTGGGGTCTGTGCAGCAGGCAGCGGAATCGGAGCACACGTTTCCTATCCACTTTTCTGCAAAACGGACCCACTGCCTAGGGATGCAAGGGGAGTGCCCGGGATTACAGGATGCCTGCGATTTCCCTGCTGCAGCCAGGGGGACAGGAGATCAGCAAGGAGGGAGACAACCTCCTTGCTGAACTCCTTTTGTGGCTGCAGTGGGGTTGGGGCTCCTGATGAAGACTAGCGACGCTTCGGAGTTGTAAAAAGAAATATGTGGCCCTAGAGCCAAAAAAGGAGGGAACCACTGTGGCTGTCATAAAGATGGCATTTATTTGTTCTCCTTGTTCACTGAAGATAGGATAAGAAGTAATGGGATAAATCTGCAGCAAGGGAAGTTTGGGTTAGATATTAGGAAAGATTTCTAACTAAAAGAGTAATAAAGTACTGGAATAGACTTCCCAGGAAAGTTGTAGTATCCCTGTTACTGAGGTTTTTTAAGAACAGATTGGTCAAACACTTGTCAGGGATAGTCTATATTTGATGCTGTCTGAGTACATGAGTGATGGACTAGGTCATTCTTCAAGTTCTCTTTCAGTTCTATACTTCTGTGATTCTATATACTACTTGTAACAAAAAGAAAAACAATGAAAAGATCAGTACAGTAGATGGAGATGCCACATGAGAGTGAAATTGGTAAAGCCCCAAACCCAAACGTTCATGATTGTTCATGAATACGCTTTATTTCCCCTTATTTAAAAAATGTTTTTTCCTGAGTAAGTTTTCTGTTGTTCTTTCTTCAGTGAAAATATATTATGGGGTATCTTATGAAAATGGTGATGGTGTAGTGACTTTCTAAATTTCCAAAAGGCTAAAGATAAAGTGCATTCTTTTGTTTAAAAAAATCTGAACATTTTAGAATTAAGATGTTTCAGTTATAAATTTATTGTATTAGGCAGGTCTGGTGGGATGTGGAGGTTAAGTGAAGATTATAGACTCCATTAAAGCTATTAATTAACTAGATATTATTGATAATGTGGTCAGAATGTCCAGACAAATTCTGAATCTCCTTATGTGTGATGTGCAATAGGAGTTAGATTACCTATCTGAGAGGTGAATTCTCTGAGATAACCTCTGTCTTTTGTTTTGTTAAGCCTTTCCATGTGTTAATGCACAAACCCAAACAAGCATATATGTCTTTGATACTAGACCTATTAGTTTGTAATCTCAAGATTCTTTCCTTACACAACTTTTTTTTATTTGCTTTGCTTTGTTGGTAGGAGACATACACAGAGATAGCTGGAATGCAGAGGTTTGGGGCCTTTTATATGGATTACCTGTACACAATGGAAAACACCAGTTGCAAAGGTACTCCTTTCTTTGTTTTGCCCTCCCTTGAATAACAGAAAGCAGAGAGTTTTTGAGAGCCCCCTGGTCCTTGACCGGCTGTCCTCTACTTTACCTTAGATTTATCTTTGGGTTGCTTGTTGGAATGGTTTAATCTATACTGACACATTTTAGTTTTCTTAAGTTCTTGGAATTCTAAACTGTTTTTTCTCATAGGTGATTGGAAAGATTTTTCTTTATAAGCAGCAGCTAACCTTAAACTAGCTTTTGTATGTACTAGATTGAATTTCATCTCACATGTCATATTTGAATGACTTTGGTAAACAAAAACCCCTGAGATTGTTTAAAATTTTGAGAAATAATTTTAATTTTAGAGTACGTTTTCTGTGCTTTCTTTTCATTTCATAGTTAGTTGATTTCTGTGATAAGTTCTTTATTTCAAATGAATTAATCTGTTTTTGTTGCTTGTTTTCTATTTGATGTCTTACAACCATGTCACATTTTTTTAGGGGAAAAAATTAAGTTACAATACCTAAATAAATAATAAGCAAATTTTTTGGGGCAGGGGGATGGGGGGGGCTTAGAAAGTGCACAGAAGATGGTAGAGGAAATATTATTCTAATTATGTAAATTTTGAGGATTTATGAGAAATAATGGCTCAAACCAAGTGTGTATATATATAGATGTCTGCACTAATTATCATCTATTTTTGAGTTTTCTAATTTTGACAGCGTCTGGTGCTATTAGAAAGGTAGTTATTGCCACATAAGGCTAATTAATGCTTCAACATGTAGCAGTTTTTACACTATAATCTTGCCGTAAGTAACTGAAGGTCATATTCTCTGAAAGAATATCATACAGAGCTGCTATTCCATAGTTCCGTCCCCTAGTTGTGGACCTCTTTCTTTCCCACCTGCATGTAAAATGAAAGAATATCATTGCTGTAGGGATTCTAGTGGCACCTACAAATTCTCCTGGTAAAGGCGCTTCAAGGATAGGATGGGGGGGGGGGGCACATATTCTGTATGCAGCAGCCCAAGGCAAACGGTCTGTATGAGAGAGGTCTTTTCACGTAAACTTATTGGAGGTCAGAGCAGTCTGAATGGCATGCTGCAACTGACACCTTTGTGAAGTACGATGCTATAGACAAGTACCCTAAAATGGACACTTCAGTGGGCCTAGCAGTACTGGGAGCCATGCCCTCGATAGCCACTGAAGTTCCTGCCTCCTCTCGTGGTAACTGCTCGGTAGTCACCTAAAGTGGAACAGTCGGGAACACTTCTCAAAGAAGAAATGAAGGTTATTTACCTTTTTGCAGTGGCCAGGGTTCTCTGAGATGCATGTCCCTGACATGCTCCATCACCTGCCCTCCTCCCCTCTACTTCAAAGATGCTGTATCTCAGGGGTCTCTGTGATGGAGAAAGAACTGAGGAACATGGTGGAGGGGCACACATGTCAGCAGTGATGCAAAAGATGCCTCAGTCTGTGCTGGCGCCCCATCTCCCCCATCCCTGATGGAGCACTGCTGTGCAGAAAAATCTGCAAGTCATGGTGCACGGTGCGACCAAGCACCTAAGGTGGAGCATGTCGGGGACACTCATCTTGAAGAACCTTGGCTACTGCGCAGAGGTGAGTAACCGTCATATCCTCTCAGATCTGTGATTAATTAGTTTAAAATCTTAATTGTCGGTACTTGTAGAGAGTTTAGTCTTATTCTTAGTAGTAGTAAAGATAGTTTTTGATGGAACCAAAAAAAGAAACCTTGTTTCAAAAGATACGCATCCTGTCTGGTGATGTTTCTAGCATCCATACTACATCTGGTGCACCAGATTTGGTACACATGCTGGGTTCTGGGGCTGGGCACTCAGCCTGCAAGTGCTCAATTCATGTCGTCATCTGTCTAAAGCCAGTCCTCTTGATAGTGATATCAAGTAGCTGTCAATAGTTAGTGCTTGATGGCGTCAGTTTCTGTTAAGAGAACCAATTCAACAAATCTTTGTATGGGAATAGGACTTCTCTGAATGTATGCATAGATGAGGTTCAACTCTGAGACATGAAAAGCACTGATCTGATAGATTCTGTGAGCCCTGATAAGTCTTCTATAACACAGACTGCATTTTGTTGGAAAAGGAAGAACTAGTGGAATTGAAAGCCAGAACCAGATCTAGATTCTGCCTGTAGTTGAGTGAACTTTATCACCTTTAGAAGATGTTTTGGTTTTTTGTGGGTTAGTGGACCACATGGGAAACATGCCAGATACTCCTTCACTTTCCATTAATGAATCACCTCTCCCAATTCTTTTTTATTGTGGGAGCAGCAACTTCCAAAGTATTATACTTCATTTATTAGAGGGATTGTACCAACTTGCAGAAGCAGACTGGAATATTTTTTTTTATCAGCCTTTATGAAAAAAGGCTGATAAATTGTATCAGTTCTACTTTGAGTTGTGTCCCTGTGGTTGCTCCACCTTGGGTGTTGGCGCCTCCACATGACACGGCTTGGAGAAGCTGCTAGCAGTGCTTGTCTGGGTTGCATGGGCAGTGAGAGACAGGCTCGTGCTGGCTTTGACACCCTCTTGCTGTGCACATGACCTGAGCCCCATCAGTTTTTTTTTTTTTTTTTTTTTTTTTTTTTGACTATCCATGGACTTGGGTGGAGCTCTAACTTCTCAGCTTGTTTCCCTTTTCCATCTAGTTCATAGTTTTCCCTTATCCCAGTTATAGCTTTCCTCATCTTATTCTATTCTCCCCAGCTGTGTGTACTTAACTTAAAAGCTCTCCGCCGTTCCCTTGTTATTATGCATGCCAGTGTCTGATGATTGTGCAGTATGTATTGAAAGTCAGGGTGAGAGGCACATTTCTTCTAAATGCCATCATTGCCAGAATTTAAGCTCTAGGGTGTGAAAAGGCAGAAGCCTTTGTCTCAAGTTACTAATGATGTAATGCTTTTTCTGGCTGGCCTCAGACTGTAGACAAGCAGCTCCCTGGGACCACTCTGAGAGGCACCTTAGTCCGCTGTACTCCACTGCCAGGGGGAGGAGATTGCCATCACCAATTCCTGATTCTCATACTAAAGAGGCTTCAGATTCCTCTAGTACCTTGGTGTCAGAATCCCTCGAAAGGTCCTCATCTTCACTTTTGGACCACAGGGTGTAAAGGTGCCTCTGTCTTCTGGGGCACAGGCTACTAAGTTGTCAAAAACCGCCTTGACTATGGTACGACCTCCATCACTGGCACCTAAGAAATCATTATTGGCACCATCGTCCTCGGCACCTCATCTGCAGATGGCACAGACAGACTCCCTTATAGCAGCATCCATTTCTGTGCTGTTGACTCCATCTGCACTGACAACGTTGTCAACATCTGCTACCATTCCATCTGCACTGCACTATGCAGTTCAACTACTTGCACCTTTGCCACTGAGTCAGCCTGAAGACCATACACACTGTGCAAGCCTTTTCAAAGTGTTTGACAAAGTGAGATTTTCTCCCATGAAAGCTCATGTGATAAATAAATCTGTTAGTCTTTAAGTGCCACAAGACTCCATGTTTTTTTTGCTTTACTAGACTAACACAGCTGCCCCTTTGGAACCTGGCTAAACACCAGAATGTGTTAGAGGATTCACATTTACCTCTTCTTCCTACCTCTCACCAGAGTATCTGTACCAGTGACTCTCCACCTAGACATCCGTATTCTGCTACCATCTCTCCAGTTCCTTTTTGCAGTGACGATGAGGATGCAGATGAACATTGGGCCACCTTTTCTCTGCAACCTCTGTTTCCACAGCCTAGAGATCGCAGACCACAGATAATACCAATCTACCTACCATACTGTTGGTACCCTCCTCCTTGGTACGGTCATCCCTCTCCATACCATCATCAGTGGCTATCATTGGATGCCTGGTCCCAGTATTCAACTTCTTCACCCAGGTCCTTGATCTCACAGCATGATAGGCCACCATCTCAATCACTCCCCCCACAGGCCCAATATCTTCAGGGCGTTGTTGAGGAGGTTGAAAACCCGGAGTCACCCACCTCACAACTCATCCTCATCCCTGGATGAGGCCCTTATTCCTTCTCCTTCTGCCATGGTCGATGACCTGTTTCTCAGGGTGGCAGATTCACTAGAAATATCTATGAAAGACATTCCTGAATCTAAACACACACTCTTGCGTATCCTCCAAACCCAGTCATCTACTCATGTTGCTATGCCCATGAATGCAGCTCTTATGGATGGCCACAGATATCTGAGAAACCACTGTCTCCATTCCTCCAACATCTAGGAAAGCTGACAAGAAATACCATGTAACAAACAAGGACTCCGAATATCTATTCAGCCACCCGCCACCTAACTCCTTAGTTGTGGAGGTGGCGAACCAATGCCATAAGCAACTCTTGTTCAACTCCTCACAACAAAGAACATAAAAAGATGTATCTTTTGGGTAGAAAGGTCTATGTCTCATCCACATTCCAACTCCATGTGGCAAGCTGTTTGGCTTTACTTGCCAGTTATGACCACAGCAATGAAATGAGCAGATTTTATTGAGTTTGTAATGACAAGAAACATCAGCTCCATGCAGTTATTAAGGAGGGTCAACTCGTTTCCAGAAATCTACTCCAAACTGTTCTTGATGTTGCTGATACGGCTGCTTGCTTGATTGCTACTGGGGTCATTCTTCTTAGATGTTCCTGGCTCTATTCAGCTGATCTCCCAAAGCAACTGTCGAAGACTTGCCCTTTGAAAAGAAGTTGTTTTTGGATAAGACTGATGAGATCATGTACGGATCCAAGAACAGAAATTCTAGACTCCAAGAACATTTCAGAATCCTGGACCTGTTATCTCATTCATAACCCTCTTTCTAGCTTTTCCACCAATGGCTTTCTCCCCTTCAATTAGCACTAACATGTTGTAACTCCCCTCCCCCCATCTCTACTCCTAGCTACGATCATTATTCTTACCTTTGGTTTTGGATTCTGCTTGACCCTGGCAGCAAGCTCCAGATTTCTCTCCAAATCGGAAGCTGCTTGCTTCCCCAAGCAGCTTCCTTGGCAGGCCTGGCAGCTTTCCCTAGTCCCACAACCGAATACCTTCCCTGCGTGCCCTGGTCGGCTTCCCCAAGTGCCCTGGGCACCCTTTCCCCTTGGTCTCCATCTCCACTCCATCACGGTACTCACCTAGCCGCCAGAGCTGCTCCCACATTGACCATGTTCCTCACTGCTGCTATTCTTCCAGCCAGCAGGAAGCTGTGCTGGGAAGTTTAAAATCTCCCACCCTGAGCATGTGCAGGTTGAGAGATTTTAAACTCCCTGGAACAGCTCCCTGCTGGCTGGAAGAATGTGTTTTTTGGGGCTGGTGAGGAGCTGCAGCTGCGGGCCCTGTGCAGCTGGCAATGAGGTGTGTGCCGGGGAATCAGGGCTGCCCGCAGCTTATGGGGAACAGTGCTTTTTACCATACAATTGGTAGCCCTCGCCTTGGTAAAGATCTCCTTCCTCATATCAACATCACTGGCCAACCTGGCATACTTAGTCTCACTATTCTGTAACTTCCTTCAGGCTGCCTACTTCTCAGCAGTACAGGCTTCCACTTGATGCCCTTCCTCCACCAGTGCATGAGACTCAAGAGGAGGACGATGATGTAGAGGACCGTATACCTAGGTCTGCTCATCACAGCTCATCTTCATCTCCTGATAAACCCATCATCCCTTTCCATCTCGTAGCTGATGACTTCTGCAAGTTTCAGGGTCTATTCTGCTGAGTAACAGAATTGCTCAAAATATCATTGCAGGATGTGCCTGAGTGTCAGCATGAACTTCTAAAGATAATCCATATCACCCTTCCCACGGACAATGCTGTCACAGATCTGGCTAATGACATTTAGCAACCCCCCACCACTATTCCTCTCACTTCCAGGAAAGTGAACATCCCAGTAAAGGTTTGGAGTATCTCTTTAACTACCTGCCACCCAACTCTTTAGTTGTAGGGACAGCGAACCAACACCATAATCAACAATTTATAAGTGATCAACACCACATGAAAAGGAGGACAAAAAAATGGATCTGTGAAGGAAAAAAGTTTATGCTTCTCCCACCCTCCAATTGAGTGGCTAATTTCTCCAAGTTACTTGCCAACTATGACCCCAACTACTACTTTAAGTTAGATAATTTTATTGATTGCATAATGGAGGAAAAGAAACATCAGTTTTGTGCAATGATTAAAGAAGGACAGTTAATCTTAAGAATTGTCTTGATGTCGCCGACATAGCAGCATGCACGATAGCCACAGAAATTATACTGCATAGGTGTTCCTGGCTACATGCCGCAGATCTTCCAAAGCAAAAGCAGGCAACCATTGAAGTTTGGCCCTTTGAAAAGAAAAAGTTATTCTGTGATAAGACTGATGAGATTATGTATAGCTCCAAAGATTCATGAGACACCCTTCAGACTTTTGGTATATGTTCTACCACTATGCGTTGAAGAACACACCATTAGTAACCTTACAATTCAAGGTGCCAGTTTCAGCCTCAAACCAAGCCTCAATATAGCCATCAGGAACAGCTGACAGATAACAGACCAAGCATGCAGTATTGCAGACAGCCTTCTATTCAACCTTCCACATCTCAGGCGCCTTCTTCTAGACCTAAATTTTGAGGTTACAGTCAAGGGCTTGCATATTTTCCCTCCAATACATGAGACATTTACACCTTCAACCTACAATTGTGTAATTTAGACAGCCTCCCAAGTCTGCCTAAATTATCTGAGGCTGATCTTGGCTTGCAAAAACATGGCCTAAAACCATCTTAATGGTGGCTCTTACCCCTAACCGCCAGCTGGTCTGCTTTTATATATTGCATAGCACACAATGTTACTCTTAGTTTGCTCAACATGTAAAAGGAACAAAATTTCTAAAAAAATATAGATTAACTCTGTGTTAACAGAAATGTTCCATTTACTTTTATTATATTTCCTATGTATTTTTTCCTAAAAATATATGTGGAGTCATAAGAACTATATAAAATAATAGAGAAAGTTAATATTTTGGCATTCCAAATTGTCACCATTCATTTTACTGACTAAAAAAACCCCACACTTTTCTTTAGTTTCTGGAAATCAGCAAGATCTTTCTTCAGCAAAGAGTGAAGATTTTGTAAATGTGCAAGAGACATCTACAAAAAGTATCATTGTGGGTCCACTTAATCTTCGATTGGATAGTAGTGCGATACATAGGATCATGAAAATGATAGTTTGTGCTGTGGAACATGAATATGAGCCATATAACAAGCCCAAATCAGGTATGCTGCTTGCTTAATTATAATTTTTTTGTTATTAATTATAATAGACAAGCTTAGCACTGCTGAACAGTGCAAACTGCAAATACTGGAAGTGGAGGTGCAGAGAGGAAATTTAATCTCTGACTGTATCTTCACAGGAATTGCACCAGCAAAAGTTAGAGGGAGGGTAAAGTGGGTCAGCATATGCCCTGGCAACCCTAGCTATGCCCTTTTCTGGCTAGCACGGAGCACTTTATGGCTATGCTGTTCACTTACAAGTCCCCTAGTGGATGGAGGCTTTATGTCATCACACTCCTGAATGTACTTTCTCCTCTAAAATCCCACAGAATATAGTAAATCCTTAATGTGGGTTAATGTGTGTGAAATAATGGGATTAAACTGAAAAATTGAATGGATATTGTTTATGGCCAGGAAGCAAGATTAACATTTAAATAAGATAGAGTGCTATGGATTATTCACTCTACCAAGTGTGGAATTCCAAGTGAGGAAAAGAATTCATTACTATATATGCCGTTAGGTATCCTAATGTACCAGGGATAATATTCCCTCATGTAGAGAGCTGCATAAAGATAAAGAAATTGCATCTCAGTTTTACTAATCTTCAAAAAAACAAAACAAAACAAAATGTAACCAAAACCCATAAACCGCCCACAAAAATACTGGATTAGCTACTGTAGAAAGTATTTATAGATAATTCTGGGCCTGTCTGCCTTATATCAGTCCTGGACGAGATAATGCAGTAGCTGATATAGGATTTGATTAATAAAGAATTAAAGGAGGGTAATGCAATTACTTCAAATGAACATGGGTATAATGGGAAATAGATCCTATTGAACTAACATCGTTTTGATGAGATTACAAAATTGTTTGATAAGATGAACATTGTATATGTAAAATACTTAGATTTTGATAAGGCATTTGACTTGAAACTAGAATGTTTTGATTAAAAATAGAATGATATAAAATTAATATAGCACAAATTAAATGGATTTAAAACTGGCTAACTGATATATTTCAAAGTGTAAGCCGTGAAAGGCAAATCATCTAGTGCAGTGGTTCTTAACCCTTTGAGGGTCGCAAAACTGTTGGCAGCATACTACGACTCTGTAGTACAGAAAGGACCAATGTCCACGCCCTCCAGGCCCAATCCCGCCATCTTCTGAGCTCTCTTTGAAACACTTACTGCTGTTGTTGAGAACCACTGATTTAGCAGATCTGTTTCTGGTGGGTGGTACAGGAATCAGTTCTTGGCCATATGCTGGTGAACATTTTTCTATGAATGACCTGGAAGAAACTATAAATAATCACTTATAAAGTTTGTAGCTGAGACAAAATTGAGACGTAAGAAATAAAAGAGAGAACATGCCACTGATTCAGAGTTATCTGAGCTGTTTGGTAATCTTGGTGCTCTAGTGATATGTGTTTTAATATAGCTAAATATAAATGTATACATCTAGGAACAAGCAGTGTAAGCTATATTTACAAGATGGAAGACTCTACCATGGGAAAGAAAGATTTTGAAAAAGGTTTGGGGGTTGTGGTGAACAATCAGGTGAGCATGAGTTCACTGTGCAGCACTGGAGCTAAAGGCACTAATGCGAACCTGGGATACATACACCAGGGGAATCTTGAGTAGGAGTAGAGAGATTATTTTTCCTCTATGTTTGACACTGGTGCAGCTATTTTTGCAGACTATCCTGTTCTGGTGCCTGCAATTTGAGAATAATGTTGATAAATTGGAGACAGTACAGAGAAGAGCCAAAAGAATGATTAAAAGATTAGGACTCATGCCTCGTAGTGAAAGACTCAGAGAGCTAACTCTGTTTAGCTTAACAAAGAAAAGGTGAAGGGGTGACCTATAGTCTTCAAGTATCTGCTTGAGGAATAGATGTTTAATAATGGGTTCTTCAAGCAGAGAAAGAGAAAGATGTAACTTGATCCAGTGACTGAAAGCTGAAGCTGGACAAATTCAAATTACAAGTAAAGCATACATTTTTAACAGTGAGAGTAATTTACCATTGGAACAATTTACTAAAGGTTGTGGCGACTTCACCATCACTGGCAATTTTTAAATGAAGATTAGATGGTTGTCTAAAACCTATGCTGCCTGAATTATTTTTATGAAGTTCTGTGGTCTGTGTTATACAGGGTAGAAGACTGGTCCTTTCTAGCCTAAAGCTCTGTGAATTTTAAGATTATTCATTTCCATATTTTAATGATATGTTCAATTTATATATGTAATCCTGATTGATTTTTAGATATTGTGGAAAGAAATAGAAATATGCCAAGCTCAGAAGAAGTAGCATCTTTGGAGGAATACATTCCTACTCGACTCACGAGCTTTACAATTCTTAAGTGCACTGTTACAATTTCTATGGCTGAATTCAATTTATTGGGTCATTTGCTGCCTGTAATCATGGGACAGAAGGTATGATGTTTTTATCTATGATAAAATTTATATATGATTTTGCAGTGTGTGTGCATATATATATATAGGTATGTTATAAAATAACCTAAAATTATTGTACATTAGGGTTGCATATTTAAGCATTCATTGTCATGGTTACAGAGCTAGCTGCATCTGCATCCACTTTTTTCACTCTCTCTCTCAGAGCACTCACTCAAGACCTATGCTTATGTTTTTAGATTCTTCATTTTTTATACCAAGCACTTGGGTACAGAACTGTATGTGTCTACCAGTCTTACCAAGTAGGTTTACTAGCTGTTGGTCTTCCTTTCAGGATTTTGTGACCAGTAGTGTGTTCAGTAGCCAAACAACCTTTTAAAAAAAACAAAGTTTCATTGATCATAGCTGTAGAAACAACTTCCAAAGGGGTAGCTGTGTTAGTTTAATTCAGAAAAAGAAACAAGGAGTCGGGTGTCCTTTTTAAAGACTAACAAACTGTAGCCAATCTATATGTGTGTCTATTTTACCATCCTTTGATAGTACCCTCAGCTGGCCTAGCTTCTTCAGCCAAGCAAGTGGGTGCCTATTTCTGTTTGCTCTCCCAGAACAACTTCTAAATAGTCAGTGCTTCTGTCTGTTGAGTGCCTTTAAATTGCTGTTGTCCTTTGTTCTTGTCAGTTCCTGGGCTTTGGTCCTTGTCACTAAATCCCAGATTGGAAATCGACTGGATTCAGGCGGTAGAATTTTCAAAACTAATTAGGAATCCTGTGGCACTTACAGACTAACAAAATTTTTGCAAGTTCCCCCATCTTCAAAGTGTCTGAAGTAGGATTTTCTCCCACAAAAGCTCGTGTGATAAATACATTTGTTAGTCTGTAAGTGCCACAGGACTCCTTGTTTTGTTTGCTGAATTAGACTAACAGGGCTACCCCCTTGGAACTTCAAAACTAATTGTTTGGGTGTTGTCTTTTAACAGCTGTTGTGTTTAGTACAGGTTGACCTATCTTGAGCCACTATTTGCTCCCCCTTTGCTTTTCCTTACAACTTATTAAACCAAAGTATATATTCATACAGTAAACACCCCAATAACCAGGCCAAAATACAGTATTTATAGATTATTACAGAGCAACTCTACTCAGGTCAAATTTATATGCTAAGAGACACCAGATTTAAATTTACCTGTGCGTATTTTTTAATCTCCTTTTACCGTATACATGTGACCTCCTGAGGTCCTCTCCAGCAGTAATATTCTATGACGCTATGATTATTGCATCACAGAAATCTGCTGGGGCTCCAGTGGTTGGGTATCCACATTGTGCTGTTTATGTTCTCTCTACCAACTCTTCTTCGGTTCTGTACAGCAATACTAATCACAATGTCTCTTGTGTTCCCATTCCTCTCCCAGGGCTCAAAGAAGAGAGAGGTCTCCCTTACTTGAGAGTCCTGTGCTGCTGGGCTTAGCTAGCCCCACTCTTCTCTCTTCATTTTCTTCCTGCACCTTATATTATTAGTCCTTTAGCTGATGGGCTAATTAATCTTTTAGTTCATCCCATTTGCTGTCCTGATTAGCTAATTACATCTAATTCCCCAATATGATCTCTTTTGCAAAGCTAATTTGTATGAGAATGATCAGAAGTGCTGGTTCACTTGCTAGCTACCTGCATTTTGTTACAAGGGTTAATAACACATTCTTATTGAAGATTTGGAGAACAAAATTTCAGAGAGATATAGGCCACAGTTTAATGATAGCATTGCAGATTTTTGGATGTCTTACTAAATGGGTGCCCAAACTGAGATTATTAGGGCCTGATTTTTTTTCCCCCAGTATTCTGAGCAGTTCAGTTCTTAGCGTGCAGAATATCTGCAAATCAGACCTTAGGCGTCTTACATTGTACATCCTGAAAAAGAGGAATAAACACCTTGTGGCTATTTTTCAAAATTCTGGTTTAAATGACTTCTGAAAATTCTGGTTTAAATGACTTCTCAAACATCATACAGGAAGTCTTTGCCAGAGTTTAGGGGTGGAACCCAATACTCACAGGTTTCATTCAGCACCTTAATCACAAAGACATCTTTCCTTCTCCTGAAGACCCTTTCATCATTCGTTATGCACTTTAGAAACATGTGATAAATAAATTTTTTAGTTAAGTGCCACAGGACTCCTTGCTTATTTTTTTAGAAACATTGTCAGCCAACAAAGCAAATGTTTTCTTAACAGCTGCGTTGTTGTTTACTAAATCTTCCATATTCACTGCTGTGCTACCCTGTATACTAAATAAGATGAGGAATTTTTTCCTTGGAAAAATTTTGTGGTGATGTAATTAAAGATAGTTTCATGAAACAAACAGAAGGAGGCATGCAGCTTTCATTCTGTTATTTTCTAGCTTTTGAGTGTTTGCCTTTCCACCTTATGAAGTTTAACTTTATTTTTCTGTGTCATTTCTTAAGTGATTTCAGGAAGAAAACAGAAAGGAATCAAAGAAATTCTGTCATGTTCAATTGTTATTACTCCCCACAAGCATTGTTAGCAGAAGTTTAACCCTGGAAGTTAAGGCTCACCATATAGGCCTCCTTCATTCCTTCTCTCTGAAAGAGCAAGCAGCACTAACAGGCTGTTATCCTCTATCTAATGGGCCAGTGGTGATGGGAAATATGGTCAGGGATAGTGACTGTAAGCAAGGGTAGTGGAGAGAGAAAGATCAGATGAGAGGATGCGGAGGAGGAAGGTGAGACTTGCTGGGAAGGAGAAGTGAGCTGGGAACTTGGTAGGGTTGCATAATGTGGCTAGGTGTTGCAGCAGAGGGAAGACTGTGAGGGGAAACATTGAGGAGTGGAAATTGGGATAGGTTCTCTTAGGAGAACAGGACTGATATGAAGAGTTGAAATGCCATAGAGACAAGACAGGGAGAGGTTGAGAGGAGATTGGGCATGTGAGATTGGTTCTGTACTCAGTAGAACATCCTGTCCATCAGAGCCTGGGAATCCAAAATTACTGAGTCTCACCATTCCTCTGCTTTCAGCAAATATCTGTGAAACCTGCTGATAACTTGTGTCTCATGTTCAGCTAGTGCTGTTCTACACTTAGAGTAAGAACATTATTGCTTTTGGTTATTCAGTTAGCTCAAGTTTCAGTGATGTATTGTAGCTCTCAGGGCTCAAACCCTTCTTGATGACCCATGTGTGTTTCAGTATATTTCCATATGATAGAGTGTTGTTTTTTCAGTTTCCTTTTGTAAAAACCAGTGATGATGCATGTATGTGCATGTGCACACATGAAACCCCTGTTAAATTTACAGTTTTTAGGTGCTGTTTTGTTCTGCATAGGTTTTGTACTACTCATCACTGTGATGTCTCAGTGCCTTCCTTTATTTCCTTAAGCCACATGCATACATATGTCTCACATTATTTTCTCATCTTCTCCTCAGAGGGAGAGGAATGTGCAGTATATTGTCCTGTTTTGGTAGTTTTATTTTAATTGAATTTTTAAATTATTTTTTTAATAAGATGAACTGTTGGTGTGTGTTTGTGTTGGAAAAGATGAGATTCTCCTTCAAGTGTTTGCTCAAATCCATTTCAGTTAGGTGTGCATGTGCCTTGCGCACAGCCGCTGGAAAACTTTTCCTTAGCAATCCCGTAGGGTCAACTGTGGAGCCCCTTGGAGTCATGTGTCTATAACCCTCCTTATACGGGCTCAGCAACCCTCCTTGCCAGTTCTTCTTACCACCTGTGACTGCTGGTCAGAATCCATTATCTCTTCCTTGGCAAGAATTCTCTCTCTCGTGATCTAGATGGTCTTTCTTTTGTAAATAGTTCAATTGGTGTTACGTGTTAGTAGTTATTGTAGGTAGTAGTTCTTAAGGTCATTCCCCCCAGGGATTGTTATTTTTCCTGTCAGGGACCAAAGTTTGCTTCGGTCCCTGGGATTTAAGCTGTCCGTGGAGTGTAAGAAGCCCATGCCAAAGAGCAGTCTGCATTCCACTTGCTTAAAGTCTCTAGGGAAGGCTCACCGAAGGAAGAGGTACAAAATTGTAAGAGTTTTTGCCTCCATACTCATAAGGACAGGAGTCAGAAGCTAAAATTCCTTCTCATGCAGGTGGCACTCAGACCATTTTTGAGCCTGTTGGACCCAACTACAAGTATGGCATTGGCAAAGAGCACTCTTGTCCCGATGTGTGAACTGGTGCTAGGAAAGGACTCTGGGTCAAACGACTCTCAGCACTAGAAACCACCACCACTGAAGGCAATGACCCTGCACTGTTCCCATTCTCTGGTGCCAAAGAAAAAGCACAAGACTGATGGAGGTCATTTGCCCACCTTAATGACAGGCCGTAAAGAATTTAGAGCTGTGTGACCCACATTTGGCCACATAAGCACTGCCTTTTAATTGGCACTGCTGCTGACCCCGACCCCAGAAAGGAGCATGTTGAGTTTGGCACTGGCCACTTCCCCACTCATGGGATTAGAGGAAGAGGAGGAGATATTCAGTCTCCTTCCACATCAGAGGCTTTTGAAGCTTCCAGGAAACTCTTTGAGAGTACAGTGCCACAGCATTCTCTGAAGCCCAGTCTCCAGTACATATCACCAGGTATCATGCAGAATGGTATCATCAAAGGGCAAATCAACACTCCTTCCCCAGCTTCTTACCCCTCAGCACTGGGCACCAGCACTGAGGGCCATGGCACCACCTTGCTCACCAAGGAGCAGTTTGCTGTCAGATCAGAGGCTGAGGCAGTAGGCTTATGAAGGAGCTGGTACCAAAATGGGAGTCAGCGTAGAGGCCTGCAGGGACCTGAGCCTTTTCTGGTGCGATGATTATTGCAAAGGCAAAATCAGAATCAATGGCCTATTTGGATCTCCTTAGTCTATCACCAGAGACAACGGTCCCAATCTACTTACTCATTTTTGGTAACTTCTGGGAGCAGGGTTCACCTTGCTGAGTCTGAGATAGAGACCTTGCTATGACGGAGGCATGGAACAGGACTTGGACTTGAGCCATGTTACTGGTGCAGGGGAGCACATGCCAGCACTGAGACTGAAGTTACTGGCACTGTAGAGGAGGAGATCTACCAGCCAGTACTGCTGGATGTACTGGACACCAACACATGAAAATCATCAGCGAAGGGAGTTCTCATTCTCCTTTCCAGATGAGGCAGTGGCAGGGACTGCCACAGCACTGGCAACAAAGGACAGCAGTGTATATCAAGACATCTTTAGATGGTTGGCTCATAGGTTTTGGATCCAAGTTGAAAAGTGGAATTTTCTTTCATGAAAGCTCATACTATAAATACATTTGTTAGTCCTTAAGTGCTGCAGGACTTCTTGTTTGTTCAAGTGGAAAAGGTCACTGATGGCACTCTCGATCCAATAACAGCCATCCTGACCCTGTCAGGCCCCTCACAGGTAGCCTTGCCATTGATAGAGACTTTCTGACAAACCATGAAGTCTGTTTGGCAGACCCCATCATCAGTGCCCCCTACAGTTAAAAAGGTTAATACTTTATTCCATCCAAGGGATAAAAGTACTTGTAAACTCATCCCTCTCTGGGATCACTAGTTGTGACAGCAGCCAATGGAGGGAGAGACAGGGAGGTCAGTGCCCAACTCCAAAAGCTTAAGAAGGCCTTAAAAAATGGACATGTTCGGCAGTAGGTGTATTCCACTGGAGGCCTGAGCTTAGAATAGCTAACCAACAAGCTGTGCTAAGCTGTACACCTATAACATCTGGGATTCCATGCAAAAATTTGCGGCATCCATACCATCTGACTCCAGAAAGGAATTTGTTTCCCTGACAGAGAGAGAAAAATGAGCTGTGAAAGCTTCTTTACCAGGTGTTCTAGACATAGCTGACACAGCAGTCTGTACTATGGCTTCAGGAGTGTCCATGAGGCACAGCTCTTGGCTGCAAGCATTAGGCCTTCTTTATGAGTTCTGAGAAACAGTTCAGGGCCTACTATGTGGGGGCCAATCACTGTTCTTGGAGTAGACAGACTCAAAGTTTCATATATTAGAAGAGTCTAGGGTTACTCTTAAATCCCTGGGTATGTATACGCTGGCCTCTCAAAGAAGATACTTCAGACATCAGCCCCTTGTTTTTATCAACACCACCAGATGCAGGACTCGGGGTGCAGGAGGTCGAGGAATAATAAACAGTTGTACCAAAACCAGCAATAGAAGAAGGTCGTATTCTTCATCAAATAGAAGTGAGGGCACCCTGAAACAACCTCGGGCCCAAAGCAAAATTTTTGAGAATATGCTTGAGGACAGAATACCATTAACTCTAGATTCGTCACCCCATTTGTTTTTGAGCCAACTATCCCATTTCTACCTTGTGTGTTCAAAATTCCGTTGGACAGCTACTCATGGTGGAACTGGGATACCCTGTTCAATTCCTTACTATTCCCTGCCCCTCCCCACCCTGTTTCCCGTCCCTCTGCAGGGACCCCTTCTATGAGCAGCTTCTCCAAGAGGTTCAGCAGTGCCTTGATCTGAGAGCAGCAGAAGAGGTCCCTGCGGAGTTCAAGGGAAATGGCTCTATTCAGAATATTTTCTGATTCCGAAAGCCAAGGATGGTTCAGACCCATTCTGGATCTCAGAAACATAAACATGTTCGTAAAGAAACTGAAGTTTCACTTGGTTTCCCTGCCTTCAATTATCTCCTCCTTAGATCCAGGGAACTAGTATGCTACCCTTGACCTCAGGGATACATATTTCCATGTGTCAATCACTCCAAGACACTGGAGGTTTCTCAGATTCATAGTCGGTGGCAGCCACTTCCATTTTATGGTTCTCCCATTCACACTATCGATCGCCTCCAGAGTTTTTACAAAATGCATGACTGCAGTGGTGGTTTTTCTCAGGAAACAGAGAATCCATATTTTGTATCTGGATGACTGGCTGGTGAAAGGAAGGTCCAGACTTCACGTAGATGCTCACATATGGTTCATAAAACGAATATTTGAGAATCTCGGCCAGATAATAAATACAAAGAAGTCAGTCTTACACTGCCACAGAGGATAAACTTCATAGGAGCGGTCCTGGAATCAACCACTTCCAGAGTATCCTTGCCATAAACTATTATCTCTGTAATAGATGAGTGGACTCATCATCTGATGATCACATTGAGGAGCTGCCTAAATGTTCTAGATCTTTTCACGGCATGCACTCAGGTGGCGTGTTATGCCAGGTCATACCTCAGACCTCTGCAGATATGCCTGGTCGTGGCCTACTGCCATAGTCAAAATAGCTTGGACCAAATGCTGTCAGTATACCACCAGTGATTTTAGATGTGCTCCAGTGGTGAACAAACCAGGACATGATATGCTCTGGAGTCCCCTTCTTGAACCCTCAGCCTACCATGATGCTAGTAACAGATGAATCAGATTTAGATTGGGGAGCTCATCTGGGTCATCTAAGAATTCAAGGCTACTGGCCCAAGCACATCTCTCTGCACACATCAGTGTGAAGGAATCAAGAGAAGTATGTTTGGTATGCAAAGCTTTCAAACATTGTCTGGTAGGGAAACACATTGCTATGAAAACAGACAACACCACAGCAGTGTTTTATACGAACAACAAAGGGAAGGCTTGCCCCTTCCCGCTGTTCAGGGAAACCCTAGATCTGTGGCACTTCTTTATTTTCCATGAGATTCACCTCGAAGCATCATACCTACTAGCAATGCAGAATATCCTAGCAGACTTCCTCATCTGGTCCATAGTGGCTCACATATGATCATTATGATTGGAGATGATAAATGATATCGTCTGGAAGTGGGGGACTCCCCAAGTGAACCTCTTTGTGTCAAAGCCAAGAAGAAGTGCAGAAAGTTCTGCTCCTTCCTAAGGCACTGCCAGAGCTCCTTAGCAGATGCACCCTTCTATACACATTCCCATTGATACAGAGATTTGACAAAAGTAAAAAGGGACAAATCGTCACTGATCCTGGTCACACCAGTGTGGCCGCAACAGTGTGATTTTTCCACACTGATGGATCTTTTAATGGAAACACCTGTCAGTCTTCCAGTGCATCTGAACTTACTTACACAGAATCAAGGTCTTCTATGCCACCCAGACCTCCAATTCCTTCACCTGACAGCCTGGAAGATCCATGGTTAAAACCAATAAGAGCTCTAATGATGTCATCAAGTTAGGGAAATATTAATGGAGAGCAGGAAACCTTCACAAGAACCATATACTTAGCAGAATGGAAAAGGTTTTCCATCAGGTCACACCAGAAGGTGATCTCCCTTACTAGTGTGAATATATACTTCCCCTTGGACTATCTTCTACACCTACATGTGTCCTCTCTGAAAGTCCACCTTGAAGCAATTGCTGCCTCGCGTGACTGGATAGATGGACATTTTGTATTTTCTAACTTTATATTCAGTCAGTTTCTTAAAGGACTTAATAGGAGATTCTCAAAGACTCTCCGTCTAGTGCTATAGTGGAATCTTAGAGGTTTCTAATGAAACCATCCTTTAAGCCACTGCTTACATGCTTCGATTTGTACCTATCATGGAAGGTGACCTTCCTGCTAGCAATCACTTTGGCCAGGAGAGTATCTCAAGTAAGAGCACTGATGTCAGAACCCCCCTATGCATTGTTCTTTAAAGACAAAGTACGTCTTTTCCCACACTTGGCATTTGTTCAAAAGGTGCTTTTATTTTTCCACTTCAATCAATAAATTTTTCTACTGGTTGGTTGGTTGGTTGGTTGGTTTGTTTGTTTTTTTTACCCTAAACCCCATTCCAGTGATTGGGAGTGGAACCTCCACTCTCTTGACGTAAGGAGGGCCCTGGCCTTTAACACTGATAGAACAAGGTCCTTCAGGAAATTCCCACAATTGTTCATAACTGTGGCAAACAGAATTAAGATCTTAGCTGTCTCATCACAAACAATATCATCCTGGATCACGTCATGCATTAAGACGTGCTATGACCTAGCAAAGAGACCAGCACCAGACATGATGGTTTAGTCCACTAAAGCCCAGGCTACTTTAGCAGCCTTTGAAGCTTGGGTCCCTATCCAAGACAACTGCAGGGTGGCAATATGGTCCTCCATCCACCCATTTGTGGTGCACGATGCAGTCACCTGATATGCTATAGAGGATGGATCTGTTGGCAAAGCAGTGTTGAAATCAGTATTTTTATGATCTCTGACCCCACTGCTGGTGAGCTGCTTGGGAATCACCTAATTGGAAGTGACTTGAGCAAGCACCCGAAGGAGAAAGAGAAGACATTTGCTACCCTTCTGTAACTGTCATTCTTTGAGATGTGTTACTTATGTCCATTCCAAACCTTCCCACCTACCCCTCTGTTGGAGGAACTGGTGAGGGATGGGTTGGTGAACCCTTAAAAGGATGGTTATAGACACATGACTTCAAGGGGCTCTACAGCCAACATTGCTTGGGAAAAGTCTTCAAGCTACTGTGTGTGAAGTGCACGCACACCTGATTGGAATATACATGAGCATCACATCTCAAAGAAGGACAGTTACAGAAGATTAGTTATTGTCTTTATAAGAAGTGTGTCTTCCCTTTGGAGTGGAAAGTGGTAAAATTTGTGATGGTGCTTCATTCCCTGGTGAGTTTATTTAATGCTCTAGGACAGAGTTGTCAAATATGTAGCCTGTGGGCCAAATGTGTCCTGTGAATCTCTTTAATTTGGTCTATGACTGCACTCTGTGGGACCACATTCTCTCCCTAAAAGAGGGGGGAAAGAGAGGTTGTGTAGTCTTGCATACCCAGTGCTCTGCAGTTCCGTGAGTGTCACATCCTGTGTCATCAGGAAGCACTGGGTATGTGAGACTGCCCTCTGAGAGACCACACACTCTCCCTAAAAGAGTGTGTGGTATTGTGAAGTGCAGTTGCACCTACATGGAACTTCGTGATGCCATGAAAGTACTGTAGCATTTCAATTTATGATATGTACAGTCAACTTGAAGTACAGTTGAGTCAAATCTGGCTCGCCATAGAGAATGAATTTGACACCTCTGCTCTAGGGCTACCTCTGGAGAAAGTTCTGTCTTTCACCCAAATGAGCTTTACTCTCACTGTTGAGAATTCCATTGTGCCAGAGAAATGTATTTATTAACCATGATCTTTGTGCTGGACCTTTAGATATCCTTTGTCCTGGACCTAGGTATCCTAGGCTTAGACCTTTTATTGATATGAGGAGAAGGTCCAGACCTTGAAGTTGATTTGAAGTTCTGTTGGAAGCCATTGCAGAGAGTGGAAGTCAGGTGTAATACAACTGTGGTAGCCTAGGTTGCTTATGAGATGCCCTGCAGAGTTCTGTACTAGATGCAGTTCCCTAAGTGCTGAAGATCTCATGCACAGATATGTCATTGTTGTAATCCAACTGAGAGGTGACAAAGCTATGAATGGTTGAGGCCAGCTCTTGATGGAATGGAGTCTCTTAGTCAGCTGGAGATGGTAGAAAGCATAACTTGTAGCTGTTGCTATGTGAGGTTGTAAAATGAAGCACACAAAAATCAGGAGGTATTAGAAAAAAAGTTCCTTGGGCATCTTGTGAATGCAAGTGTAGTAGAAAATAAGAACTCAAGACATAAGACTAGTGTAACATGCCAAAGATGAGGCCTGAGATCTAGAAAACTAGGCAAGGATACAAGACAATGTATGGTCAAGGATGTGCAAAATCACAATAACC
The DNA here is from genome assembly GCA_007922195.1 of Podocnemis expansa. Taxonomy (NCBI): domain Eukaryota; kingdom Metazoa; phylum Chordata; order Testudines; family Podocnemididae; genus Podocnemis; species Podocnemis expansa. Next base: position 15,743,865 of record ML681998.1, read on the forward strand.
CATAAGTAGTCATGGAAATTAACAGTGACTGACTATGATTCAGATGTACCTGATACTTGGCTGCTTCAAGAACTTATAAATGGAAGGTAGTGAGGCATCAAGGCAGTACCACTAGATAGCAGGGACAGTTTGCCCTTGTCAAATGTCATAGCAGTATCATGGATTGAGATGTTTTGGTATGATCTCCCATACATGGAGATGGGTAGAACTAGATGCTTTCAGAGTGGCAACTACCTATATACAGAGGACAGAGCAAAACCTGTTAATGGAAGTGTATAAAGATGGATGTCAGAGTAAATAGCTTTGTCTGGCCTATGGTACAGCTGCAGTACTGTCAAATTGTTCCTGTTCATTGCATCAGAGCATACCTATGTTAACTATACTTGCAAGTTTGTAAGTTGTACTTTTCATTGTGCTTCTCTGTAATAAATCTAACCCAAGTACCTTTATTCCAAATGGATCCATGGTCTTGTTGATTTATTTGGTCATGAAGGGGTGTGTTGAGTAATTGGCAGTCTGGGACAGCCCACTTGAGGGGAGCTCACACATGCAGCCACTCCTTAACAAATCATCGGCTGTCTGATTAACGACTGAGTGACAACAGCAAGGAGGCCAGGGTCTTGTGGAAAAAACAGGTTTTGTTATATCAGTGGTTGTCAATCTTTTTCAGGTTGTGACATACTGCGACCGTACAGGACACAACAGCCTCCCTCCCCTGGCCAAATCCAGCCATCTCCTGGGTTCTCCATGACTCAGTTGTCGCTGTGTGGCGACACAGTAATGCTGAGAACCACTGTGTTACATGATCATGGGCTATCAAGGTGTATGCACATGAGGGCCAAATTACCTTATTTGTGATATTTCTTTGTTTTCCATGCTTTACTTTGCAGTCATTTTCTTTTATGTCAGGTAAATATGACACCCACCTGAAATGTAACCTTCCTGAGCTTCAAACCACCTGAAATGTTACCTTCTGTCCCTGAAATTTGGAATTTTTTAACTTCTTCCAGATTACTCTGGTCTTAGACCCTCGATAGTCCTGAACCAGTAGTATGTTTAAGGTTTAATATCTCTTGATGCCTCAGGGTTAAAAGGAGCTATTAACACTAGAAAGAGGAGATTTCCAGCTTTCTAGTGGGAAACAACACTTAATTGCTTCTATTTTGGAGTGAATCAAGAGATTGAACTTTAAAACTTCAAAAGTTTTCTGAGTATCAAAGCTGTTTTGGAAGTTTTTAAAATGTCTCATTTATAATGCTTCATTCCCTCTGAGACCTTTACTGTTCGACTCATGGTGTTACTAAGTGAGCCTGCATTTACAGTTTGAAGGATATGAAAAATAGCTTCAGTAAAGAAATTAAACTTTGTGTAAAGGGTTTGTGCTTCTAACTGGAGTTATTTGGTTTGAGTGAATGACTTACTTGTGATTTAGTCTGTTATGTAGTCATTTATAACTCAAACTGGTAGAATCTTTATAGCAGATCATCATGTACTCTGTATAAACATTTACATTTTATAATACTTAAGTGCCAGTATCCAGGCCAGTGGTGGCTTACCAACAAATTTCTTGTGCTAAAGCTGAGATAACCAAAATGTGCAGTTCGTGGGTCACGTGTCATCTAGCACAGTGGTTTTTAAACTTGGGGTCGGGACCCAGTACTGCGTCACAGACCCTCAGGCATGGTGTCATGGCACCTCTTGCTGCTGCCACCTTAAGAGTGGAATGTATTGCTCAAAGTTGTAATTGTTGGGTTGTGAGCATAAGTGATTTTTTCAACTGGGTCTTGAGAAAAAAAGGTTTGAAAACCACTGGCACATACCTATGCCCTTTCTGTTAGACGTCACTTTTGATTTACAGTTTGGTAAGCGCGTTAATTTTAATTGGTCAGTACCTTTTTTTTTATGGTTTTTGATGCATTTGAGCTATTAATATTTGGTTCTTAACATACTCCTCTGTAGTAAATCCATATTTCAATGCTAACATTCAAGAGCATCATTCTGAATAATGTGGTAAAGCCAGTGTCTTGGGCTGCAAATTTGTCGTAGCATTTTTTTACCAAAAAATCATGGGTCTGTAGCTAGACATGCAGGAAGAGTCATGGGTTTCATGATTCTTTTAAATTTAAACAAAACAAAACAGCAACAAAAAACCGAAACAAAAAACCAAACAAAAACCTTTGAGAAATGAGGAGCTGCAGCCCTGATTGTGGGAGGGAGGGTGGCAGGCATGGAGTGCAGGATGAACCTACCCTGCACTCTTGCACCAGAGGCCACTCCTGTGGGTCTTGTCAACAAGGGCTGAACCCAGTTCTGTGCAGATATTGTGACAGCATAAAGAGGTTATGACTTTGCTTAGGGTTTGACCCAGCTGCTCTTCCATCATGAAGAATTTATTGAGTTTATATCAGTAGCTTCAGTGAGCTTTGCAGCGAGCTGGCTAGTGAATCATCATAGGGACTGAGGCAAAGACTCCTATAGCCTTTGGTAATATGCATGAGGTCTAAAGTAGAGGCTTTGGACAACCTTGAAAGTTGATCATGAATTATGGCAAAGGTGCAGCTAACTTACCAGGATTTCATATTTTTCCTGTCTACTTAAGCAAGTCATGGTCTGTTGAACTGAGGTGGAGTTAAAGTTGCATGTACAACTTTGAATTGTGGGTTGTGGCCCATGAAGGCTTATGGTTGAAGAAATTTGTTAGCTTTTAAGGCGCCCCTGGACTTCTATTGTTTTTGCTTAAGCTGTGGCATTTCCTAATTTTCAAGGTTTCAAGCTGAATTCATAACATTTTTTTTTTACTGTATATACAGTTATATATAAAAAATGTAATCTTAGAATGGAGAATTGAACTGTCAAAACAAGCAGTCTAGCTGCTAGGGAAATATAGGCAAGGCACATGAACTTACTAGCCATTTCAGAGTTGGCAAATGTCAAGCAAAACTACACCAACAGCATTATTTATAATTTGACTCTCTAGTACAGGTCTGAAGTAGTGCTGCAGAGAGAGACTTGTACTGGCTAAGCAAGACTCTCATTATATAGAAAGCAAAAAGAGAAAAATAGGAATAAGCTATAAAGGAACTATGACACCCTGTGGAGGGATCATGCTGGGAACCTTAAGATCACATCTCAGGTTTTAGTTAGAATTAATTGTATCTAACTTAGATATTGGCATCTTCTGGTTTACTTTCCTCATGTAGTCTTCTTTCAATGGAAGTGTAATGGTTTGGTGGTAGAGTCTTAAGTTCCTGTGGGGGTGGTGTCAGCCATGATGATGAAATCTACTTCCACTACATAAACTGGAGCTTTGGGCCAAACAAAATCTAATGAGGTTTAGTAAGGACAAATGCAAAGTCCTGCACTTAGGATGGGAAAATCCCATGTACTACTACAGGCTTGTGACTGATCGGCTAAGTAGCAGCACTGGAGAAAAGGACCTGGGCGTTATGGTGGATTGCAGGCTGGATGTGAGTGAACAATGTGCTGTTGCCAGAAAGGCCAATGGCATATTGGGCTGCATCAGTAGGCGTGTTGCCAGCAGATTGAGGGATGTGATTATTCCCCTGTATTTGGCTCTGGTGAGGCCGCATCTGGAATACTGTGTCCAGTTATGGGCTCCATACTACAGAAAGAATATAGAGAAATTAAAGAGAGTCCAGCGGAGGGTAATGAAAATAATTAGGGGGTTGGGGCACATGACTTATGAGAAGAGACTAAAGGAACTATGCTTATGTAGTCTGCAGAAGAGAAGGCTGATGGTGGGATTTGATAGCACCATTCAACTAGTTGCGGGGGTGCTCCAAGGATGAGGAAGGTTGGCTGTTCTCAGTAGTAACAAACAGAACAAAGAGCAATGGTTTCGAGCTGCAGCTGGGGCAGTTGAGGTTGGATATTATGAAGATCTTTCTCACTAGGAGGGTGGTGAAGCATTGGAATGGGTTGACTAAGGAGGTGGTAGGATCTCTATCTTTGGAAACATTTAAGGCCCAGTTAGACAAAACTCTGACTGGGATGATTTAGTGGGAGTGGTCTGCTTTTAGCAAGGGGTTATATAAGGTGATCTCTTCAGGTTCCTTCCAACCCTTTGATTCTATGATTCTGTAGTTAGATCCCTGTGGTTGTAGGAAGCTGTCAAACCAGGTTAAACAAGATGTCAGGTGGCCACCAGAAAAGCAGCATCCAGGATAGGTGGCAAACTTTTCCATCAAAATGAACTAATAAAAACATGTGACTGGTCAATCCTTGTCTGAACGTTTCCTGTGTTTTTCATACCCTCAGAGTTGTCCACTATAGCAGTTTCATGGCCTTACCAGGGATTTTGAATACCCCTAATCAGTGTATTGTTGAAACGTACTGCGTTTGTATGAACTTATTTCATAAACAATCTTTATGCAACCTATTATGGAGCAAAATTAACTTTATTACTTTTTGCCTGTTTTGGGCATCTTTGCATAAAAGCCATCTTCACAACATCACCACAAGAAAAGGGACCATCTGTTTGTGTTGAGCTCTGACATAGCTAGAGCCCTGCACGGATACAAATACATGGATCCATATCCGATCTACATCCTCAAGAAATGGTCCATGGATACCTGTGTTGTAATCCGCGGATGCGGATTTAATGTGGATATCCTCGATATACACATATATGCAGGGCTCTAGCTCTGTGAAGATAAAAATATGTGGACCTTTATCCAACCTGCATCTGCAAGAAATGGTCCACGGACATCCATGTTGAATCTGCGGACTCGGATATAATGCGGGTATCCATGGATCTCCACATATTTGCAGGGCTCTAGACATAGCAACTCCTATGCATGCCCCTTTCTGCAGCTGGAGAGTAGCCAGAGCTTGGTATTTTAAATTTAAAAAATGTTAATATTTGGAGGTTAAATGCATTGTTTTATTGTTAAGGCATTTGTCACAGTTAAAAACACCTCACAGTGAGGAGTAGTGTAAAGATTATAGCAGTAAGCATGAGTTTGGAATGTATACTTCACTTTCAAGTGGTGAAGCAATGAGTAAATAACATCTATAGACTATTATACTGTATCTTCACATAGTCTGTATTTGAAAACTACTTACAGGAAAATAACTGTAGAAGTGTTTCAGACTCATAAATATTTTACTGATAGAGGTCTAAGGTACTGCATGATGTGCTGCAGAAAAGTTTGCCTTTAGAATATTTTTTTCTTTTTCTTTCTAGGATTCAAGTGGCATGTTGAATGCTACAAGCTTCCAGCCTTTACGACCTTTGCCTGCCGTTAGAATATCGATGGACAAAATTAATCTGGAGCATTCTGTGCCAATGTATGCTGAACAGCTTGTGCAAACAGTCACCAGCCTTAGCCAGCCATCTGATAACCTGCTTCATTACTGTTATGCACACTGTTATCTTAAGGTAAAAGAAGATAAGTGTATTTATTATTATAGAAGTATGAAAAGAATTAGTGCAAATACAGACAATCCTAGAGGCTAAGAGGTGTGATCTCCTAGAGCATGGTCACTTTTGCCAAGGGGATATATAGCAAATATCAAAGGCTTGGTTTTACTCTCTTACCTCATGCAAAATTTCCCATTACTTGAATGAGAATTCCATCTCTGTAAGGAATGGTGGCTGAAGTTTATTGAGCTAATTATTTACTATTGTTTATTCAAATTATTTGAGGAAAAACATTTGCAAAAGTGGATTTAATACTTATATAATTAGTACATTTGTAAACTCTAAACACTGCATTTTAATATCCTTTGTTAGGAGGAAGTGGTATTCTAGGTTAAGGGATATTTAAAAAAAACCTTTGAAAAATCACCTTCAGAATGTGCAATTGGCATCTTCTAAGATTTTAGAACAGACTGTTGAAACTTTGCTCCTTTTAGTTTCCCAACCAGACCAAAAGCACTGAACAGAGCTGTTTGAAAAATCTTTGAGTGTGACCATAATATTATAATTTCTTACCATGACTACTAATATTACTGCTAACTGCAACTTTGTCATTTCAAAGTAGGGTGACTGCATGGCAAGTGTGAAAAATCAGGAGTGCAGAGGAGGGTAATAGGCACCTATATGAGAAAAAAGCCCCGGATATGGGGACTGTCTGAATAAAATTGGGACATCTGGTCACCCTGTTAAACATACATCTGTCCTCCATTGCAGTTGTCTATTAATACCATAACATTCTTTGAATGCCCTTGTAAAACAAATTTTCATTTTTTTTGGATGACTTGTTCATCTCGTATCACATTTTAAAAACTTGGGACATCAATATGACATTCTACCCTCCTACATACTTTTCAAGTTCTCATTAGGCTTTCATCTTTTCCCCAAGTTAATACATAAATGTTAAAGAAAAACCTTGACGTTTACAGTACTGAAGGGTTTCTTCCTTCCCCATGGCTGTTGACAGGAGAAGGGTTTAAGCCCAATTTTTATCTTCCAGTTTTAGTCTAAACATATGAATTGTACTCTTAATGGAAAGGTGGCAACATGTGTTGAAAAGATTCTGCTGAATGATAACTAATTTTCAAAGTAAAACAGAAAAAAATTAAAGAACAATTGTAATATACTATATAGAATAAAATTTATCACATTTTAGACAAAAATAACAAGTTTTGAAAAAAAGGTACTTTTGTCATTGAACTCCACTGTTTTTGTAAAAATTTTATTCTGACTACAAAAGAACTTCATATGATTTGCATTTTGTTTGATTTGTTTAAGTATAAAGTGTAATATGATAACCCTTTTCTCCCCCCATTTCCCATTTCCTTCTCTTTCAGTGCTTCTTGCCTCTCTCCGTCCTTTCTGCTGTCATCTAGCATTCATGTAGCTCCCCACTGTCAGTCTTCCTTTCTGATTTTGAGTTCTGGGTTTCTATCTTGCTCATCCTTAGTGATTTCAGCTTCCATGTTGACAAACCATCCAGCCCCTCAGTTGTGTGTTGCTTTTCCCCATGGTCTTCATTGACCTGCAGCCCTGGGTCAACTTTTGTAGTCACTGAAACGACCGCTCACGTGTGCTGATCTTCATCAAGCACAGCTGTCACTTCCCTCTGTTGCTGACTTCCCCATCTCTGATTATCACATGGTGTGATCCCTCACCCAAGAAAACCTTGCCAATCAATCTTCCTGTGACTTCTAAATCATCATTGTTTGATGACTTCTCATCTGCTCTCAGCCCTTTTCGCTCTGTTTTTTTCTTCACTTTGTTCCATCAATACTTACCTCTCTCCTTCAGGTCCTCCACGCTTGACTCTTTTGCCTATCTTTCTTATCTGAAGGTCTGCCCTTTCATCCCCAATCATGGCTCAACCCCAAATAAATTTCCTCTGTCCTGTTCTTGTGCTATGGAGCCTCTCTGGTGGAACTCCTATGACCAGTCTGATTTCCCTCTGTTAATAATGTATTCTTTTCTTGTTCTGCAACTTAAGTGGATCTCGTATCCACCATCTCGGCCAGCTTTTCAAGCTTTGAGTCCCCCTTCACCTGTTGCCTCCTCTTCTCTACACATGATCTTGTCATTTTCTTTGAAGAAAAAATTGACAAGAGTTCAACATGAGGTAGCTTTCCTTTTTTTCTTTTCCTCCCACAATTCTTTCTCCTTTTCTGACACAGTTGCAGAAGTTTTTCATCTGCTTTCCTCTAACCTCTACACTTCTCCAGTTGCCCCATGCATCACATCTCCTGTTATCCCTCATGCCCACTTTCATCTTCTTCCCTTATTCTCTTTAACTTACCATTTTCTTCTGGTTGTTTCCCCTCATAATACAAAACTTGCTTTAGTTTCTCCCATAAAAAAAAAAAAATCCACCTTTCATCTCCCGTGCCTCTCTAGCTATGCAGCCATTTCCCTTGCATTTCTAATTTAGTTGAAAACAATGACTTCAGATGCTGTCTGGAGTTCCTCAGTTCCTCTCTTCAATTTGGCTTTCATTCCTTCCACTGAATTGGAAGCAGTCATCACCAAAGTCTCTGTTGACCTCTTCATAGCCAAAGCTTGGAACCATTACACCATCCTCATCCTTCATGACCTGTCAGCTGCCTTCAACATAGTTTACCTATGCTACTCTTCCAGAAAGTTTGCTCTTCCTTGGCTTCTTTGACTGTCCACTTTTGGTTCTCCTCTCTCTCTAATTGCTCCTTCTGCATGTCCTTTGGAGGATCCCCTCACATCTTTCCTCTAGCTTTCTATGGGAACTCCACAGGGCTCTGTCCTTGGTTGTCTTGTCTGGATAATCTCATCCAAAATATAAATTCAAGTACAGTCTCTATGCTAATGAGCCACAGATCTATGTCTTTGCTCCAGACCTGTTGTCTTCTATCCAAAGAAGAATCTCTGATGTTTCCTCATGGATGTCTAGATAACAGGTCAAGCAGCATAGTTAAGATGGAGTTCTGAATCTCCTTCCTCCTCCTCAAGGCCCCTTTCCTGGTCACTGTGGATAACACTACTATCCTGCCCTTCACTCAAGTCCATAATCTAGGTGTCGTGTGACTCAGATCTTTCTCTAGAGTCTCACATCACTCTCTAAATGCTACATATTTATTCTGCATCAACGGCCTTTCCTATCCATCCATACAGCTAGATCTGTTGACAAGGTTCTTATCATGTTGCATCTCGATTACTGTAACATCTTTCTCTCTGGCCTTGACAAATTTAGTCTGTCTCCACACTCATATGCTTCTTCAAAGATCATTTTCCTAGCTATCAATTTGATATTGTCACCCCTCTTTGTAGTCCTTCACTGGTTCCCTTTTCTATAGAGTATCAAACATAAGATACTTCTGTTTCAGGTCTCTTCCAGCTTACATGCATCCTACTGACCCTCCCTCATTCAGTATCAGAAAAATCACTCCCACTTCAGATTAGCTATGACATCAAATGCCTTTGTCCCCTTATTAAATTTTCAAGCAGACTCATTTGTGCTTTCTCCCCTCAAATCCTTCATTCAAACTCTGCTTTTCTGTGGTGCCTACAAGTAACTTGATAACAGTTTGGCTGATCATGTGCTGAGAAGAAAGCCTATCATGCTGACTAATATGATCTCTCTCTCTTTTATACTCCCTGTCAATCAGTCTGTATCTTTCTGTTGTCTCTTGTCTTGTACTTAGATGTATGCTATACTGGGCAGGGGTTGTCTTTTTGTCTTCTGTTATGAAGTATGTAATATGCTCTTGTAAGGAAGTAGTATGCACTATGCTATTATTAATAAAATATACTATTATTAGTATTCCCTTGTAAGAGAGCATATGGGATGTTGATTAAATCTTATTGGACGAATTACAATTGTAAGTAGTGTTTTCAATGGATATATTTCACTTAAAGTAAAGCACTTGCACGTTTTTGTTTTTGGAGACAACTTAGGCATGATGAATTTTTAGGTTGTTTGTGTGTGGTGGGAAAATATTCTCTAATTATATTCAATAATTATTATATGTTTAATTTTAACTACAGTAGTTGATATTTTGGGGAGTTGGTTCAAAAACTAGAAAGAGTATAATATACAATTATTATAAAGAAAAGTGAGGCTGGTAACTACCAATACATGTTTCAACCTTTTTGTTTGTTTCAGGTATTTGGTTTTCAGGCAGGATTGACCTCTTTGGACATTAGAGGATCATATTGCTTACCTGTTCCAATTATCCCATCCTTCAGTACTGCTGTTTATGGCAAACTGCTTAAATTTCCCAAATATTGGTGAGTATTAAAGTTTTACAATAGGGAACAGTAACTGATAATCTTTCACTTAAGTTTTGTGTTTACACTTATTGGCATAGGTTAAACAGGGATGGAATTTTATTTTGTATAGTCCTATATGTATCTGTTCGCATTTTTATTTCTTATAGGATATACTATTATGTCTGCAATAGAATTTGCTGGAGTGGATATAGCTCTTGATTGGAATCATAGGCCCTTGTTTGGTTGAATAAATTAGGCAAAGAAATTACAAAAGCCTATAGTAAATGTTTTGCTTTAAAAAAATAATGGAAGGTATATGGACCGGATCTTCCTGAGTGCTGCTGTCTGTGTATTCCACATATGAAGATGCATTCATACCATATGATTTATGATTTCTAACAAATAGTGTATGTTGATCTGTGCCCGCACAGTTGCTCCCCTTGTACTCTGAACCAAGCGCATAAGGAATAGCATGGGCCACTCCTTTCCATTTCCTTATTGCTGCTACATGGCCTAAGTTGGAATTCTGTGTCTAAGTGGTTCAGTCCGGTTGGTGACTCTCTTTAATTTTTGTGTTTATTCTTACTGATGTTGGTTACAGATAGATGGAATTTTTTTGTTGCATCTTTTGGCAGCCTTGAGAATTTGTGTCAACAAAGAGAAGTCAATGCTGACTTCCAGAAGGACTATGAACTTTATAGGAGCAACCCTAGATGTGACCTTAGCAAGGACCTATCACCCTTAAAGAAAGATTCCAGCCCATGAATAATTGGATGAGACTGTCAGTCTGCCTTTTCTCATAAGGCCACATGGCATCGTGTACTTATGTAACAACATTTGCCACACTGCTCATACGTTCATGGCTGACCCCACCATACACTATTTTTTGTATGCCTTCACCCGAAATTTGTCCCTAAAGTAATTTCTGAGTTTGGCATAAATCAGCTTATCCGCTTACTGATATTCTTCACAAAGTTTCATGCTTCTAATGAGGAGAGGAGACTTCACTCTCTGGACATCAGATGAGCATTGGCATTCTGCCTACAAAGGACAAAACCAATTAGAAAATCAACGAGAATGTATGGCACTATATTGCCCTATATAGTAAGGAGAACAAGCATTATATGCTTATAAATTCTGGAAGTAGACCTCTAGTTGCCTCGTTCTGTGTTACCAGTTAGTATTTATTCCTTCATGGGATGGGGTGAAAGTCCATTGCACTGGGGCACAAGCAATCTCAAGAACATTTCTTTGAGAGAATATTTTACATATATATAATAGTATATATATTGGATGTCTGTAGTAGGGTGGCTACCTTGAACTCCACCCATACTTCCACAAAGCATTGCATATTAGTTTAAGCCACTTCTGGAGATGCAGTTTTTGGGATTACAGTATTGCAGTGACCTAAACTAACTGTATCCTCATGCTTCCCCTCATCGTTAAATATTGCTTATCAGTCATCCACATCTGGAATACACATAGGGATCAGCACTTGAAAGAGAAAAGGACATTACTTATCTGTAACTGGAGGTTCTTCACGATGTGTAGTCCCTATCTGAATTCCATTACTTGCCCTCCCTTCTCCCTGCTTGATTGTATCTTATTTGCAGTAAGAATAGGAACTGGAGAAGGAGTTACGTGCACTGCTCCTTATGCCCTTGGTTTGGAGCCCAAGTGGAGCAACTATGCTGATCTGACCAATTTTAATATCGTGTATGGTGTGCATGCTTACCCCATATTTGGCATACAGATCACATATCTTAAAGAGCCCACTGTTACAGGTAAGAAACCCACATTTCCCATTCTTTCTTGGATGAATACCAAAGATAAAGTTATCAATTGACATCATGTCTAACATATTTAACTGAAGAGCTCTGCTCTCACTTCAGTTAAAATCGATCAAACACAGGATTTGAAACAAAGTAGGGCACTAGTCTATAATCTAGCTCTGCAAATTAGGTTTTATGTTTTAAGTAGTATGCTTTGTAATTTATTTTTCTTTTAAAAAGTATTTTCAATTAAATGTGCATTTTTGCCGTTATTACGAAAAACCCAGCAGAAATTGTTAGGTTTTTGCCTCTGGTTATAAAATATAATATATTTTTGCTAACATTGAATTAAGATCTTCTTGAAGAATATTCAAAAAGAGGCAGAGATGAAGGAAAAGAGAAGTTAGTATGTTAAAAACACTGTCCTAATATTTGATTTTATATGTTAATGGGAAATATTTACAATAATATTTGTCTTCTTAATAATTATGAAATATGTAAATTGACTCCCCATTTATAGATCATGCTACATTTTTATACATAATATATCAGGGGTGGCCAAACTTATGGAGCTCAAGAGCAAGACAAGCTGGTTATTAAACCTTCGAGAGCCACACTGAGGCATATAGCCATATGCTTTTACCTACTCCAAAATTACTAAGTTTAAAAGTCATTGCACACTTTAATTTTATCATAAAAAGAGGGCAAGTATTGATCCTACTAATGTAAGATTCTCATAATTATTTTAAGGGTATCATGAAAATTAAGCCTATACAGTAAAAACTTAGCTGCTGCTAGGGGTAGAAGACTGCAGGATACTGCCGAGTTTTTTAAAATCCTGACCATGCCATGCTTCTCCCCACTGTCCCAACCCCCTCCCGAACTCCTAGACTGGGGCTGCTTTCCTAAATCGATTTGCTGACCTTCTTCCGGAAGCCAAAATTTTTCATTCAAGAGCTGCATGTGGCTCCCGAGCCGCAGTTTGGCCATGCCTATAATATATGTTAACATAGTGCAGCTATCATTAGTAATCTTAATGGATACGGTTATAAAATAATCAGCACACCACCAGATGGTGATAGATTAATTTTAGTTGGTCTTATTTTTCATTGGTCCTCACAAAAACCACCTAATAATTTATGTGAAATAATGTGCTCACTTTTAATTTTGCTAATGAAATACTGATTTTATTTTAGTAATTTAGAGGTGATGTAAATTGTCAACACTGATGAAGAGTACTTCAGTAGTCTGATAAGACTGGGAAGAACAAACATTTTTCACTCAACTGTAGTTTGCTGTACTTGTTAATAAGCATTAACATATAAAATGAATTAGATGTTAAAAACCAAAATATAAACTTTGGTTTTACATTGTTTTGGAAAGCTTGTGTACATGTGAAAAATGAAATTTTAAAATGATCTAATTCTTTTAAGGATAAATCCGCCCTGAAAAGCTGTTGGAAGACAAGCTACATATTAGTGTTTAAGAATGTATATCTCTATGCATATTACGGCCTCTTATACCAGTCTTTTTATTTATATATTGTAGATTTTTTTTTTTTTGATGTAAGGTGATAAATTTCATGGTCAGTAAAAACAAAAACAAAAAAAACCCGCCCTCAATATGCCATTCAAAGGAGAAAAAAAACCCACCACAAACCAAACCTCATTAATTTAAATAACTGAAGTGTTGCCTTGGAATGAGAAAACATATATAAACGTTTGAGAACAGGGCTTATAACTTGAATGGCATCTACAGCTTACTACATTTCTAAATTATTTTACGGTGAGTTTAATAATTTGTCTTTAGGGTATAATGCATTTCTAGATGTTCTTTAAATACAAATGTATTTCACAATATTAATATGATAAAACTAACTTATTCAAGCAGCTTACCTAAACGAACCAACCCCAATTTGAGGGTAATAAAGTAGAAAAAATAAATGAGTACAGCAGCAGCCTGCCTAAATGAAGTGTAGTTTGAAGTGAATAAAACTCCAGATGAAATGCATCAGCTAGCACTTGAACTAAACTGAAATCAGCATGAAGACTGGGAGGTTCCTTGAAGTCATGCACTGAGTGAGAATTAGTCTGGTAGAATAACCTGGTAATGTCATTACATTTCAACTCACTTTTTTTTCTTCAAAATTATACCACCTGCTTTATTTGGATTTTTAGATTTTGCATTCAAAATTTCTTAAAGTGCACACATCAGATGCTACAGATGTTCTCCTGTTTCTTGGGAGAAAATATATACTGCAGACCATAGCTTTTAAAAACAAAGACATTTTATGAACTGTTATGGAATCCCTTAGGTAGTATGTTTTCAGTTAGCAGTGAAAATCTCAATTTTATTTCTGACATAAATCAACAGAATAGCTTTATTTTTCTTGTTTCAAAATAAAAATCCCAAACTGTATGCTAACTATATACAATATGTGGCATTTTAGTTATATTTACATTTGTAAAGTGTAGTTGAGAAACCTAGGTAATATACTTTTATAAAGGAAACTATCAAACTAATTTTCTTTCCATCCTACCCGTTAAGGAGCTTGGAAACAATTTTTCATTTCAACAAATACTTGTTTTTGTTTACCAATTTGGTGCCTTAATGCCAATTAATCCATGGGCCTAATGCCAAGAGATTTGCTCAGAGTAATTAGTTCAATGTGTTTCTGCCAGTATTTTTAATTCCTTAACAATAAAACTAAAAATATTTTCTAATTCATTTCTAAGCCATTGTTTACAGTGGCAGTAAACTACAACATACAATGCTATTATTTGTGTTTTAAAACTAATTCATGTAGTTTTGGAGGCCAGGCTATTAAACAGCTCTCAGACCATTCAGGCGGACTTTTAAAACCAACTAAAATATTAGCAGAATATGGCTGGAAAGACATACCGACTAATAACAATACTTAACGTGAAACAGAAATCTTGAGAGGCATTAACTGTTTTCCATTTTTCTTTTGGCTTTAATTTATTTTTCAGCAAATGAGGTAATTGGGTAGGTCAGTTGAGTATTGTAACACAGTTTCACCAGTAGAATAGCACTTTGTTGTTCTGCAGATGAATAGTTGTTGGGGTTCTTGTGGTACTAAAGATTAAGTTCCTAAAAATGTTCTGTTTTGTTTTAAATATCTGGGGTTATTAAAGTTTCATCTATATGTTTTATGAGCTAGACTTTGGTCCAGCTCATAAGTCATTTGTATCATTCTTTTCCCCTCTGCACATTCCTGTGCTTGGGATGCACTAGCAGTGTAGTCTGGACTAATGAAAAACTGCTGGAAAAAGTGTCATTTGGGCTGTCCTCAAATTGCCTCTTTCTTCCCCTGGGAAATCTGAATGCCTGGATGTAAGAATAAAAAAAGTGAGGCAGGTTGAATGAGCCACTGCAGTTCCTTCCAACTGTGGTAATATGTGGAGCAGAGGCATCCCTGGGTTGACAGACCCAGTTATTTTTGGAACAGTTGTTCTCAGTTAATTTACTATATTTTATCTACATGTAGTTAGTGCAGTCTAGCTTACTGGTACTTTGATGTTATTTCATTTATTTCTTCTTTTGTTTGAGAGGGATTGTGTTGCCCTGGCATGGGGTACAAGGATCTGGTAAGGAGGAACATAGAGGAAAAAAAAATCTCTCTGCCGGTGCTGTTTTTCCTTGGACGCTGATGCTTGATGTCTGGATGTCCAGGAGGAAAGCCATTCCTCCAGACTTTGTTCTATCCTTTATCCCATAGACTAGAAAAGAGGGGCAAAATAGATTCTGAGGGATAGGATTTCATAAATGCTCAAAGACCTGTTTTTAGCTCCAGATCCCAAGGATGGTTAAGTTACTTGGCCAATGCAAACCCTGTAAAGTATGGAAGTACAAAGGGTATGTCTATAAAGCAAGTTAGTGCATGACAGACTGGATTGTTCCGGCTGGTTTGCACTAACTGTTCATGTGAACTTTGTTGTTGGGGAAGACTGAAAGTTCTGTAGTGTGCCTTGTGTACTGCTTCAGTAGGTCAGAGATTGTCACACACCAATACTGTGCATCAACAAGTCCTACATTACAGGATATATTTCTGAAATGCATCCTAGTGTACCACAGAGAACATTTCCAGTGCTTTATCCAGAATCCTCTCAAAGAGCTTCCTTCTGTCTTTAAGGAAACATGCAACATGAGAATAGTCATCATGGACTACTAGAAGCTAAATTATGATTTCATGCCTCCCTGTTGAGCACACTCAGTCTATGCACATATGTGAACCCAAAGTATTTGCTAATGTTGCTAAAGTTTGTAATTAAAGTTGTAGAAAGGGGTATTATACTGCAGCATAATATATTAGGAAGAAGATCAGAGGGTCTGCTTTGCCTGCATCCTGTCTGGAGCTCTGGTGCTGTGGGTATCATGTGAAGGAAGCTTAGTGGGAGCTGGGAGCATGTGTAGTGTACTTGGAATGCTAACAAAAATTAAGGGATAAGCATATGACAAGTTATTTTGCACAGCTTCTCTCCTCATTTGGCGCTAATGGGTTAATGCCCCTGCCCCTGTGCAGTTTAAAGGCAGTCTAATGTTGTTTCTGGAGACTCTTGTACTAAGCTTTGCCCTGCTACTGAGGCATCAGATTGTCTGCCTCTGTCAATGGAACAAATTAGCAATTCAGATTTCCCCAATCATTTTGTTTTATAACTTTAATTTTTATTTCTTTTCATGTCATAATAATATGTTATCATGCACCACCTCCTCCTCCCCTTGGGTTGGTATCTGGCAGCATGGTGGTTTCAACCACCTGGATCTGTTACTACAGTATCTCTCTTCTGGACTTCCTCTTTCCCCACTCAAATGTGGCAGAGAAGTTCTGCAGATATTGGGCTAATTCTAGCCATTTTTTCTTTTGCAAGGCATGATTTATAGCCTCTGAAGAGGGCAAATTATATTCTACCTGTTCACAGCCATAAGACTTAGAACTGGCAGTGCACAAAACTCTGTTGGATTAAAATTTGGGGTCCCCTTATGATCCTGAGAAGCCAACAACTACAAAACAGAAAAGCCTGATCCTTAGCTTCTGATGAGTTGGGAAAGAGTGTCAAAGGATGAGGAGGGCACTGTTCATAAAGGATATAAAAAACCAGGAAAGGGAAAATCAAAGTTGTTGTACTACTCTTCCTCTAACTCAGAAGGCATTTTGAATTTGCTTGACAATCAAGTTCCAAAGGGGCAGCTGTGTTTAGTCCAGTACAGCAAAACAAGCAAGGAGTCCTTTGACGTAACCAAGTTATTTATTACGTGAGCTTTCGTGGGAGAAAATCCCACTTCATGAAATGCTTTGAAGAAGAAGTGTCTGACGAAGTGGGATTTTCTCCCACAAAATCTCATGCAATAAATAAATTAGTTAGTCTTAAAGTGCCACAGGACTCCTTGTTTGTTTTGGTAGACAATCAAGGAACCCCTTCTGGTACTAAAGATTATACCCACAGGAAAGTACATAGGGGGAATGATAATGCTTTTGTTTGATTTTAGGGCAAAAAAGGGGATTATGCACTAAGCAAAGATGGTCTTGTCATGTGTGTCAGGCATGGGTTCCAGAAGCATTTCCGCAATAATTGTTTTCTGAGGGTAAGCCTGGAGAATTTAGAGTACACATATTTTGTAAGTTTTGTCTCCTGTCTTATCATTTCTGTTGTGCACATCTTCTTTAAACAGATCATTATAGGTCTGTTGTTAGTTAACCAGCCAGTTTAGAAAGGGTAGAAGGCAAAATTAAATAAAAAGTTTTGAAAGTTCAAAATCCAAGCTCGTTTTTACTTTTCTTATACTGTTTTAAATGCTTTGGATTTTCATTACTATGTAATACAAAAACATCTTGAACAATTTCTCTCAAAGATACCCACCAACAACACTTTCATATTCTTATTTCTGAACTGAAACAAAGTATTTGAATTTACAGCCAGTTGTTTTCGTTTGACAATGTCAGAGAAGCAGAGCTATGAAAGTAGAAAATTCTTCCTTCCCTGAACCTTTAAAAATGCAAAAAGTTTCCCGAATAAGGTATTCAGTAGAACCGTAAACATTCAGTAAGAAACAAGGATCTAGGAACCTTTTGCCTAGCATAGTTTTGATATTTCTTTTGTAAGTTAAAGGAAGTGCAAATTTGTTTATGAAGATGGATATTTTAAAAATATTAAGTAATGTTTATTTTGATAAGAATTTACTTAATATTTTTAAAAAGCAAGGCACATTCTGGATGCTAAAGAACAGGACCGAAAGATTATCTGTGTGGGTTATTTATATGCATTAAATATAAGTTCAGTACTTCACCAACTTTGTTTTTCAAATAAGGTATTTCCTATTAAGTGAAGCACATATCTCATATTCGCTCAGTCTATTTAGGTGTGCAATTGCATATGCAAAAATTGAATGAATGAAATCCTAAAGTAAAAAAATTCAGCATTTCAGCCTCTTTTTCTAGGTACTTATGGAACTACATCTTGCTGAGTGCTTAAAAAAGCATTATTTTTGTTTTGCAGTCTCCAGTATTCTGAAGTCATTTGGCATAACAGAATTAAAGTTACTGTACTGGAATACTGTCAGACCAAAAGTCTTTTGCTTTGAAAATAAGTCTGTCAGTTATACGCCAGCATATATTTTTAATCAATGTGTTGGCTTTGCCTTTGCATTTATCTTACAGTGGGAGAATGTTACTCTGTGACATTTTATTATACTGACAGTATCTTTTTAAATATGTTTGTATCTGATTATTTTGATGGTCTTGAGACTCACCAGAGTTTGTAGAACTATTTAATGTTTAAATAATAGTAACAAGACACTTTCAAAGTGAGTAGGCCAAAACTAAAGCCACCTTCTTCTTTCAAGTGTCTGCAAAGTCCTTTTGTGTGTGTTTAAAAACTGCTTTTAAGAAAGCATTGAATTTAAATCTAAAATATAGTTTTCATTAAGGACTAGCATAACAGTTGAGAGAAATGGAACACATTTACTTAGTGTACAGTTATTTATATTTAATATAAATGACTTTTTAAATAGCACCTGAAATACTTTAACATTTTTAAACAAAGTTAAATTGTGATAAGTTCCAGAGGTATAGGTCTGTTGGTCTGTATATAGGAAAGACAATGTAAGTCCTGTGGCCCCTGAAGGGTTAACAAATTTCTTAGGGCATAAGCTTCCGTGGGCTGAACCTACTTAATCAGATGTATGGAAAAAAAAGCCTTAATCCCTATTTAACCCAAGGCAACAGTGTCAAATCTGCATATGAATTCCACTTCTGCAGTTTCTCTTTGAAACTTTGATTTATAATCCATTTGTCTAAGAATGGGTATTAATAGATGATTAATGGAGCAGTCAGGAAGATTAACGTGTTCCACTATTGGTTTTTGAATGTTAGAATTTCTCATGTCAGATTTGTGTCCGTTTGTTCTTTTGCTTAGAGACTGTTGTGTTTGTCTAGTGTATAAGCCCGAAGGGCATTTCTGGCATGTGATGGTATAAATCACACTGGTGGATGAGCAAGTGAATGATCCATTGGTGGGGTAGCTGGTTTAATTAGGTCCTATGCTGGTAACTGTTGTGTAGATATGTGGGCAGAGCTGGCAACATGGTTTGTTGCAGGGGTATGTGCCTGCTTTAATGTTTCTGTTGTTTGGTCTGTAGCTGCTGATGAATATCTGCTTCAGGTTGGGAGGCAGTCTGTAAGCAAGGAGAAGTGTGCCTCCCAAGGCCTGGGAGAGTGAGGGATCATCTTGTAGAATAGGCTATAGATAAGGGGGGATGGGGGTTGGGCTTGTAAACTGTAGATATGAGGGTTTTAGGTGATGACCAGTGGCATTCTGTTGTTTTCTTTCCTGGGCTTCTCCTGTTGTAGATGACTTCTAGGCGGTGCCATCCCTATGGGGGTGTGGGGCGTGGGGCCAATCGGCCAGTGCAGGGCCCCACTGTGTACTGGGGGAGGAGTGGGCAGGCCCAGAGGCTGGGCCCACACTCCTGCCCATCCTCTGACCCAGCCACTCTGCCCTTAGGGTTGGAGAGGGCTCATCTGAGGGGTTGGACTCTGCTTTTCTGCCATGTCTCTGGCCCGGCCTTTCTTGTCCCCAGGGCAGAACAGGCAGCCCAGGGGAGGTGCGAGAGAGCGGGGCAATCCTCTGGGCGGGTCTGCTCTGTCCCTGGATGGCTGGCTGTTTCCTGCCCTGGGAGTGAGGTGATTTAGCCCTGATCATGGCGCGGGTGGGGGAGCAGGGGACAACTTCACCATGGGAGGTAGCAGTGTGGGCCCTGTGCTGCCCTGCTCATGGCAGGACAGTGCGGGGCCCACAGAACTGTGGGGCCAGTGGTGATTGCCCCTCTTGCCCTCTCAACCCCCAGGGACAGTCTTGCTTCTGAGTATCCATTTGGCTTTGTCAGTATGTTTCTTGACTTACCAAACTGGGTGTTGTAGTTTTCAGTATGCTTGACTGAGATCCTAGCACCAGAAATAACATTAAAAAAACCTGGTAAGAGAACGCCTCAGTCTTCCTGCTCACTCCAGTGGATTTGTTAATAGTCTCACTGAGACAAAGGAATTACATATCAAAGCTTCAGAGAGAAACTGCAGAGTTGGAATTCATATACAGATTTGACACTGTCAACTTAGAGTTAAATAGGGATTTCAGCTTTTTTTCTCATTGCAATGGGTAATTTGCTTTCTTTTTATCCCACCTCCCTCTTATGTACTGTTTTACACTGTTTGAATCTAAATAACTGTTTTGATTTGCTGTAACAGTCTGATCTGATCCTACGAGTTACGCTTCACTGCATTTATTTTCCTCTCATTCATGTGTAGTTCTCCATGTTCAAGTATCTGATGAAGATGGATTTTCTCCCATGAAAGCCCAAGCGATAAATAAATATTTTAGTCTTTAAAAGTGTCACCAGACTCTTAGAAACGAAAACAGTGTCTTTGTCCATAGCTGAGTTCCCACTTTAGACAAATATCTGATATATGAGTTCCTTTTAGTCAGCAGTAGTCAGTCCTCTGCTAATGGTAATCTCATATACCCTAGCATCTCCAAAGGAAAAAGCACCAGCAGAGCAAATTTATTTTATTTTGTCTGTTTTGCATACATTTAAATATATTTTCATAGGAGTACTTATAGCTGAGGATACAGATGTTGTACAAAAAGAGAGAGAACAGCAAAGGGGACAGGAAGGAAGGGAGAGAGAGTTAGGACTCCCGCTTTTAATGCTCTTCGCCTTCCAGGCGTTAGCATTTTATTCCTCATAAACTATGCACTTGTATCTCAAGAAAGAAATTTCATTTTTCTGAAGTCTTACTTGTTCTTTCCAAATATTTCCACTGTACGTACTCCTACTAACCACTATCACCATGCAAATATTCCTCCACCCTTATACCCTCCTTTGTAAGCATTTCATGTTAAATGCTCTGTCCTATATTGCCATTCCTTCTTTCCTATCTTTTTTTCTTTCCCCCCCTCAAAGCACTTCAGTTGACGCGTTTCCTGACATTAGAAACCTGGGAGAAGGGGGAATTGATGGAAACCTCTTCTGCATCCTCTCCTCCGCCCACCCCAACTCTTCTTAGGTCAGGTTGGAAGTAGTTGTATGAGCATCTTGGGTCTGCAACTTCCTACCCCTTTCTGGTGTCTCATGTCCCAGTGCCTCCAGGTCAGGGAGGAAATGAAGACATTGGCCTTGTTTCTTATTTGAGGACTCAGAATGAGATGCTGAAATCCTTTGATTTCCATCTCCTTCCAGGTTTCTCCTGTCTAGAGCACCCCTATCTTTTCCTCCACTAGCACAATAGCACTTATCCAGGACCCCTACCTGGCTTTCTGACCCTTCATCTCAATCCTGTGCTGGTTCCTGTATGCTGTGACTCCTAATCTCAGGTTACAAATACTCCTTCCCGCCAATGTTCCCTCTAACTTTTCGTAGGCTGTGTGCGCAAAAAATTTCTTTTGTGCAAATTTTTTGAACCAGTGGTCAAATCTGTGCGCACGCCAGTGATTGTGGCCAAACTTGTGAGTGCAATGAAGTAAATGTATATGATGCAAATAATATCTAAATTTTATTTTGATATGGTGATAGAAATGATTTTATAAATTACAAAACCTTATTTGAAACATGCTATTTGAAATTACCTACTTAATGTAGAACAAAAATATTAGCACTGTTGAATTTTTTTGTGCGTACTTCATTTTGTTGTGTGCGCAGGCTTCACAACCTGTGCGCGCATGCACACGCGCACAGCTTAGAGGGAGCATAGCTTCCCACTGCCCTATCTAAGGAGTCTTCTGTGAGGGCCTTGTGACTTCTCATCTACCCCATGAGTCTTTTTCAGGGAGCGGCCAAATGCGTCCCCATCTCCAGTCTTAGTAGGGAGGAGACATACTAAGGAGAAGCTCCACCTCTGTGATTTAAATTTGCCTATCCATTTGTTGGTGATTCTTTTGGATCCTTGTACTCTTGGTAGTGTAAAAGAAGGTGGGCTGTGTAAGGGCATGGTTTAATCTATAACTTCAACAGAATTGTAAGAAAAAATAGTTAAAGATGAGATGAACTCCATCCCTATCCAAGTTCTGTAGTTAATAGTCTTAAATTATTCATAGTGTTTTGACAGACTTAAAAGTTAAAATACATTTAGTTTTTCAAATACTGTATTTGAAAATACTCATTTTCCTTTGACCAGTCAGTTCCTGCATTTATTGTGTTTCCCATTCAGTTGATAACTTCATGGCAACCTAAAATAATACAGGTCATGCTGTTTTAGAGGGCACTATGAGAAGTTACATAAATAAATAAAATCTTTGTTAATAAAACCACCTGGGGTTGTTAAAACTGAAATAATTTTTAAAAAATCTGTAATACTTTCTACTGTATTTACTTTTTCTATCTCCTGATCTTGGATGATGAAGATGGTTCATTTAGTTTTGCTTTTGCAGGTAACCAGTTTGAATGAGTTTAATTTCTAAGCTCTCATGCATGAGCATAATAATACAATGTTAGATTTACAAACATTAAGAGGAAATTTTTTTTTTAATAGCTTCAGTGTGTTTAGCCAGGTGCTGTCAATCAGAACTAAAGTAGCTTCCTCACCTAGTGGTACTGTATGACATTTTGATTAAAAACCTAGAAGAATTCAAGATTTACATGGCACATGTTAAATGTATTAAAAACTGGCTAACTGAAAGGACTCAAAATGTAATTGTACATGGGAAATCATGTTAAAGTGAGGGTATATTTATAATGCAGCCCCAATGGGACTGGTTATTGGCCCTATGCTATTATCATTTTTGCCAAAGTTAAATTCCTAATTTTAGAATTCTACATCTTGCATAGGCTTATTCTCTAAAGTGTCACTGAAGACTGCATCTCTTCTACCTACCCTCCAATTGTTTCTAGCAAACATTTTATCACTGTTGTTTTTGAAAGACAGCGTTATCATCAGGGGTTGTCTGCATATATGTTCTCCTAGTGCTTACGCTGTACCAGCTCTGTGCATTTAACTGAGACACTACTACAAGATTGAGGCACAAAGGCTCCAGGCCAGGTTTATTGTAAACAAGCACAGCCTTAGTACCCCACAGACAACCGATAAAGCTACTAACACGTGTATGCTTGTTACGATGGACCAGCTCAATAAACTCTGGAACTTGCAGTTTTCCCTGTGCTCAGACAAAGATGCTTCCTTTGAGATCCTCTTTTATACATTGATATGAGCAAGTTGCATATTGCTCCTCTGATGTGTGTAGTTACAACCCCTTGATGTGGTAAGATACCACCCTTTATATTTTAGTGAATGGTTTGGTCAAAACATCTCTATTCATTATATTAACAAGACATTTCTGTCCATGGTAGTGTCATCTGGAGAGGTCAGTAAGCTCTCAATATCTTTGAGGTATTAGGATGTCCTGGTACCTTTCTGGAAGGTGCTTGTGCCAAGCAGTTCTTTGGAATGTGTGTTTGTTATATCTGCTGTATTCTTGCCAGTTACTGTGAGCCTTCCAGCACTCGCAGCATTGCTTCTGCTAACTTTGCTTTATAACAAACTTGACT
Source organism: Podocnemis expansa (assembly GCA_007922195.1). Taxonomy (NCBI): domain Eukaryota; kingdom Metazoa; phylum Chordata; order Testudines; family Podocnemididae; genus Podocnemis; species Podocnemis expansa. The sequence continues at coordinate 15,767,364 of ML681998.1, forward strand.
ATTACTTTAACTCAGGCCTCATACTTGGCCTGTTATGCTAGGCCTGAAGACTCATGCCTGGCCTGTTACACTAAGTCTTATGTCTTAGGCTCTTTGTGTTCTCTGAATTTTCTGAAAACAGAAATGAAACTTCATTACTGCCTAGCCCAAAGCCAGAAAAACATAGGTTTATAAATACTGTAATGTGGGGATTTATCCTTGTGGTAAATTGTCTGACTGACATGCTTGATAGTGGTGAGGTTAGGAAAAAATGAGTGTTATCTTCTGAAATTTCACCCATTTGAAAGACTAAAATGAGATGCCATGCAGTCTAATCTTTGACTGCTTGCTTATGTAGAGTTCCATGTAGGTGTCTGCATGCTGTGTGCACTGTTGTTGGAAGCTTTTTCCTAGTGTTATGTGCTGAGTTTGTTGTGGTGCCTGCTGAAATGGCATCTTCATGGCACAGTATATAGGAAGTTGTTGCCTTGCTACTCCATCAGTTCCTTTTTCTCCTTGGTGATGGTCTCTGGTACACTGTTGTCTTGTTGCTTTGCAAGTGTTGTATGTATTATTTGTAAACAGTTAGTTACTAAGTGGAAATAGTTAAGTAGTGTAAATTAGATTAGTGAAGCATTTACGTTTCCCACTCTATGGGACTAGCTGATGCCAGGCACCAGGGCATGCCTTGTTCCCAGGGTTTCAAGCAGTGAGCTACCTGCTCAAAGATACCAGTGAGTGACTCTCGAAACAGCTGCCTGAAGTGCCTGAAAGAGGGGCATATTCTAGTGAAATGAAGAATTTAGAGGAACTTCGGACCCAGAGCCATAAAGAACAGGGGTCTTGACTGAGGTTTCTGCTATTGAAGGCTGCAGTGTGCCCATCATCAGAGGAGCAGCCAGACCCAGTGTCATGCAACCCTTCAGTGAGAAGTGGACTGACCTCGATCAAGGAGCTTTAAAGGGGCAGAGTGTCCCTGTCACCTAAAGATCTCCTGGTGCTGTGAGTCTCCCCTAACAGCCAGAACATCAGCACCCCTGACTCAGCAATATTACACATAATTTGTGCTAAGCTAGAGAATGAAGAAAGCAGATCATGGCTGCTCCTCAAGGGGGAAGAGCATGAAGAGGGCAAGACTGTTAAAGGGATCTTCTTAGATGGCAGTTGGCCAGCAGGCACTGGTGAGTGTAGCTCTATAAGTGGTACTGTGGAGTCTAGCACACATGGAATCATCCCTGAGAGTGAGTGAAGATGGAGGTTTGATCATTGCTGTACTATGAACTCCAGAGGATTATGAAGCAACAAGGAGTCTCTTGACCCTCCTGGTGCTTCCATCTCATCCAGACTGAGGCTTACAAGGTGCAACTCTTCCCTGTGAGACCACCATGCAGAGACCGACCCCCCTGGGCAAGCTGGCAGTGATGTTCAGATGCTGTTCCCCAGCTTGTCCAGACTTGAGAGCCTTGACATGGTGACAACATTCGTTGACATGGAATAGATCAAGATTCCACCACTGACTTGAGCCCAGTCACCCGTAATGTTTGCTATGATGGTTCAGATCGTGGTACTGTTTACAGTTATGACACTGCTCTGAGTGAAGGCACTGCTCACCATCGCTGCACTAATCACCATGTAGGCCAGGGTCTTCACAATTTTGACCCGGTGTTCCCCTTTGCTACTCTCCCAGTTGGGACCAGCCTCCCAAGGTCTCTGGAGGCTGTGGCAGGGCCCAGTGACCAGGAACTAAGCTAGGCACCTTGTTGCTTTTTGACCTGGAGCCAAGCTCAGAAGTGAGGCTGAGGGGTTCACCTTAGCCCCATGGAGGTGAACCTGGGCCCGGCAGTGACTCATCAAGTATTCTAGAAGACATGCCCCAGACTTTGGGAAACTCTTGTTTTGGCACTGCTCACCACTTTCTTGGAGCCAGTCACCATCATAGCACCATTCACCACTTCAGCACCACTTAACATTGCAGCACCGCTTGATACAGTGGCACCGATAAACAGCACCAAGGGGCATGGTGCCACCATGCTTGCCTGGAAGTGATTCTCCTGGTTCAGTTTCCCAGGCGGACTATCAAGGATCACAATGAAGGTAGGTATGGGTCAGGCCAGGGATATGAGACAATATTGCAAGGGCCCTTGCCGCCAAAATAAACCCCAGTTCAGTGGCAGTTGCTGACCCGGTGGCCAGTATTGGCCCCCTGGATGTCCCAGGTCTTCCAATACTCCCATGTGGGTTGGTTGTACTTGACCCCCTTGGAGCATCAATATGTTCTCCTCCTGTTGGAAAGAGGATTGGTACCAGGAGTGAAGGTAGACGAGGCCTGTGGCAGTCTGGCAGGAGACCCCCAGCACTGGAAGAGCCCCAAGACCCTACGGTGATCCTGGTCGCATGGTCATCCTGCTTGGATGAGATGGTAGCAGCTACATCATAGACCCAGTGCAGGATGATTACAGGGTTAACCAAGAATAGAATGTCTAATAGAATGTCCCAAACCTTGGTTTGAAGGTAAGGAAATCCTTAATGGACATACTGACACCACTGGTTCAGTGAGGGTGGCTTTCCCTCTCAGTGAGGCCATTACAAAGTCAATAAAAGCACAGACTCCCGCATCCATCCAGCCCATGGTGAAATGGGTTCCGAGGAAGTACTTTGCACCCTCCAAGGTGTATGAGCACTTGTATGCACACCCTTTTCTAGGATCCTTAGTGGTGGCTGCAACCAATAAGCAGAAGCGGCAAGAGCATCATGGTCCATCTGCCGAGGATAATGAAGTCAGAAGGTTGACCCAGCTGGAGAGAAAGGTGTACTCCACAGAGGATCTCCAGTTAAGAGCATCAAATCAATATACAACTTTAACTTGTAGAATCATGTCTAACTTTTAGGAACTCCTTCCATCAGAGTTTAGACTGGAGTTTGCAGCTTTGGTGTATGAAGACAAGACTATTGCCAAGGCATCCAAGTATGTTATGGCCACAGCAGTGGTGATAAAGTGCAGCTATTGACTTTGGTTGTCAAGTTTATCTCATGAGGTACAGATTATAGTACAGGACCTGCTGTTTGAAGGAGGCTCACTCTTCTCCAGCCAGCTGGATGAATGACTACAGAGCCTGGCAAAGCACTGGAATTGGTTACTTATTGAGGTGGTAGAATCTCCATTTTTAGAGGTTTTTAAGGCCTGGCTTGAAAAAACCCTGGCTGGGATGACTTAGTTGCTGTTGGTCTAGGGTTGGACTAGATGCCTTCCTGAGGTCCCTTCCATCCTTTATCTTCTATGGTTCTATGCCTCCCTTGATTTTTTAAGTACATACTTTTACATAGTGATATTGCCTGGCCACAGGAAGTTTCTCTGTTTCACCATTGTTCAAAACTATTATCAATCATTATTGTTTGGTTTGATGGCAGTGCCAAGAGTATTTAGAAAATGCATGGCAATGGTGGCATCCACTCTCAGGAAAGCAGAAGTAGAGGTTTGCCCATACCAGGTGCACTAGCTGATCAGTGGCCACTCCAGGGAATTAGTGGAGGGTCATATGAGGTAACTTTTGATAAACCAGCCAAAGGCAATATTTTCACTGGTGCAAATGATTAGATTTATCGGTGAAGTCCTCTGTTTGACAAGAACCAAAGCCTACTTCCTGGAAAGTTGTTTCAAACCCTTATGGGACAGAGCAGTACATCTGATGAAGTGGGTTGCAGACCACGAAAGTGTATGCCCAAAGAAGTTTGCTGGCCTTTGAGGTGCCAACAGACTCTAGTTGTTTCTACTGTATACAGACTAGCACAGTTATTCTTCTGGTACAGGGCATAGGATCTCTTCTCTACACCATAGCAAGAAACTTACTGAAGTATCTGGGTCACATGGCTTGTATCTCCGTGGTGTAGCACACTCATCTCAAACCACTCCAGGCATGGTTGGCATCAGTATAAACACCAGGCTGTCACTGGTTAAATAAGGTGGTCATGGTCCCAGTGGTGGGGGCTCTCACCCTGCAATGGTGGCTTGATCAGGATATGATGTGTGGCAGTGTCCTATTCTCAAGGCCACTCTTGTCAATGATGCTGGTCAGTGATGCTTCAGATAATGGATGGGAAGCCCACCTGGGATTCCCTAGGACCCAGGGCATATGGGCATCAGATGAATTGCCCCCTCATGTTGAAGAAAGAAAACTGAGTGCAGTATATACTTGATGTGCCAGGCATTTCAGCCCCCTTTTGCAGGGCAAATGAATCTCCATGCTTACAGATGATACCAGCATTGCATTCTACATGAACAGACAATGCAGGACCCACTCCTCCCCTGATGTTGGAAGGTGTTGAGTCTGTGAAACTACTGCATAGCCCAGGCTATTCACTTGGGGGACTATTACCATACAAGCTGTCAGAGCACCTGAGCAGGTCCTTCATCAGCCATCCCAAATGGCTTATTTGCCCAGATGTCCTAAATTCCGTTTTCCAGAGGAGAGGCTTTCCTCAACAAGACTTGTGCGTGGCCAGACTTAAAAGAAAATGTCCCCAATTCTCCTTATTATTGGGCAGAGTCCAGAATCCCTGCTAAACATCTTTCTCCTTTCTGGGGAAGGGAGCATGTTCTGATTTACAGAGTGTTGGTCAAGGTCAAGGGGGCAAAGTGAGGATGATCCTTGGAGACCCGGCAGGCCATGACAGCATTCGTGCTTGACGCTCCTGTGCCTGTCAGAGATTAAATTTATAAGCCTACCAGTGTTCCAAGACCTGATCTCGTAGGAACATGGCAGCCTGCTCCACCTTGAACTTCAGGTTGCTATGACATCATGGAAGCTGCATGGCTGAGTGAGGTGGAGCAAGCCTTGTTTAGATGCTCCTTCTGAAAAGCAGGAATCTGTCAACCAGATTGAAGTACCTGGTGAAATGGAAGAGATTCTTTGTGGGTGTCAAGGGAAGGAGTTCTGTCAAATGAGACATCTTTGCCTCTTTTCCTGAACTACCTGCTTTACTTGAAAGAAGACAGCTTTGTGGCATCATCCACATGGGTTCACTTGACAGCAATCTTAGCTTTTCTGTCACCCATCAATGGTAGAAGAATCCTGGCCAAGCTGCTTTGCTCCTATTTTTTGAAAGGACTGGAATGCTTATACCTCAGATGCACCAGTCCTTGTCTCTATGGGACCTCAACCTGGTGGTGTCAAAGTTCATGGCATTCCCATTTGATCGGTGATGCGTTCTTTATTTCATGTTCATTGAAAAGTAGTCTTCTTAGCTGCTAGCAGTTCATTGAGAAGGCTTTCGGTGATCAGGGGCCCTTACCTCTGAACTAATGGTTTTCAATCTTTTGTGAGTCGTGACACACTTGGCAGCATTTTGTAACCTTACAGGACACACCAGACCAGCAGCTCCAGACTGAGTCCAGCCAGATCTCCGTGAGACACATACTGCTGTATAGCGACACAGTAATGTGTCCTGACACAGTGTCTGAGAACTGCTGCACTGAACCACTGTCTTCTCTAAGGACAAGGTGCAATTTTGGCTACATCCATCCTTCCTTCCAAAAGTGGTCTTGCACTTTCATAGTTACCATGTCATTTTTCTCATGATCTTATACCTAGATCCACACACTACCAGAAATGTACAAAGGCTTCACTTGTTAGATGTTAACAGTGCCCTGATATTCTACATAGAGAGAACCAAACTATTTAGAAAGACCAGTCAACTTTTTATGGCAATTGCAGAAAGACTGAAAGGGAGTCCAGTCTAGGTGCTGAGACTCTCCACATAGATTGTTATGTATACCAAGTGCTATGAAGTGGTGAAAGTCTCGCTTCTTCACCTGGCAGAAGATTCCACATGATCTTAACCTTCATTAGCAGTGTTTGGGGCACAGTTTCCAGTCTCGGACATCAGTATGGTGGTGACTTGGTTGTTTATACATGTTTACTACTCATTACGCCATCACACAGCCAGCAAGGAGTGATGCTTCCTTAAATCAAACAGTCTTACAGTCTATTTCAGCATGGAACTCCATCACTGCTATCTGACTCACTGCTTGGAAATCACCTACCTGGGAATGGATACGAGCAAGTACTCAAAGAATTAAAAATAGTTATTAAACCTCCTGTAACTGTTTTTCTTTGAGTTGCTTTGCTCATGTCGATTGCAAAACCTGCTCACCTGCCACTCTGTTAGAGTATCTGGGAAAATGAAACTGTGGGCGAAGTGTATTGGAAGGTACCTATGTAATGGATCACTCCGGGGGCCATCAGAGCTGACCCAGCACATACCCATTAGAAGAAGTTTCCAGTGACAGTGTGTGTGAGTGTGGACATACCTGCATGGGAGTGGACGTGAGCAATAAATCTTGAAGAACAACAGTTAGAGAAAGGTTAGTAACTATTTTATATGTAGAACTTAATAAATAGAGGAGACCTCTAATGGGTTACACTTGAGGCTTATTAATGAATCAGAGTAGTACATTTTTATTATACCTGTTAGTTTTATATTTATTTTTGCTTAATTTGTTTGTTTTTTTTTTTTTTTTTGGCAGTTCTGTAGCACTGATAGTACCTAAAGAGCAAGAGTGTTTCGTTTACCTGTAGAAGGTAGAATTTCCTCCTATAAGGAGGAAATGGGGCGCTTGCCCTGAATACCATATTATAGTGACTGGAATTCAGTATCATAAAAGAATTATTTTGTATCATCACTGGATTCTTTTTCTTTTCTTTTCTGTAGAGTTTAGCTATTCCTTATTAATTAAATGGCATACTATTATGGTCACTGGGTGGATTATTCAAAAATTCTTGCTTAAAATATGATAAAGGTTTGAAATAGCAGTGTTGGCAATATAAGTTTTTATCAGTTTAAATGAAGGATCAAAGTAATGAGTGATTGAATTTCATGGGAGACAATCCTTATATTGCAAGTAAATGTTTTCCGTATTAAATAACTAAACATTCTCTCTCTGGGTATTAAAAAAAAAAAAAAAAAAAAGTGTGAATGCCTACCAAAATTATTTATTCTTAAAGTACGTGTAGGTTCTCGTAAAACACATATGCTAGGTTCTAGTAGCAGGTTACCAGTTTTGTTATTTTGGAAAAAATGAACTAATCGTATTTTACTGTACAGGATATGAGTAATAACAAAAATTAAATTTTGGAAACATTCTGCAGGTTCCAGTCCAGTCCTGCATTTTGGGACTCTGTATAAACCTCTGGAGCCAGCTGTTCACCACTATATTCTTTCAGTCACTATGAGGTGTTGATTTTAAAAGAATGGGTTGCTGTTCCTTAAGTCTATACACTGTAAATATTTCTTGGCAACCCTGTGAACTAGCATGGATTGGTTATATTAATGTCTATGCTTGGATGATAATAAGGACCAATTCATGATTTCATCCAAAAACAGTGAAGAAAACTATTTTCTTTAATGATATGCCAGATTTGTCCAAATATTTCAACACGTCTGTCTTACATTTTGTCAGCAAGCAGGGTACAGCAAAGTGTATTTGAAAATCATTTAATTAGGGCAGATTCTTTTTCACTCCCTGCCACTACACAGCAAGACTTGCTTGTTCCTATTTCCTTAAATTTATCCTGGATTTTGTCCAAGTTTAGATTTTAATGGGTTGCCTAACCCACTAGTTACATTAGGATTTATGTTGCCCTGGAGAATAGTGTTTGAATTGATAGTTTTTTAACCTGTTCTCTTAAATGAGCATATGTTCAGATCTGGACGTTAACTCTGGATATAAGAAAGATTTGAAAAATATTTTTTTCTGTTATTGGTGTTAAATTTTTAAATTCACTTTTATTAAATACTTTTTAAAGTTTGGAAGCTGTGAGTAAGCTTTAAAATTATTTTTAGTATGAATTCATATTTGTTTATTTCATATGAATTAAAATGAGCTGCCAAAAGGAAGTGGGACAAGTCTGAAATAAAGATATGAGCTGACTTAATGAAAAATAGTTTTACTTGCATATTCATTTATATCGTTTGTTTGAATATATCCCTTAACTCATAAAAGCTGGTTATATATAGCTCATTAAATTTATTAATACTGGATCTTCTGTATTAACAGGTACAGTTTGGTAGCACATCTATTATAAAGTACTTTTAAATGCATCATTTGTGCTTCAAAACCATTATAATAAAATTTGAATTATAAAATTCAACTTTCATCGTTAGGCAGTGCTAGTTAAAATTTCCTGTAAGAAACATTTGCTGCACACATGGTACAGTAGAATTTTTTTGCTCCTTTTTTGTTTCCTGCCTTTCTGCATATAAAAGGATTTATTTTCTTCACTTTCCCCAAAACACACTGAAAATGAACAGTGTATTTTGTCCTAATGTTATTATTGAAAACTACAGTAAGTTTTTTGCATAGTGTAATTTTTTAAAATACACCATTACTACTCATCAGGGAATCTTTTTTTTTTTTTTTTTTTACATGAAATTGCTCAGTGTAGAAGTCACTGTAGTTGAGTACAGTAGCAGCACAACACGTTGGATGAATAGTTCGATACTTAAAATGAAGTTTTTCCAAGATGTTGCATTATAAATCACTATTGTTGCTGCTCTCTGGAGATCCCCATTTTCTATGCGTAACATATATTAGGGATTAGAAATGCACCAATGTGGAGACATGATGAATTTGTGATTGTTAGTCCTAAATTTGTTTAATAGAACTTTTGTGCCACTTCTTTTTGCTGTCTTTCTTTCAAATGTGTGTTACGAAACATTCTTCTGCCGGATTATACATTAAGAGAGTTGGAAATGTTTAGTTTAAGGAGCCAGACATTAAAACCAAAGAAATGATGCCATGAAAGAAGAAAACAAAAAGTAGAAGAGGAGTAAATTTTTGAGATGTAATGGAAGACAGATCAATGACACTAACACTTCGGATCCATATTACAAAAGTAGGTATGACTTGAGAGAAGGCATCATAGGAAGGACTCTGATGATGGTTGGCAGCACTGCAGTAGTACATCAACATTTACTAACTTCCGTTCAGGGAAATTTTGAAGATTTTCTGTTAATGTATGCTAAACACCTGCTAATATGCATTTTTGGATTCTGGCTTGTGACAGTTGTAGCTTTGCACTTTTGAAATTCACATGGGGTACTGATATGTTGTGCCAAGTTAGAGAGAGGGGACTGGTGGTATGAGACTTGTGGCACTCCTCTTTATCTTGGGTCTCATACAATTAATTACATTTATTCATAGACTTATTACATACATTTCCACAGTGAATTTGTCTTCAATATAAAATTTATTTTTGTGTTTCCCTTATGAGATTTCAGTGAGAGAAATTATGTAACTTGGGTTTGAACAATTCAAGAGAAACAGGCTCAGATTCTGGCATGGGGCACAGATAATAAACTCCTTAGCAGGTTGTCATAGCATTGCACCAGAAGTGTGTGGCACAGTGTGCAGAATATTGGCATGTCTTTGATAACCAGGGAATTCAGGTTCTCATCTGGCATGCTCAACTCGTATGGTTTCTATAGAGTCCTCGGTGCCAATTATCTGACCTCCCCCCAGAATCAAAAAGGTTCCCCCAGCCTGAAGACCTTCAGGTCTCTATTTTTTTAGATGTGACATGAGAAGTGAGAATTCACAGTAATTAATTTTCACATATTCTCAAACCACTGTTTTTATACAAAACTAGACTTCTAACCACTTATTGCTGCTATCCTGCCCCCGACCCCCTTTTCTTCTTTCCTACACTCCCTTGTGTCTCATCTCGTATTAGGCACCAATGCTACAGAAACATATCATATGTTTAACTTCTGTAAGTATTACCACTGAAGTCTATATGACTTCTTGGTTATGTAACCATCAAATTGTGAAAGTATATGCATGGTTATGTAGGAGGATTTTGGCTTGTTTGACAAACTAATGTAGGAAAGAGGATTACTTTGCTGGGATGGTCTCCATCTATCAAAGACTGATATCTTTGGGTATCATCTGGTTAACCTGCTAAGGGGAACTTTAAACTAGGTCCTATGGGGGGATGGTGATATAAATCCAGCCCATGTACATCTAGGCTGAAGTAATGAAGACAAAGGGAAGAGGCTGATTTCTGGAGACGGTTCTAAAAAGCACAGCAGTGCTAAAAAGCCAAAAGAAAAAGGATCTGGGTAGTCTGCAAAATATCTTTGATACCAGTATTCAAATGCAAAGAGTATGGGTAACAAGCAGAATGAACTGGAAGGTCTAGTATATTAAGAAAATTGTGACTTAATTGGCATCACACAGACTTGATGGGAAAACTCCCAAGGCTGTAGTAGCATCTTGTTCTAAAAGGGTAGTTATGGGGGTTAAAAGGAGGTGGTATTGCTGTGTATGTTAACAAACTAACTACTTGCTTTATGGTCCAAAGGGAAGTGAGCAAGAAGCATACTGTGAGTCTCTCTGAGTGAGAATAAAAATGGAAAAAAACCAGTAATAATGTTATGTTGGGGGTCTGTAATAGACAACTAAATTAGAGGGAAGAAGAGGGTGAGTCATTTTATATGCAGCTAAGAAGAATAATTAACACACATGAACTAGTATTAATGGGAGATTTTTACTTTCTTGGTATCTCTTCAAAGATTACTGCAGCAAATTCTTAGTCAGTATAGGGGACAGCGTTCTGATTCAGAATGTTGAGGAAACAAATATGTGGTCCTTCATTTTTGATCTGGTTTTGACCAGCAGGGATGAATTAGTGAATTTTCCTGATCCTCTTCTTGTTATTAACATACTTGTAGAACTCCTTCTTGTTATCCTTTACATCCCTCGCTAGCCGCAACTCCATTTCTCCTTTGGCCTTTCTGATTTTATCCCTGAAGTCCCTAGGAATATCTTTATATGCCTCCTTGGTCATCTGACCAAGCTTCCACTTCCTGTAAGCTTCCTTTTTATGTTTAAGCTCAGAGCAGAGTTCTCTGCTAAGCCATTCTGGCTGCCTCACATGTTTGTTCTTCCTCCTAATTGGAATGGCAACTTCCTATGCCCTTAGCAGGGTTTCTTTAAAATATAACCAACTCTCTTGGGCTCCTTTCCCCTTCAGATTAGCTTCCCAAGGGATCCTGCCCATCAGTTCCCTGAGGGAGCCAAAATCTGCTTTTTTGAAGTCCAGGGTTTTTGTTTTGCTTCTTTCCTTCCTTCCTTTAATCAGCATCCTGAACTCAATCATGTCATGGTCACTACTGCCTTGCTTACCATTTACCTCTACGTCCCTGATCAATTCTTCCCTGTTTGTGAGCAGCAGGTCGAGACGTGCAAGGCCCCTAGCTGGTTCCTCTAGCATTTCTACTAGAAAGTTGTCCCCAACACACTCTAAAAGTTTTCTGGATTGCCCATGCACTGCTGTATTGTCCTCCCAGCAGATGTCAGGGTAATTGAAGTCCCCCATGAGCACCAGGGCCTGTGATCTAGAAGCTTCCGCTAGTTGTCCATAGAACACCTCATCCACCTCCTGCTTCTGGTCTGGTGGTCTATAGCAGACCCCCACCACAACATCCCCCTTGTTGCTTTCCCCTCTCAATGTAACCCACAGACTTTCTACTGGCATGCTTCCACTTCCATAATGGAGCTCTGAGCAGTCATAGAGCTCTTTTACATATAATGCTACTCCTTCCCCTCTTCTTCCCTGCCTATCTTTGCTGAACAGTTTATACCCATCCATGGCAGAGCTCCAGTCGTGTAGAGTATCCCACCACATCTCTGTTATTCCTATGATGATATAGTTCCTTGTCTGCGGTAGTGCTACCAATTCTTCCTGCTTATTTGCGTCGCATTAGTGTATAGGCACTGAAGATACCCAGCTGATTGCCCTACTTTGTCATGTTGATTTCCAATTCTATTACATAAACCTCCTTGCATTTTTTCATGGAGTTCTCCTCCCCCACTCTCCTCACGCATTGGGGCTTCAGTGGAAGATTTAAGACAATTATTTGATTCCCCCCCATGTTCCAACTACCATCTCTTGTACTCCTTGTGCTACAGTCGCAGCACCCCCCAATTTCCATCCCTTCCCCCAGATCTCCCTCATTGTCACTTACCTGTGGGCTTTAGTCTCCTTCCCCCGTTGAACCTTGTTTAAAGCCCTTCTCACTAGGTCAGCCTGTCTGTGGCCAGATACGCTCTTCCCCTTCCTGGACAGGTGAAGGCCATCTCTTCCTATCAATCCTCTGTCCTGAAACAGGACTCCATGGTCAAGGAAGCCAAATCCCTCCTGACCACACCATCTTCGCAGCCAGGCATTCACCTCTAGGATGCATCTGTCTCTCCTGAGGCCTCTAGCCTTGACTGGAAGGATCGAGGAGAACACCACCTGTGCTCCAGACTCCTTCACCCTCGCTCCCAGAGCCCTGAAGTCACCTTTGATCTGCTGAGGATCACCTCTCGCAGTATCGTTGGTACCCACATGGATAAGAAGCATGAGGTAGTAGTCTGAGGGGCGGATGATTTTAGACAATCCTTCTATTACATCACGGATACGGGCACCTGGCAGGCAGCATACCTCTCTAGAGGCCTTGTAAGGGCGATAGATGGGTGCCTCCGTTCCTCTCAGGAGGGAGTCCCCAATCACCACAACCCTATGTTTCCTCTTAGGGGAGGTGGCTGTGATCTCCCCAGCCTCTGGGGTGGATGGCATCTCCTCTACCTTCTTCATTGTGTCCAGCACTGCATAACGGTTCCTCACCACAATGGATGGTGGGATGTGAGCAGGCGTTGAGCACTGTCTGCTGCCAGAGGTGACCAGCTGCTAGTGTCCTTCTTCTGCCATAGGCATCCCATCCGTTTCCAGACCTGTGTCCATAACCCTTGGCACTGGGATAGGGACCTCCTCCTTGCAGGTCTGATCATGGACACTGTCAAGGAACTTTTCCAGGGCATAGATACCCCTGAGTCGTGACACCTCCTCCTGTAACTCTCCTACCTGTTTCTGGAGAGATGCCACCAGAAGGCACCTATCTCAGAGATTCATTTCCCTAGTCTGATCATCAGTGGCAGGAAAATGAAGGCCACAGTCCCTGCAAATCCACACCAGGATCTGGGTGGAGATATCCATGGTCAGACAGTCTATCTGGCTACAAACAGAGGCAAAGGAAACAGAAGGGGCGCTGGCAGAAGCAGTGCGGCTGCTCTTCACCATTGTGGCCTCCCCAAACTCCTCTGTTTGCAGTCCCCTGTTCACAAGCTTTCTTTCTTTCTTTCTTTCTTTCTTTCTTTCTTTCTTTCTTTCTT
>ML681998.1:15780565-15817694 GCA_007922195.1 Podocnemis expansa
CTTTCTTTCTTTCTTTCTTTCTTTCTTTCTTTCTTTCTTTCTTTCTTTCTTCTATAAAAAATAGCAAGTGACTTGATGGCTAGCATAGATAATAAAAAAGGATAAATAAAGAACTTATCAGAGATCTTCTGACTAATTTGAATTAATTCAACTTATTGGGATCGGATGCTATTCACGCAGAGGAATGGAAGGAAGTAGTTGAAGAAATCTGAGAACTACTGGCAATAATAATTACAAACTCATGAATGATGACAGAGGTCTCAGAAGATCAGAGAAGGGGAAAGAAGAGGAGCCAGGGAACTATAGACCAGTCATTCTGTTTTTCATACTTGGGAAGCTAATAGAGCAGTGTATAAAAGATTCAGTTTGTGAATACCTGGAGGATGAAGGGGTAATCACTAGCAACTGGCATAGATTTACTAAGAACAAATCATGGCAAACCAGCTTAATTTCCAGTTTTGACATTGTGGTGTGGTGTATCGGGGAATGCAGTGGCCATAATATATTTGGACTTCAGCAAATCTTTTAATGAATTTCCACATGATGTTCTTATAAGTAAGCTAGAGAAATGTGATGGAATTAAGTAAATACATAATTAGTTAAACAACCTCAAACAAAGAGTAACTGTTAATGGAATGATTGATTGGAGGAGGTCTCAAGTAGGGTTCCACAGAGGTCTGTTCTGGGTGTGGTGGTGTTTAACATCTGTATTAATGATCTGGATGGAGGAGTAGAGAGGGTACTGATCAAGTTTGCTGATGTCAGAAAGCTGGCGGGGGCGTTGCTAATAGTTTGAGGATCTTAGAGGGGATCTTGATAACCTGGAAAACTGAGTTTTCAACAAGGACAAATGTAGGTGTTACAGTTAGGGAAGAAAAACCAAATGCACAAATACTGAATGGGGGTGTGGCACTCTGTGCCTCAAAGCAGCACCTCGGAAAAATCCCATATTCACCACTGTTATATAGTTGATGTGTTTTTTGTACAAAATATGCCTTCTGAGGTGTGATTTTTAGATGTCTTGATCTACTGAACTTTAATATCCTGTTAGATTTTATGTGCAGCTCTTGAATATTGCTGTATATGTTACTGTGATATGTTGTAAGGTGGGAAGCACCCCCAACCAGCCTTTCAGGTAGTACAATCTAGTAGCCAAACAGTATTAATAATTCTTTGAGTGGCATCCCCAGCTGCTCCACTTGAGGTGTGTGGGCACACCGCAAACCTAGGATCGGCGATTTCTCAGCAGTATCTAATGGGGGGGGTGCACGAGTCACCATCAGCAGTGTCATTTTTGTGTCACTGGTGATGCCCCCTCCCCCCCCCAGTTCCTTTCTAACCGCCTCTGACTGAGGATGGAGAACGCAGCAGCTCTGCTCAACTTTCTCTTCAAAGATTCAATTCTGCTTCTAATGTTGAAACAAACAAACAAACCAGAACAGAAGATGAAGGAAGAGAGGAGAACAGAATAATTTGAAACAACTCCCAAAATCAAGTCATAGAGTTACTTCAGGATGCTGAGCTCTTAAGCAGTTTGTCTCGTGTAAAGTGACTATGCCCACTTGAGGTGTCCATCAAGAATGTATAAAGTGCTTGGGTGAGGATCACCTTTCCCGTAAGTGTCAGCACTGCAGAAACTTGACATTCAAAACCAGGAAGGACAGGGAGAAGGAACCTCAAGCTCCTACTCATGGAGGGCTCCTTGCAACCAGCATCAGACCCAGGTCACTCCCCTCAGACTCTGGATGGAGTGTAGAGAAGGCATTCCTTTGCGCTGTTGCCACTGCCTAGTAAAAAGCTAAAAAGCACTGAAAAAGGACATTATGTTAGAGGGTTTCAGATCCTCAGGTATTCAGTCCTGAAAAGGGAGAAAGTCCTGCTGACTCTATTAAAGAGCACGGGCAGAATGGGAGAGTTGTGATCCTTAAAGTGGCACTGACTAATACACTGACAGCTGGCTTGGTGCTGGCAGTGGTCCCAACAGCTGTTTCAGATGTAACACCAGCATTGCTTCTGCCTTCTGTGCTGGTGTCAGTCCCGTTGCCGACACCTTCACCTGCACTGAGCTTCCTTTTACCATCTGTCAGGCTGCTGGCGCGGGGCACGGTGCCTCAACTGGCACTGGGTGATCCCTTGGTGCCAACTCAATCACAGCCACAAGTACTACAATATCCAGTGCATACAGCAGCTCTGTTAGACCCCACTCCTAGGAGGCACAAGCGAAAGACCTGTCATTGTGTATTGAGAGATGATCCCGTGCAGGATTCTCCTCCAGTTTCACCACTTTACAGGATTAATTCTTCATCTGAACAGCTTTCGCCCCTTGCTTTTTCTTCAGGGGAAAGCACATACTCAGACGATCCCGTAGCGCCTCCCATGTACCATGGACCGGCTCAGCAACCTCATCCAGTTCAGCCTCAGAACCCCAGGGTGGGGTACATGTCCTCCCCTCCCCCCGATGGCTCATGAACAGCCCATTGAATATGCCATGGATGGGCTGGGGTAACTGGGCTCTGTATGGAGTCTTACCTACCATGCCTTCCACTTCACAGATGTCTACCCCTATATAACAATCTTTGACAGCTCTGCCACAGCAACAGCTATGCCCCTAGGACAATATCGATACCTCAAGATGCAGCCTGTGACTCAGGTTACAGCTCCAGTTGAAGTGCATGAAAGTCCAGCACAAAAACTGAGAACTGACGATTCCAAACAATTCCAGGAGTTGTTCAAGAGAGCAGCAGACAACTTGGATATACTCATACAAGATGAATCCACCACTCAGTATAAACTTCACAGAGTTTTACAAGCATCTCTTTCTACCGAAATTGCCTTGCCTATGGATGATGGCATAATAGAGACAGCAAATATCATGTGTCACACACCAACCTGTTCTACACCAACCAACAAGAAAATAGATAGTAAGTATTTTGTTGCTCCAAAGGGCAATGAATTCCTGTTTACACACCCGCAGCCAAATTCTTTGGTTATTGGTGTGGCTAACCAGAGATCTAAGCAAACCCACAACAGGTCTACCCCTGTGGATAAAGAGAATAAAAAACTAGACTGCCTGGATGAGAAGGCGTACACCTTTCCAGCTAAGGGTGGTGAATTATATGGTTGTCCTGTAAAAATATGATCATGACAACTACACAAAAATATCTGAATTTATTTATTTTATTCTGAAAGACAGGAAAGAATATTTAATTCTTTAATAAAAGGACAGCTTACAGCTAGAATTGCTTTACAGGCTTCATTAGATGCAGCTGATGCAGTGGCTAGAACGTCGGTACGGTGGTTGTCTTGTGGAGGGCTTTGTGGCTCCACGCATCAGGGGTGCCAAAACAGGTGCAGAATACGATCAAGGATCTTCCCTTTGACAAGGACAAACTGTTCACGAAATAAACAAGCAAGATTATGCAAATTCTTGAAGACTTTAGGGCAACCCTCCATATCCTAGGAATCCACACTCCTAGAAGTCGCAAGAAATATCCTAGATACCAGGGTTACAGCAACAAAGATTTGATAACTCTAGAGCTCGGTCTAGGCAACAACACAAGTGCAGGCAGCTTCCCAAACGATCCAATCTAAACAACAATTTTGAGATCTTGGTCAAGTGTTTGTCTGACCAGCCCTCTCACAGGCAGGATATTAGCATATTGACACCTCTTTTCCTCTGCAACAGATTGCTTCCCCTCATCCACCAATAGAAGAATATAACATCAGACAAAGGGGTCATAGACGTCATCAGCGAAGGGTATACCATCCCATTCATATCAAGGCTCACCATCCTGCCCCCCCCCCCCATACCTCTTCAGAGATCCCTATGATGTGCATCTATTGCACCAAGAGATAAACAGCCTTCTTCATATGGGAGCCATAGAGGAGGTTCCAGTTGACAGAGGTTTTTATTCCCAATATTTTCTCACTGAGAAGAAGATGGGAAGTTGGAGGCTCGTATTAGATCTTTGGAAGTTCAAGTATACACAGACTCAGAGGTTCAAAATCATGACTTTAGCTTCAATACTTTCTGTGCCAGAAGAAGGGGATTGGTTGGCTTCCCTCGACCTGAAAGATGCTTACTTTCATGTACCTATCTGACCTACTCACAGAAAGTACCTGAGATTTGTGCTTCTGGGCAAGCATTACCACTATGTGGGTCTCCCCTTTGGCCTATGTATGGCATCATGGGTTTTTTAGAAGATTATGGCTATGGTGGCTGCCCGTCTGCGGAAACAACAAATTACAATCTTCCCTTACTTGGAAGACTTTCTTATAAAGGAATGGTCTTACCAAGCAACATGAAGTGTGGTGAAGACAACAGAGAGTCTCTTCCTCTCTCTCAGTCTTACAATAAATTACAAGAAATCATCCGTAAGCCCTACACAAGAGATCCCTTAACTGCCAGGGCCTATCTTCTGCTAAACAGATATGAGACTATAAAGACGCTTGTCCACTCCATTCAAACTTTTCCTGTTATAACAAGCTGCCTATGTACTCAAATGCTTGGGCCCGTGACAACCACTACATCCCTGGTCCATCATGCCAGGCTGTATATGTGGCCCCTGCAGATGTAGTTCCTTAAACATTTCAAAGTGTGGGGTTGATCCTTTGGTATACACTATCCATCCCAGAAACGGTGAGAGATATGTTGGCCTGGTGGACTAAACAAGACAATTTACTCCAGGGCATACCATTCACTGTGCAGAACCCTTCCATGTTGATGACCACTGACACATCCCTGACAGAATGGGGTGCCCATCTGTTGGACAGTGTGGCCGAAGGCAGATGGTCCACATAGGAGAGGTCCTTATGCATAAATCTGTTGGAACTCAGAGGTGTTTGGAGTGCATGTCAGCAGTTCCTCCCATTAATATCAGGCAAAGTCATAAAGGTCCACACGGAAAACATTACGTTTATGTATTACGTCAATTGCCAAGGAGGAGCTTATTTACAGTCCCTTTGCCTCGAACCGATGAGGCTCTGGAACTGGTGCATTGCACACAAAATTCACATATCAGCAATATACCTCCTAGGCAAGGACAACATAATGGCAGATACCCTGAGCAGTATATTCAGAGACAATCATGAATGGGAAATCAGGGACAACACTCCACCAGATATTCCAGCGGTGGGGGGTTCCAGCCACAGATCTGTTCGCCACAACCACAAACAGAAAATGCAAGACATTTTGCTCATGGGGGTAACCAGAAAGGGCTCCAGTGGATGCCTTTCTCCTCTGTTGGGGTCAAACTCTCCTGTATGCTTTTTGCTTGCTACTACTGATTGTCAAGGTAGTCTTGAAGAACAGTCATGACAAAGCGAGGGTAATAATGATAGCACCAGCTTGGCCTCGACAAACCTGTTATACTTACCTGCTACGAATGTCCAGGAGAACACAGATCATTCTTCCATTGACTCCAACCCTTCTATCCCAGAACAAGGCGAAGATGTTTCATACTCAGCTTGAACAGGCTCTGTCTCACTGCATGGTATCTGGATGGTTAGATTTTCTAGAATCACATTGTTCAGAATGGGTTAAGCATATCCTGGTAAATAGTAGAAAACGTGCAACAAGGTACACTTGCCTACAAAAGTGGTGATGTTTTTCCATCTGGTGTGGTCGATGGTCTGTCGACCCATCCAAAGCTCCTGTTCCGGATGTTCTGGAATGTCTGCTGTATTTGAAAGAAACAAATGTTTCAGGTACATCTTGCAGCCGTTTCCACCTTCTATGTGCAGTTTCACAGTTCTTCTGCATTTGCGCATCCAATACTGAAGCATTTCATGACTCGTCCACAGAATGTATATCCACAAATTTGACCGCCTATACCACACTGCGATCTCACTTTGGTTCTCACGACCACTGTTTGAACCCTTGGTGACAAGTTCTCTCCTCCACATGTCCATGAAGGTGGCATTCTTTGTTGCAATTTCTTTGGCTAGACATGTGGGAGAACTTGCAGCCCTCATGGCACACCTTCCCTACACAGTTTTCTGTAAGGAAAAGTATCACTCCGACCACATCCCAAATTCCTTGCAAAGATTACATCATCATTCTATCTAAATCAAACTATTCATCTGCTTGTTTTTTCCCCAAAGACGTGTCAGTCCATGGCAAACAGTACTACATACACTGGATGTGAAATGAGCTTTGGCCTTTTATTTAGAGAGCTCCAAGCCTTTCTGAAAGACTCCCAAACTTTTTTGTTTCTACCATTGAACATTCCCAGGGAGAACCTGTCTCCAAACAAAGACTATCTTGATGGATTTCCACTTGCATACATACTGCGTACACCCTATCAGGGACACAACCTCCTGAAACCATTTGCACGCATTCCACTAGATCCCTAGCCACTACAGCCACATTTCTCAATAGTGTTCCCATATGACACATTTGTCAGGCTGCTACTTGGGCCTCACGGGATACTTTTGTGAAACCCTATGCTATTGAACAACTTGAATACTTCTGTTGGTCTAGCAGTCTTAAAATCTATACACAAAACAGGTTCTGAAGTTTCCCCCTACGCTCAAGGAACTGCTAAATAGTCACCTCATGCGGAGCAGTTGGGGACACTGCTTGAAGAAGAAATGAACTTTACTCCTCTTTGTGCAGTAACCAAGGTTCTTTGAGATGCATTGTCCAATATGCTCTACTACCTGCCTTCTTCCCCTCTACTTCAGAGTGTACATAAGTCGTCGTCTTGTCTCCATAGTAGAGAAGGAACTGGGGGGTGGGTTGCATGAACTGGGGGGTGGGTTGCATCAACAGTGGTGTGAAAGTGACACTGCTGCTGGTGGCTTGCATGCTCCCCCCAGATGTTTGTGAGAAATCTCTGATCCTAGGTGTGGGATGTGCCCATGCACCTCAAGAGGAGCATTTTGAAGAACCTTAGCTACTGCACAAAGGTGAGTAACCTTCATTTCACTAGCACCTGTCAAGGAAAGAATCTTAGGAACCATTTACCATGAATGCTTGGCAATGAGAGCATGCAGACAATGAACACTGCTTGACCAGTGGGAGTGGACCCCCTGCCCCCGTCACAAGTATAAATCGTTCCAGCAAACTGGAAGGAGCTATAAAAGAGGAGAAGTAATATCATATGGCATCACTGTTCCCCCCCCCCCAACTTGGCATCTGGAAGAATCTGGCAATCCAGAGGACAAAAATATCTGAACTGGGCAGGAGAGTTCCAGTCTCTGTACTGAGGAAGAGAAATCTGTTTATACCATGTGTTAGGGTGAGATACTGCTTGATTTAAATCATGTTTGGTTTGTAGAATTTAGACGGCAAATTTTCTTTTCTTTCTTAAGTAATCAACTCTGATCTTCTATGCCTACAACTTATAACCAGTTAAACATCTAGTTTTCTTTAGTTAATGAATCTGTTTTATATTTCACCTAAAACAGTGTGTTTGGGTTTAGGTGATTGAGAAGTCTACTCAGATTACAAAGACTGGTGCATGTCTGCTTTGCTTTGAAAAAGTGGGAAACTGAATAATAAACTTACATTGATCAGTGCAGTGCAGTACAGTTCTGGGATAGAGTCATGGGAGCTGGGGGACTTGTCTGGGCCCTCTCTATTGTTGGTTTATGAATGCCTGGGGAAAGCATACATGTAACGCTGTGAGGAGTGTCCCTGCCTGTAGATTTCTTTGTCAGTGCACTATATGACAGGTTTATAGGTTGCTACCAGCATCATAGCGTGAGAAGCAACTCAGATAAACATTCATGCAATCTAGCTGGGTGTGGGGCTCCACATGCTATTGTACTAGATGGTAACAGCACCTGGAGGTGTTGTTGCTGTCAGTAGCAAGCAAAGTACTGAGAGAGCCCAGGCTGGAGAGTTAAAGGGTCAGAGTGGTCCTACAGTTCCAGTCTGCACTCCAGGAGTTCCTGCAGAAAAGGACCTGAGAGTTGTGGTGAATCATAACCTCAGCATGAATCAGTTATGCAATGCTGTTGGGTGGGAGAAAAACCACCAGAAAAAAAACCACCCAAAAAACCAAACCCAACAGTAACCCTAAATGCAATTTTAGATTGCATTAAGAAGGGCATAGAATGTAAGTTACAAGAGGTAGTAGTACTGCTCTACTCATTGTTTGTTAGGCCTCAGCTGGAGTACTGTATCTGGTTTTGGTCACCAACATATAGAAAGGATGTGGAAAAAAGAGAGGATCCAAAGGTGAGTGACAACAGTGATCAAAGGGAAAGAATACAATCCGTGTGAGCAACGCCTGAAGGAACGGTTTTGTTTAGTGTGGAAAACAGGAGATTGGAGTGGGGGACATGATAGCGGTCTTCAGGTGCTTTGAAAGACTGCCGTTAAAAGAGATGAAGAAAAGTTGTTCTTTTTTGCTATAGAGTACGGGACAAGAGTCAATGGGTTCATATTACTTGATAAATGTGAGGAAAAACTTCATAAGTGTAAAAATACTAGGGCAGTGGAACAGACTGCCTTGGGAGGTTGTGGAAGTTTCTTCATGGGAGGCTTTCTAAAGGAGGCTGGATGGCCATATGTCTTGAGTGGCTTAGATGCAACAAATCCTGCATCTTGGCAGGTGATTAGGGTAGATGATCCTTGAGATTCCTTCTAATCTTGTGATTTTGTGATAGAAATTGTAATGTTGGGAGCAGGGACTGTATCTTCGTGTATAAGCAGCCTCTTTTACAGTCTTGGTCCAGTCTTGATTGAGATCTCTGGTCACTACCACAGTTTAAGCTAATAATAACATGATATCTCCATGATACACATTAACCTATGGCCTTCCCCATTTATTTTAGTATTTGCGTATATTGCTTATTATTATATTATTTGCTTATTTAATATATACAGTTCTGATAGATGCACACTGACTTAGTCGTATAAACAGTGTATTTACACACAATTTAAAATATCTTGTTAGTAGGCAACAGAAGAGTTTATTGTAAGAATATGAATTAGGAGTGGCTAAAGACTTTGTGTGTGGTCATTGGGTGGGTATACCATGCATAAGGAGCAGTATGAAAAAAGACTTTGAGAGAGAAGTGGGAGAAGGCAGTAAAGGGGATATCAAAGCTGGGGTCACTGGCAGAGTAAGGGGTGAAATATGCAGAAGAATTCAGATCAAGGAGATGTGTTTGTGGAGCGTAGTGTAGCGTCTTGACACTGAAGAAATGTAATATGTGTGGGGCACTGGGAAGCCAGCTGAAGTGTTTTAAAGGGATGATATCATAGCCTAAATGGATAGGCATCATGCGTATGGAAAATATTTTTGGTGGCATTGATAGGATTTTGGACAGATTGGTGGTGACTAATATGTATGTCAGGAAGATCAGATTGCCATGATCAAGGTAAATGATCAGGATAAGGAAAAGAAAGTGCCAGATGCTAGATATATTGTGAAGCAGTAAACTGCAGGATAAAATGATTGGCGTGTCTCTGATTTTTAGTGGATACAAGAAATCTATTTGTTATATATAACATATAAATATTAGCTGATGCTTAAAGATATGTAAGTTATATGGGAAGTTCCCCTGTCTTTAGAGTGTCTGACGAAGTGGGATTTTCTCCCATGAAAACTCATGCAGTAAATAAATTTTTTAGTGTTTAAGTTCCACAAGACTCCTTGCTTGTTTTAAAGATGTATGTAACTCTTTACAATAGGTGTGAATTGCAAGTTGCCTGCATTGTATTCCGTGGGCTACACGTGTCTTTGTCATTTCCAAAAGTGCTGTCCTTGGAAGCAGATGTGCCCCCTAAAATTTAAGATAATATAGTGAAAAGCAATCAAACAATAAATAAGAACTTGAAATATGATAGTAGCTAAGTGGAGTCCATATTCAGTGAGTTGTAAGTATGGGAGTCGAGTACAGTGTTTGGGGAAGAGATCGTTTATTTACTTTTACTTGCTAAGATATTGTCAATGTGTCTGGTTTTTTAAAATTTTCTTCTAGTAGTTCAATTCAGCAGACATTTTACTTAGTGACTCACCGCGTTTTTTATATAAAATATTTGCATTATTCGATTTATAAACATCATCTTCCATTTTAGTATTGTTAAACAGCTAAATTACAAAGTCTATAGCTAGCATGTAACAAAAATAAAAACACTGTATATTAATATTTCACATTTATTAGTAAATTTATATCCATTTTACTAGCTTTAAATATAGTGAAGGTCAGAAAAATGACTATTATGATTTTGTGAGGATAAAGTCTTAAATACTTGGGAAGTATACTGATGCACTAGTGGTGGATAAGTCACAAATATATAGATAGAAAATAGATCAACTGTGTCTGGTGGAGCTGTCGGGACAGTGCAGAAGCAGGGTAAGATATGAATAGATTTAAATGTAGTAGTGATAGGGGGAGGTTTGCTGGAAACTGAGGATGGACAATGGAATTGGGGGAGAGTCTAGAGCAAGGGTCTCAGATACATGGCTGTGGGCCGCATGCATCCCCTAAAACTATTTCCTGTGGCCTGCAGCAACACTAGTGTTACCGATATTTGCAATATTATTGTATGAAAAGGTTTCAGTGGTGCAGCCCTTGGGCTAAAGTACTAGTCCTCACGCGGCCCTGTGCTAGTACTCATGCGGCCCTCATGGTGTTGCTGTAGGATTTTGGGGCATTTGAGGTGACAGGAGCAACTGTGGGAGAAGGAAAGGGTGAGAACAACATTAACTGGAGCACAGAGGGAGCCAGTGCTTTATTTCATATTTTTTTAATTAAAAACCTTGAGGAATATTTGAATTATGGAGCAATAACACCTTTGAGTTCTATGATTAGATTAACTATTTGAGCTCTGTTCTTGTGATTTGTCATCACCAGCACTCGCCAATGGACTATAACCCTATAATTCATTTTCCTGTTGTTTGTTCTGTATTTTGTGCACAGTGTGGTTGCTGTACTTGTGCCTGATGATTAGATTTACAAGAGTGAAAACAACAAGTACTATTTCAGTGGGAACATATATGCATGAGAAGTTTGTTTTTATTAAACTTCTTAAAATTTTGAGATGATAAGGATAAAGGCATAAGAAGTCAGTTTTTTCCCCAATTGTGCATGATATATTTGTTTTCGTCTAGGCAGATAACAATGGAAAATGAATTTTCTTTTGCTATCCAATCCTATTTGTAGTCTACTTTTTTTTATAGTTATGAAATGCCACCAGTAAAGTACAACTCAAGCCTTATAACATTATGAAACACTACCAATAAAGTACAACTCAGGGCTTACAAACCAGCCTCTTGCAGCTCCAGCTATCATGATTGCAGGTTTTTTTTTTTGTTTTGTTTTGTTTTGTTTTGTTTTTTTGGTATTGTTGCCAATATTATGTACTAAATTAATCACTTTCTCTTTTGTCTTTCAATTTTAAAAACAGGACCAAGCAATCTCATGTTCCTCTAACAGAAGGCATATTTGAACTTCCCAGTCTGACAGTTCAAGCAACTAGAGCACAGACTTTTTTGTTACAAGCTGTTTATCAGAGCTGGTCTCATCATGTTGAGAATGTGAATTCTGCCATGGTAAATGAAGTTTTGCTGAATGAGGTCTTCCAAACTTTAGGTAAATGCATATTTTTTCTGACAAATATGGTAGATTGAAATCTCTACAGTAGGGTAGAGCACTGATAAGAACAAATCAGTACACATACAACTACATCTTTTAAATCCAGGTTTTAGTTAAATGAAATGTTTCTGTGCGTGTGGTATTTATAGCTTATGCTTAAAGTCCAGGAGGTAAGCTGAGCCACCAAGCTTCACTCTCTGGCACCAATTTCTGGATGCTTTTAATATTTCCTTACAGGATAATTTTTCCATATTTCTTTCATCCTTTGAGACATCCAGCCTTGCTGCCTTATACTGTGTAAGGTAGTAACTTAGGATCATTCAAAGGTGAAGTTGTTCGATGAAATACAAAGCATTAAGTTTAAGGACTTTATTCATCAAGGACAGTTTGTCGCATGCAGATGTGGATGTATGTAGAAAGAATTGCAAATGTTCATCATCTTAGCTAACTTAATCGGTAAGTTTTTTTCTGATCCTTCTGAAATGGCTGAAGTGGTGAAAATCCAAGAGGTGGAAGAAATAAAGGAGCTGGCTACTTGGATTCATAACACACAATGTGGAGCATTTTCAGGAATTTTTTTTTGCAAATTAAGAACTGATTCAGCAAAGCTCTTGAGCATATACTTATCCATCTTTGCACAAATATATGCATGCTTTAAGCATGTACTTAAGTATTTGGCTTAATTTGTGCCATAAACAAGTCAGGTTACTTTAAGTTTACATTAATCCAAATATTCAGTGACCTTGGCAGTGTTATATGAGTAATACTTTTATTAAGGATGACCACTTTCTTCAGTGTACAGCTTCAAATTCTCTGAAAATGCCTGCCTTCTTCTTCCACCTATTTTTCCCCATGAGCAAATATATTTACTTTATTCAAAGAAGGGAAAAAAACACACTTTTATTTCCTTTTTTCCCTAGTACATTATATAAGGGCCTTGATTTAGTGTGCAATTGTGTGTTGGCTCCATGGTGCTTATTTGTTTTAAGGCTTTTATGTCATCCAAGATTATATGCTTGCTGCAGAAGATTTAAGATAACCATTCCTCTCACAGGCCGAGCCTCAGCATCACCCTGGCCGAAGCACAGCAACCACTCCCTGCTAGAGCCCAGCTGCATCCTGGCTGGACCACAGCATCCACTCCCCCCCCCAGCTCAACCCCTTCTTCCCATAGTGCCCTGACAGGTGCACAGCAGCCACTTCCCCAAGAGCCTAGCGGCATTTTATTTTATTTTATTTTCCCTTTAATTTACTTCAATCTTCTTTTATTTTCTTTTTATTTTTTATAAATAAAATATTTAATTTATTTTAACATTATTTATTTATTTATTTATTTAGCCCCTCTCTTGCATCTCTCCCACCATGTGTGGCTGCATACAGCATATGTGGCCTTATGGCCAAAAAGTTTGCCAATCCCTGGTCTAATAGTACATCAGCGGAAGGAGCATGAGCTCCATCTCTTAAAGCTGTTGTCTGTTTTACAGAAGAGGTCTGATGATGCCCACCTCTTTGAAAAGATATATAAGGAACATAAGTAGTCTATTTTGATTTGTCTGGTTCTTTCCATGACCAGCAAGAATTTAAAAAAAAAAAAAAAAAGTGGGCTTAGTGTGGTGGTAGTTGTTAATTGACTAATAAAGGCTACATAAATAGCTTATCTTATCTGAATGCAGCTAAGGAAGAAGCTCTAGAGCAAATATCTGGGAAAAGAATTCTGCTGTTGTGTTTTGATACTGTTTGTTTTTATGGTGATAACCAGTGCTGTTAAAACTATAACCAGGATGCTATAAGTTCCATGGACTCTGAATTGTTACAGAATTGTTCTCTAGAATCTGTTTTCAGTTTTAAAATTGTGTGTTTAGCTGATATGGTTGTGATTAAAATCACTGAAAACGTAAACTGAGTATAAATTAATGTAATATTATCTTCCTGAGTCTGCAGAAAGTCTGAAACAATAGGTTGGAAAAAAAGGAATTATTCTATTCATCTCAGTGAGGGTCCTTGTGTATACTGTGATTTTTTTTGGCCACAAAAATTGACCTTTTGCCAGGACGTTGAAGAATTCATGAATTTTACAATGAAATTAACCATTTTTCTTTAGCTAACTACCCAGGATTTTGCTTTTAGTGTGTCTGAGTGGCATGCACCTGCCTCTTGCTTACCAGCTTTTTCTGTAAGGGTAAGGTAGTTGGGCTACAGGGCATGCCTAGTGTATTTCAGGGAGCAAGGATGTCAGCTAGCCAGAACTGTAGTCCCGTTTGTTGCCAGAGGCAGGGAGTGTCAGAAGCATAGGCTGATATGCTTTAATTCAGCATGGAGCTTTCTTAAGCACAACATAACTGAATTAAAGAAAGTATGCATACCTTAAATAATAAAGAAGTCAGGAGTAAAAGAAAACTTAGTATGGTTAAATTGCAAAGTTCAAAAGGTTCTTAAATCCAAAGAGATACACTCTGGAGAAAATGAAAATCCAAATCAAGTGAAACCGGTAGAAAAAAGAATAAACTATGATAGGTAAAATATAAGATGGAAATTTAGGGTCTAAAGGGGAATCTGAACAACATAAATAGTTAATAGGATAGAGACAAAATAAAAAGAAATAATTTAAGTATATTGGAAGCCAATGAAATTCAAAGGATCCAGTGTTTTCCCAGGGAATACAGGGAATAATTTCAAGTTAAGGGAAGAGGAGTTAACTTGTTTGCATCTCTTTTCAGTGCAGAGAATACTAGAGGGGAGTTACCAAATTGCGATTCTCCTTTGAGTAGTGTCCCTGTGAGTGTTTCACTCTGGATACTGGCGTGTCTCTGTGTCATAGCTCTGAGTTTTTCTGAGCAGAGCCTGTTGGGGCCGTGTGCATGACTTAGCAATCTCATGCTGACACTTTGGCGCCTTTTGAAGTGTGTGTGGCCCAGACCACCTCATTTCCTTCTAATTGTGTACTTTTACAGATGGAGCTTCACCACTCTCTTGTGCTCAATACACAAATTAATTAGTCAAACTTTTTTTTTATTCCCCTTATTTTTTCCTGATTATTTTTCTCTGCTTTTCTCCTTCCCATTACCCCCCCCCCCCTTTCTTGTTTTTCCTTTCTTCCCCTCAGAAAATGCCAGGCTCCCCGGGCTTTAAGCATTATAAGCCCTGCTGGGATGCAGTGCCTGCTCTGATGGACACAGAGTCTCTATTGAGTGCCTCGGAGAAGGGCAAATATCTCAAAAATGCCCTCACTTGTAAAAACTTGAGGTGAATGGGCAAATTGTGACAGATCTCCTTCTCAGTCTCTTCTTAATAGAAAAACCTCTTTGCCCAGCCTCTGACCCAGAGCAGCAGAAAACAGCTGAATCTCAATCTCTGAAGAGGCACTTATCACCTCCACATTCCTCTAGGAAGAGGACAAAGACACCTCTTCTCCCAAGACTGCCAGTACCAAAAAGGCGTTAGGTTCCTCAGGTTCCCGGGCCATCAGGCACCACAAATGGACTTTTATGGCACTGTTGGAACACGGACATAAGACTGAGCATGCTAAGTCTTTGTCCATTAAAGCAGTGGTTTCTAACCTTTTTTTCCTGCTGTGGCACACCATGCTGCACGGTCACTTGTGGCTCCCAGACCCTGCTGTTGTGACAGCCGGCTGGCCAGGACTGGATCCTACCTTTTCTGGCAGCCCCTGGAGCATGGCTGGGGCCACGTCCTGCCGCCGCAGGCACCACATCAAAGGGGTTGCCATGGCACACCAGTTGGGAACCACTGTGTTAAACCATCAAAATTGGCCACTGCCACTGTTCTGACAGAATCTTTGGTTTTGACAGCACCACAGTTACCCATGCCAATACTAGAGGTTGCAGAGGACTTGATGCAGCTTATTACTGAAACACTGATCATGGAACTGTTACCTGGCCTGGCACCAACACCCATCTGCGTGGTGCCCCCTCCATCAGTACTGATTCTTCTACCAGTTCTGAAGTTACCCTTTACTGACATGGCACCGAGGAAACACACTGAGAAGAAAAAGCACCACGGCACCAGTGAGGAACAGGACAGTAACACTCCTACAGTATCTCCATTCTATGGTTCAGACTCCTCACCAGGCACAGTATCTCCATGAGGTTCTGCTTCTCTTGTAACATTTTCAAGTGAAGAGTATGATGACCAACCAAATACTGCATTTTTTTTTCACCCCAACCAGGCTCCCCTCGCAGAATGGGACATAGAGCTCACAAGTGCCATGACTTACTATTATATCCATGGAATGAATCACACTGCTATGGACCACCTGCTGCCTACCACTCTCATTGCAGCAGATGGGAGCCCTGCTTTCCCTACTCTATCCCATACAGTAAACCATCTACATCTAGGGTGAATGTTCCCCATTGTAAGATGACTTATAAACAGATAGAACATGACTCAGCAGCAATTAGGAAGAAATGACCTCCAAACTCTTCTCTTCCGCACAACTCTTTGTTTTCTCCAGACAAAGCAATTACATGCTCTTTGCATATGACTTTGGATGATTTTAAGCAGTTTCAGGAGTTGTTTAAAAGGATGGCAGACTCCTTGGAGATCCACTTACAAGAGGTTGCTGAGTTGCAACATAAATTGCTTAGTGTTCTTCACTCTTCATCATCCAGCAAAATAGTACTTCCTATGAGTGAAGCATTACCTGAACCCAATGAAACCATCTGGCCAACTCCTGCCACTATCCCACCGACAAGTAGAAGGGATGACAAGAAATACTATGTACCAGTGAAAGACTCTGAATACCTCTTCTCGCATTCTTTCCTCAATTCAGTTGTAGTACAGACTGCAAACCATTGAAATAAACAGCTTTACAATAGATGAACCCTTCCCCCCATGACAGAGAGGACAAGAAAATGGATCTTTGGGGATGGAAGGTCTACATGTTCTCTACTTTGCGTTCGAGGGTAGCCAATTATTCTGCCCTATTGGCAAGCTGTGACCACAACGATTACTTAAAATTTATAGACTTTATTGATAACATCCCAGATGATCAAAAAAACCCAACTTCTGGGCAATAGTTCATGAGGGTCAACTGATCTGCAAAACTGCCTTACAAGCAGCACTAGATGTTGCAGATACTGCTGCCTGGACGCTAGCAGCTTGGAGTAATAATGCGCCAGTCATCTTGGCTCCATTGTGCAGACTTGTCAAAGCAGATTCAATTGGCCATAGAAGACCTCCCATTTGATAAGAAAAAATTATTCTCGAAGAAGACAGATGTTTTGATGCACTCCTCCAAAGACTCTAGGTCTATTCTACATTATTTTGGCATTATACACCTAATATCAGTTGACAAGAATACAGATACCAACCCTAAAATTCACAGTAGCAATTACAAGAACTGTATCACTAGAACAACAGACATCAGGATCAGCCATGTGGAAGATAGCATCCTCAGTGCCACAGACAATCTTATAACCAATCATCGACTCCTCAAGCACCACCATCCAAACCACAGTTTTGAGGGTTTGGTTGAGGGACTACAAAACCTTAGCAAGACTCCAGGGCAACAAACAAACTATACATACCATCATACATTAGGCCCATTTTTCAAACAGTAGGCAAACCTAGCATCAGACATATGGGTCTTAGAAGTTATCAGGACTAGCTGTATCATTCCCTTTGTGTCAGACGCTACCTCCCACTTCCCTTCCCCATCCTTTTTCATGGACACCACTCATGGAGAACTCCTACACCAAGAGGCTCAACTTCTACTAAACATAGGAGCCGTAGAGTGAATACAAGAAGAATGCAGGAGAAAAGGGGTTTTACTCCCCTTATTTCCTGACAGAAAAGAAATCAGGCAGATGGATATTGATCCTCGATCTCAGGAGGTTGAAGAAATCTATAAAACCAACAGTTCAAGATATTAATGCTCTTTACAATAATTCCAGCTCCATAAAACAGTAATTGATATGTAGCCGTCGACTTATAGGACGCTTATTTTCATGTATCCATTTATCTTGCTCACAGGAAATTCCTTCGCGTTGTAGTTGGACTTGAGCATTATCAGCATCCCGTACATCCTTTTGACATTTCTGCTGTACCAAGAGGGTGTTGAAAAGTTTTGTCAGTAGTTGCAGCAAATCTACGCAAGCAAGGCATCACTGTCTTCCCATACGTAGATGACTGCCTAATAAAATCAAAAAGCCAGACGCAGGCTTTAAACGACATATCTCACACAGTGAATTCTTTCCAGCACCACAGCCTTCTTATACATACAGCCAAATCAACGCTAGAACTTACCCAGACTTTGGAGTTCATTGGGGCACAACTAGACTCTCAGATGGTGAGAGCTTACCTTCCCCAGAACAGACAGAACACTATTCTTCTTTCGTAATGACAACAGATGCATCTCTTACAGGATGATGGGCTCACATACAAGATCTCACTGCCCAAGGATGATGGTCCATACAAGAATCATCCCTTCATATAGAAATACTAGAACTTCGAGCTGTCCTCAGTTTTTGTCAACATTTTCATCCCCATATTGCACACAGAGACATTCACATTATGATGGACTGTAAGACGTGTTACGTTTTCCATCAACAGGCGGGTTGGCACTAGATTCCATTAACTCTTCATAGAGGCTATGAATCTTTGGAACTGGTGCATAAGACACGATGTCAAAATTTCCGCATCTTACCTTCCCAATGTACATGATACCATCGCTGATCAACTCAGCAGATGTTTCACTCACAATCACAAATGGGAAATCAACCCCACAGTCCTAATGTGAATATTTCAGACATGAAGCTAGTCAAAGATCGATCTCTTTGCAACCCACAAAAATCGCAAATGTCCACTGTTCTGTTCAAGAGCAGGCCTAAGGCTCCCCAGGTGATGCCTTCCTACAACCTTGGCATCAAAACCTTTATTTCTTCCTCCCAGTGCCACTAATACACAGAACTCTTAATAAAAATATGACAGGAAGCAGCAACAGTGATCATGATAGCACCATTATGGCCCTGACAACCCTGGTTCACTCTGATCTCAAAGATGTCCATCAAGGAAACAATTACTCTGTCACTGATTCACAATCTCCCTTCTGAAGATCAGGAATGAGTCTTTCACCCCAGCCTCCAGGCCCTGTGTCTGAAAGCTTGGTTCCTTCGTGGTTCCATTAGTAGGAGCTACAGTGCTTTGAGCCTGTGAAACATGTTCATCTAAACAGTAGGAAAACATCCACAGGACAAATTTATCTTCAAAAGTGGACCAGATTTGCTAAAAGATGTAACACTAAACATCTTTCACCTACATCCACACCTATCTCCAACATAAATGAATAACTCCTATACTTGAAAACCTCAGGCCTCTTACTCAGCTCCCTGAGAGTGCACCTGGCCTCCAACTCTGCTTTTCATGATGGCCTCAAGGATACATTTGTATTTACACTCCCGATAGTAAAGCGCATCATGGCTGGAATACAGAAACTGTATCTGGATATTTAGCCCCTCACACCAACTTGGGACCTCACCTTAGTTCTAAGAACCTTGACTAAAGCTACCTTTTGAACCCTTAGCTTCATGCTCTTTATGTCACCTGTCTATGAAAGAGTCTTTCTAGTAGTGGTTACTTCAGCCAGATGCATAAGCAAAATAGGTGCCCAAATGGCCCACCTACCATTTACAATATTCCACAAGGACAGAGTTACCTTACTACCACACCCAAAATTCATCCCTCAAGTAACTTCTACCTTCCATATCAACTGGTCTATAAACTTACCTGTTTTTTATGCAAAGCCACATAATGATTCTCAACATCCTGTACTCCACACATTGGATGTCCTTCGTGTACTGACTTCTTACTTAGATGGAACAAAACAGTTTAGATTAAAAGACAAGTTATTTGTATCAATAGCAGAAAGATTGAAGTATCATGCTATTTCCACCCAAAGGCTAGCCAAATTAATCTAAGGCTGCATTTATGAAAGCTGTAAACTCTCACATACTATTCCACCAGACCATATCTAATGACCCTTTACAAGGGCGGTTGCTACTACTAATCCTTTCCTCCAAAATGTCCCTATCTCTGGTATTTGTACAGTGGCCATGTGGTCTTCCTACCATATATTCATAAGACATTATGGTTTAGACTAAATGACTAGATCAGATGCAGCAGTTGGCTGGTGATACCTCTGTACACTCAACAATCTGAACTCTGAAGTCCTGCCAACCTGTGAGGACACTGCTCAGGAGTCACGCAGAGTGGAGCACCCATGGTGATACTACTCCAAGGAGAAAGAAAGGTTACTCACCATGTGCAGTAATTTGAGTTCTTTGAGATGTGTGTCCCTCCAGGTGCTCCACTACCCATCCTCCTCCCCTCTCTACTTCAGAGTTATGACGTGGCTCCCAGTTAGAGAAGGAACTGAGTTGGTTGGAGCTGTGAGCGCACTTGAAAAGGCACCAAAGTGTCAGTGTGATACTGCTGGGTCATTTACATTGCCCCAATAAGCACTGCTCAGAAAAGCGCCGAGGTGTAACTCGGGCAGTACTCAGAGTGGAGCAGCCACAGGGATGCACATCTTGAAGAACTTGGGTTATTGCACAGGGTGAATAAACTTTCTTTTCCTCCTCATCTCAGGGGAAAAATCTTTTTTTTTTTTTTTTCCCTTGGAGGAAATTTAAAAAAAAGTACAAGATTATTTATTTTGTAAGCACATTTATTCAATAAATATAAAAACATACTCGTGCCCAAAATAGAAGAAATTGCAATTCTGTTTATAAAACAGAACTTAATAATTGAGCCATCTATCCACTAACTAGGTAGGTCTATCACTTTTCAGAATTTCTCCTTCAATTATAATAACTTCGGCCTATTTATTAGCCTTTTCAATACTTAGCTTACTAACGAGTATCATCCAAACTAATTTGGCTGTGTGCCAAAATACCTTCACTTGACTGAGCTTTAGCTGGCTGATTGGTATTTCAGATCTTCTAAAAAGTGACACAAGTTTGAGTTACATGTCCATGTTCAGTCATGTTACGTCTACAGACTTCCCCCACTTTGATTTAATAAACTGTGAAACAGTCTCATTCACAAGAACTGATATGAAGTAGAACTTTGAACTCTACATTTTAAAATCTTGAAGGAGAAGAAAGGAGATTACTAGTATATTTCTCCTGTTACTTCCTGTCACTTTCATCAGTTTTTTTGTATGTTGAAGCAGATGTGTGCACATGCAATATTGGTCATCAGCCATCATGTTTATGATGAAAACCACCATCTTGTGAATTCAACAGTCAAAGTGAAAAATAAGATGAGGAAGTCAGCATTTTTCAGTAGTTGTATCAGGAGCTTTTTCTACCTTCCATATATGTCCAGTTACTAGTAAACCAAGCCCTGTGTCAATTTACAGCTCAATCTACTTCTCTTTGCAGAATCTAATGACAGTAGACAATTCTTTTATTTCTTCTTGTCTTTTATTATTTACATTCCAGTAACCACACCCCTTTCTCCAATACCCAGTGCCATTCATTCCCCTTGTTTGCACTACCATATGGAACTTTTTTGTTTCACAATATGTATAACAGTAATTTTAATTTTATAATTACCCACTATAGAATAATTAAAGTTTGGATTCAAACATGGAATTGTTGAAAATTTAGAGACTGGAAAAAGTAGGAAATTCAGTATGAAAACGACCAGAGTTCTGAGGAATTTAATAATTAAATGGTTATGATACTTATAGACACATTATCATAGCATGTTAATTTTAACCATTCTGTAAAAAGACTTGGACATCATTGTAGTTTGGTAATCCTGGGACTCATGAGCAGATCAGTGTGCAACAGTATTTTAAAAAAAAACAAACACCCCCTCCCCACCCACAAAACCCTGAGAAATTGTTAGAATGAATGAGAGATGGGTTAGCAAAAAATAGTGACATCATTTTAATGCCATTCTGCATCACTGACCTTATGCCATCACCTAAAATATTTTAATTCAATCCTGGTAATCTAGTGCTAGATTTTTGAAAGGTGCTATATATGCAGGTTCTCACCTGGTAGGATTTCTGAATATACCTACATGCCAACGGTGAGTGAAATCACTTGAAAGTCAGGTGCCTAACCCATTTAGGTGCTTTTAAAAATCCCCCGTGATGCTTATCTGCATCTTTAGCACCTAAATACCTTTGAAATTCTGGCCTTTAGTGTCAAGAAATACACAACAGAAATGAGTGGTCAGAGGTGAGTGGTGAAAATCATTAGATGAGTGAAAGAGTTCAGTGTTGACATTGAAAAGATTGGGACTGCTTAGAATAGGATCTGTATAATGGGGCGAGGTGGTAGAAAATAATACATGTATAATTTATCCAAATGATAGGTGGAGACATAATGCACAAGTTAAATGGGGATAAAATTCGATGTTTTTCATAATTTAAGAACAAGCGGGACATTTAATGAAATTGAAAGGACAATAAGTTTTAAATTGATAGAAATTAGAAATCGGATGTGCCACCCTTATGCTCTTTTCCTTAGGTTAGTGCTACCTCACATTTTTTCAAAGTATTTCCTGTTAAAATATGTAAATATTAATAGTAGAATACTAAATAAACATTTTAGTTACTGTATGATGCCAATAATAAGGTGGCCATATTTTATAATTCAGTTTCAGTGGAATAGGAAACTTGGGTTGAAATGTTGTGTGTCCTCTGCATATGTACAGTGAGTACTGGTGGTTACCATAAACTTGGACAAGATAATTTTTTCATGTTTGATTATAAAAAAAAGTACAAATACAGGAAGTAGTTGAACATTGCAAAGCAATATATTCTTTAAAAAGCTGTATTATTTTTAATCCTTTGGAATTATTACATATTCTTTCTTGATTAGCATGTACCTAAATCACTTAGTTTCTAGCCATATCAGCCTGCCAGGAAAACACATATACAGTCACACATGGCTTTACTTTGCTCTGGAAAACTGGAACTTGCTACCACTTTCTCCTTGTCTTGTTCAGGTAGTTCATTATTTTATTGACAGTCCATATCTGGCATATTTGGGAAGATTGCTTGCAGACCTTGAATTTCTCTGTTGAAGGCAATCAAATGCGCTTTGGAATCCCTCATGTAAATGATGTCTTAAAGTTAAAATAAAATCTATTTTCCAGAAAGTAACTGTAAAACTATTTTATGCAAGATTTCATGTGGGATACCTTAATGGTTGAATAATAAATTTTACCTCATAAAAATGAAATTCAATAATACAGTAGCTTTCTCAGTGCAGTAGCATCTGGTTGAATCTCATGAGAGCCAATATTTTCCAACTCATTAGGATCATGTCGTTCTGTATGTCGTCAACATTGACTTAGCCAAGCTACCTTTACTTACATAACCGCCAAACTATTAAATAGGTCTCTTGTGGAGTGAAGTCAAATATTCCTCTTATTTTGCTTTTGCCTGGGAAGAAGAGAAGAAAATGTGCATACTGTAACATTTAAACATCTGGTCTAAACCACATCAGGGTAGCGCTGAGGAAAGTAACAGCAGTATTCTTCCCAGGTGTACATATAAAACGGGTTTTGGAATTGGTATATAGTTTTTAACCACTTAGGAAAAAGGTTGAAATATAGTGATTCGCTGTTCTAATGCTCCTGTTTTAAAACTACTTTTCCCCTCTTTACATTTCTAAGTTCAGTTGTAATGCAGGTTTTAGAGCTGTAATCATTTCCTTGCAGTGTACTAGCTTTGAATCTCTGTTCCACATAACATGGCCAAGGTTGGCATTCATTCTGAGGACTATGAGTTAGACTCTCTGTTTAAAATCAAAGTGCAAGAGTGCATTCTCTTGAGTAATTGCTTGGGAGGGGCAAAGCACAGCTGTATAAAACTTACACAGTATAAACATTTTGCTTTCTTTCATGGATGATTGTACCCACATGTGTTCTGATACTTTATGTAGGTTTCTGCATACAGTGCATAAATAGAAGTGGGTTTTTTTTCTCCCATCCAGTTCACTTCTGTGCAAGTAGAGCCTGTGAAATTAGATAGAAACTGATCATTTGCAGATAGTTTGGAAATACATATCAGGATCATATTCTGGTTAATTCAGATATGTTGATTGATTGGCATATATGTTATCACTTTTAATTATGTTGAAGACTTATATTCAAGAATATTCTTAAAATATGAAGACTTGGGGAACTGCAGAGGCATAGAATTGATTTCAATGGGAATGTGACGATGTGTTACAGTGCAATCACTGTCGGTGTCTAGAGATTATGAAGAAGTTTCTTGTGTGTTAGCGAACTCTTCCCACTTTAGCAGTGGTTCTGTAGTTAAAAAAAAGAAAGCAACTAGCATATGATATGTGTTGTTTATAGCATTGCTGGAACTGGATATTTTAGTGCCTGGGGCGGGGCTGGAGCAAGCATCATGAAAGACCCAGCTTTGTTTTTTCTGCTTAACTTGAGCTGAAATTGTTCATTTTCTGTCATCCCTCTTCTCACTTCCCAGTTCCCTACTTTTATTCCCTTGTTCTTTTTTCTTTTATCACCTTACTTCCTACCTAGGCTCCAGTTCTTTTGCTAGCTTAGGATGTCGATTCTTCTCTATAACTCACAGCTTTTTCCCAATGCCCTTTCAGATGGAGTTGATGTCTAGTTAGCAGCAGTAAAAAGCGGAGTGCCCTAAGGGTTGTTGCTGGGGCTGGTTTTGTTCAGTATTTTCATCAGTGATCTGGAAGATGAGTGGATTGCATTCTTGGTAAATTTCAAGATGACACTAAGCTAGAGACAGTGGTAGATGTGCTGGAGGACAGGGATAGAATACAGAGTGACTTAAACAAATTAGAAGATTGGCTCAAAAGAAATCTGATGAGGTTTAACAAGTATAAGTGCAGAATCCTGTACTTGGGACAGAAGAATCCCATGCACTGCTGTAGACTGATGACGAACTTGCTAGATAGCAGTTTGGCAGACAGGGACCTGCAGGGAGTTACAATGGACAAGAAGCAGGATATAAGTCAGCAGTGTGTCCTTATTGCCGCGATGGCTAATGGCATATTTGGGTGCATTAGTACAAGCATTGTCAGCTAATTGTGGGACGTGGTTATTCCTCTCTACTTGGTACTGGTGAGGCTTCATTTTGAGTACTGTGTCCAGTTTTGGACTCCCCAAAATAGAAAGAATTTGCACAAATTGAAAGGTGTTCAGCACATGGCACTGAAAATAATTAGGGTGCTGGAGTACATGACCTATGAGGACAGGCTGAGGGAACTCAGCTGCTTAGTCTGCAGAGAATAATGAGGGAAGATTTGTTAACAGCCTTTAACTGCCTTAAAGGGAGTTCCAGAGAGGATGGAACTAGACTGTTAGGTGCTGGCAGATGTCAGAACAAGGAGTAATGGTCTTAAGTTGGAATGGGTGAGGTCTAGATTGGATGTTAGGAGGGTGGTGAAGTACTCGAATGGGTTATCTAGCTAGCTACCTAACTTGATGGAGTCTCCATCCTTCTTCTTTGAAGGTCTTCCCTGTCATGCTCTATTTTAGGTGTCTGAGCACCCTGCATTTCATCTCGGAGATTTGTGGTAGCAGTGCCCCGTTGGGTTGCACACCTGCTGTCAGTGTCTTGACCCAGTTTTGGTGGTTAATCAGTGGTGTGCCACCAAACATCCTTTGTTCGTTCCTTCTCTGTTGCCTTTGGCTTGAGTAGGACATCTCAGCAGCATCCTTCTCCTGTTAACATAGAATTTTAAGTTTACCGTTATTACTTTAGTTATATACTTTCAGAATTACTACTCTGTCCTTTCTAGCCTTAATACTTCAAAAACAAAACAATACCTTCCTTCCTACACTTTCCGATTCCTCTTCTGCATAAAGACAAAAGACCTGTTCTCTGCAAAATATGCCTGACATGCAGGCTTTCCCTTCCACTCTCCCATGGCCACTCACAGTGTTTTTGGTGCCTGGGGGAGTCAGATATCCCTCAGAAGTGCCCACACTGTAAGAAGCTAAAAGGAAGAACAAAGAAGTCTAGGAATCTCTAACTAAAATTACTGCTAATTGAGAAGTCCCTGCGGCTCTCATCGGAGCTAACTTCAGGATCTTCGCTGGATCAATGGTCACTGCAGGCAACCTCTGATACAGAAATAGCCACAAATGCCATGACCAAGTAGCCTACTCATAAGAAAACAAAGAAGAATGCTTTATTAGAAGAGAAGAAGGATCAGATCCACTCAGGAGCGGAATGGGTAGATGGTATCTTTAATCAAACTACTTATTCCCCTTATACTTCCAATCTAGAGGGAAGTAGTCATATCCCTGCCTGGACCTGTATGAATAAGCCCAGAATAGAGGGTAAGATTGGCCTCTGTTGGGCTGCCTTTCATCATCAACCCAGGGTACTTGCAACCATCCATGTCTTCAGCCTACCTTCAGACTCACCACCAACTTCAGGGAGTGGCAAGGGCCCCCGGTGTCTGACAGTGCACGTGGGTCTGGAGGCTTTCCAGGTATGTAGGACCTTTTGGCCATCCCAGTGCTTCCAGCACCCTAGGAAGGAAGACCCTCAACACTCTCTTCATCCCAAGACTTCCTGGGGGAACCAAGAATGAGAAACTCGCAGCATTCTCCGACACCAAGTTGCTGATCTTTGATTTGGTATTTGGATCTTCAGCACCAGTCTGCAGAGCTGTACTGTTTGTGGTTGGATATTGATGGTTGCTTGCTTGGCACCAAACCTAGATGGGGATTCAGACAAAGAAGAAGCTAGTAAAGAGGAAGCGATGCCAACTTAATGACTTGATTTGCAAATATCTAGAAGAGACTGAAGTGCTTAGGGCTAGTCGGCATGGATTTGTCAAAAACAAATCATGTCAAGCCACCTTGATAGCTTTCTATGATGTGGTAACGAGCCTTGGGGATAGAGAGGAAGAGGTAGATGTGGTATATCTAGACTTTAGTAAGACATTTAATCTAGTCTCACATCACGTTCTTATTAATAAACTGGGGAGGTACAAACTAGTTGGGGCTATTATAAGATGGGTGAAAACCTGGTTGGATAACTGCTCCCAGAGGGTAGTTATCAATGGTTTGCATTCAGGCTTGAAGGACATAACGAGCAGGGTGCTGCAGGAATTGTCCTGGGCAACATTCCTTCTAAGCTGCGCAGCCGCCTAGAGCAAGGAAGGCTGCCGGCTGCACATGGCCAGTATCTGCAGTCTGTGCAGGGAGAGAGACTCTGAGCTGGGAGTTTTTAAAACTCCCGCTCAGGGTCAGCTCTTACTGAACCTGAGCAGACTCTTTGTGCAGGCTCAGTGAGAGCTCCCCCGGCTGGAGAAGTGACCGGGGGCCTGGCTGTGCTGCTCTGGTGGCCAGGGAAAAGTGGCCCTAACAGCCCCCTTTCCATCTCCTGGGGGGGGGGGGCAGAGGCTGCTCTGCCCCCCCCGACCTCACTGTAGCAGGGTGGAGCAGCCAGCCCAGGCTACCCCCAGCTGGCCACACCTCCCTGGGGGGTGGAAGGGGCCGGTGCTGAGCTCCAGCATGCAGGGTCGGGGCGCTGGAGTGGTCCAACCCGCTCCCAAAGAGTTTCGGCTGCTTCGCCCCCAACCCCGGCCTGAATAGGCCTGCTCCATGGCCTTGTGGGGGGCCGGGGGCGAAGCGGCTTAAACTCTTTGGGAGCAGGGTGGGCCGCTCCAGCACTCTGACCCCGCACACTGGAGCTCAGCGCTGGCCTCTTCTGCCCTCCTGGGGAGGCACAGCTGGCTGAGGGTAGCCTGGGCTGGCTGCTTCGCCCTCCTACAGTGAGGCCAGGTGGGCAGCGGAGCTTGAGGGGGGCCAGGATTGGGCCCGTATGGGGGGATCATGCAGTGAGCAACATATGTTGCTCAGCTGCATTGGCCCCTTAGAGGGATTGTTGTCCTGGGTGTGGTTTTGTTCAATATTATTGTCACAATTCTAAGTGACAATGTGGGTGATCTGGGGGAAGGGATGGAACTTGGGGGTGCTGGGACTGCAGTACCAGGAATAAAAGAGGAAGGTAGTTGGAACATGGGGGGGGGGTGTCAAATAATTGTCTTTAAGTGTTCTACTGAAGCCCCAATATGTGAGGAGAGTGGGAGAGGAGAACTCCATGAAAAAATGCAAGGAGGTTTATGTAATAGAATTGGAAGTGAACATGACAAAGTAGGGCAATCGGCCGGGTATTTTAGGTGCCTATACACTAATGCGAGGAGCCTGGGAAATAAGCAAGAAGAATTGGTAATACTAGCGCAGACAAGGAACTATGATATCGTAGGAATAACGGAGATGTGGTGGGATAGTCTGCATGAGTGGAGCTCTGCCATGGATGGGTATAAACTGTTCAGGAAGGACAGGCAGGGAAGAAGAGGGGGAGGAGTAGCGTTATATGTAAAAGAGCTCTATGACTGCTCAGAGCTCCATTATGGAAGTGGAAGCATGCCAGTAGAAAGTCTGTGGGTTACATTGAGAGGGGAAAGCAACAAGGGGGATGTTGTGGTGGGTGTCTGCTATAGACCACCAGACCAGAAGCAGGAGGTGGATGAGGTGTTCTATGGACAACTAGTGGAAGCTTCTAGATCACAAGCCCTGGTGCTGATGGAGGACTTCAATTACCCTGACATCTGCTGGGAAGCCAATACAGCAGTGCATGGGCAATCCAGAAAACTTTTAGAGTGTGTTGGGGACAACTTTCTAGTAGAAATGCTAGAGGAACCAGCTAGGGGCCTTGCACCTCTCGACTTGCTGCTCACAAACAGGGAAGAATTGATCAGGTAGGTAGAGGTAAATGACAAGCTAGGTGGTAGTGACCATGACATGGTTGAGTTCAGGATGCTGATTAAAGGAAGGAGGGAAAGAAGCAAAACACAAACCCTGGACTTCAAAAAAGCAGATTTTGGCTCCCTCAGGGAACTGATGGGCAGGATCCCTTGGGAAGCTAATCTGAAGGGGAAAGGAGTCCAAGAGAGTTGGTTATATTTTAAAGAAACCCTACTAAGGGCACAGGAAGTTGCCATTCCAGTTAGGAGAAAGAACACCAAACATGCGAGGCAGCCAGAACGGTTTAGCAGAGAACTCTGCTCTGAGCTTAAACATAAAAAGGAAGCTTACAGGAAGTGGAAGCTTGGTCAGATGACTAAGGAAGCATATAAAGATATTGCTAGGGACTGCAAGGATAAAACCAGAAAGGCCAAAGGAGAAATGGAGTTGCGGCTAGCGAGGGATGTAAAGGATAACAAGAAGGGGTTCTACAAGTATGTTAATAACAAGAAGAGGATCAGGGATGGTGTAGGTCCCTTGCTGAATGGGGCAGGCATCGAGATGGAGTATGAGGGAAAAGCTGAAGTGCTCAATGCTTTTTTTTCTTCAGTTTTCACAGGCAGGGTCAGCTCCCAGCCCACTACCTTGGGTATGGCAGATTGGAGAGAAGAAGAGAGGCCCTTGGTGATGGAAGGTCAGGTTAGGGACTGCTTAAAGAAGCTGGATGTGCACCAAGTCCATGGGGCTGGACAAACTGCATCCAAGGGTGCTGAGGGAATTGGCCGATGAGATAGCAGCACTGCTGGCCATTATCTTTGAAAACTTATGGAGAATGGGGGAGGTGCCACAGGTTTGGAAAAAAGCAAATGTGTGCCTATTTTCAAGAAAGGGAAAAAGGAGGATCTAAGGAATTACAGAGCAGTCAGCCTCACCTCAATTCGTGGAAAAGTTATGGAGCAGGTTCTCAAAGAATCCATCCTCAAACACTTAGAGGAAAATAAAGTGATCAGGAACAGTCAGCATGGATTTACCAAGGGTAAATCATGCCTGACCAATGTCGTTTCCTTCTATGATCAGATGACTGGTTTTCTGGATGCAGGAAGAACCGTTG
Source organism: Podocnemis expansa (assembly GCA_007922195.1). Taxonomy (NCBI): domain Eukaryota; kingdom Metazoa; phylum Chordata; order Testudines; family Podocnemididae; genus Podocnemis; species Podocnemis expansa. Next base: position 15,809,970 of record ML681998.1, read on the forward strand.
ATGTGATGTACCTTGATTTTAGCAAGGCTTTTGATACAGTTTCCCACAGCATTCTCATTGGCAAATTAAGGAAGTATAGGTTGGATAGGTGGACTATAAGGTGGATAGAAAACTGGCTAGATCAACGGTTTCAGTGTGTAGGAATCAATGGTTCCATGTCTAGCTGGCAACCAGTAACGAGTGGCATGCCCCAGGGGTCAGTCCTGGGGCCGGTTCCATTCAACATTTTTATCAATGTTCTGGATGATGGAATAGACTGCACTCTCAGTAAGTTTGCGGATGACACCAAGCTGGGGGCAACAGTAGACACATTGGAGGGCAAGGACAGGATTCAGGGAGACCTAGATAAATTGGAACAGTGGGCCAGTAGAAATCTTATGAGCTTCAATAAGGACAAGTGTAAAATCCTGCACTTGGGATGGAAAAACCCCATGCACTGCTACAGGCTGGGGAGCATTCAGCTAAGTAGCAGCAGTGTAGAAAAGAACCTGGGGGTCATGGTGGATGGGAAGCTGGATGTGAGTCAGCAGTGTGCTCTTGCTGCCAAAAAGGCCAATGGCATACTGGGCTGCATCAAAAGAAGTATTACCAGCAGATCAAGGGATGTGATCATTCCCCTCTATTCTGCACTGGTGAGGCCACATCTAGAATACTGTGTTCAGTTTTGGGCTCCCCACTACAAAAAGGACAGGGACATGCTAGATAGAGTCCAGCAGAGGGCAACCAAAATGATAAAAGGGCTGGAGCACAAACCCTATGAGGAAAGACTGAATTATTAGGCTTATTCAGTCTGCAGAAGAGAAGATTGAGGAGGATTTGATAGCAACCTTCAACTACTTGAAGGGATGCTCTAAGGAAGATGGAACTCGACTGTTCTTGGTAGTAACAGAGGACAGAATGAGGAGCAATGGTTTCAAGTTGCAGTTAGGGAGGTCAAGGCTGGATATTAGAAAAAACTTTTTTACTAGGAGAGTGGTGAAGCCTTGGAATGAGCTCCCAAGGGAGGTGGTGAAATCTCCATCTTTGGAGGTGTTTAAGGCCCGGCTGGACAAAACCATGACTGGGATGGTTTAGTGGGAGTGGTCCTGCCTCTGGCAGGGGGTTGGTCTAGATGACCTGTGAGGTCCCTTCCAACCCTATGATTCTATGATTTTTATCAGTGACTTAGATGATGGGATAGAGAGCAAACATAAAGTTTGCTAATTACACCAGGCTGGGAGCGGTTGCTAGTGCTTTAAAGGATAGAATCACAAGTCAAAATAATTTGGACAGACTGGTGAAATGGTCTGAGTTAAAGAGAATGAAATTCAATAAAGATATGTGCCAAGTACTCCAGTTTGGGTTGAATAACCCATTGCGCACACACAAATTGGGCAATGACTGCCTAGGAAGGAGTACTGCAGAATGAAATCTGGATGTAATAGTGGATCACAAGGTAAATATGAGTCAGCAGTGTAATACTGTTGCAAAAAAAGCAAATGCTATTCAGGGGTGTATTATAAAATGCGGGAAGTGATTCTTACACTCTACTCTGCACTGATTAGGCCTCAGCTTGATTACTGTCTCCAGTTTTGGGTGTCTCATTTCAAAACAGGTCTGGAGAAATTCCCAAGGTCAACAAAAATGATTACTGGTCTGGAACATTTGACCTATGAGGGAATATTGAAAGAGCTGGGTTTGTTTAGTCTAGAAAAAAGGAGACTGAGAGGGGATATGATAAGAGTTTTCAAATACCTAAAAGGTTGTTAGGAGGAGGAAGGAGATGATAGGGAAAGAAGCAATGGACTTAAATTGTAGCAAGGGAGATTCCACCTAGAGATTAGAAAAAAAAATTCCTAACTATCAGAGTGATTAAATACCTGAGTAAGTTGCCTTGGCAGGTTGTGGAATCTCCTATACTGGAGGTTTTTAAGAGCAGGTTAAAGAAACACTATCACAGGTGGTTTAATAGGAGTACTTGTTCCTGCCATAAGTGCAGCGGACTGGACTCCATAACATGTCATGGTTCCTTCCAGTTTCTTTGATTCTATGATTTTGTGACTAGGGAGGACAACCTTATTCCTCCACCTCTACCACAGCCTCCCCCTTGCCAGATGGAGCCATGTCAGGACACTTGACCACTCTCCTACTGGACGATGTCAATGCTCATCAGGAGTTATTGAAACAAGTGGTGTTGAACCTGGGGCTTAAGTGGAGGAACTAAAAGACCCCACAGATGACCAGTTTCGTATCTTGGTTCAACCTGGGTAGAGTATTTCTGTTCAGCACAAGTCCACCAGATCCTGTTGGGAAGCAGGATACCTTCTACAAGAGTCATACCTGGCCAAGTGCAAACGCTTCATCTGCTGGGCAGCCTTTTACAACATCTCCCTATCTAAATCATCTATCCAAGTTATGTTGGATTAGCTGGTTTATTTAAAACAAGAAGGATTTGCCATGTTGTCAGTCAAGGTCCACCTAGCAGTCATATCAGTTATTCATTCCTTGTACAAGGTAGAACATTCTTACTGTACAAGATGACAACCGGGTTCCTGAATGGAATGGTTCTTTCCACTGATGTAGGACCAGTCCCTCAATGGGATCTGAACATTGCCCACTCCAGGCTTACAAGTCTGCTCTTTTGGCTTCTGACTGCCTGCTCTCTCCTACATCTGTCCTGGAAAGTGACTGTCTTGGTGGCTATCACATCAGCAAGTTGGTTCCCAGAGATCAGGGCCTATTATACAGTTTTTCTACAAGAAAATCTTCCAGCTGCATCCACATCTAGCTTTCCTGTCAGTCTCTCATTTTCATGTAAATCAGGATATTTTCATCCTGCCCTTCTTTCGGAAGCCCTGTGGTTCCAACAAGAAGAGGAGACTCCACATTCTCAATATCAGGAGGACAGTAGCATTCTACATTGACATGACCAAATATTTCCTTACATACATGCAAGTTTTCATTGTGCTTGCTGAAAGGATGAAAGATTTCATCCTGGATTACCACCTTTATGAGAGCATGCTGTGAGCAAGTGGGAATTGCCATTTCTGAGCTCCTTGATGGTCCAGTCAACAAGACTTACAGGTGTCATCAGTAGCCTTCCTGGCTCAGTTTCCAATCCAGGATATTTGCAGAGCCATGAGCTGGTTTTTAGTACATACTTTGATGTCTCCATACACTGCTGTGCACCATGCCCAGGATGACACTGGGTTTGACAGAGCAGTGTTTGAATCAGCACATCTGTAAACTCCTGCCCACCACTAGAGATATTGCTGATAAGCCATCTAATTGGGAATGGATGTATGTAAGCTCTCAAAGAGGAAAGAATGGTTAACTTACCTTTGTAATTGTTGTTGTTTGAAATGTGTTGCTCATGTCCACTCCACAACCCACTCTCTGTCCCCTCTGTTGGAATTATAGTAAAAAGAACTGAGAGGAAGGAGGGCCAGTAGTGTCCTCTGTACAGGCTCATTCACATGCCACATCAAGGGTACTAGAACAAGCCTTATGTGTACCACTAGGAATAAAATTTCTGGCACCACTGCGTGTGGTGCAAGCACACCTGATGGAGAATGGACATGAGCAACATATCTCAAAGAACAACAGTTATGAAGTGAAACAACCATACTTTCTTTCTGCATGTTTCAATAACTGGATACTTATGAATATTAATTTTTGTTTGTTGTAAATGGTAGTTGTGTTTATAGGCTTTCATTTTTGATGACCTAACTTTGAAGTTCTGAGAACCAGTGAGTTCACAAAGCTTATTTGCTGTGCCCTCGTTGTAAAAGAGATGAATTTTTCTCATTTTTCACAATCTTTCCAGAGTCAAAATGCTTTACTGATTAAATATTTTTAATATAACTGTTCAATTGGTTTCAAGTAGATTCCTTAAAAATGACCATCTTGGTTAAATTAGTCTGAAATAGTATTTCCTGACGGCTATCATTTCATCAGATAACAGAATCATGAGCTGCTCTTACAAGAGAGAGAGAAATGTTTACTGTTAATGTTTACCTTCACGTAGTAATTTCTTATATTACTTCAGTCTTTTTGTATATAATTTAGAGACCATCCAAGTAGCATGTATGCAGTTTTTAAACTTGTACACATTACGAGTCCTTGAGAACTAAATTGTAAGCATAGCAAAACAAACAAGGAGTCCTGTGGCACTGGGACTAACAAATTTATTTATTGCATCAGCTTTCATGGAAGAATATCCAACTTCGTTAGACGCTTTGAAGATGGGGAACTTACAGAATGAGAGGAAAATAAATGCAGGAAAGTGTAAGTCATTGGATCAGGTCACACTGTAACAGCAAGTGAAGGCAGTTTAGAAATTTTACAGAAGTTGCTTTGTTTTATTGAAGGTACAATAGATTTGCTTCACTAACAAATAATCTGAAAAGTGATTTGGAGATTTACGTGGGTTTACCAGGGTTTTTCATTGAAATCATTAGGAAACTCCTTAAATATGCCTGCCTTGGTTTACTCTTGAGGGGAGATGGATACAGCCTTCCTTGCAAAGTGACACTCAGTAATTTCTTCAATGGAAATTAAGTCTCTATTAGATACTAATTCTAATACAAATGGATTTTAAATAAAAATCAACATAATGTAACATATGAAATAAGCTGCTTTAGACAATCCGAAACACCATAAATGATATAACTTAGGGTACCACAAAATTAAATATAATGTAAAGCATAGAATTGCAATGCAATACTTAGAATGCAGTGTAAGATTTCTTTAACACATATTAGTGTTATGAATAATTTATTTTAAAGGAACATAATAAACATTAAATGTTGCAACATATAAAAATAAATTCTTCATTCTTAAAGCCTTAATATAATGTTTTATTCAATTACCATACAATTCCTTTTTACACATGTATACAGTAACCTTATATCTAATTCAACACTACTACTGCAAATTAATTAACATTCTAGAGTATAGAACAGGCAGTAATAGAATGACTGGAGTAGGAGAACATTCCGCCACAATCTTCCAGGTTACTTACAATCACACATGCACATTCTTTTTCTTTGAAAAATCATACTTCCGTCCTTGATTAAATCCTTCTTTTATCTGTGATCCTTCTGTTCTGTCACTCTAATGTTCTGCATTCTGCTACTGTTGCTGATGTTCTGTAGATGTTCTCTTTTGCTTCTCTGCTGCTGATGTCTTCTCCGATTCTGATCTCACACACCCAAGTCTGTCAGCTCTCTACCATATATATGATTTTCTGAACTTTTCTGATTGGTTGCTTTCTTAATGTTAATCAACAGCATCTTTCTTACCCATGGGTGATATCATTTTCAACCAGTCAGCTGTCCAGTTTGCTAATTAGCTTTATTTGTTTCCTTCACACGTGGACCTCCTTTGGATCCTTCTTTCTACCTACTTACCTCTCCCTGCAGGAGTTAGGAACAGGGGTGTCACTGGCGCTGGGCTTAAGGGGCTCAAGTGCAGAGTCCCAGGACCCAAGCCCCGGGTCTGCCACCAAGTCGCCTGTGGTGGTGGCTGCAGTGGCACCATGCAAGCCCCAATTCCCACTGTGCCAAGCCCCAAGGATTTTCCTGGACCAGCGGCACTTCTGGTTAGGAGTGAATTTTATTTATCCCTAGTCTACTTTTCTGGTATTTGTCAGTTTCTTAACACCTCCATTTTGTTTCTTTCCCTCTCTCTTAGCAGTAACTTCACTGGCCACCATTTTAGATTTCTAGCTGAAATTTGCTTTAAACTATCTTTATTTACTATTTGTCAAAAGTCTTACATTTATTTATTAATTTTATTTCTATTTATGGCTAATCATTATGATACTGTTACCATCTTTGTTGTTTAAATTAGAACAGATAAAATACATGATGTTTTCTCCTCACTGCTTGCTTTTCAAATAGGCTGCATTTATCCACACTTCTGCCTACTTTTCAGCTGTGTGACTAAATGCTATCGTCTTATGTGATCTAGAGCAGTATAAAAATCTCTCATATCAAATGCATTATTCCTAATACAGACCTTGTCGTAGTTGTGTGTGCTTTTTATGAGCAGAATGTTTGATGTTACCTTTGAAGGGTGAATGAAGATTTGTGGTTGAAACCTAAGATTAAGAATTGGAAGTTCTGGATTCTAGCTACAGCTCTATGGGATACGCTGTGTGGTATTGGCAAACGCACTTAATATCACATTGTTTGCTCATCCATAACATGGAGTTAATGATTTGCCTCTTCAGTGTGTTCTGAGACTTAATTCATTAAGTGCTTTATTATGCCAGTTTTGTGAAGTATGCTCTGATTTTATCTTAATTTCCAGCTGCAATTGGAATCATAGGATCATAGAATATTATGGTTGAAAGGGACTTTAGGAGGTCATCTAGTCCAATCCCTTGATCAAAACAGGACCAACATGAACTAAATCATCACAGCCAGGGTTTTGTCAAGCTGCATCTTAAAAACCTCTAAGGACAGAGATTCCACCACTTCCTTAGGCCTTTCCATTGGTTCACCACCATCCTAGTTAAAAAGACTTTCCTACTAGCTCTCCTGAATCTCCCCTACTGAACTTCAGACCATTGCTTCTAGTTCTTGTCATCTGCTGCCACTGAGAACAGCCTAGCTCTATCATCCATAGAACCCCCTTCTGGGTAGTTAAAGGCTGCTGTCAAATTCCTTCTCATTCTTTTCTTCTGCAAGCCTAATTCCCTCAGCCACTCTTCGTAAGTCATGTGCTCTAGTCCCCCTCAATATTTTTGCTGCCCTCCTTCTGACCCTCCATTTTGTCCACATACTTCCTCTAGTGGGGGTGGGTGGGCAAAACTGAACACCATACTCCAAATGTGTCCTCACCACTTCCAAATGGAAGGGAATAATCAATTCTCTTGATCTGCTGGCAATGCTTCTGGTAAGGCAGTCTAATATGCCATTAGCCTTCTTGGCAACAAGGGTACACTAATTCATATCCAGCTGCTTGTCCACTGTAACCCCAGGTCCTTTTTTGCAGAACTGCTGCCTACCCATTCAGTTCCTGTTCTGTAACCTGTGCACAGGATTCTTATATCCTACATGCAGGGCTCTGTCCATGTTGAATCTCATCAGATTTTTTTTTTTTTTTTGGTTCAATCCCCTGATTTGTATGGGTCCCTCTTCATCCTATTCCTATTATCCAGTGTATCTACCACTGCTCCCACCTTAGTGTAATCTGAAAACTTGCTGAGGGTGTATTCTACCCTGTCCTCCAGATCATTAATAAAGAGGTTGAATAAAATCAGCCCCAGGGCTGACCTATGGGGCACTCTGTTTGTTACTGCCTGTCAATTCGACATCAAGCTGTTGCTCACTACCCATTGAGCCAGGCAATCTAACCAGTGTTCTATCTATCTTATAGTCCATTCATCCAACCCATACTTCTTTAAATTGCTGATAAGAGCACTGTGGGAGGAAGTATCAAAAGCTTTACTAAAGTCAAGGTATATCTCATCCATCCCTTTAGCCACATCCACAGATCCAGTCATCTCTTCACAGAAGGCAAGTAGGTTCACTGGGGTGTGACTTGTCCTTGGTGGCTATTTCTGATCACCTTCCTCTCTTCCAAGTGCCTCACAATGGATTCCTTGAAGTCCTACTCCATGATTTTTCCAGGGACTGAAGTAAGGCTGGCTGGTCTGTAATTACTGTTTCCTCCCCCTTCCCTCTTTTTTTTGTTTGTTTGTTTTTTTTTGTTTGTTTGTTTTGGTTTTTTTTTTTT
>ML681998.1:15817794-15857173 GCA_007922195.1 Podocnemis expansa
TTTTGGTTTTTTTTTTTTGTTTTTTTTTTTTTTTAAAGATGGATACTATATTTGTCTTTTTCCAATCATCTGGGACTTCCCCCAGTTGCCATGAGTTTTCAAAGATAATGGCCAATGGCTCTACAATCACATTAGCCAATTCCTTCAGCACCTTCGGATACATAGCGTCAGGCCTCATATACTTGTGCATGGTGCAACCTTTCTGAATAGCCCTGAACCTGTCAGCACTGAGGGCTGCTCACTTTGAACCTAACAACTGCTCTGATTTGCTGTTACTGTATGACCTGATCCTATGTTTTACACCCCTTTGCATTTATTTTCAGTCCATTCTGTAAGTTCACCCATCTTCGAAGCATCTGACAAAGTGGGATTTTCTCCCACGAAAGCTGATGCGAAAAATAAATCCGTTAGTCTTAAAGTGCCACATGACTCCTTGTTTTTTTTGCTGGACTAGACTAACGCAGCTATCCTTTAGGGAGAAAGTGAATTTCCAAGTCTGTGCTGATCAGTACTGTAGTCTGGAAGCTGGAACTTTCTGTTAAGACACAGCCAAGAAAAATCCCTTCACCTGAAGAGAGTTGCATGGTTTTTTTTTTTTTTCCCCCTTAAAGACTATTTCATTTATGAGAGAAAGTCACATTTTTTCTTTCAGAATCATGAAAGTATTCCTCTGATAGTCATGCTTGTAAGTGAAAATTTTCACTCGTGTATCCAGTATGAAGTGGAATATGAGCTCTTCCTTTTTTATTATTGTATTTTGTGTGTGTTGGGTTCACTATTATTTAGATCTTTGTGGTTAAAGTTTATTCAGCAACCAGTCTGTATAGTTTGTTTTTGTTCATTTTTTTCTTATTCCATACCAGAAAGTTGTTTTAAAGAGTCTGATGAATGAGTGTACTATGGTTTATAGACCAGTTAGGTTAAAACTTGCATCTAGTCCTCAGAAATTCACAAATGCTGTTTTTAACCTCTTGTTTGTAACTGTTCCTTCTAGCACATATTGTCTTTTCTTCAACTTTTCAATTAGCCAGGAGTTTCAGTTGCACACTTTGATAGCAGACATTTCTAATGTTAAGTTTTCTTAAGAATAAAATCATTTTAAGATATCATTCAAGATGTTTTGTTTAGACAGTCTCAGATTTTTCATTTTAAGCGATTTCTTTGCTGCCATTTTTTTCTGAAAGGTTCATGAACTTCAAAATTAAGCTTTGTTACACTTGTTGCTTGTTTAAAAGGTTTATTTGTTACTGGTAGTTCTAATCCCTTTCTAAATTGGACAAAGTTTTTGTGACCATTGCTTAAGACTAAAGGCCAACCTATGTTAGCCTAGACTAGAGGCCATCAAAATGGATGAAATTGTCTACTTTTTGAAGCTGGGACCTAGCTGGAACTACTCTTTCAAAAGTACTAGGTGCCCAATATTCTAAACGGAAATAGTCTCTACAATTCTTTTTGCCATTGCAGATTTCTAAATTTGATACTTGGAGATCAACTAATATGTCTGCAAAGCAGTGTTTTCTCAGTGCTGAGCACAGAGTGAATATTCACTTAAGGAACAGAGTGCTTTACTTTCTTTTAAATTAGTGATAGCACTGCCTGCTTATCTTTTCAAGGATTGTCATTTCAAATTAGTCTTCTACAATAGGTTAGCTGAAGAGACAGTGTCTTTAAGAAGAAGGAAAGATTGTTTGCTAGGAGCTTTTAGTATACTGTCTCTACAGATTAGAATTTTGATACATCCTTCTTTCGGCTGCTTGAGAAATTTAAAAAGATCTCTCCATAGATAGAATGAAATGCAGGCTGGATATAGGGTGGAGGCTTATAGTTTCATGGATGTGGAATGCCACATCTGAAGGAGATGCTCATAGAAACTGATGGGTGGCTCCCTTGAAAACAGTTCTGTCTCTTACATGGCAAAGTTCCTAATGCCTGCGATATAGATTAGCAGGAGCAATATATTCAGAATAAGCAACTGATGTGTAACTTCCCATCCTTTCCCTTATACTAGTTGAGAATTCAGGTCATGGACATCATAGTACTGATGTACTATTCACACTATCGTATTTTACAAGGACTACTATGATCATTTTAGGCCGGTGGTAGAATTTCTTCTTTTTAATTGGAAATATTCTGATTTGATAACATTGGAACAAATGTGAAGGTTTAAAGGTCCGATGTTCTTACTTTTGTTATACCGGCTGTGTAACCAGGTATGATACTTCTGTGTTTCTTCTTCTAAAGGTTGTCGTTTGGCATGTTTCATATTTCCTTCTTAATACTTGGCTTATTATAGTATTTCTTTCTGCATGGTAGCCACAGGAGTACTGTTTGTACTTCTTGCTGCACTGTATACAGTAAAAAAAAGTACCTCAACCATTAATCAGCCCATTGCTGCCACTGATGACCCAGTATTTATGCTGTAATGCTGCTGCTGTTCAAGCTCAACCAGACTCTGGGGGCTCTTTTATAAACCAGTGCTGTAGGCAAATCTAAGGATGGGGAGCCAAACACCTTTTTACTGTGGTTTCATTTCCACTTTCATTTCCTATGGGATTTTTATTTCCTATGCAGGATTAATCTTTCCTTCAAATGCTTGAATATTTAAATTGCTTACCTGTTGTGTGGATGCTGTGTGGAAAATAATAATCTGTTTTCCCTTGTTTTTATCCTTTCCCATTCACCATTTCCTTTCTTTTTAATATATAATGTGTATCTATGTGCTAAATAGCAACATAATTGCTGTATAATGTTGTTGTAATTTCTTCAGTTGCAGTATTTTAAAAGACTACCCTTTTGAATATTTTATTCATTTTGTATTTTTATTTAATTTTCTTTTATGCGTTACTGGTAGGAGTATGCTAGAACCAGTCTGGCCTTTGGGGAAGATAAGTAAAATGTTCACTAAGTGCAACTGAAAAGAAGTTTAATGAATTGTAATGCTGTGCTGTCCACATTTTCTTTGTAACAAATACATTATCTGTGAGGAAGTAGTTGGAATAATTCGAAATGAATAGGCCCCTAAAACTGCTAGAAGTTTCCATTTTTAACATTAACAACTGTCTTTTAGAAAAATAAAATTTGATCACCAGAAAGATTATTCTTAATCTTTCTTATTAAAACATCTGGATGTTTTTGGCCTGGGCCTGTAGTGATGACATTTTCTGCAGTAGAAATAAAATATGCATTCCACATATGTGAAATGACATCCTTAGATTTATAAGATGGCTTTCTTTCCTTCTTTCTTTCACACTGCATATTGTATATATGTGTGTGTTTTTTGCTCTTAAAAGGGATTTGAATCAGCTTTGTGGAATGTATTGTGATGGTACAAATGTATAATGCTGAATTTCTAGAGTTCTCTTTCTGTCGGTTTCTTAAGAACCACTTTAGATCACTGTTTTCAACATAAATTGAGTTAGCAAATTATATTAACCTCCTCTGTTTGGTTCATCTTAAAATGTGCCCTGTTATAAATAGCTTCCATATTTTACAGGTTATTTTCTTCAGAATATTTTATCTCCTGTGTCCATTAGATATTTTGATGTTGGTCCAGCAATAATCACTATCTTTTTGTATCAGCCAACTTCTTCTTCGAGTGATGTCCTGTGCTGTTCCACTTAAGGTGCTGCAACGTCCGGGCACCAGCTAACGGAGGTCTTCCAAGCAGATCTATGGCAGGCTGCGCTTGCGCAGAATGAACACGTGACTCCCTCAGAATGGTTCAGCGTGAGCATGCCTGCTGCCCCTCAGTTCTTTTTTAACCATCCACCACGGCTAACGGTCTTCTCTGGTCTCCCTTCTTTTCACCTCTTCTGGACTCCTGTTGAGAAAAGAAGACATGTTTCTGTCATAATTTCTTTAGTTTTACCTAGCTCTTAGTAAATAGTAAAAAAAAAAAAAGAGAGAGAGAAAAGAAGTGACACCTGAGTTTTAACCACGCTTCACCGCTTCCCCTTTTTTTTCCTCAGACATACCGGTATCTCCCGGTTTTAAGAAATGCTCGCAATGTCATGAATCCATACTGATGTTGGATGGCCATGACCTATGTATTCGATATCTGGGGGAAGAACATGTCCCTCAGAAGTGTGAGCACTGCGCCAAACTTAGCTCCAGGGCGAAGAAGGATAGAGACCTTTGCCTTAAGATATTGTTAATGGAGAAATTGCTTTGCCCTCCGGCGCTGTCCATACCGCAACCATCAGATTCCCAATTAACAGACTCATTTCAGAAGGATGTGAGCTCCAACTCTAAGAAGGGGCGCTCACCCAACAGTAAAACTTCAAACCTGAACACCCCAGAGGCTACAGGATCCTCAGATGATTCGAGGTCTGTCTCTTCCCAAGTCTCCAAGTGGGGCAGGGACAAGCCTCCGCAAGCAAGCAAACACCGCATGCTGGGAGCTAGGTCGGAACCGAGGTCCTCTCAGAAACAGGACTCAGTTCCGCAGGATAGTCATGCAGCATTTGCACAGCCGGTGTCTGCGAACGCTGCATCGCAGCCTGATAATGACAGTATGCCTGCACCGCCAGTTCAGGTGCCTATGAAAAAAAGGTCAATTTCAAAGGCAGCTCTGTCGTCACCGCGGAAGGGGAACTCGCCTCAGGAATGGAGTTCACCCCCTCGTAAACGTTTGTGTAAAGCACATTACGTTTCTCCCAGCCCTTGCCATAGTCACCGGTCTTCTCTATCACCGAGTTTGACTTTATCATCAGGACGCTCCAGCTGCTGGCATAAATCCTGTGTGACATCACACTATTCATCTACTTGCTCATCAGCACATAGTTACTACCGTTCATTCACTTCATCTCACGGCTTAAGAAACTAACCGTGCAGTCTTGGGCACTAATTTTTGAGGACGAGTGATTAGATCTCAGTTGCCCTCTCCTTAAGTCCCTTCCGCTTTGTTTGCAAACCTGAGGGTGGAGATCTTCCTCTGTCCGGAGCCCCACTGGAAGACTTTTGCTTCTCCTTAATGCAAATAACAACACTGGTCACCCACTCTGGGATTCTGACAGTCAAGGGGAAAAACAACTTCTAACTAAAGCTACTGTTCTCAGCACTGTGTTAGACCAGGACAGATCCAAGTCATCTCATCTCCATCTCCATTAACTGGAACTTCAGCCTAAACTTCCTGTTTCTTTTCATCCTAAATTAAATATGGAGGCCCGATTGTCTTAACAGTTCAGGTTCCATTTCACATTCCTCTCTTAGTTTATTTTGACACCTTTCCTCCAGTTTTTGGCCTGAGTAAATGATTTGTTTGAAAATATCTATGTGATCTAAAATGTCATGTCTGGTGACTGAGGTGGCCTGGGGGGCAATGCAGAACATCAGTTAAATGTGCCCTGGTAGTGTGTACCTGGCAAGTCATTCTGTATCAGAGTCAGTCCAAGGCAATAGTTGAGTTGTTGCAGTAGCCAGCTGCCAGAAGATCAGGTACAAGGACCTAGCTCAGTAGACTGGGAATGTGAAGTCAGGTAAGGCTGCAAGGCAACAGCAAAGTTCAGGGAACACAGTAAGGTAAGGCAATCTGGGGAACAACTGATAGGCACTTGTCTGCTGCACAGACAACTTCCTTTCCCTGTTGTGACCTTTATATAATCAAAGTACTCAAATGCAAGTACTGACTGTCCATCCAGTCAAAGGTCTGGGGCATTGCATCTGTGGATCTGTGGTCCTTTACCATTAAGGCTGTTGGTCAGGCATTCTGGTTCAGTGTTTCACTGCAGCATTGTGGTTAAGGCTTCAGTCTTAAGGACCTTGTGGACCTGGCTTCAGTACTGGAGTACTGGCATATAGTCTTGAAGAATTCTTTTCCAGAATACTTCCTGATTCTAGGGTATATACCTTTCCCATACTATTAAGAAAAAAAAAATAAACCCCCCCCCCAAAATTCCAGCACCCGTTGTGGGGGTGGGGTGAGGGAGTCGTATCTCCCCTGCACAGTGTAGTCAGAAAAACTCTGCTATTGGCTGTGTTTCTCTTTGTAGGATGCAGAAGACTTCTACCAAAACATGCTCTTTGTATGCATTTCCCCTCACTCCACTGTCTTGTATAATCTATAGTGGTTCCCAACCTGGGGGCCGCAGAAGTCTTGCAGGGGGTCTGACCAGAGACTGCTGGGAGATGGGTCCATTTTAAATCTCCTGCCCTGTGCAGCTCAAGCATGTGGGCTGGATAGGATGGGAGATACCTGCTTCAGACCACTCTGCAGCTGCTCCAAGTAAGTGTGGGAAGGGGGGGAAAAGAGGGTTGGGAGTTAAAAGCATTGGGGTTGTGGGGCTGGCAGGGGGCCTGTATGGGTGGTACAGGGGGCTGCTGGCCATGGTGGTGGCCCTGCTCACCTGCAGGTGTTGGGGGCCATGGTGGTGCTCACCAGCCAATCATTGATGCCTCTGGCAGCTTGGCTTCACTCCCTTGCAGGGGTTGGAGGCCAACGCTGTGGCAGCTCGGCTCTCCCCAGTCTACGGCTGTGGCAAAGGTAGGGGGCATCGCCGTGGTGGTTTGGCTTTCCTTGGTCCCCAGTAGGGGCAGGGGAACTGGGCCATGGCTGCAGCAGCTCAGCTCACTGGCTGGTCCTGGTGGTGCAGGTTGGATTCTGTCCATTCGGGCCAGTTTCTTCCTGTGGTGATGCCAGTGCTGCACTGCATCCCAGAACCAGCCAGGGTGCCATGAAGATTTATTAGGTTAAAAAGGGGTCCCCGGCCATGAAAATGTTGGGAACCACTGATCTATAGAACTGTGGCTTGCCAGTTAAATGGAGAAGGATGGTGATGACTCATTGAGTGACAGCACCTAAGAATGACCTAAACTATTGATCTGGACCTCACTATAATCATAACAGTTAGATACAGCAGTCTTTTGTAACTTTGCTTGATTGTAACTTAATATCTGCAAATGTAGCCAGTGCATCAGTTTTCAGTCAGTTTTAACTATATGGAAGGTTTGAAAGGTTGTTAAACCATTTGTCAGCTAGAAAGAAGCGAGAAGACTAATAGAAAAATGTCTTAAAGGACCCATTCAAAATTAATTTTAATGCATCAGCTAATAGTTATGAATTCCCAAAATTTGTTCTGTTTTGAGAGATATAGGACTGTAAATGTGGGACGGATGTATATGTTATTTATGCATAACAAGGAATACATCTTCGCAGAAGCGTAAGTCTGGGCAATAGTCTGGTGTTGTCCATAATCCACACATACGAACTTTTTACCTGACTTTGAGGATGTTTTTTAACTAGGACAAGTGTAGTTTGAGGGTATAGGCTTGCACCCATGTTCTGATTCAGTCTAGGCTGACAATCTAGCTACTTTACGGTGAAAATATATTGCTAACCAAGCCTAGGTGTTAGTAGTCCTCCAATTTTATCCCACAATTCAACCTGAGCTGTGCTTTCTTATCAAACTCCTCCCTTCTTCTGCTCAGCAGTTTAACCCCAGGGCTGCCAGTTCCATTTCTGCTGAAATTTCACAACATTTTAACAGAGATACCACCTAATAAATCCTCCCACCATGTCAGCATGGCAGATTCTGAGGTCAGCCTTCTGGGAAAGTTGTGGTGTGATACTCATATGACCCATAACTTGAGGAAATATACCCAAAATGACATTTTTATGTTTTGTGGACAGGAAAGAAACAAAGAGGAAGAAAAGACAGTTGGGAGTGCTATGCGTCATATTGTGGTTTGCAAATTCAATTCCGTAATGACATTCTTATTAGAAGTTCTTTTTGGCAAATGCCGTTTTCTTTTGCCTGTAGGAATCTCTGCTTAACAATGAATAACTCCACTTGGAAGTAATTTACATCAAGTATTTTTCTCATATCCCTGCGACAGACTTCAGCTCCATGCTATGTGTGGGATAGAGAGAGGAAGAAAACAGATAAATCCATAGAGCAGTCCATTTTAATGCAGCACTGAGAACTGTGGGATATCCTACCCGAAATCCAGCCTAGCACACAAGTTTGTACAGCACCGTTGTGTATGTAGTAATCTGAGTCTGGTGTAGGTATCTGTTCGCAGTAGAGATGCTCCCTCATGCTTATGGATATGTCTACATATAAAGTTCTGTAATAGTACAGCTACACTACTGAAGTTCTGCCATTTTAGCACTCAGGGACGGACCAAGTTTTTTGCGCCCTAGGCCAACAGGGATTTTGGCACCAAACTCCACTCCCATCTGCCCCCCACCCCTGGCATGGGCAAGGAGAGATGCTGCTGCTGGGATCTGGCCCCAGCACGGGATCCAGCTGCAGGTGGGGAGTGGCATCGCTGCTGGGGAACAGTGCCCTGGGCAGGGGTCTGGCCCTAGCTGGGGAGCAGCACCTTGGGTGGGCTCTAGCAGCCCCAGCACTTGGCGCCCCCTAATTATTGGCACCCTAGCTGACCACCTAGTTTGCCTGTGTGGAAGAACTGGTGCTGGTAGCACTTCAGTGAAGACAAAATCTATGCTGACAAGAAGGGTTCTCCAATTGGTGTAGAGACTCCAGCTCCCCAAGAGAGGATAGGTAGGTCAATGGGAGAGTTCTCCCATCAACCTAGTACTGTCTGCAAGGGGGTTAGTTGCTCAGGAATGTGGATTTTTGGTACCCGGGGTGGTGCAGTTATACCAGCCTACTTTTCTAATGTAAGACCAGGTTTAAGAAAGCCTTGGCTAACTCTGCAGTGAAAATGTAGCCCAGGAGATTTAATCCCTATTTTAAGGAAAAATATTCAGCTTGACCTTAACTGTGATGTCAGGATCAGTACCCAAATAATTTTAGAAACACTATAAATCACGTGTTGAAGTAAAAACATCCGTTTATCTTTCCTGACTTTCAAAATAGGGGTGAATACTTCTTATTTTACTAAATAATCCACCAGATAGTCTGTTCAATGAACTATGTATGAAGGATATATTAAAAGTTAAAAATCAACAGGACTAAAACAACTGCCAAATGGTTTTCCCTGAAAAATGTGTAAAATAAATGTTATGTTAAACTCATGTTCTGTGGGCATTAATTAGGTGCTTATCAATGCCCATATTATATCCATTGGATACTATGCAAATATGTAATCCCTTTTCTTCATTTTGATTTTTCGTTCCTTATCTTTGAATAAGAGATTACAACTAGTGTCAAAATGAAAAGAAGATACAGCAATTTATTGAGATGCTTTGCCTTAAAATTGTATAATAAAATACAAAATAATGGTAGTCACTTATTGGTGTAACAGATGCAAGAGGTAGTATTTAATTTCAAAAAAAAAAAAAGGAAAATCCTAAGGATTAAGCAGTTGTGTATATTCCAAACAAGTAATACAGGACACATTTCAATAACATAAGAAATGATTTAATTTCATTAACTGTGGTCTAATATGGTGTGCATCCCACTCATGGTAAACCACAGTGGCATTTACTGGCTGTTGCTTCAAAGCACTACTGTTTTTTATCCATTTTCATTGGCCAAATGTGTCATAAGAGTATTAACTAAAGTCTGGAAAACAGTTCTCATGGATTTTATTTTAATGATAAATCTAACATACAGTGCACTTGCTGATATAATCAAGTGAATGGAATTTCCAAAATCTTGACTTAATGTCTTTTAAGTATGAAGCAATAATGTTTTTATGAAGTAGCTTTTAAATGGCATTTGTTGAAGTGGAGAGCAGATGGATTAGAAGGGTCTGTTTTAACTGCAATCAGCAGTGATCATTGTATCATATTACAATCACTCTATAAAATACCCCTGTATGTTTAAAAAAAAAAGGGGGGGGGAGTGCATGGAGATATGTGTTGCCGTAGGGGTCTGGAGCTGGTTACAGTTTGATAATGTTGCTTCAGCTGTTTGGCTAACAATGTAGTTCTCTATCTGAGAATTCCTCTGTCAATTAGGAAGTTTTCTGTTCAATTTTGTACACACTTATTAGGTTTAGGCTGAAAATAGATTGTTTTTCTCCCCTCCCAGTCCCTCTTCCCACCTCCCCTCCTGAAGTAATTTTCATGTGTTACACAGGTGTTTATTTGCAGTGTTTACTGGGCTGCTACTTAGTAAGAATTAAGACTCCTACCATAGCATGTTATCTTGTTCTTCTCTCCCATCCCCCACACGTGAGAAAGTAGTAAATTCATATTCAATCTCACCATCTCTGTTACTGTTGTGGTTGCAGATGGTCTAAAGCAGAATATTCCTCTGGGTCTCGAAGCACATTTTTGTATTGCCAGTTTGTTCAGATTATAGATTCTTCTTGGACCAGTACCAGCGTCATGTACAATGCTGAACACAAAAGTGACTAATAATAGTAGTTTGTACTTTTGATCCTTAAAGTTACTTTTAAGACCTTTGAACTTCAGCCTCCCTTTCTACTCCTTCCATTCCTGCTTTTCTAGCAAAGGTATTGGGTTCCTCTTCCCAGTTAATTACAATTTTCTTTGTGTCAATGGGGAATTTGTTTGCAGTTCCTTGTAGTCAGTTTCAGGTCTAAATTTTCGGGATAACTTTCAGGTTTTCAGTATTAGTCATCAAGCTGCGTATGCTTCACTACGATTTTGAGCTGTTCATATATGAAAATTATTGAAGATTGTTGATTTAAGATTAAGCACTAGGGTTTCAGCATTTGGCATCAGTGAATGAGTCAGTACATTCCAAACAAGAAGTGGCACCCATTGAGCAGTGATTGTATTAACCTGTTCTTCCCAAATGAGATTTACTCACTGGATAAACCTGATAGCTTTCATTTATTCATTTATCAAATTAGTCATGAACTTTGCCCCTCTGAATATCCTCCTCATGCTTTCAGTGCATTGAAGAACCTTAATACAGCAGTGTACTGAGTTGGGGAGATGTCCAACGTGATGTTACAGAAAGAGGAGTTAAGCTACTTTTGAAATTTAACATCTTGATTAGTAAGGAAGTAAAAGTAAATGGAACATTAATTCTCAGATGACGTTGTTGATATGTGTACATGTCAGTTAGACACTTGCTGTTGGCCTGTGTCAGCTGGTTCAGTGCCTCCTGTGTCCTCTGCTCCAGAGAAAATACATGCCTCAACACCTACCTGTCGCTCCAGTCCCACAGCCCAGCACATTGGCAGCCACAAGGTGTCCTCCTCCTCCCGTACATTCCCCCATCAGATGTGATTTAAAAAAAGGCCAACATCAACTTGGCCTTGCCAAAGAGGAGGCTGATCCCCTAGAGGGGACAGATGATGAGTCCCAGGCTTTGAGTTGGGGGAAGGGGTAGTTCTGTGGGACTCGTGCTGGGTGGGAGGAAGAGGATGCTGGTCAAACCACTCACACTCATGCTCAGATGTTCACAGTGCTCACATTTAACGCTCACTGCTCAAGACAGGTAAACTTCGTAGGGCTAGTGGAGAACCTGGGGGGAAGGATGCTCAAAAGAACATAACAGTGGGCTGCAGGGTTTGAAGAAACGAAGGTTGCATTGCAGTTATCTCTCTTCCCTGCCAGGCAGCAGTGCACAACATAAGTAGTAGCAGGGCAGCGGAGAGGAGGTAGTTATAGCCCCCAGTCCTGCCCCTCCTCCCTGGCTTTTTCAGAATTGGAGGCAGCTTTTTCAGCCTCAGCCCCTGCACCAGGAAGCCTAGGGGACAGCTGCCACCTGAGCAGGTTCCATCTATCACTTAGCTTGCACCCCCTCCCTTACCACATGCAGTGCTCAGGAAATGCCCCATCCCAGCCAGGTGGGTTAGGGAACTTGGAAGCCGTGGCTGTGGCTGTGCTAGGGTCCCCTATGTGCAGCTCTAGAAGGCAATTGGGGAAGAGCTGGAGGCAGCTTTTCAGCCTCAGCCACTGTAGCGGGAAGCCTGAGGGGCAATTCTCTCCCACTCCGAGGCGGTCAGTTCCATGGATCAGCTCTTATCTGTGGCTCTCTCTTCCCTCCCAGGAGGGTACGTACTCACACTCAGCTCAGCTGTGAGTGACTGTCAGGTGGGGCAGTACTGCTGGAGTTGGGTTTGGTGAACACCTGCTTGGCACCCCCCTCCCAGGCTTGTGTACAGAGGCAAAGTTAGCTGCCCCTTCCTCCCCCACCACAGTACGCCGCTGGGCCTAAATGAAAACTGTAGAGCCAGAGCTTAAATTGGTTGCGGGGGATGTGGAGAAAAGGGTGGGAAGGAAGTGATACGTTCACAGTGGAGAGTATAGATGTTTCAAACTAGTTAGTTCTTGTAGGCTCTGCAAGGCTCCGCGGGTTTGGTTCCTCTCAGTAGGCCTGAAAATATTCCTGGACAGGTTTAGATTAAGGTATAAACACAATAGTTATGTATCTAAATTCTCCATTCTTTAGACTCTAAGGAAGGGCTATATCCTAAGCTTTCATTAAAAAGAAATTATTTCTAGCACCAGTGATTGGAAAACCTTGAAATCATAAACTCGGTGTATTTTCATTGAGCAGTGGCTCAAGGTGTAGGCATTAAAAGGTCATGTATAGGGTGCCAGCTTAATCAACATGATTGAGTTCAGAATCTGAGTTTTCACATATTTAAAAATAAGTTTATAGCACTCATGGTTGTGAAGAAATGGTTGTAGAGTCGAAACCAAAAGGAAACTGGTGCAGTGAATCTACAAACAGCCTAGAACAGTAGCTGTGTGAGACACAAAGTACCCCACTGCATCTCAATGTAATATTAATGTTGACTGCTGTAGGGATCCCCCATCAACAGCACCCTGTAGAGGATGTATGTGACAGAAACATGCAGTTGGCATGCCCCATTGATTTATTCTGAATCACTCACTGATGCTGCAGTAAAAACAGCCTTCCTCCTGCTGTCACTCTGAGACAGAGAGGGATGACTGCTCCTCCTTATGGAAGTGTTCCTGTTATTTGGGGTGGAGGGGGAGGGAGGGTGTTCCACTGCTCTTGCATCTCTGAGGGCAAGGCCTCTGTCAATATCGTTCTAAGTGAGGGACTGTCACTGCACAGGGATAGGGCTAAGAGTGGGTCTGGGTCCTGATGTACATGGTATCCTTAATTTGGTTTAGGGTGCACTTAAAACTGTAGATACCAACCACCAGGTGAGATGTCTACTGGATCTGGTCAGGGGGATGGGTCTTGTATGCGTCACTGGGCTCTGTAGGATTGAGTCCACCTTGATGGAGCTTAGTTGCCCCTACCCCCTTCTTCCAGGCTTCTGCATCATCCCAGTGACCTCTTGTGCCTTGACCTTGAGTCAAATTGTAGAAAATCAGAAGTAGTTCGTTCTCTCCCAAGCACTACTCTTTCCATAGCACCAAAGTGAGGTGACAGTCATGGAAGATTGTGCAGAGCTTTATAATGGAATCATGTTT
Source organism: Podocnemis expansa (assembly GCA_007922195.1). Lineage (NCBI taxonomy): Eukaryota > Metazoa > Chordata > Testudines > Podocnemididae > Podocnemis > Podocnemis expansa. The sequence continues at coordinate 15,831,077 of ML681998.1, forward strand.
CTTCTTTCTTAACTATTTAGATTGGTATTGAAATAGTTAATCTTTCAAAAAGGCTACTTCTGAATATCCCTGGTCTTTGTAGATCAGATCTGAACTTGATGCCATTGGCCCCTCTCTCAGATTAACAGATGTTAGGGATTGATTTGTATAAAGAGAGTTAAAGAAGTAAATATGTATCTTATGGCTAACATTTTCAAATTTGAGAATCTAAATAAAGTAACTTTATTAGCAGCCTGATTTCTTCAATGAGACTGAGATCCTCTGAGCTCTCACTGACTTCACTGACACCTACAGATTCTTAGCACCTCTGTAAATATTTCAGAAGTAGAGTTCTAACAAAGATGAAGTTGACTTATACTCAGTAATTTTAGGGGAGAATTTGTATCATTCTCTTCACACCGTAGAAGAACAATTTCTTCTATAGGTTTCTCAGTGTATATATAATACTGGAAATAGTGTAGTGACTCCATAGCTGACATGTGTAGAGATCTATTTATATAGTACTTTCTGAAGCACTTTCAAAATGTAAATCCACCCCCCCCCCCCCCATAATAGTTCCCATTTTTCTTTTTGGAAAGCAGAGACACAGACAAATTGTGGCCTGCCTGATATCACACAGTATATCAGTTCCAAAACCAAGATTTAGAACCCAGGTCTTGTGGAATTCAACCTTATGCCTAATCTGCTGACCTCTGTGCCTCCTGGGGAAAAACGTTATTAAACCTGTTTTGGTTTTTTTTTTTTTTGTCTTTTTTACCATAACATCCCTATCCTGGACATACTACCAGGGCCAGCCCAAGGATTTTTAGTGCCCTAGGCACCTGCGATTTTGCCCCCTGCCTCAGGTGGTGGCCAGGGTCATGTGGTAGGCCTTCCCTCCCACTCATCCTATCCCCCCCCCCAACTTGGTTGAGCTGTGCACCGAGTCAACTGGAGGGCTGGCTGGCCCTGGCCGAGTGGTGGGCCCAGTTGATGGGCTAGGCTTTGCTGTGCTGGACTGTGGGCTGGCTGAGGGGCATGGGCTGAGTGGCGACCCATGGGCTGGCCCCAAGCCAGTGAGCCGTGGGCTGGCCAAGGGGTCCGTGTCCCCCTCCCTCTCAGTTCTCCCCAAGCCTGTTCCCAGCCCTTTCCCCCAATATCTTTTCTGGGGATCAGAGCCAGCTAAAATAACTTCCTGCCTTGCTCTGCCCTGGGCTATATGTCTGTGCAGAGCAGGATGGGAAATTTTAAAATAGGCTTGCTAGCCCCAGCCCAGTGGCCCTTCGTGCGCCCTGTAGTCTGGTACCGTACGCGGCTGCCTAGGTCGCCTCTATGGTAGGACTGGAGCTGCATACCATATAGGCCCTACTGTCTAATACCACAGACTTGTGTGAGAAAGAACCAATCAGTCATCTACATTCCGCTGAAGGTCTTCAGAATTTTCTCTTATCTTGACTAAATAATTTTGTATCCTCTGAAAATGTTGCTACCTCACTTGTTCTGCCACGTTCCCTTTTTAATAGTATATTAAACACCCATATCAAAACTTGGAGGACATAGCTGCTCATAGTTTGAAAATTAAGGATTTTTTTTTAACTCTTTATGCCATATAGCCAATTTTTGATCCATGACAGTGTTTATCCTGTGATGTCATGTCTTATCTTCAGTAGCCTTTTGTGGAAGACTTTTTCAAAGGCTTTTTGAAAGTTCAAATACATTTAATAAACTTAATCAAAGAATGTCTGGTAGACTGAGAAGAACAATTTTACTTTATGGAAGCTATGTTGTTTTGGTCTTTTAATATCATCACCATTTTAGTGCTTTGCAGTGCTATTTATTTTTATGATTGCAACTGATTTGTGTGGCATTGAAGTAATTTTTACCTACATGTAATTCCTAGTATCATCAAAGCACTCTTTTAAAAACATGGAAGATTTTAATGAAAGAATGCATGTTTCCCTGAGCAGCTCAGTTACATTCTTAAATTCCTTTGGGATTGCTGTATGTTTATCATCTTGTCCTGGTGATTTTGGCCTTTAAATTATGAGTCTCTTCTGGTATCATCATTTTTGACAGGGAGGATTTTGCCTTAATTTATTGGGGTGTGGGGGTGGGGGGAGAGAACCTGGGGGATGGATAAATATCTTGCCTACATCTTACAGGAATGAAGATTGATCCAAAGAATTAGCCAGCTTCTCTGCAATGTCCTTCTTCCCCTTAATTTTTCACTTGTAGGTCACACCCACAAATCGTTTTACAAGCTTCCTGCTTGAGGTATAGTAGAAAAAGACCAAAACCCAACAACAATAAAAACCGAGAAATCCAACAAAACAAAGTATAGGAAATCATTTGGTGTTTGGCTGTTTTCTCCTCAAAATTTATCTAAGGCTTTGCTGTGTTGACTTCATTCTTTTGAAGAACATTTGTTTGCCTAAAATAATGTCTTGAACATTGCCATTTATTAGGTTTTCCATACCTTTCCTGCTTCCTTTGTTGTCCTGAAGCATATGCGCCATATGAGGTACTTTTATGATTTGCTTAAACAGATTTCATATTGAGTATTCTACAGCTCCTTGAGTCATTGCTACTAATATTTATCATGACCAAGGGCTTCCCCCATCCACACACACACATTCACTAGTGATCTGTAGGTCCTGTGAGAACTGCCATCTTTGTACCGAGTAGGCAAGTTTCTGAATGGTCACTAGCTTCCCAGTTATTAGTATTTATAGTAGTCAAATTTTCTGCTGCTGCAACATTTCTGTGTTGCACAATTGTAACTGGATCTCTCTATGTCTTGTAACACTGGAGAAGTTTCAGAAGACTGGAATAAAGCTGCTGTGCCTGTATTTAAAAGGGATAAACAGGATGACCTGGGTAATTACAAGCTGTCAGGCCAACATTGATTCTCAGCAAGATAATAGAGGAGCTGATAGGGGAGTCCATTAATAAAGAATTTAAGGAGGGTGGTAGACAGGTGTCAGCATATGACCCACTGGACAGGTGCCTTCTGGTGATGGAACTGGGGAATTCCTCCAGCAGCTCCCCTGTCTGGTGCCCTGTATTCTTTCTTTTTGCTGTCTTTCAAGGTCTGTTCCTGGGACCTCAGCCTTCTGGCTCAGTCCTCATCAGTTTCCCGTTCTTTGGTAAGGTCTAGTCTGGCCTGGCACACTTTGTGTCAGTGGCTACCCCTGGTCCTCTGACTGCCCACTTGTGGTCTCTGGGGAGGGAGGCAGGGAGGGATCCAAGCCTGCCCACTTCTCTAGGCTCCAGCCCAGGGACCCTAGGTGCTTCTTCTCAGCGCCACCTTGACCCCTGATGCAGCACAACAGGTCCCCTCGGCCACATCCTTGCCAAGCCCCGGATACCTTCTTTCACTCTGCTTCAGGATCTGTGCTCCATTCAACCTCTGGCAGTCCATTGGGAGCTGTCCTTAATTCTGCCCCCTGCAGCCAAGTTGATGACCTTCCTGTTCCTTGAAACTCAGGGGAAGTGTGCTCTGAGCTGGGGCTGAAGGATCTGTATATACTAGGTTCTAAGCCCAATTAGCTCCTCAGCCACCAGCTCCCGTTGGTTACCCATCTTCTTCAGTAGTTTTAACTCATTCCATACTGGAGTAGGGAAACTAGGCTGCTACTGAGAGTAGTACAATTAATGCTAATCAAAATGGATATTTAGAAAATAGAATCTGTGTAACTTGATATTTCTTGTTTGATGAGATTGCAGGTTTGCCTGATAAAGGTAATAGTTTTGTTGTAATATATTAGGAATTCTGAAAGACAAGTTGACTTGATAGCACCCAACATTTAGACTAAAAAGACAAATGAAAAAAAAAACCATGGTTCACATTAAAAGTATTAATAACTGATTAAGTGATAGGTATCAAAATGTTATTATATGTGGGGCTTTATCATCAAGTGAGCACGTTTCTGGCGGGATTCCACAGTGGCTCTTTCTGCTTTATTCTGCTTAACATTTTTATCAGTGACCTAGAAGAAAACATAAAATCATCACTGATCAAGTTTACAGGCAGGATAAATAATGAAGAGGTCAGGTTGTTGATACAAAATAATCTGGACAGCTTGGTAAAATGGGTATGAACAAATAATATGTGTTTTAATATGGCTTAACGTAAGTGTTCTTCCAATAAGAAAGATGATAGGATGTATTGAGGCCTGTTCTACAGTGCCATTGGTGGGAGGTAAGCAAGGTACATAATGTAGCTTGTGTATCTCTTGTCATCATGGTTAGTGTTTATGTAACACTGCCTCTTTGGGGTGCTGGTGGCATTGATTGGAGAGGCAATCTGGGGCTGACTGCAGTGGAGCTGAAAGTAGATATACCCAGAGAAGATAGCAGGCTCTATTCTTCGATTCATTGACTCTGAAAAGTATTTGGGAAACATGGTAGGTAATCAGCTAAATATGAGCTCTTGTGACACTGTGGATGAAAGGCTTAACGTGTTGCTTGGATATATAAATGGAAATCTTGAGTAAGAGTAGGGAGGTTATTTTGCCTATTTGACATTGGAATAATGTGTCCAGTTCTGATGTCCACAGTTAATATGGATGTTGATAAATTGGAAAGAGTTCAGAGAAAAGCTGTGATAACAATTAAAGGATTAGAAAACATACCATATAATTATTGGAGTTCAATGCTTTATGGTGATAAGAGTCAATCTATTTATTTCAACATGGAGAATATTAAGGGATAATTTGATCATGGTGTTTAAGTAGCAACGTGGAAAACAAACATTTAATAATGGGATCTTTAGTCTAGCATACAAAGATAGGGCACAATCCAATGGTTGGAAGTTGAAGCTAAACAAATTCAGACTGGAAATAAAGGATACATTTTTAACAGTGGAAGTAATTTATCAAGGGTTGCAGTGGATTCTTCATCACTAGTAATTATTAAGTAAAATCAATTGTTTTGTTTTGTTTTTTTTTACGATATGCTCTCATTCAAAAGGAATTCTGTGGATGTTCTGTAGTCTGTGTTGTACAGGAGCTCAGGCTAGATGTTTCCAATGGATTCTTCCATCATTTGAACCTATAAGAGACTTTTGGTGTATGAGGAACTGTCATCCTTCTCAACCTCTCTTGAAATGTGTGTGGGTCACATTTAAGAGACTTTGGTTCTCCATTTTTCCTTGTTTTATTCCAGTCATGAAGTTGGCTTTCTAAACTGGAAAACTGAGGCAGAGAGTTCGGACTTGGGTCTGTGTTACATGACTGTTTAAGTTGTCAAAAACTGGTCTTTTTCTGGAAAAAAATATGGGAATCCATTCCTTCAAATATTTGCACAACTGACCTAATGATTGTCTCATGGTAGGAGTCTGAGGTAATTAATTTTGATTTTGTGCCCAAAAAATGGCAGACATTGTTATTAAATTAGTTTAACTATGTTACTTTTAGAGAACCCTAAGTTTCTGTACCCTAAGGTATTTTATTTTTTGTGTGATTTTCCTAATATTTCAAAGTAACATTATAGACTATTCAGTTCATTTATTAATAGAAAATTAAGACTTAGTATCTGCACAGTTTTGTAGGTTGCTTTCATGTTTTGTATCCTTATTAGTCAGTGTTTATACTTACAAGACAGATTATAATTTGAACATTGGGGAAACGTATGCTCGAAGTTTCTTCAGAGGCATTAGTTTTGTTAATTGTTTTACCTTACTATTGCCATAAACTTATTAAAATATCACAATGTTTTTTAGTGGAGACTTGGATAAAATAATTCTTCAAGACATCGTTCCTCCATCTGGTTTTTTAATAAAGTTTTTTAACCCTTATGTGACTGAGACGAGCTAACCACCTGTCTTCCAAATGTGTTTTGGACAGGAGAAATCTCTCCCTTTATATTTTAACACTGATATGATACTATGAAAAGATAAACAAGATGTTGAGAATTATAAAAGATTAATCAGATTTACTCTCTACTGTCCTATTTATCAGGTATATCTATAGTTCAGAATTGACTTGAGTTAAGCAATTCATCTTAGAGCTAAAATATGTAGGTAGACAAACGCTATGTAATTACTATAAATGTGACAAAACATAATATATAGCTAGCAAGAAGTTTTATGATATACAAACTGTAATTGATTCCAGTGATTTGTGTCTGTTATTGCCAGTGCAAATAATTGTAATGTCTGTCAAAAGGCAACCACTACTATGAAAACCTTTTAACATTTTGCACATAATAAACTATTTTATATATAAACTACCTTATTGTTTATATTAAAAACTAAAAAATATTCAGTCTCTTCCAGCCATTCTAACAAAAACTTTAATAAGTAGACATTGCATAAAAATGACACAATCCAGCAGCTATTTGGTATGGCCAGCACAATCATAAATTTACCATCCATGCTTTTCCAAAAATACTAACCCATATTGTTCTCTCTGGACCTGTTGCAGGGATGACTAATCCAGCTGCTGAGGTCTCCCTTTATGTGTTTGATGGAACACTTGGCTTGCTAGACTACAGCTGCGTGTTTATGTGCAGTGCACACCTGCAGGGCCTGACAAATAGCTGTAGTATGCAGAGTATACAAAATAACCCTGGCAGTGCTGCAAATAAGGAAGTTTCTGTTTTGAAGTCCATATGTGTGTGAGCTTGAGATGCCAGCTGGGGTATTTATGTTGCATTGCACAGATGTAAAACTGCCAACTGATTTTATACCAAATAAAGGCTAATCTTTTTATACATACTTAGTGTCAGAGTTATGAAGTGGTACATAAGAATGTTCTCACGATTTAGTTCTTTTCAAATAAAAGCTGACATTAAAATATTTTCTATTCATATAGTATGTTCAAGCAAACTTAGTGCATTTATTTACATATATGCTGTGCTCTAGTATGTTAAGGGTTTTCTTAGTGGTGTACACTTAAGTGTAAATAATGATAAGGACGTGATTTATTGTATGCACATACACTGTGCTCTGTATCCTTTTTTCCTGTAGATTGGTTTAGCCCTGTGTTGAATCCAGTTTATGGGTTCTGAAATGTTAAAACTAAATTTATATAGCTATTTAAGGTGGAAGTTTGCCTTCTTATTTTTAAGTGTGTGTAATTTACAGGAGACTGAAATTTTTATCAAATAAAGCACTGAGTGAACTTTTTTTCATTATGTTAGTAAGACCTATTTATAAAGAATTACTTTTTTTTTTTTTTTGGTAAATGTAAGAACTTTTCCAAATGTGTGGGGGATATAAATACTGAAGTTCATTTATTTGCTTTAAAAAAAAAGAAGAGTAGTACAGATTTAAGGCCCAATTCTGCCACTGGAGTCAGAAGCTATACTTTCAGTAGGAACAGGACTGAGGACAGTAGTGAAGAAAAAAAGGTAGATGATATAATTGTTATAATATTCTGTTTTCTAATATAACATTTATTTGTTAATGCTTTAAAACAGTTGTTGTCAGATGCAGAATTGGGACCTCGTACTGGCTCGTAGGCCCCCTTGCTGCCACTGCCAAAATACTGCATGCATTGCTCAAAGATATAATTGCTGGGTCATGGGCATGAATAATTTTTTTCAACTGGGTCCCAAGGAAAAGAGTTTGAAAACCACTACTTTAAGGCTTAGAAAAAGGGGTAATTATTGCCAAGGTGTTGCATTTCAGTCTGTATTTCTAATGCATTCTCATAGTCCATAATACATACATGCTGACTTCAATTTCAGATTTGCTTGTTCAGAATACACTGTTGTGAATGTAACATTTCAAGTTCTTTTTAGACTGGTGTTTTTGAAAAACTGCTGTGTACTCAAAACCACTGGCTCTCTGAAGGCATGCACAATTTTGCTTTTAAGTCCTCTTCTGTGAAACTGTACATTTAAAACACGTTTTTCTAGAAGTGTGCAAACAAATGCAGCCTGGTGAAATGGGCACAGTTCCCATTAAAAATGAGAAGTTCATCTACGTATACTAGGTTGAATTTTGTGGAGAACTTAGAAATTTTTCCTTTCCCTAACAACTTAGAAATTTGTTGTCGCTGCTACCTTTTTGTAGTAAACAGGAGAAAAATAGATAAATATATGAAACAGAGAAATTAGGCTGAGACACTGATCCTACAGGGTCTTACATGTATATTTTAGTGCTTTGCATGACTAGTGTCCTAAAGTTACGCCTGTGTGCAACTCTTTGCAGGGTCTATATTTAGATCATTTGAAAGCATGGCATCACATCAAGTTTATTATAAGTATAAAATGTTTATAGAAGGTAAAGTGGCTAGCGTGTTTGCCGCCTACATAAACACTGTTTTCTATTTGTACAATATGACCTAGAATACCATTTTTTTACCTTTTCTGTGTGTGAAATGGATATTAAGCAAAATATTGTTTATTGAATATTGAGAAACATTATTCAGCTTCAGAAATATAGCATTTTGTTTTTTTAATTTAGAGAGTTTAGGACGAAATCAGGGGTCTTGAACTTCAGGGCTGAGCTTAATTGAGGAGATGGTGACATATTTAGTGTAGAAAGAAAATAGAGGATGGTGAGTAAACCACATTGTTTCAAAAACATCATCTCCCATTGACTGACCTATAGTATAATATTGGAACAAACAAGCTCTTGTGGCCCTCCAGCTCACAGAGCAGAGCTATACAACAGAGAGACTTGAAAAAGAATTGAGAGGCACAAGGCAAAATGGAAAAGAAAATCCCTTGAAAAGAGATGACTTTTGCTATATGGGATATAAGAAATCTTAATTATTGTAATATTTCCTTATTTATCAAGTACTTCTCAAATACACAACTAAATTATAAGGCCAAAGGACTGAAGTCTTTATTACACATGTGAGATATTATGTTGCAAAGATGGCCTGGTTATTTAGCGTCAAGGCCAGCACTCTTATAGAAGGATATCACTTCAAACAGTGCTGCCGCCACTGCATGTTGCAAACACACAATTGAAGGCTTCTAGTTCTCGGCTCATGCACAGATGTCTTTCAATAACTTTAGCCAGTAATTTCTTCCAATTGCTCAGTTTATCAGCAGCACATGTCATCAATCCTGGAGCTGGTTGTTCAAGTCAAACTACAGAATCCTTAGCTTACAGATGCAGCTGCAAACAGGTGAACAGGCAGAAAGTAATTTGTGCAGCTTGGTGGCTGTCAGACAAAAGACAGACAATCTGTGTCTAAAACAGATTGCAGGCCTTGCATAAGCCAGGCAAAAGATGTTTCTACAACTGCAAATAATTCTAAGGTTAAGATATTTTCCTTTCTACCATGAGGTGATTTGTTAAAATTGGAAACAAAGAACGTTATAAATCTTCACAGAAACTAGAGAGAAGTTGAAAGAGAGAAACAGATCACTCAATAAGTTTATATCATCTGTCGAAGAGGATATAACTGGCACTCATATAGGCCTCCTTATTACAAAATAAGCCAAGTTGTAAAATAATGCTTTGTAAGTTATAAGGACATGTCAGTACATATTTTATGTTCTAGTAAAGATTTTTAATTGCCAAAAGAAATAATGTTGCAATAATCTTAAGTTCACAGTACTAAATCTTCACATTCAAATGTTGATTCATTTTTTCAGCAGCAAAAAGAAAACTAAAAAGGGTGAAGGTTTCCCAGCTTACAGATTAGTATTTGCATTTGTTGTGTCAGAAGTTCTGTGAAAACACTCCTGCAGATTTTTTTGCTGACGCACTGCAAACATGTATAAGGATTTCATTTGAACTTTATTATTTGTGTTTCAAATGTTACAAGATATTACTTCATAGATTTATGAAGTTTTACTTTACTAAAAAACAAAGAACAGGAAAAGATGTTGGAAGCATTATAAGGAGATTAAGTACAAAACTAGCTTAATTACAGTGAACATTTTAAAATGTTCTGGAGATTCCAAATTATGCTCCCCCCCCGCCACGCCCCCCAGTCACAAGTATTAGGTGTACTGTGTAGTAACACAGAAGGGCTAATCCTTCTGCTTCTCATGAGCTATATAAACTTCCATTGACCTCACAACTTCTTTAGCAGTCTTCCATGAGGTACTCATCAAGCTAATGTAATATAGCCCTTCTTCCTGTTTAGTTTAGTGAATAAGTAGTTATGTGAACTAACGTTGACAGGTAATAGTATGCCTTGTTCAGGTTGGTCTGACAAAGTTTACAGAAGCAAAAAGGTCCACATTCTGACTTTTTGCTGTAAGGAAGAGAGTAGTTTTCTCTAGATGGTTGCAACAGTTTGCACAGAATTACATAACTCTGTTTATATTAAATATTCAAAATTTCAATGGTATTTTTAAATGAATTAAGGCCAAGGTATTTTCCCTGCTTTATAAAAAGTATTTAATAAATATTCTAATACTTGTTGGGTTTTGGTTAATTAAATAAAAGAGCTACATTTGTACAATTGGGTTGAGCTCTTCCTCCCACAACTTTTCTATTGTAGTAAAAAGTAGTATGTTCATTCTATTATAAAGTTAGATATATAATACATGCTGGAGTCCAGTGGTAATATTCTTCTAGTGAAATTAATGCTACTAAACTGTTGGAATGTCTGTTTTGTAAATTTAAATGTACATATACATGAATATATATTAATGAATGATTTTATAGGGTGAGTTGTGTTGTGATTGAAATGATGACTGTCATTTCTTGATAGTTGAGAAACTTAAGGTATTGTAGAGGCTTGTGTTTTATTATACAGTGCTTTTTTATGAAATGCAGATTGCAAAGATGTATAGTGTTCTTGAAATCCTTATTATTGTTTAAACATTTTTGATAAAATGTTCTGAACCTTTGACAGAGAATACATTTGAATTAAAGGATGTCTTCTATCTTGTATTTATGTCATATTAGAATACATGATTTTATTTCTAGTTTATTTTTTGCAATATATAGAGAGGATTTTTCTTATAATTCTTATCAAGTCAGAGAGATTTTCAACATCTTATGAATTAGTAAGTTACTGTAATTCAAGAGAATTGACATTATTTGGTCAATGAAACCTAACATTAAAAAGCCCCTCATTTTCGGGGTTTTTTTTATTATTATTATGCTGCTAACATATCTTTTTAATTTCAGGTAATTTTTTTATATGGTAGTTGAGATTAGTGTACTGTACACATACACATAATGTAGACATATTTGTTACAAGTATTTGCTGTGAAGGTGAGATCATCATCTTATAAAGGATGGGTTTAATTTGTTTTGGGGAATCAAGTGGATACTTTATTTAGGAAAAAAATGCATTCACGCAGGTTGCTGTCTGCAGTTCAAATTGCTGATCAGAGAGTCTTTATACACATTGGTAATGTGCTGTGCAATATAAGCTGAAATACATTCCACAAGGGAGGAAAACGGAATAGGTTACATACGCTGTTCCTAAGTGCAATGAATATAAAACTCCATTACTCACTTAAAGCAGGTGCTTTTTATATGAGGCTTTAAAGAAATATAAAACTGCTGGTGAAATGATTGGTTTGTATGGACACAACTCAACTTCCACTGATTTGACCAGATAAAACAGTCAAACAATGTTCCAAAAACATTTCTGTAATGATTTCAGTGACATTTCAGTGATTTAAAAGTTTGTATCCTTCTGGTGTGGCAGTTTCTTATATGTACTACTTTTTGACTTTTCAATAAAGTGGTACAGAATACTTCTTGAGAAATAGATATTTCTTACTCTGTTTTACATTAAACTAGAATGCACTGTGGTTTTTTTAGTTTAACTTGAAATGTATTTATTTAAATTATTAGTGGGAATGGTGTTATTTTTAGCAAAAAGCAAATGGGAAGATGTACAGAAGATAATTTGAGTTAATAAGAATGTTACTGAAATTAAAAATACAATACATGTTTTGATGTGAAATTTTGGCCTCCAGCTACAGAAGGTTAGGATTGAAGGGTCAGATTCAAATATTATTTTGTTTTTATTTAAACAGAGAGAACAATGGAATGGTTGTTTTTAAATAATGTTGGTAAATAGCAGCTCACCTTTCTCATGTATTATCCATACCACTGCTTACCTTTTCATTCCTTCAGGCTCCTACCTCAGTTGCTGTTTTTCTGCCATATGTTTTTAACAGCAACTTGCATTGCCACAGCACAACTATAGTGTGTATCCCTATTGTAGTATGTATCTCTATTAATGCTTCCCATTGCATCTACATCACCACCTCTGATTCTTCCACTTTACCTGCTGTATTTAAAGTCCAGTTTGTTAGTAAAACATGTCTATTCTTACATGAACGTGTTGATGACTAATTGGTGCCTTTGCCTGAGACTCAGAATTCATTCTGTGACCTTTTTGGTCTATTTGAAATCTCTTTTCGCATCTCATTCATTTTAAACAGTTCTGTTTCTAAACCTATGAAAGGCAAGCCAATTGGAAAAGGGAAGCCCGTTACTGGTAAAGTTGGATTTGTTTTCATCTCGACAGTACTACAAATACATTGCTACCCAGGTTACATCTTATTCAGAACGGAAGTTCTTGACTTCCATACTTTTTCTGGTTTCAGCATTACAATAGACCTTTTCTTCTTCTGTTGTAATCATCACTTCATTATCATCATTCCTGTAGACAGCCGCTTTGGCCACCTTGCTTGTAGCTTCCATTACCTCATAAAAGTGTAAGATATTAATGATTTTACATTTTCACACCATTAACTCCTATAGACCTTAAACACTTCTCTTTTACTCTTTCCGACCCTGTTATTAGTGAACATTCCTGTGTTAATTTGTATCTTCTCTCCCTTGACTCTTTACTGTCCATTGCCAGTCCATTTTCTTAGTGAAACTTTTGTTTTGATCCTTAAATTTATTAGTGACCATTTTTCATTAGTCTGTTGTCAGCTTATACATAGAACACTACTTTTCTTGATTTTTAGATTAACTTGCTCTCATCCTTTGGTTTTAACCAATTTCCCTTTTCCCACATAACTTGCTATGCAAATAACTTCAGTAAACTCAGTTCTACCCGCTGGCACCTGCAGAGAAGACAGTGCTGCTTGGAATTCTGTAGAAAATCGGGAGAAGTCCATACTTTGCTAGGAGGCACAGACATAGTTCCCTGTCATACATTACTGGGGAAAACTGAGGACTCTTTACACTTGTTCCAGATTATTATTTCAGATAGTAAAATTTCCTTTGTCCTTCCTTTTGACGATTGAAAATATACTGGACCCTTTTGTAATCTCAAGGGGAGCTCTCTCTCTCTCTATTCTCTGTGTCTTTGCAAATCTTGGCTGTATTTCCAGCCATTTTTTCCCTTCTAAGTTCTGCTGTCACCCTTTGTATCACTTATTTTATCAACAATTCTATCTCCTCTGATTCTTTTTTGTGTCACATGCAGGATGGTTGCTACTATCCAGTTCACTGAAAAATTGTTCAGTCTAATTTTTGTCTTAGTTATAGTTAACTACTGCTTTCCAGTGTTCTTATTCTATTGTATTCAGGTTCTTAACATTATCCTTATTGATGTTGTATCTGAGCACATTCCAGCAGTATGACTAACATCTGTCACATGTAGTTCAATCTCCTTCATCCTCTTCCCAAGGGGAAAATTCTACACAATTCTGTTTAGTGTTTTGTCTTGTTTTTTAAATGTACATACTGATATGTGTGTGTGAGAGAAGGCAAGATCGCAAAAGTTTGACCTGCACTTAGACTGGAAGTTTGTGTGGTTAGTCATGGGCTCTTGTGGGAGTTCATTGAGCTATCTCAGATCAGTCCCCAAGAAATACTGCCTCTTTCGTAGACTAATATTTTCTTTTAGAGTAGGTAGTAGTTTTCACTGTGCCTGACCAGCAGAGTTGTCAAACAGAGTCTTCATCCCAGACTTGAAAGCAATTTTTAGATATTCTGAAGCTAAGCCATGGAGCACTTTAAAGATAGGATTTGAAAGCCAGAAGGTGGAGGCCAAGTTTGGGGTGTTTATGGTGGCTTGCATTGCTGAGGAGAAATGCTGTGGCGTTCTGTACCAGTTGGAGTTTTGTAAGGATGACTGGCTTCATGCCTGTGTATGCTGGATTGCAGTTGAGTGGAGATGAAGGTGTATAACTGAGGCCAGGTCATTATGTTCCAGGGTAAGATGGAGTCTCCTTGTCAGAGTGATGGTAGAAAGCATTATATCTGTATCCTGCTATGTGAAAGCTGGGAATCCAGTGTGTTACTAATGCACCTACAGAACTGACTAATAGTGCTTGTATAGCTTTAGCCAAAAGAGATTATACCTTGTCTGTCAAGTCTTCAGAAAGGTTTTCTCTTCACCCCAGTAACTCTTCTGTCTTGTTCAGGTTCAGCATCAATCAATTTTTTTTTTTTATTTTTATTTAATGGACTGCTTGGTGGTAATGGTATTGCCATTTGTGTAGGTAGACGTGTGTATCATCTGTATGTTGCTGGCACTTGAATTACGATCATTTTACAAGTTCACCAGCTGACTGAATATAGATGTTGATAGGCTCAAAGAGAGAATGATCATTGTGGTCCTATACAAGTGAGGCATTTGATAGCATCACTTCTTTTTCATACCTCCCTTTAAAAGGGACTCAAGCCATTTTTACCACAATTGCCTGGGCTCCTTCACTTCTTTTAGGTAGAACATGAGGATGAGAATGAAAGTCTAATTCTTTCCATTTACTGCAGGAGAGCATCATGTCCCCATCAATGCCATGAAAGTTGTGTACTTTCCATATCCTAGCTGAATCCAGATTGTTTCAGATCTACTATTTTAGTTTCAGTTAAAGTTGAGCTTGTACCTAGATTCTGTTTGAACTTGCTCAGGAATGGAAGGTTTAATATTGAGCAGTAATTGTCTAGATTAGAACTGATATTTCCCAGGCTGGTTTCTTGTTAGTTGCACTATTGCAGGGGTCAGCAACCTTTGCTAGCGCCCATGCAAGTCCCACCCCCTCAGCCTTCAGCAGGTGCCAGGGGGTGGGGCCATCAGGGTTTAGAAGCTGTGGCGTGCTGCCCCAGGGCTCACTGGGGCCAGACCCAGCCAGTTACAGCAGCAGTGGCATCACAGTGCTGGGAGCCTATGCACTGCTTCAAATAGGCATGTTTGTCAGCTTTGGCATGAGTGTCAGGGATTGCCAACCCCTACACTATAGCATATTCGAAGAAGGAAGTGAATACTCTTTCCTTGAGTGAAACATTAGTGTTTGTTATGGATAGCTTGAGTTGCTCATGATTCTTTTCCACGAGCTAGGAAGGACATGTGTTATATTCACATATTTTGGGTTGAGATTCCTTTTAAGGTGACCTCCGGAGGTCATCTGTTCCAATCCCCTGCTTAAAGCAGGTTCAACTCCAACTAAATCATCCCAATTACAGTCAAGCCAGGCCTTAAAAGCTTCTGAGAAGGGAGATTCCAGTACCTCCTAGGTAACACATTCCAGTGTTTCACCACACTCCTAGTGAAAAAATATTCCTAATAGCTAACATAAACCACCTCTACTACAATTTGAAGTCATTGCTCCTTGTTCTATCATCTGCCACTACTAAGACAGCCTAGATCCGTCCTCTTTGCATACTTGCACCAACACATTCAGGTAGTTGAAGGCTGCTGTCAAATCCTTTCTTCTCATAAGTCATGCGCTCCAGCCCCCTAATCATTTTTGTTGCCCTCTGTTGGACTCTCCAGTTTGTGTGTTGATGGCTGAGGTAAGAACATGAAGGTAATTATTCACTAGACTGTTGATGCCTTGTCCTATGATGAAATGTTACTCTGCTTCATCATGATCTGAAATTTGTTAAATCTAAGTCTTTGTATCAAAGTCATAGGTTTGTCTTTATTTTATTTTATTTTTGGACTGTGAGCTTGGGTAGCCATGTTTAGGTGGTAGTTTGTTTAATAGAGTGACTGGGTTAATCTGAAGATTAGATCCAAGGTGTGACTGATTGTTTTGGCTGGAGTAGAAGTGACTTGTGAAAGTCCCATTGTGGCAACTGAGATTAGTTGTTTTGGGGATTCTGCATCTGTGGCCTTGGCAACATGTACATTGAAATTTCCCAGGATGACTAGACTGACATATTTCACTAAGAAGGTGTCAGCAAGGTCCTTTATGAAGCCTTTAGTCTTCGATGATATGTAAATTAGAATATGATGTTAGGTTTGACTCCGATTTCTATTGTTAGATAAATAATTTTGAATGAACTTCTCTTATCTGAGCTACATCTTTTGAATCTGACATTTGAAGAGGAAATGAATGCAATAAAATCTCTTTAGGTCTGTGGTGGACTGAGTAACCAGGAGGCCTGAGGCGGGCTAGCACCGGGCTCATGGCTTCATTCAGCTGAGTCCCTGTGATGAAGTTATAGGAGGTGCTTCATTGCCAATGAGGTTGCATATTTTTTGGTTTGTTGGTTGTGGATATTAAATTGATTAGCATTAATATTTGTTTGGGTAGCTTTGGGATACAATTTTCAGGACTGCACTTTCATGATGGTTCTGGACAGGTAATAGATGTCCTGTTTCTCATGTCTGGTCTGCTGGTTCCTTGGATATTTCCTTTAGACTGGTCTGTCATAGGTGGAATAGTCATAGAACTCTTTTAGTGGAGGAAAGGCTTTCTTGTTTGCAAATACTATGGGAAAGACCTGTCTGTTGAATTCCTTAGGACACAATTAAAAAAACCAGTCTGTTTCTCGAGTGGGAGTAGGTGTGCTGGAAAAACGGTGGCATTACAGCAGAAATAATAAGTAGATTGAGTTCAAGAAAAGGGGGAAGTAAATGACATCAGATGTCTCCCTGAAATATGTTGTCTGTGGTCATGCTGCTTCTGCTGCTTTTATCTGTTTTTGAGGTGAAGGGAGAAAAGCTAGATAGTTGTTACTACTGAGCAGTGTACGAATTACTAAAAGATGGGAAAGACTGAAGGAACACTTTTACTTTAACTGGAGTAAGGGATTGAGAGTTGACACAGGCTCACTTTCAAATTTTAGAAAATCTCTAATCCTTTCTTATTTTTTGGAAATGAACAATGGTGCTCTCTGTGCTGCTGTGTCCCCACAGGTGGAAGTCCACTGTCAAGCCACGTGGACTAATATAACTTCAGGTTGTATGCAGAGTTGGGAGAGTTCTAAATCTCCCCACTGGAACACAAACAGCCTGAGTTTCAAACCCTCATCAACAATGGGAGGTTGGTTGTCAAAGTCACCCTCCAAGAACTAATTGGTGTAATAGACACAGTGGCACACTCCCTAGCTTTAGGGGTGGTACTCAAAAGAGACTTACTATTTCAGAAGCTGGGATTCCTCAAGGAGGTCCAAACCACCCTAGAAGACCTCCCAGTTGATAATCAAAAGATATTTAGCAATAAGACTGATGAATCTATGTTGCGTGAATGACTCGCAGCCACTTTACAGTCCTAGGACCAATAAATTCCAGTCCCCACCTGCTATCACAACAGGCTATTTTTCTGACCATGATACCTCACCTCGCCTTCTTACGGAACAATACCCATAGTGCCAACAGCATCAGTTACTCCACCATCCACAATCTCAACTGCCTACGTTTTCTGCTGCCTCTAATTGTACCAGTTCTACCTTCAGCAATGCTTGTCATAGCATCACTTTTGACTTCTCAACAGAGAACTGTGGACCCTGCCCCAACCCTTCCATGTCTTCCGTGATCATCTTTTGGGGCTGTCTTTCTGTCTTTGCCAACAAATAGAGCAAGATTACTCCTACCACTGGGTGCTGGATGCCATAACATAGGACATTTCTTATAATTCCACATCTTCCCTGCATACTGCCTTTCCCAGGCTGACTCGGCTGTCTGAGCACAAATGGACTTCTTTTGAAAGGAAGCATGCACTCTCCTGTACAAAGGAGCCATAGAGCAGGTCCCATGTCATTATCAGAGCCATAGCTTCCTCTTTCCCTATTTTCTCATACCAAAAAAGGGAGGAGATCTGTGCCCCATCTTGTTTCTGTGCACATTAAACAAATTTATTCATAAAATTCTGCTTCTGCATGATGGGTTTCCCACAAATCATTCTCACCCTTTTCTCTGGGGCCTGGTTCATAGCTGAGAGTATGAAGAATACATACTTCCATGTGAACATCCATCCTGCCCACCATAAATTTCTCTGCTTTGTTTTGGGACACTCCCATTACCAATTTTGTGCACTCCTGTTCAGTAGTGCCATCGCCTTTTCAGGTGTTTACATAGGCCGTTGCCAAGGTGGCCATGTGAATGAGAGGCAGCTTGCTTTTTCCTTATCTGGATTATTGGCGCCTAGCGGTGGCATCACTAGATCATCTTCTTGTCACTATCCACATGCTGCAGGGACTCCTTGGCAGCTTCATCAGTGAAGTGAAGTACACTGTGGTACCAATTAGATACCTTATCTTACTTTTATAGGAACCTATATGGAGTCCCATGTAGGAATGTCATTTCTCCTGAAAAACTGGTTAGCCACTCTCACCTCCCCCATCATACAGGTTTGATGGCACCCATGCATGCATCCTCCTCACTACCTGTCACTCCTGGACCATATGGCAGCATGCACTGTTGTGACACCATAGACCCATCTTCACATGAGGTGTCCTCGGTTATGGCTTCGCTGAGTGTATGACCCACAGAGGAACCATCTCATCAGATGGTTCCTTCTTTCTCCCTCCTTTCCTATCATTGTGATGTGACCCATTCACTGTCAAGGTAGGCAACCACGTCAACCTTCATAGGCTGGGGAGTCCACATACTGTGTCATATGGCACAAGTCCATGGGGCCGGACAAACTGCATCCAAGGGTGCTAAGGGAATTGGCCAATGAGATAGCAGCACCACTGGCCATTATCTTTCAAAACTCATGGAGAACGGGGGAGGTGCCAGACGATTGGAAAAAAGCAAATGTAGTGCCTATTTTCAAGAAAGAGAAAAAGGAGGAGCTGGAGAATTACAGACCTGTCAGCCTCACCTCAATCCATGGAAAAATTATGGAGCAGTTTCTCAAAGAATCCATCCTCAAACACTTAGAGGAAAATAAAGCTATCAGGAACAGTCAGCATGGATTTATCAAGTGTAAATCATGCCTGACTGATCTCATTTCCTTCTATGATCAGATGACTGGTTTTCTGGATGCAGGAAGAACCGTTGATGTGATGATATACCTTGATTTTAGCAAAGCTTTTGATACAGTTTCCCACAGCATTCTCATTGGCAAATTAAGGAAGTATGGGTTGGATAGGTGGACTATAAGGTGGATAGAAAACTGGCTAGATCAATGGTTTCACTATGTAAGAATCAAAGGTTACATGTCTACCTGGCAACCAGTCATGAGTGGTGTGCCCCAGGGGTCAGTCCTGGGGCTGGTTCTGTTCAACATTTTCCTTAATGATCTGGATGATGGAATAGACTGCACTCTCAGTAAGTTTGTGGATGACACCAAGCTGGGGGGATCAGTAGACACGTTGGAGGGCAAGGACAGGATTCAGGGAGACCTAGATAAATTGGAACAGTGGGCCAGTAGAAATCTTATGAGCTTCAATAAGGACAAGTGTAAAATCCTGCACTTGGGATGGAAAAACCCCATGCACTGCTACAGGCTGGGGAGCATTCAGCTAAGTAGCAGCAGTGTAGAAAAGAACCTGGGGGTCATGGTGGATGGGAAGCTGGATGTGAGTCAGCAGTGTGCTCTTGCTGCCAAAAAGGCCAATGGCATACTGGGCTGCATCAAAAGAAGTATTACCAGCAGATCAAGGGATGTGATCATTCCCCTCTATTCTGCACTGGTGAGGCCACATCTAGAATACTGTGTTCAGTTTTGGGCTCCCCACTACAAAAAGGACAGGGACATGCTAGAGAGAGTTCAGAGAAGGGCAACCAAAATGATAAAAGGGCTGGAGCACAAGCCCTATGAGGAAAGACTGAAAGCATTAGGCTTATTCAGTCTGCAGAAGAGAAGATTGAGGAGGATTTGATAGCAACCTTCAGCTACTTGAAGGGATGCTCCAAAGAAGATGGAGCTCGACTGTTCTCGGTGGTAACAGAGGACAGAATGAGGAGTAATGGTCTCAAGTTACGGTTTGGGAGGTCGAGGCTGGATATTAGAAAAATTTTTTTTACTAGGCGAGTGGTGAAGCCTTGGAATGAGCTCCCAAGGGAGGTGGTGGGATCTCCATCTTTGGAAGTGTTTAAGGCCCGGCTGGACAAAACCCTGACTGGGATGGTTTAGTGGGAGTGGTCCTGCCTCTGGCAGGGGGTTGGTCTAGATGACCTATGAGGTCCCTTCCAACCCTATGATTCTATGATGCTAAGATCTCTAGTCTCCTACAGTTTTTTGCTTCAGGGTTGTTATTGAATGGGGCTTATAAGGGTATATTTTCCTTCCCTCCTGGACACCAGAACTGTATTATGATTTCCCTCCCATTCCATTTCTCCCATGAGTTCTCTGCAAGGAGAGGCAGTACTGAGTTGTCATTATAGCGCTACCATTATTGGTTCACAGATCATCTTCACCTTTCTTTATGCCCACCAATACATCTTGCCCCTCTCCTGAACTTCCTCATTCAACACCTGGACCAAATCTGCCACCCCAACTGAGACTGTCTTCACTTATGACCTGGTATTTGGATGGGGCTCACAAGCAGAGAACACATGCTCTATATCAGTAAGGGACATGCTCATCCACAGCCAATACCCCAGCACCAGGGCATGATACCAAGCCAAGTAGCAATATTTCAGAAAGTGGGTGGAATGTAACCTTTGGTCCATTAACACAAGATCTATGTCCAGTGATTTGACATTTATGTCCAGAGAGCAGGACGGGACTAGATTTGTACAGAGCGTTCATCCACCGCTGTAGGTTTTCTTGAATTTTTTCTGTGAAGCATTTGGTAGTTACCTGTGTTAAATTCAAAATACTGGACTAAGTGGATCACTAGCTTGATCTGATATAGCAGGGGAAAAATGTTCTGGTGGCCAGGATGTTGATTTGGGATTCAGAGGATCTTGAGTAATTTATTGGCTATGGCCCAGTCTTCCTTTATGATCTGGGGTGAGTCATTCAGCCATAGAAGTCTTGCACATAGGTCCTGGAACTAGGAATACTGGAGTCTGCTGATGAATCCCTTAATTTGAAGTGTGTTTTATTATATGTAAGGTTTTCAGGTTGGCTCAATGGCTTCCAGCATTAGCAAATATAAAAGTTGTTCCAGCACTGCTGGTCTTGTGTGATACATACATTACAAGGTTGTGAAGCACTTGGATACTACAATGGGGACCACAGAAGTACCTAGGATAAATAGATAGCTATTTCTATATCAGTTATGTATTATTTTGCACTGGACTAGAAATTCTAATTATTTTGTCTCCTGCAGTTTATTTGTGACATTCTTGTCTAGTTCTATACTTCCACAGATATAACTTCATTCATACACCAGCTGCCTTAGCATATACCATGGTGTTACATAAGGGACTTTGGTGCTTTCTACTTTTCCCCATACCTCCTAATTTAAATAATTTCCCAAAATTTGCCCAGTTGTGATACCCTTTAATTAGTTGTCATTGTGTGAAAGCCCTAATGGGTTAATTTGGAATTCAGTTTTGCTATATGTGATTGTGTTAACTGTAGATCGATTACTTGTATAATTTAATTTTTAGTTTACTCTGTAGTACAGGTATGTTGCAAATCACTCTGAATAGTAGGTATTTATGTATGCCTTGCTGAATATGCTATGGTATCTAGACACAATGTATTAAACACAGAGTTTCAGACTTAATTCTGAGTTTTCTGCCTCTTATCATTTTATAAGTTAAGTATCATGTTTTTCCTAGGTATTTAAAATAATCAAATGAATATATTTTAGTGCAAACGTCTTTGAGAACTGATGGAAGAAAAAAAGTGAATTGGTCAAGTATTTAGAGGACTTAAAATAAGTATTTATCCAGTTGCCTTAATGTCTCCATCAGTCATGAAAATATAGATGTGAAAGTATGTATGTATGTATTTATTTATTTATTTAAAGTATTATTGCCTGGTGGATTGTAATAGTTTCTTTGCATAAATCTGGATTTTGGCAGAAGTCCTATGTTAGGTATGCACGGAAAGATCCCCATAGTTAGGCTGCTGCTTGCATAATGAAGGAAGTGGTTGCCAAATCTAACTTTTGAATTGAAAGTCAGTTCTGTGTAAGGGAGAAAAACAAATAATTTATAAAATGGTAACTTCTGTTCCCTTCTCCTTCCCCACAACCTCATGCTTTTTGAAAGTGTCCAAACCTTTTTTTTTTTTTAATAGTAAGTAAATTTAATTTTCCTGATGGCAAAAATCTGTGGAATAGTAGAGCTGGCTTGAGCCACACATGGTGTGTTGTGTAAGCTTCCCCACAGAACCATGCCAGTATACCTAAATCCTGACCTGCAACATTCCCTGCTGTTACAGTTCTAGGCATCTCTTCAATAAAGACTGCCAATAGCACTGATTTACTCCAAACTGTGTGGTAGTTTTCTAGTGTGCATAGATGGGGACTAGGAAGAGACCACCAAACTTATTTTCCCTTATGACCTAAGGCGAGGTTTGAACTCTGGTTTCCTTAGCAAAATGGCAAGTGCACTAACCTGCTGTGCCAGTCAGCTGTATGTGTTTAATGTTTTGATTTTGCTACTGAATGAAACCCTATTTTATAAGTTTTAGCTGAAAACATTTTGTCTTTGAGATCCTCGAATTAAAGGAATAATGAGAATATAGATAGAGAGCAACTGTAGTGTCATAGTGCAGTTATAAAATGAAACAAAATGTATGGATTTTTGCATATGCATATTTATTCTAAAACTGGAAGTTGTTGTGTATGAAAGGAATAAATATAAATTACGCATTAAATGTATATGTATATAAAGTACACAACAATATTCCTTCACTTCACAAAGTCAGCTATGAATGGCAACAAAATGCTGTAAGAACATCTAACATAGATAATTAAAGTGTAATTAAGTTTAAATAGCTTGGTGAAGGAATATAAAAATATTTAAATTCAACAGGCTAGTACATTTGCAGTTTTCTTTTATTAGGTGTGAAATCTAAGAATCCCCTGCCAGCTCTTGAGGGCTCAGTCCAGAATGTTGAATTGAAGTACTGCAGCACATCATTGGTCAAATGTGCCTCTGGGACCGTGGGATCAATAAAAATTTGTGCCAAAGCCCCAGGTATGTGCAGCTGGACCATGTAAAACTTTATTGCCTGTATTGGAGAATTGGCCTTGCTTTTTACAAGGAGAGTTACTGAAACAAGAATTTACTCATTGTTCCTATGAATCAGAGAGGGGTTTTTGTATTCTGGTTTTTTTAATTGTGCCAGGATGATACATCGTGGCCATAGTAAATTCAATTTTGACAATAAACAAATCAAATTTAAATCTGTTTAATTTTGAATTAAAAATCCAGCCTATAAGTATTGAAGAAATTTCTATGAAACCTGGATTTTCATTTGTTTGACCTTGTTTTCTGTATAAATATGATAGTATGTTATGATTTTTAAAAATAATCTGTCTCAAATTTTTCGAATAAGATACAAATTAAATTTTCAGATGTGGAGTTTTTAAGAGGGTTTGTAATACAATGAATCTTTACTGCTTCTACTGGAGAGAGTGGTAAATACAGTAAATATTTCCAGTTACATATACCCTGCCCCCACATACACCTGATGTAGCCAGTGCTGAGAGCTTTTTCAAGATAGTAGCTATAAATGTGATTTATGAGTTCATGGTTGATTGCTGAGATAAGTGACTATTTTATTAGAAGATAGTAATTTAGAAACCATTTAATGAGACTTGGTTGATTTTTCTGGAGATATTGCTTTAAATTCTATTAAATATGAAGAAATTTGCAAGATAACTTTAGAAGGAAGTTTTGTTCTCTATAATAAGTTTATAAATGCTGTTCATTTTTTGTAGTTTGTCACTTTGTTCTATAGTTGTGTATTTAATAGCTGCCCTAACCAGGCTAGTGAAAATTTATGCTGAATTATGTTGTTATAAGAAAAAAGGTAAGAAGTTGACCTTTTTTCTAGGTGGCAATGGAAAAGAGAAGTTGATTCCTTTAATTCAAGGTCCTTCTGACACAAGAGACCTACATAGCAGCAAATGGCTCAATGAAAGCAGAAAGCCAGAATCTCTCTTAGCTCCAGATTTGGTAGCCTTCACAGTCCAGAATCCACAGTATATGGACTACTGCCATAACTCTGGTAAGTGCAAAAATCTCATTAAGCTAGTATCACATTACATTTTCATATCCAATGTAGTTTTCAAAAGGATAACTTAATATAAAATGTTCCAAATGCCAGAGTATCTGTTTCACATACTGCATGCATATAACTTCACTGTAGTTCATTCTGAAACATAAAAAACAAAATACACCTGTATATTATGTGTCCTCTTTCATAAAGGATGCTTAATTGACTTTGTTTGCTTTTTAAAAAATTGTATATTCTTTTGCCTACCTTTTTTTTTGGTTTCACAAAATTAGTGCTGTAGATGCTAAACTTATTCTAGATTCCTGTCTAACTAGGGTTTCCTTTGTAGAAGCAACAGATTAGTCCTTAAGTTGACATGTTGGATTCAAAATGCCTCAAGTAAAACTGTAGAATAACTGATTTCCATTACAAAGATGTTAATCCATATAGTAAAAAATGTTTAAACTTTGAAAACAGTTGGAAAACCATACATTTATCTTCATCTGTCTTTCTACAATGTTATGGATTTAAATGGTAAGCAAGTTTAGCATTTCTGAATAGCTTGTGTAGGAGCTGAAGGAGGCACTGTTCCCTCTAAGCTGTGTGCGTGTGCGCACGTGCACAGGTCATGAAGCCTCCACCCACAACAAAATAAAGTGCACACAAAAAAATTCAGTAGTGCTTATATTGGTGCTCACAAAGAAATGTTTTTGCACACACAAAGAAATTGTTTGCGCACACAGTCTATGAGTAATTAGAGGGAACATTGGAAGGAGGTTGCTGGTTTGAAAGGTTTAGCATAGGTATGAGCACTCATTTGGCATGCTCATAAATTTTGTAAGATTTAAACAAAACGTTGGTCACTGGTGGTCTGTTTAAAGGGGGACGGTCAATTTGAAATTTGATTAGTTAAAAACAATTACATAAATGGAGTTTCAGATGTTACATTTGGCTTTTTCTCCATCTGCTAATACGTATTGATGTACTAATTACATTTTCCTATTTTAAAAATGCTGTTTGCATCCTTGATACTGTGTTAAAGATCAGAATGAACAATACAGGAAGCTGAAAAATATACTGATTATATCAGGGAAACAATAAAAATGAACTACACATACAGTGCTTCAAAACAAAAATAAACTTCTGTGAGCACAAAATTACATGCATACACATGGATGCCACATTAAGGTTCCTTTGACTATCTTGTTTTATGTCTGCTATATTTAGTGTGCTTTTTTGTTTTTCTTTGGTTTTGGTTTTGGTTTTTGTTTGGTTTGGGATTTATTGGTTTTGTTTTTGTTTTTTGTCTTCACTAACTGGTGAGTGTTACAACTCTGCGCAGTGACGTTAGAAATATAAGATCTAATGAGGAGATGTGTAGCCAATTGACGAGAATAACAACAGATATGTCAGTTTAAATGCTTCCACAAAACAAGCAGTAAGTTTAGTTCTTAGAAAACTGGAGAGGTTTCAGAGAAGAGCCATGACAATAACTGATGGATTAGAAAAGATGCTTCACAGTAATAGACTCAAGGAGTTAAATCTGTTTAGTTTAAGAAAGAGGAGCCTAAGTGGTGACTTGATCACAATTTATAAGTACTTAAATGAGAAGCAAATATTTGATAATGGTCTGTTCAATCTTGCAGAGAAAGGTACAATCAAATGGCTTGAAGCTAGATGAATTTCTCTCCTCAGTTCCTTTTCTTCCATCCCCGGCTCAGCACCGGAGTTGCTTGTCGCCTCAGGAGTCAAATAATTAGTTGGTTTTTATACTTACCTAAATCTTGAGGAGGAGAAGAAAAAAAAAAAAGAGGCAATGTTCTTTGACCCCCACCCCCCTTTCTTCCCCACACACTACCCCAGCCATTCTCCTTTTTCATTTTACCCTTCGTGTCTGTCTGTCTGTCTGTCTGTCTCTCTCTCTCACACACACACACACACACACACACACACACACACACACACACACAC
>ML681998.1:15857183-16016596 GCA_007922195.1 Podocnemis expansa
ACACACACACACACACACACACACACACACACACACACACACACACAAAATATAAAATAAAAGAAAGGTAATAGAAGGGACTGACACTAAAGATACAATTAAACAACTAAAATTAACATGCCATCATCCCCAGGATCTAAGAGATGCATCAATTGTAAAGAAACAATGCCTCAATCTGATGGCCACACTCAGTGTATTCGTTTGTTGGGATACACTCATCTCCCTCAAAAATTCACTCCCTGCTCCAACCTTAGTGCTATTGCACGAAAGGACAGAGAACTCCAGCTAAAATTATATCTCATGGAAAAGTTCCTGAGCCCAACCTGTAACTTAGCTATGGAGTGCTCAAAGGAGAAACATTTGCCTCAGAGTGAAAACCTTCACGCTTCAAAAGCCAAGGAGATGGCCAGTCCTAGAAGAGGCAGATCGCCAAATAAAAAGTCTCCTAGGAAGTCCACCTCAGAGACAATGAGTCCCAGTGGTGGCACACAGACCAGCTCTCACAAACCCTCAAAAAATATGGGTCAAGACAAGGCCAAATGAACCAAAAGCCTCAGCACTGGCTTAAACGCTTGTCACTGGTCAAGGCACTCTCTCCTATACGCTGCATAACCTCAGCAGCTATACACTCATTACGACTGGTACCAAGCACAGAATTGAGTCTGAAAAATGATGATTGCCCAGAGGTCAACCCTCAAATATTCTCCATAACTTCAAGAGACGACGCATTGGCGCCCACTAAAGTAGTCATGCATATCATACTGTCTCACCCTCATACAGATCAAACTCAAAAAACTACACAAACATGCTCTTTAGCAACTGATCTCTTAAAATTGCTGCCGCACAAGATTTTGCAAACACCACTATACTTCCTTTGCATATTTCTCTAGTGTTTATACCTCTCGTTCTGGAAACCAATGCTCATCAGCAAGTTATTCATATTATTGACATAAAACTCTACATGACTCACATTTCTCTTCCTACCATTCTTCACCTATGAGATCCACTAAATTCTAATCACAAGTCATCTTGTTGTTATAATAGTCATTGTCAACACAATACAAATGAGTGAGCGCACTGCTCACTTTCTCTCAATTACTCGATTCGAGATAGGAGCCCACATACACATAGGCATAGATCAAACTCTCCGACTCATGCTTCTTTATGATCCAGACCTTCAGAGCTTGATTCATCTAGATCAACAACAAAATCACATGATCCAGAACCATCAGTATACAATTCATCATGTCCTATGGAGGACGCACTGGTACGCAATACATCTGGCCCACCAGATGACCAGAGGCAATTTAACGACCTTTTTTGACCCATTGCCCAAGACCTAGAAGTTCCTCTAGAAGAGGTCAATGATTCATAGCATAAGCTTTTAAATATTCTCCATACAACGGCCTCATCAAAAGTAGCTCTCCCAATCAACGAGGCTATATTTGAACCCACCAACATAATCTGGCAGACCCCAGCTTCAATACCACCAATGAACAAACGTGCTGATAGAAAATACTACATTCCTCCTAAGGGAGTGGAATTTCTTTTTACACACCCTGCCCCTAATTCCCTAGTTATTGATGCCGCAAATCAAAGGGGTAAAAAATCCAAGTTTCAAATTGACTCCAGCAGACAGAAACTGGAAGGGCATAGACGTTTTCGGTAAAAAAGTATATATTCTTTTGCAACCCTAATGATGAGGATAACAAATTACTCTGCTCTTCTTTTGAACTACAATCATTCCATATTCCAGAAGCTTTCAAACCTTACACCGGACCTCCCAGAGAACATAAAAGAACACTGTAAGTCACTACTTAATGAAGGCCAAAGTGTAGCACGAACTTTCCTCCAGGCTGCCATGAGCATAGCAGATACAGCCATGAGATCAACAGCTACAGCTGTTGTAATAAGATAAACATCCTGTCTCCACACAGCAGCCCTTCCAAAAGACCTACAAAATAAGATAGAAGATCTGCCATTCAATAAATAAGAATTATTCTCAGACAAGACAGATCAGTGAAAGACTCAGGAGCCGCTCTGCGAACTCTCGGGATATATGCCCCCACTTTTAAAAAGAGGCAATAAAACACTCAACCATACCAATGGAGATTCCCATCACAATATCACTTTTAAAAAGAGGCAATACCACACTCAACCATACTGGCGGAGATACCCATCACAATATCAATGACTTTATTGCCCACGATCATATACTAACAACAAAAAGGCAAACAAAGATCCTATAAACAAAAACAAACACAGAACCCTGCAGCCTCTTAATTGTCTGCCCCAAGACGCAGTTTTGATGCCTGGGTCGAGGATCTGAGGTATTCCCTGGAAGTTGCAACATATGCTATCATACTACTGACCTCAAATTATGTCTAAGGAAAATCCTTAAGATTTGATCTGCTATAACATCTGACAAAAGGTCTTAAAAATCATTAAGTAAGGATATGTAATCCCTTTTACCTCTTGCCCTCCCAAATGCCACCCATCCCCATCCCTTTTTAGGGATCCCGCTCACATACACATTCTAAGCAAGTTGGTTCAACATATATTACACATAGGGGCAACAGAACCTGTTTCTCCCCAGTTCCACCATTCAGGTTTTTATTCCTGGTACTTCACTGTATGGGGGGGGGACCCAAGTGGCTAGAAACTAATACTTGACCTAAGACCCTTAAATAAGTTTGAACAAAAACAAAAGTTTAAGCTGCTAACCCTTAACACTATTATTCCAATGCTGCAAATGAGGGACTGGTTCTCAGACCTCGACCTTAAGGATGCTTATTTTCACATAACCATTCATCCTTCCCACAGGCGGTTCCTGAGGTTCACATTAACAAGCAACATTACCAATACAAAACTCTACTGCTGGGCTCATCAACAGCCCAATGAGTTTTTTCCAAGGTACTGGCACTCATTGCGGCACATCTGTGGGCACAAGGCATTATAATTTATCTTTATCTAGATGACTGTCTCATCACAGGACTGACAAGGGACCATGCAATACAGGTCTCGCAGTTCACAATGGCGTTATTCAAAAACCTAGGCCTCAGAATAAATCCAGAAAAGTCCATTTTAATAGCCACACAGAGGATAGAATTTATTGGTGCAGTCCTAGATTCCACATCAGGCATGGCATACCTACCTACAACCCAGGCAAAAGCAATAACAGACCTTGTAGAATTCATACAGGTCACACCAATAACTCCCACAAAACTATACTCCAACTTGTAGGACACATAGCCACCTCAACTGCTGTTGTACCATACGCAAGACTTCGTATGAGGGCTCTTCAGTCCTGCCTTGCATTAGTGTACAAGCCACATTGATACTCTGTAAGGAAGCCTCTCATAATACCCACAGAAATCAGATGATCCCTTAACTGGTGGAAAAATTCAAACAGTTTGCTACAGGAAATTCCATTCACATGCCCTTAGCCATCAATGACAATCACAACTGATGGTTCATTGTCAAGACGGGGAGCACACATCCAAGCGGACACCATTCAGGGCAAGTAGACAAGAAAAGAGGCGCTATTGCACATAAGTGACTTGGAACTTTGTGCAATAAGGCGCTCCTGCCAACATTTCTTACTTGTCATTCGAGAAAAAACAAGAATAAGGACAGACAACATAGCGATGATGTTTTACGTCAACAGACAGGGAGGAGCAAGATCTCCATCCCTTTGTGTGGAAGCGGTCAGGTTATGGAATTTCCATAACAATATCAGGAAGTTATCTCCCACTATCCAAAACACAACAGCAGGTACCATGAGCGGAGTTTTCCCCATTCCATATGAATAGCAACTAAAGAACAGAATGTTGTTGACCATATTACAAAAATGGCATATGCCCTCCATAGACTTATTTGCTAATGCCCAGAACACCAAATGTCGACTCTGTTGCTCCAAAATGGGTTACAATTCCTCAGTCCCTAGGGGATGTATTGCTCGTAGACTGGTCAGAACACCTTCTCTACGCTTTTTCTCCTATCCCTCTAATACACAGGATCATTCAAAAACTGAAATCAGATAAATCCATCACGGTACTTACAGCACCTGCTTGGTGCAGACAAGTCTGGTATACCAAACCTCTCGATCTATCAGTGTACAGACCAATTCCCCTACCATGCATACCAATATTACTCTACCAGTGCAGCATAACCTCGCACCATCCTTACCTACACAAGTTACACCTTACAGCGTGGTTCCTCAATGGTTCTACGGATCGGATGAAGCATGTTCCGAGGATGTCCATTTTATATTCCTAGATAGCAGAAAGCTTACTACAAGAAAATCAGGCACACAAAAATGGCATTGATTATGTTTCTGGTGTATAGACAAACACATTCTACCGACAACCTCTTCTATTCCACAGATTCTGGTTTACCTTCTAGAATTAAAAAATTCAAATCTCTCAAACAGTTCCATAAAAATACACCTAGCTGCTATCTCCACTTTGCATGAAGACTTCGATGACTCATCTGTATTTAAACACCCTACAGTAAAACGTTTCCTGTCTGGACTTCAAAGATTATATCCACCAGTAAGACCTTCTATGTCTTGATACCTTAATTTGGTCCTCTTATGAAACAACCATTTGAACCCATGGCTTCTTGCTCGCTATACCACTTATCATTAAAAGTCTCCTTTTTAGTAGCAATCACATCAGCAAGAAGAGTAAGTGAAATAAAAGCCTGTTGATCAGACCCGCCATATACAATTTTCAACAGAGACAAAGTAGCCCTCCGACCTGACCCAAATTTCTTGCCAAAAATAACTACAGATTTTCACTTGAATCAATCAATACATCTTCCAACTTCTATCCAAAACCGCACCACAATCAACAGCAAACATCCCTGAACATGTGTGATGTTAGATGTTCCTTCGCGTTTTACCTACACAGAACAAAACAGTTCAGAAGTCAAAGAACTTGTTTTGATCGCCGAACGCTCAAAAAGCTTTTCAATTACAATCTGAAGTTGTCAAAAATGGATAAAAGAATGTATACATACCTGCTATGAATTGTCCAATTATACAATAGACCAGACGTGGCCAAACTGCAGCTTGGGAGCCGCATGTGGCTCTTGAATGAAAAAGTGTGGCTCGCAGAAGAACGTCAGCAAATCAGTTTTGTAGGTTAAAGTATATTGCTATATGCCTCAGTGCAGCTCTTGAAGGTTTAATAATTGTGTGGCTCTTGAGTTCCATAAGTTTGGCCACCACTGCAGTAGACCATAACATCTGATCTCATTCCACAAGGGCCATGGCTTCCACGATAGCTGTTCTAAAGAATGTACCTATCATAGACATCTGTAGAGCAGCCATGTGGTCAACACCTCTTACCTTTACAGAACACTATGCTCTGGACTTGGCTGCAGCAAATGACACTAGCATGAGAAGGGTAATATTGTCATCTGCACAAGAAAACCCTCCTCCATGTTAACAACTGCTACACAGTCACCAATGGTGGAACACCACGGGACAACACTCAAAGAAAAAGAATTTTTGCTCACCTGTAGTAACATCTGTTCTTCAAGATGTGTGTCCTATGCTCCTCCACCAGCCTCCTATCCTCCACTGTTTTCCCAGTTGTCTCTTTTTCAGATCGTGGTGACAAAGTAAAAGGAACTGAGTGGCACAGCCGTGCTTGCGCGGAAGCCGCGCCAAGGCTGCCGTGAGCCGGCTTCTGCGCACGCATGCCCAAAAAGATATCTGCTAAAAACAGAGCTCCGAGCCGCAGTGCAGGGATGCCACAACACCTATGATGGAGCAGCACGGGACACATCTCAAAGATCAGAAGTTACTACATATGAGCAGCCACTTCTTTTAACCATGAGGGTAATTAATCACTGGAAGTCTTTACCAAGCATTGTAATGGATTCTCTATCACTGGCAATTTCAAAATCAAAATGGGTCCTTTTCTAAAAGATATATTCTAGGAATTATTTCAGAAAAGTTCTGTTGCTTGCGTTGCACAGGAGGTCAGATTAGATGTTCACTGTGGTTCCTTCTGGCCTTGGAATATAGGGATCTATAAAGCTCAACGGCTGTTAAAGAACTTTCACTTCTGAAAATGGTCAATTTTCTTGTTTTGCTTTTTTGGAATGAAGGCCATGAAATGTACATATGCACAAAGTATATGTTGTTTTCTATTCTGGAGTGAGAAAGTGTCATGAGCATCAGCTGAAGCCATTGACAGAAACCAGAAAAGCTAAACTGGATAGTTTGAGAGCTATAACAGGCCTAACCAATTGTTGGGGTGGATATGGTAGTTTAAGGGATATTGAAATATTATGATGCAACCATTTTAGAAGAATAATGGAAATGTTCCCCCTGAAAAGGAAACAGAAACAATTGTTCTGTACTGGTAACGTTTTAGTGAATAACATGGATCAGGCAATATATGAGCCACATAAAGAAACCTGGATGCTGTATTACTTATTTTAGGTATCAAGGCAAGGGATAAGGCCAGAAAGGCCAAAGACAGATTAATTACAGATAAATTCCTAATTACTGTGGCAAATGTAGGAACTAATGACATAAGAAAGATTACTAAGAATAAAGGATAATTTTCCACAGCTTGGAAGAGAATTGAAAATGTCATGCTGACAAAGTACTTATAGGTCTTCTATTGCAAGTATGAGTATAAAAAGAATGACTGACTTAATTTTGCACCAGTGGAGTAGGACAGAAGGTCTTGTCATTGTACAGGACTGAGTGCTTTCTGTAATGAGTGTGACTGGGTTATAAATCTTTACATAGATTGGGAATCGGTGTACAGTACTATTGGAATGTGGGCTGCCTTTAAACTGGGTATAAATTGCTAGGAGGAGATAGTGGTTAGTTTGATAAAAGTGTTAGTAATCACTTGGGAGTACATGCCAAGAAAATGTTGTTGTTGTTGTTGTTGTTAAAATCTTACATTAACATTTTGCATTTCTGTATTCAGCTTAATGAGTTAATGGTTGGAGGAGCAAGGTAATATAAAATTAATACTACATGACAAACAAGGAGTCTTGTGGAACTTTTAAAAACCATCAAATTTATTTTATCGCATGAGCTTTCATGGGAGAGATGCCATTTTACCAGATGCTTGAAAAATGGGAAAAAGTACAGTACAGGAAGGAGGGATAAATGCAGTAGTCACAGGATCAAGTCAGATTACTTCAACAAATCAGACAGGGTGTGTTGATTCGAACCGAGTGGAACAACAGATAAAGAGGTGACAATCACTATTTATAATAAGAAAGCCATACAATATCTCTATTCAAATCTGAGCTGATGGAATCAAAGTTGCATATGAATTCTAACTCTGAAGTCTGTCTTTGAAGTCTTGACCTAGAATAAACCTGTTTAAGGCTTGCTACAGATAAGTCCTTCACAGAGTAGCTGGGGGGATTGAGTTTATCTCCTGCTGGTTTTTGAATGTTGTCATGTCTGATGTCAGATTTGTGTCCATTTATTCTTTTGTGCAGAAACAGTCCAATTTCTCCTGTGCATAAGGCAAGGGGCATTGCTGGCACATGATGGCATATATATCACATTGGTGGATGTGCAGGTGAATGAGCTCCTATTGGAGAAGCTGGTTTGATTAGGTCCTATGATGGTATTGTTTGTGTAGATAGGTGGGCAGAGTTGGTAGCCAGGTTTGTTGCAGGGACATGCGCTTGCCTTAGAGTTTCTGTTGTACGATCTGAAGTTGCAGGTGAATATCCACTGAAAGTTGGGGGGCTGTGTTTAAGCAAGGAGAGGTCTGCCTCTGATTTGCTGAAGTAAGCCGACTTGATCCTGTGATTACACTTCACTGCATTTATTCCTCCTTTCTATATTGTATTTTTTTCTGTTTTCAAGCTTCTGATAAAGTAGTATTTCCGTCATAAAAGCTCATGCAATAAGTAAATTTGTTAGTCTTTAAAAGTGTCACAAGGCTGCTTGTTTTGTTGACTGACATGGTTACCCATTTGGAACTTATTAAATGACATTGATTGTAACCTACTGGAGAAAACCAAATCTTGGTAAAATGATTTTTATGATAGTGTTAACAGGAAAAGGAAACATTATATATAATAGCTCATGTTTACAAAAAAGTGTGACAGCAGTATCCATTTGCCTTGTACAGAGAGTGAAGTATTTTCTAATATAGAAAATAACAGTTAATTATGATCTTAATATTAACAGCTCTAGTCCTTAAAAGTAACTTTGTATGTTAATAGTTTTAATTGTGTAATCATTCATCTGTTTCAAAATCTTCCACTAGAGTTCACTCATTTTTTTAATAGTCTTGGCCTTTTGAATATTTTTGTAGCTTTAATATTCTCCTTACTTTCCTCTAGATCACAACCAATGATCTAATAGAGAGGGGCGACTGGCAGAATTTTCTTTGCTAAGGGACCTAGTGTTTGGGAAGGCCCTCCTACTTGATCTGAGATAGCCAGGGTATATTGCCTTCCAAAACAAGATGCAGAGCCCTTTTGTTTCACCTGACATTTGAAGACAAAGGGAGGACTTCCAATATAGAGGTAGTGTTAGTGTTTAGTTATGACCTTCTACTGAAAAGACAATGTGAACTGTTTTGGAAGGTAGTATTAAGTAATTGGCAAGGTAGTCAGAGCCTGTGTATAGACACTTTTTATTACTTAATTCAGAAGGAAGTAAAAGTATAAATATAATTAATAAATTATCTTCTTTGCACTGGACTTAAATTATCACTACTAAAGTGGTAAAGGAAGGAAGTAAACAAAAAACAATCATGTTGGTTTTGGTTTCCTTTGAGATAAATCAGTGCATCCAATGATCCAATCAATCAAAGATGAAACTGATAAAGAAGATTTCTCTAGTTTTTCTGAGGGAATTTCTAACAATGGAGAGCAAAATTTTTTAAACTATTTTACATGTTAAGATGGAAATGGCAGTGCCTCTTTATCTTAGAGTGATTTTACTTTCTTTCGTTGCAACCATTTTTAGATACTTCTCTTTAAAAGTATTTGGAATACATGAATAATTTCACAAATCTTTTAAAAAATTCATTACTCTGAAATGGACTATTTATATGTGTGTATATTTCTCAGCTTCCAAAAAAAATCTTATGAAAAATAGTGCATTGAAATTTACAGAAGTGTCATAAATTTTAATATTTAGAACAATGTTATTCAATACTTTTCCTACTATGTACAGGTTAATTTTGTTCAGTAGGGTCAATTGGAAAGGAAAAGGAGGGCTTAAAATCCAATTTTGCTTTCCAAAAAAAAAAAAAAAAGGAAGACCCAGAGGTTAAAATGAAGTTGTCAGTGGCAGTTGTTTTTCCATTTCACCGCTCAGGTCTGCAGTTCTGTAAATTCTAGCAGAAGTTAGATTTTAAAGTTAGAACAGTGATGTTTTGTGAATTTTCAGTTTAAATTTAGATGTTTCTTTTGTGTTGTTAAAAGTAATAAAAAAAAACCCCATCATGAAGCTGCAACAGCAAAAACCTCTTAATTTACTTCTTGAAGTACCTTTTTAAAGTGTTTTTGCACGTCCAATAAGTAAGAATATATATAGCGAGTAAAGAGAATTCACATTTGTGGTTTGGGCATAAATGTGTAAAAATTATACCCATCTATCTTATTACATTTCCTCCCCTACCCCTGAGGACTTCACTATGTACTTTTTCTGTAATTGTTGCCAGTTTTCTCTCATGTTCCCACTGGCTTTTGGTGCAAAAAACCTTATCCTCTCGATGACAGAGCTTGCCTGAATGATTTCATGCTCTTAGCATTTTTGTTCACAGGAATTAGGAGCAAAATGTAACTACAGCTGAACATAGCATCTATTTTTGTAATTTTGAAGTTTAAACTGTTATTGGAGCTAAATGAGGAGATGCAGGTGTTCTCCAGTTTAAGTCCTTTGGGATTTTTTGATGGTAGACGCTTGAAAAGAAAATGCATGTGTTTCCAGAGTCAAACAGCAGCTGTGGACAAGGATTTATGTTTTTCTCAGAACTTTGGGATTTCAAAATGTTACATTTAATCACAGGCACAGAAAGGAGAGCAAATGTTAAAGATGTTACATATAAAACTAGGGGCCTGATCTCTTTACCATACCAACTAGTTGTGGGAATACAGGAACAAAGTGATCCTTAATCTTAATATCAGCAATTTCAAAAGGATTATTATAGTTGCCAGGACACAGTCTTTTGAGAACTCCGTAGCTGCAGCACAGAACATTTTTATCCTCTTAATTACTTTTAAAATACAGTTTATTCTCATTATTTTGCCTTTTAAAAAAATCCCAGTGCAGGTAATATATGTCCTGGAAAACACAATGTAGGTATTATACTTTTGTTAGGAAAAGGTAAAGTGGATTTCAGGCATTTATATATTCTAAGATGAATTCCATTAATAATGTCCTTTAGTTTTTAAAATTGGTTTGACAACAACAATTAAAATATTTGGAGTGTGAGGCTAAAATTAGGGGGGGAAACTTTTTGCTGGTAATGAGTGTGCTGTTAATTCTGTATATTTTAAGAATTTGAGGTTTGTTAATGATGCTAAATTAAAAGTGCTATCTGTACGTGCATCAACCATGATAAATGATCTTACTGTATCTCTTGTGTATGGTTTTTGAAAATGATGACTTTCTATTTGTTAATTGTTCCTTACTCTTAAAAAAAGTGACTTGAATAATGTGAGTTAACTGGATTACAAAGTTTTGTACCACAGAGCAATATAACTTTTAGTAATTCTTGTGATCCTGATTCACCAAAGTGCTTATATACTTTAATCATGGCCTGCAGCAAGCCTGCTTACCTGGTAGCTTAACCCCCAGAAGCCTAATGAGCAGAGCTGGGCCTGAATTGAACTTCCTTATTGTCCTTACTGCCCATTTGGATCTGCAGACCTGATTTTTAGACCAGCAACAGGGTGCTGTCATCATACAGTATTTTCTAATAGTAGCATTAGCTACTTTGTTCTAGTCCTGTTCCTGCCTCCCTCACTCCAAATTTGACCTGGACTCCATTTCCTGGCTGTGATTGTGGATTTACTTTTGGCTGTGGCATCTGACTTTTGACTCTGGTTCTGACCATCAGCTCCTTTTCCTGGCTTCTGTTCCCACCGTTGGACATGACTGCCAATATCCTGTTTTCTAACAATTTAAGCAGCCTAAAAGGAACCACCATGAGGAAAAAGGCCCTGCTTCTGTTATCTCTGAAACTTAAACCATTTGGCTGTTAGGTGGTTTTTGCTTGCCCGCAAAGACTATTTCTACTGAGGTGAAATCAATGTGGTCGTCTTGTCTAGTGGTTAATCAACCCTGGAAAATATGGCTACAGCCCACAGATCAAGAACAGCAATAGAGCAATAAATTCTTTGAAAACAAATGCTAACATTTATTGGTTTTCACATTGATACAATGAAATTCAAGAACTGGAAATATTTTACCACAGTAATTAGTTCTTATTTATCACAGTGAGTGTATCATCAAATGACAATTAGAGAAAAGTGCTGCTCTTCTGTGATATCACACCTTAAATTGTACGAACATTAATACTCACTTAACAATTTATAGTATATACCTTAAAACTGTAAAAATCTTTAATAATCTGTGGCAGTGGTTCCCTACCTTTCTTAGTATGAGAACCGTTTTCTAATGTCAAAAAATTTCTTGGATTACCGAATGATGATAGTTGTTATCAAGGACTGACTGCAGGCAGCAGTGCTGTAGAAGGTCAGTGGAGGAGCTGGCCCTGTCTGCTTCCAAGGCATCGGGACATATCCAGGGTGAGGCTGCTCACAGCAGGCAAATGCAATTCATTTATTGCAGATGTGTCAAACTCATTAATGTGGAGGGGCCACACTGGAAGGTAGGACACCTGTTGTGGGCCATTTGGCCGCATGGGCTCTCCAGCCCTTTCCCCCTTCATGTCCAGGGCAGCATGGACTCCCCGTCCCCCTCCTCAACAAGCAAGCTCTCCTACACCTTCTCTTTTCCCTGGCCTGTGGGCCCCCTTCCCCACACTGGCTCCCTGACTCCCCACTTTCCCATTCCCCTACCTCCTGCTGACAGGCAAAAAAAAAAAAAATCAATCTCAGTCAGAGGCAGGCTGGGCTCCTGCCTCTCCCCCCCACTGGCCCACTAGCTGTCAGTTGTTCAGAATGCTGGCCTTCGGTTTGCTCAGTCCCAGCTGGTCTTTGACTGGATTGTTTCCATGTGGGCCCCAGCCACTTTTCCTTTTTTATTTGTGATTCATGCAATGTGATGTGAGTCAAATTAAATGCTGACTGACAGTGAAGAGCTGGGATGGGGGCAGTGCGGTGGCTCTCCAGAGTTGGATTGAGACTCTGGTTGGTTGGCAGACTACAGCAGAGCTACACTGGGATTGGCTGGAGTGCTTCCTTTCATCCCTTGTGCTGTGACTCGGATCAGGTGCATAGGTCAGAAGCACGCCTAACCCTGCTGTGCCAGGAGCTTGTCTTTGCAGTTCGATGCTGCAGACAGATTCTAGGCACAGCCCAGGCAGCAGCTCCATGGGCTTTAAGTTTGATACCTCTGATTTAGAGCCCTCTCCAGCAAACTGGATTGCTGGCTGGCAGTGGTTGGGGCTGGATTGGGCCCAGACTGCCTGCTGCTGGCCAGCAGCAGCTGGAGCAGGATGTATTCATGGACATCTGGCAATAAGTCCACAGACCCCCACTGGTCCCTGGACCACAGGTTGGGAACCACTGATTTATGGAATTCAACAAATGGTGATCAGCCATTTGTGGAATGGGAGGAGATGAGCCCTTCTCAGTTATACAGCACTCATTCAGCTTTATTGGCAGATGGAACTCAAAATGCTCTTTCTACTTACATCAACTTACACATCCCCCTGTTTTGTCAGTTAGGTCCGTCTGATCAGTCATAGGCATTTGGACTACTTTTTGGTTCTAGACACAGGGCTAGGACTCAGCTAGACTGTCTAGACCGTCAGCACATAAGTGTCTTACTGATGCTGTTGTGGGCCTTTCCTCCCTTGGATCTGCTCTACTGTCTAGCTGCTGGCTGCCTTTATTGGAACTCCCACAAAGTCTTCACTCAGGACTTTGTTCTGGACTATCCCAGAAGCTGCTCCTCTAGCTCATCTGTGTCAGCTTCAGCTCTTCAAGGCTAGCTCCTAAATTTCAAAGGCTGGTGGGGCTGGGGCTCTGAACTCCACAGATTACACATCCATTGGCTGCTTCTTTTATATTCTCAGGACAGGAGGGGGCAGCATGCAGAAACATGAAGGAAGGGAGGGGGAGGAG
Organism: Podocnemis expansa; assembly: GCA_007922195.1. Classification (NCBI taxonomy): domain Eukaryota; kingdom Metazoa; phylum Chordata; order Testudines; family Podocnemididae; genus Podocnemis; species Podocnemis expansa. The sequence continues at coordinate 15,870,453 of ML681998.1, forward strand.
TGGGAATGTAAGAAAACGTGAGGGAGGAAGAGGGTGAACATGCGAAAACATTGGGGAGAGGAGGAGGACGAGGAGGAATGTGAGAAAATGTCAGGGAGTGGAGGAGGAATAGGGGAAGGTGGAAAATGTCAGTAAGGGGAGGGAGACTTAATGAGCAGTGAAGTGGGGGATATAAAGTTTATTAAGGTGGGATTTAATGATCTAGTGACAAAAGATAATGTTAAGGGAAGTGAATGTGTCAGGTACTCCTTAAAAGAGTGGGAGGGGGTGAAATTACTGATAAAATACTCCATATGTTGAATAAACAAGGAGTCTGATGGCACTTTTAAAGACTAACCAATTTATTTATTGCATGAGCTTTCATGGGAGGGAATCTCACTTCATCAGATGCTTGAAGATGGAGAGCTTACAGGATGGGAGTGAAATAAATGCAGGAAAGTGTACATCATAGTATCTGGTCAGACTGTAAGAACAAATCACAGCAGTTATCAGGATTCAAACAGTGGAGCACAACAGTTAGAGTGAAGGTGGGTGGGAGACTGCCTTGATTTGCTGGTACAGTCTGTCCAGATTCTATGACCTAGGTCTCAAAGTCCTGTTAGTGGAGAAGTCTCTGCATCTGTCATCCAGTTCCAGTCTGCTGACCCCCCTAATAAATGGTTTTTGGCATCTTCACCTCTTAACAATGTGAAAGCTTGCTCCAAAAAGATAGCAAGTAAAAGAGCATCAGCTTTCTCCCTCAAGGACCCATCATCAAAGAAGCGGTCTCCAACCAATTCTATATCCTCAGTACTAACTACATTGCTGCTAAGTACATAAAAGTCACCAGAATTCACTTACTGCAAAAGCTAGTGACACCCAGTGGGCAGGTTCGGAGTCAAGGAGCAAACAGAAACATCTAAGTCCTTCGATTTCCACAGGCTGTGGCACCGCCTTCTGTCCCAACAGTGCAGAGTGCTCAGATGTTGATACTAACAGCCATGACGACAGCAACATCATTGGTACTGACTCCTGCAGTACCAAAATCATCAGCACCATGTTTTCCTGCACTATAGGGCTCTCCTCATTTCATCAATTCCAGAATCACCTCTCTTCACCCTGATGTTTCTCCAGTACTCGTGGGACGGAGTCAGCCCACTTCACCTCTGGCCCCTCCTTTTTCTAGCAAGGAGAAAGATACCAAGGTGTAGGGAGCCTTTTCTTCATACCACTCTTTTCCCATCCAATCTACTGCAACATTGGGTCCTCGAGTGCAGCCATAGCACTTCACAGGACTGACACAAAACCTGATACAACTCTCCATGGATGCTGCCATGTATGCTAGTGGTTGTCAAACTTTTTTTCTTGGGACGCTGTTGGGAAAAAAAAAATTATGTCCACGATCCAGCAATTAAACCTTTGAGCAAAGCATTCCAATCTTTTGGCAGTGGCAGAAGGAGGTGCCACGACCTAGTCCCTGAGGATCTGCAACCCAGTACTGGGTTTCAACCCCAAGTTTGGAAACCACTTATATATGCCATTCCCCACTCAGTAATCCTGCTGGAACCTGTGAGCAGCATATAAGAGACAGTAACTGAGACTGCAACTTCATGCAGGGAGGGGATTAAATCTCTGTCAGGGGATGCACATTTGTGCATCCCTGGGTTATGATCTGTGTGATTTTTCTATTTGGTTATGCACTGTGATTGTATAATTTTATGCCAGTTAGGCCATGAAAGATTTCTTTATGAATGTTCATAATATATTTTATATGATTACTGTGGTATCATGTTTCCTGCAGCATCATATTTGTGCACAGATGTGTAGCATGATTTGCATGGCTCATGAAAGAGAGGGGGAGACAGACAGAACTCTCGTCTAGCAGCATGTAAACAGCTAAAGCTGTACAGAAGCTAGTACCTGGAGGAGATACAAAAGACTTCAAATTGAGGTCCCTGGCTCAGCTAGGACAAAGAGATCATCTCTTCTCAGAAAGGGAGGGATAAAGGGAGTCACTTTGAACGGTTTGGGACTTTTGGCCTGGGAAACTCCATCTTGAAATATCTGCAAGAAGACTTGGGTTCTGCCTTGGAAGTGGCAGAGATAGCTACAAACCATCACAGCTGGACTTGAAGGGCGAGATGACATTATTAGTGACATTATAGGGTAGCAGTCATGTTTTATCCTTCAGTTTCTTGTGGTAACCATTGACTGCTTTATTAGAATGATTGTGCATTGATTTGCTATATACTCACTTAAAATCATATCCTAATCAATAAATTAGTGTTTGTTTTCTGTGTGGACTTTAGAGGATATGAGTAAGGGAGGCTGGGCATGATACATTGCACTGTTAAATTGATAGACTTGAGTGTATGGTGATTTGGAGAAGGATCCCAATCCCTGTAAGAATGAAGTTCCCACTGTGGTATCAGGGGCTGGGGGTGCTTGCTGGTGGACCGTCACCTCAGCTGCCAGCAGTTAGGCACTCGCTTCCTGGGATTGATCACATGCAAGAAACTAGTGTGGACTGACTGAGGAGTGAGTGATCACGGGGCAAAGCATGGTGAATCAGGGTTCAGGACTGGAGATCTGGATGGCCATAGTGGCATACTGGCCCTGATTTGGGCACCAGCCTGTCACAATTTCTCCCACCACCTGCAGTCACTGCACCTTCAGAGCTTCCCAAGGAAAGCTTTTAAAAACAGGATGGGGCCCTAGAACAGGACATGACACCAGGAACTGACATTTTTTCTTCTTCCGCCAGTGAAGCCATAATGTAACTGTCACTCAGCTGCAGGCAATTTTAAACTTTTTCAAGAGCTTTTTAAAAGAATAGCTGATTCTCTGGAGATCCCTCTAAAGGAGTTCCCGGAGTCTTAACTGAAATTACTGGGTATTCTGTATGCATCTTCCTCATCAAATATTGCCGATCTGGTAAATGGTATACTCATGGAAGAGGCTGAAGACTTTTGGCAGATGCCAGCTATGATACAACTCACCAACAAGATTGTAGATAAAAAGTATTATATATGCACTAAGAGAATGGGTTTCTTTATTTTTGCACCCCACACTGAACTCCTTTGTGGTCAATGCTGTCAGCTAATGAGGCAAGGAACAACAACCCAGATCCACTCCCTATGACAAAAAGTGTAATTTCTTAAATCTTTGGCTGCAATGCCTATTCTTCAGCCACTCTTAAATTCTGCATTGCTAATTACAGTTAATTATAAGTAATTCTAAAGGTAAAGTACAACCACCCGAATTATTTCGAACTCTCAGAATTTATTGATATCATCCCAGAGGACAAAGGGGACCAAGTCAAATGCATCATTTTGGCAGGTCAGCTTCGAGCTAGCACTACCTTTTAAAGATGTTCTAAAAATGGTGAACATTTCAGCATGCTTCATGGCCACTGCCATAGTTATGTGCCAGGCTTCATGGTTCCACCTGTCTGGCTTCTCAAGATATGTAGAATCTATTGTGGAGGACCTCCCTTTCGCTGGCCAGAAGCTGTTCACAGGAAAAAAAACAATGAGTCCCATATTCTGAAGGACTTTTGAGTGATGTTTATCTCCCTGGGTATATACACTCCTGTACCAAAAAGAAAACAAAGTAAATATTATCCAATCCAGCATACAAGGTCTATTTTGCATGCCCTACAACAAAGACACTACAACACACACAAGCAGAGATAGAGGCCTCCAAAATGTCATCCACCTCCAGCTTATTGACATCCCAGCAGCCTCCTGCAAAGTAACAGTTTTGAGAGTTTAACGGAGGGCCAGAGAGCGCCCCCATTCTTAAGTGCTGGTGTCATCACTGATCATTTTCTGTTTTGGTTTGCGTTTCACCCCTTTATGCTCAGTGTGACAATGCATCACTGTGGACAAATGGGTTCTAAAAATAATCCATTGAGGCTATGAAATACCATTCATCTCCATCCCACCACCCATCCTTTGCCCTTCCCTTTTCATCTCTGGGATGGCTGTCATGAACAGCTTCTGTGGCAAGAAGTAAACCACCTCCTACATTTGGGCATTGTGGGACAATTACCATCACAATATATAGAGAGAGGTTTTCACTCTCCCTGCTTCTTAACTCAGAAAAGGAACTGAGAATGGAGTCTCATCTAGACCTCAGAAATATCAACAAATTCATAAGGTTATAATGGTTCAGGATTGTTGCTTTAGCATTTGTAATACCAGCACTTGAACACTGGGACTGGTGTTTGGCTCTTAACTTCCAAGATTCTTATTTTCCCATACCATACAACCAGTGCATAGGAGGTTCCTCCTGGTTACATATAAAGTTCAATACAATGCAAAGTTCTCCATTTTGGCCTTTAGACAGCATTGTGGGTGTTTTCCAAAATTGTTGTGGTAGTGGCAGCATACCTTCATGGAAAGGGAGTGACATTTTTTCCCTGTCCTGATGGTTGCCTGTGAAAGGCACCCACCCAGTTAAATGTCATACACATTACATACAGAACAATCACCTTCTTCTAATGACTGGAATTACAACTGAGCATACAGAAATCAACACTGAAAACTGTGCAGAAACTGGATGTCATAAGGGCCCATTTTGATGTGCTAGAAGCCAAAGCATCACTACCATATAACAGTTCTTCACCATGGTCAATCTGATCTCCACAGTACTGTACAGCCCATGGATATTGGTATGGACGTGTCTCCAGCTAAAAGGCGACATGGTAGCAACCACATTCATGATGAAACACATGCATTGCTTTCAGGGTTAGCTAAGAACCATTTACATACAACATGAACACAACGTAAACAGATTTCTTTCAATGATGCTTAAAATAGTGGATGCAACCCAACAGTGTGTGGGGGTCCCTTTGATACAGATGCCACCTTCAATGATTGTCATGACCAAAGCCTTCTATATAGACTGGGAAATCTCATCTACAGACCTACACTATTCAGGGCAAATGGTCTCTTTCAGAGATGATGTACACATAATTTCTTGGTACTGCATGCAGTTTGCAGTGCATGCTTGCACTTCCTGTCATTAATAAGGAATGAAACCATATGGTTAAATGGTTAACAATGAGCAACATAGCCTGCCTGTTTTATATAAACAGATAAGGGCAAGGTCACGCTCCCTATGCCCCAAAGCCATGAAACTGCAGGAATTTGTGCATCTTACACATCGTTATCAGTCTTGCTTCTTTTAGGATGTCATAATACCACAGTACTGAGCAGGAAATTCTCTCAAGACCATCAGTGAGAGTAAACAGTGTAGTCCAGCAGACCATTCTCAAACACTGAGTTCACTCATCTGTAGACTTCTTTTGCACCCAGGTCCTGGGCTTTGCCTTTGTCCTCAAACAGGATGTTCATCTGCTATACACGTTTCCCCCATCCCACCGCTACCAAGGGTAATGAACAAAATAAGAAATGATGAGCACAAAGTGATCCTGATGCCCCCCACGTGGCACAGACAGATTTGGTACTTTCTGCCTGTTGAGTATGGCAGTATGTGTTCCGCGTTCTCTTCCACTCTTGCCGAATCTTCTATTAGAGATTGGTGGACAGGCTGCACCTGAGACTATAGCTCTTGCATAGTTCCATCAAAATGAACTGAACTGTTTGGAACAGGTGAAAGATCTGTTATTGAACAGTAGGAGGACAGCCATGTGGATACTTACTTGCATAAATGGAAGAGATTCTCTTCCACTGCCAGGTGAGTGTGATGGTGGTTTGCAGCAGACTTTTGCAAAAAATTTGTGATAGTGATTTTGCAGCAGATTTGCAACAAATTTTTGAACCAGTGTTGACTTCTGCTTCTATTGCCTCTGTGAGTATTCCCCACCAATCAAGCCTGAGTAGTAATTACCATTAACTTGCTAACTGTGGAGGTGCTGGCCTGGCCTTTTCTGCTCTTGGAGAAATTTTGTCCTCCCTGGGCTAATTTGAAAATAAGATACCATCCTTGTTGCTAATTTTTCATGATCCAAGCCACACATGCACAGCACAGTCTGAACTCAAAACATTATGGCAGCAGTGTTGATCAATTTTTAGATTCACCACAGAATTTCAAGTGGTGGTAACAGACATCAAGTGGAATGAAGCTGCGTGCCATTACCACTTCCAGCCAAGCCTCAACCTGTTAAGAAATCAAGGATGAGCTGGTGAGGGTAGAGTCCCCATTTGGCTGGATGACCTAATTGAATTATCAGTATCAATAACTGTTTGAATGCACTCTGAAGAGCAAAGTTTAGCCTTCTGAGCCCGGCTTGCCAGTCATCAGCTTTGTCCTTTCCAATTGAGCCCTACCTTTCTGAAACATGAGAAGAATAAGCACCAAATGGTGGGCTTATGCCTGTCATATGGAAAGCTTCAATACATTGCACTGGTGTGTTGTACAAAAGCCCAATTTGTTTCCCAGATGAGAAAGACCAACCAAAGAGTCTTGGCTGGATTGGTATACTTCCCCTTTCTCCAGTACGCAACATAAGTACATGTCTAGTGGTATTCTGGCAATGGCTAATCAGAACCTGACAGAGCTCTGATTTGTCTTTCAACTTTGAGACCCACATGTCTGAGCACCATTGGAAGCACTGGTGTATTTGAGTGCCTTTGGTAATTTCATGGACTTGGACGTTGCAGAAGCCCATTCAGTTCCTGTGGACAGTAAGAGCTCACCAGACTTGAAGGTGTCTCTTGAGGAGTCACTTCTCTCATGAGCCCTGGGTACCAGCCAGGCTTTTTTTCTTGGAGATCCCTATCCTTCAGAGTCATCGAGAAATCCTCCTGGCTCATCCAAGGTCTTCTCTTCTATGATTTTCCTTGGCATGGCTTGGCTCTCCATCTAACATCTTTATATCCACTGGAAGCTCCAAGGCACACCGACTGAAGGGTGAAAGGGTGGCAGCTGGCCACACTAAGGTATTTAGGTCAAAACTCTGCATGAATGAAGGCAAGGGGAAAGCCAGCTCCAAGGGCTTGAGAAGGGAAGGTGTGGCTTAAGCAGTTGGTGCTCGCAGTCAGTCTGCCTGCCAGAGCCAGAGAACCTGAGCAAGCCCAGAGGATCTATGGCCTGGAACTGGGCTGACTGGGAACTGCTAGGATGAAGGGTATCTGGAGATAAAGGAACATGGGTGGTTTAAAAAAAAAAAAAGAGAAAGAAAAAAGAGACTCTGAACTGGTCTATTTGAGAGGGGAGGAGAAGCCAGACGCTCAAGGGGCTGGGAGAATATGCCACTCTGTTACACAGGATCATGTAGGGGGACAGCAGATAGAGTTGCCTGAGGAAAAAAGTTTTAATAATAAATATCTTTCCTGATTATCAGCAATTGTAGATTTATATTTAAAATACTACCTATCTGTATGATTTACATGTTTTAATTTTTTAAATCAAACTCTTTGTGTAATTGCAACAATATTTACCTCAATTAATATATTTTATGTCACAGCTAAGCAATTATGGATAACCTTGTCCAGTCCCAGGTTGTCTCTACATCTGCTGGTTTATAAAGATCCAGCATCTTTTTTGACTGAAATATAGTAGCCAACTACTTGTATGAGGGGAGGAGTAATCCCTGTCTTGAGTACAGTCTGTTACTGTATTTACCCTGATTGTACTTCCATGTCCTGGAAATAACATCAGGGAGGTGTGTTGTGGCCACAATACCCCAACAGTTGGTAAAGAAAAAGATCTGATTCTTGATAGGGAGTTGGATTGTACAACAGAAAGGAAGCCATGTCAGTATAGTCTTTCTTACAATTATTCCCTAGTTTGATTCTGCAGTTTCCTGAGGAGTAGTTGTATTTTTTAATTCTCTCTCCTTCTTCAGTGGGCTCCCTGTGATCTGGATAGGACAGCCTGGTATGAAGCCTCTACTGTCTTGTATGGCTTAGAAACTCGTGTATAATTTTAGATAAATGAGCTCCTGAATTTTGTCAAATAGAAGTGAAATACTGCTGCTTTTAAAAAAAAAATTGAGAAAAAATGAATATGCTGTAATCGCAACTATTGTAGGAAAAACTGTTAGTGACCTCTATAAATTACCACTCATTTTCCCTTATATATTTATGAAAAGAAATTTATTTCTTTAAAACATTTACACTTTTCTTATTTGGAACATTACAGTGATACTCACGGGGGGGGGGAAGCCCAATGGCCAGAGTAATGTTTTCTTTTTCCTATGTATTGAAAATTGTCATTTACCTTACCTTGTTTTCCTTATTCAGGAAATGTTTGGCAATATGTCTAAATAATAGCTGAACATGGCCTTTTTAGGCTGGATCTGTACCCCTGCAAAAGCAGTAGCAGCTACTACAGATACTGTACTGGCAGCCTCTGTTGAGCAAGCCCCGGGCTCTGCTGATTTGAATGACTCAGGGGTCAGCAAACGAAAAGATAAGAAGAGGCATTTTAAAAAAAATTCCTTCTATCACCAAGTGTTCTGAGAACCACAATGGGAGTAGCTTCCTGGTTGGGGGCGTAGGGGGAGGGTGCCTACTGCAAGATCCCCTGGTGGGGAAAGGGTCCAAAACTAGTAATGGACCCCCCTTAGGGTCCTTTGGTGGTGGTGGGGAGCCTAGAGCCTGGTGCGGACAGCTCATGGGGCTTCCCCAGTGTCAGAGAGGAGGCCCAGAATTGCAAGTGGGCAGCCAAAGAGTCACAGGTTGCAGACCTCTGGGATGGCTTAAAATTTGTTCTCTGCACACATGCACATCCTACATAATCTGAAAGTTTGTGTACTTTAATATGATATGAGGTGGGGCTGTGAAGTGGTGCCATTACTATAGAAACAAGATCGAACAAAGACACTCTCAACATGTTGAAATGACTACCCTGAAATATTTTTGTTAGTTTCTGTTTGTTTAATGGATCATATAATTATTTCATAACATAAAATAATATTTTGGGCCTCAAAGTGTCACAATAAAGGGTAAAACAAAATCTTATAATAAATTTTTTCCAGTATCGCTGAGATCTAACAGTACTGGTGACATGCCTAGTCAACATCCTTATTCTTCATGATTATGATCTCTCTTAAGTTTGTGTAGGTTACTGTAGTCATCCTTGCCTTGGCATGACTCCAGTTCTGTGTAGGGAAGATTGTTCTGACTACAGACACAGTTGATTTTTTTCTCAAGCACTTTTTAATTATGAATTGATCCTAGACATATTCTACATTTTTCCTATATTGCACTCTACGTAAAATGCTCTGTCTGAGTGGAGTAAAAAACTTTTCTTTCCCATAGTTCAGTGATATTTCTTGTGATGCTGGACTGATTGCAGTCTGTTCTTGAAATAAAGTACTGCTCCAGCCACTGAATAGAATGTGTTATTGCCATCTGTGGTCTCTAAACTGCTGTGTGTATTATCTTTGTGTGCATGGATGAGATTTTCACCAGCATGAAGTTGTACAGTAAGTTCCATTCAGAATGAATATATCTTTCTGAAGTCTTTCCATGTCAGTGTTTGCAATATTAGTGATGAATCTCCTCAGCTCTTCATTATGGATGCAGAATCCATAAGGTTGTAGTATGGCAATTAAATTATGAGTGCCAAACTCATGATGTAGCTATGCAGCAAGACTAATGTGCAGTGTTTGTATAATTTTGGAATTTCCAAATACTGTCCACTCCACAGTTGAAAGGCACCTTGTTTGATGTCTTCTGAAGGGTGATTATCATTACTGACTGAATGATATGCGTCTTTGTTTGTCAGCCGAAGGACAAACTCCTGCACTCGTTGAGGCACAACAGTACATGGCCTCACCTAATTTCAAGTAATATTCTGAGACTTTAATGTTGACTGTTTCAGACCAAAGGATTGCAACAATATTAAACAAAACCACTTATTCATTTGAAAGCTGTTCATCAGGCTCACTCACCAGGAGAACAGTCCCAAACATTGTATTTCTTAAATTTCTGCTTCAGACTACTAGCGGCTTGGATAGCATCAGCTTTGTGTCATTGCTCTTTATAGTAAAATCGTAGACTTGCCTTGTCGATGCTGGGCATGGAATGAAATTTGAAATCTGTATTGTTTTTATATTTTACCTATAATTTTTGATCAGAATAGCTTTTGATTTTTTTGTCTGAGAGAAGGAGAACTTTATAGCTTCTCTGGCTTGGATAGGAGAAGAGCATTCTTGTCCATAAGATCACTGTCTATCTCTTCAACTTGTCTTCGCTTACATGGGAAGAAAGGCATGTTGAATGATAAACTGCATGTCTAGCAATCAAGTCTTACAGTGATAGTCTGTGATATATTGTCATCATCTTCTCTTTGAAGCGGTTCTTCCTTCAGGTTAGTTGCTATCTTAGATGTTTTTGTTTTTAAGAAGTTTATTTTCTTGTATGTTTTTTTCTTAAGCAAATAATGTAAAGGACCAATCACTGATGGAGATCCTTGGTCTGAGGGCTATAGAAGCAGGTTAACATGATGCTTTCTGAACAGGTTCAGAATCTTTATTATTTGCTAGGTTCAGTACTACTCTGACATGGGCAAATTTGACTTGCTTGTATATTTTTCAAAGCCACCCTTGAGATGGAGCAGGGCTGGGCAAACTTTTTTTGGCCTGAGGGCCTCACCTTCCTCTAGATGAGCCAGAGGGAGGAAGAGGTGGGACTGGGCGGTTCCATGCTCTGTCCATGCTTTCCTGGGGGGTGTTATGAAAGGCTCATATGATGGCATTTGGCCTTCAAACTGCAGTTTGCCCACCTCTGAGGTAAAGTATTGGTGGCAGATCATCTACACAAGAAAACTCATCTAATATTTGCCGACAGAATTCATCTCTCTTGGCTTCTGCGGCAAACATCACAGAATTGTGTCCACCACTGGTAACTTTTTATCAATTTTTGCATTTTTTAGAATTTTTCTTTATAAATAACACATTTTTTGTAAGTTTCTGGTGAGCCTTTTTTCTTTGATACAAGCTTTTAAGTGACTTTTATCTTACATTTTTTCGTATTCTGTTTTTGAAGTTTATTTGCCGATTTGCAAACTAGACACAATCAGACTGGGTCTGAATAGGTACTTGGAATGGTTAGCACATTGCAAAAAGTAATTGTCCCCGTTCATGCATTCTCTTAATTTAATCAACTGGTGTGAATAGGCACCATCTGCCCACTGAATTGACCTTGGTAACGCTTGCCCTCCTCCATCCTGGCATGAGTATGTATACCTCTCAACTGTAGTTTCCACTTCATGCATCTAACAAAGTGGGTAGGAGCCCATGGAAGTTTATGCACAAAAGAAATCTGTTGGTCTTTAAGGTGCCACAGGACTCTTGTTTTTGGTTTTTTGTGTGTGTGTCCCCCACCCCCCCGTTTATTACCATATACCTAATTTCCATGGTACTGGTTCATATTTTATTTTCATACCCATGCTATTATTTCAAACCAGTAATGTTCAACATTTTTTCATTTGCAAACACCTAAATGTTTTTGAGTGGTGGTGCAGATCCCTTTGGAATATAGCATGTAGAACCTTAGTGGCCTGTGAATCATAGTTTGAATACCACCTTTCTATGGTAGACGACTTTTTGCAGTCCCTGTAGACATTATCTGTGAACCCTCGTTGAAAATTAGGATTTTATATAATATAAATATTCTTTTTAATGAGTTGTTCTAGTATTCATTTTCAGCTCTAAATATTTTCCTCATGCTGCTGCTTCTGTGCTATATTACCCAACACAGCCCAGCTGCTGTTGTAGGTGATGAGGGTATGTAGGTTGCTTCCCAAACATTTTCCAGAAATGAGCACAGATTCAAAAGTTTTGATTGTGCACTTCTAAAAGCTTACTGAAAATCTTTGCTAAGCAGGGTTTTTTATTAAAGCCCAGACTTCTTGTTATGGCACATAATCACTAATCTATAAAGCAACAAACAGTTTTAGAACATTAACAATATCAGTGAAGAAGTAACTGCCTTACTGATTTACAGTTTATAGGAATTGCCATACCACCTTATAACTGTTGTGTCACAATGAAATTATGTGATTACTATGTGACTAAAGAAATGTGGTACCATATAATATATGGAAAAGATTAGAACTAAGGTAAGACAGTTCCAAAACTTGTTAGTATTTAATCAATAAGTTAATTATAACCCACAAAGACAATGCCAATGACGAAGTCTGAGCTAAAACAATGTTTTCTATACCCAGAAAAGTTGACATAGATTTTCAGAAGTCACTATTTATTGTGGAAAGCTCAGTTTTTGGGTGACAAACTTCAGAAACACTAAGGAATTATAGTTTCCTAATATTCTGAGTACACACCCTCTGAAAATCAGGACCTCTTAAGTTGGGCATCCACCAGTGGACATTCTCAAAATCATTGCTCATTTTTTAAAGATTTTTACTATTAATCTTTTATCTTCTGAATAAATAGCATTTACATTTTCTCCAGAGCATCTAAGTATAATTGCTTTGCACTAAATACCAATATGCCTGCCTGTGTATAACAATGGTGTATTAAATATTGGTCTTTTGGCCTAAAATAAGATGTTATGGGTGGTTTAGAAGTATGTAAAATAGTTAAATTATTATGTAGAATAATAATGAACGGTGGAAGTAGTTCTGTCTGTAATACTACATTTAAATCAGCAGTTTTCAAAATACGTTAGACCAGTGGTTCCCAACATTTTCTCTGGCATGGCACTCCTTGCTACCTTTAATTAATTTGAGGCATACCACCATATAGTTTCCAAATCTAACTCATGAATATCCATGCACCAATGAGCCAATCCAGAGTTTTCCATGTGGAATTTGAGAGAGAACAGTGTCCCTAATTTTGGGAAATACTGGTAGTCCCAGCCACAAGTGGTTAATGAATTTTTCTGTATGCTGGCATCCTACCACCTTGAACGGCACATGAATTATGTATACTAAAATTTTGCTCATTAATATGATTGTATTAATGTCTGATTCAGTTTCTATTGAACTGATAAACAATCACTTATACTTGTTAAAAGGGGCATATAAATTCTCTTTTCTCTTCTTTAACCCATATAGCACCTTATGTAATGTCATTTTCCTTGGTCTTCATGTGCTGAGAAAAAAAGGCATTCCAAATTGTGTGCTCCTATTCTGTGATCTGTGAACTGAACATTAATAAATTCAAAATGAGGAAGAAAAGCACTATTATTTCCAAAACATTTTAATTGTTAAATTATGCTTTAAATATCAGTATATTTAACTTAACATTTTCTAAAATATATTTACATGTTCAAAATGATTGAAAAATAGTTAATGCTTATTTAGCAAATGTTTGAATATAGTCTTATCAAGTTACGTTCTTAAAGATGCATTGCACTCTATCAATTATATTAAAATGTCTTTATTTTAATTAGTTTTCTAAGGACTCCTCTGCTGGCAGTGAGAAAGCAGAATTTTTGATTCATGGGCCATACTTGAACACAAACTTTAATACAGTCAAATGTTGTAAAAGCAAATATATAATTTAAATAGATGTTTATATTATAATGCTTGATTTTTTAGGCAGTGTGGTATTTACTTGAATTAAGACAGCAATAAGTGAAAGAAATATTTTTAATTCATTAGCCAAGAGTTATGTTCTCGTGAAAAGTGTCAAAGTTAATAATGCACCTTTATTTTCGATGGTAACAAAACATGTCATAAGTAAGCCTAATCAGCCTGTGAAAGGGATGACTTAACACAACTGTTGATGCACATGGAGTGAAACATCTTTACTGAGTTAATATAAGAAGCAGTCATGCCCTACTTGAATTACTCATTTATAATAGCTGAGCAGCAGCCTGCATGTGGACTTTGAAATCCTGGGAAAATAAGATACATGCATGTCTAAAGGCTTTTACTTTAGAGCAGCTGGAAAATGTTGAAGTTAGTTGTCAGCTACTAGCTATTGTCTACAATTTTGGTCTTTAAGGAAATGTGATCAGTTTAATAACTGACCAGCTTCACTGATACTTGGTCCTGGATTCATGAAAACTCTGGAATTTATAATTTCAAGATCCAGTTGGCTATGTAGGATCCAAGTTAAAAAATGCACATGTACTTTTTTCACATTTTAATGCACAACTGTAGCTGAGCTAAAGTGACATACCTTTAAATATATGCATATAATAATTACATACTTTTCTATATTTACAATATCATATATATTCTCCACAGCATAAAACATCAAACACAATCCTTGGGTTTGCAGGTGAAAAGAGAGCAGAGTAATGCATAAATGTAGTGGTGATTTCAGAAAGCGTTATGTGTTTCCTAGCTATGTCGGTGAGAGAGCATTTTCCACCGACATAGCTCTTTCCACACAAGTGCTTATGCTGGGAAAACTTATGTTGCTTAGAAGTGGTTTTTTTCACACCCTTGCTCAATAAAAATTTTGCCAACATAAATGCGAGTGTAGAAAAGGCCTAAGAGCCTGGACCTAGGATGGACAGAAGCCTGTATACTAAGACCTGGGACCTCCAGCTGGGGTGAGAAAACTGCTTAATCTAGATGCTGCCTGGTGTTAAAGGTTTCAGATCCTTTGGTACCTATGTCTAGTTCCTTAGGCCTACCTCTGACGCTTACACTTCTGCCTTTCTGTAGTTAATAAACTTGTATTATAGTCTTAACTAAAACAGTGTGTTTCTAAGTTTTCAGAAGATGTCCACTCAGTTAATAAAAGGTGGTATATCTTCTCTATGCTGCAGGAAGGGTTAAGTTGGATGATAAACTGAACTGGTGAGAATTCTGACAAGGCCAGGACAAGGCAACTTGGGACTGCATGGCAGAGTGAACTGGCCAGGGCCAGTGAGATTCGTGAGTGGCTCTGAGTGCTCATGCAATCTAGCTGAGCATAGGGCTCCACCTACTGTTTGGCTGAGTGATGACAGCATCTGAAACGGTTTGTTGCTTGCCACTAGCAAAATAGTGTGGGAGACAACCCAGTTTGGAGAGTTAAGGGGACAGAGCAGTACACCAGTTCCAGGTTGCACCTTGGATGACCTATCAACATAAGTAACCGCATTTTCCTTCACACAGTGTAGATCATCTTACTATATTAATGCATACTAGCTACCTTTCAGTGTGTGTCAGCAGGGTCTCCCTGGGGTAGTTAGAGTACAGCGTATTAGAGCACTATACAAATCACAATCCCTGGAATGCTTTGCTGCTCCATGTAGACAAGCCTTTAGACTACTACTTATGAGGAGGCAGTGGTCACATCTCCTTAAAATATCTTGAGTTCTGTTTTGTATTTGAAACAGTGAGTCAGCGGCCTTTTTTTTTTTAAATGAAAAAGGAGCATGTTTTCCCCAAATTGACAGTATTTATTCTAAATGCAAAATGTATTTTCTGAGATTTTTACCAGTAAATCAATTGATTAGTTTAAGTTACAATGAATTAAATGCCACTTCTTCTAAGAAATTTACCTTTTCTCAGGTACTTTTTTCCTAAGTAATTTTAGTAACAGAGTAGCACAGATGCTTCAAACTTTTAATATAGGTAAATTAATTTTATTTGAAGAAATTAGATTGTATTTCAGCCAAATTGTTGATGTTTTTAATATCTAATTATTATGATTATTTGGTTACACAGAGGCTCATTTAATTATTACAGGTAACTTTTAAATGGGGCTATTGCGACATCACAGAATACTGAACCAATCATCAGAACTTCTGTATAGCTAACTTGCAGCCACCCATTCTCTTGGTTGCAGTTAGTCAGTGACGTGCGGGAGACTGGTCACATGCATTGAATTCTCACTGCTAGATTTCTTGGGTCAACTGTCACTCCTTTATAATGGTTTCATGGTTACATTTTGCCTTCAGCTTTGGTGATTGAAAGTCTCCCTTGAGAGTGGACTCTCTCTACTCCTTTAACACTGAATCAGTCTAATGAACATGGCCCTTATAAATTAAAGTTCAGATTCATCTGTATGATTTGGCTCCTTTGCATTGTTCTTGTGCAAAAGTGGGTGGAGGCTCTTGTCTGTCTTGTTGGAAAAGGTGTGTGTTCCTTTTAATGGCTAGAGAGCAAGGAGTTGATATTCTGCTGCATCTGCAAACCTATTCAGTGTGTGGTCTGGCTGTCCTCCCTAGGTGACTAGAGGAGAAGAGGGACTATTTAGGTCAATGTCAGTGCAGGTAAAGCCCTATTTTACCTGGACATGTGGGCCAGTATCCTCCTTCCCAGACATGGAAGTGGTGGAATACTGGGTTTTGTCAGGATGTGCTTTGAAAATAGTTTCTTGGTACCACACATTATTAGTTGAAACAGGCACATTTCTCTGCATAAACATTTCTTTGCAGCAATCTCAAAATATGGCTGTTTCATAGATATGCAAGGACACACTATGCCACAACTGTTGTACAGTGTTTGCTACTATAAAAAAAAGCCTGTCAGTGAAAAACCTATTGATAGTACTGCGTGGAAAAAACATCTGTAAACTTTAAATGCTTTTCAAGTAATTTTTCTGTTTTTGAGATTTCCATTTATGTGATATTTATTTTCATACCTACATAATGGGTTATTTCAATGTATAACTTACATTCGACATAGGATAATATCAAAGGAACTGTTTTACAGCAGAACATGGCATGGCATAGCTGTCTTCTCCAGTCTTCTCCTAATTACTTGGGTCTGTAGCTGTAGTGGTAGAAATCTGTCTAGAGACACTTGATGGTTTAAGGTTCAGGGTATGTCTAGATTGACAGCAGCAAAATCGCTGCTGTCCGTGCAATCTTCCAGGCGCAATTTACAGCGAGTATGAACTTGCTTTTACAGTCCGGAAGTTGGCACAGCAACTCCTGCCCCCAACAGGAGTCACTGAAAGCTGACCACAAGCCATTTGCAGTTGGCTTCTCCTGGTGTGTCCAGCAGCTTAGAAAGCCACCGGCAGATACGCAAGGTATTTTACGTGCCTTGCGTATCTGCTGTCAACTACTGCTGAAAATCAAGGTAAGCATAGACTAGGGCTCAGAGTGCTGAAGTTGAAGGATTGAGAGTTGAAGGGATTCCATGATTGTATAATATGATTTATTGTGTGTAGGCATGTGTGTATAGTTTATTTTTACATTTTCTAGATTTACAATCTCAGCTGTACTTATTTTGGGATATACATTCTGACTACAGTTTTTAATTCCATATCACATACTGTTTGTTCTTCATCGAGCAGTGCTCCCGACTGCTCCACATTAGGTGTTTGGCGCTGCTAAACACCCCGGATCAGAGATTTTTGAATTAGCAGTGGCTCTGCAGCAGGGAAGCCGCGGCGGTGTCCGTTTCCCGCCAGTGCGATGTCAGCCTGACAGCTTCCCTGCTGCCTCTCCTGTCAGTTCCTTTCAACCGCCCGGGACTCCGGACGGAGTCCGCACTGGCTCTTCCACACAGACCGAAGGAGAAAGAAGAAATAAAAATAAAGACAGAAAAGAAACAGAAAAAAGTTAAACGCAAAGCAATTGCTGAATGGAACAACTATATTCAAGTGTCCGCGGAGTCGCACGAGCGCTATGCCCAACGCATCGGGCTTCAAGCGCTGCGATTCCTGCCATGAGGCAATGCCTGCCTCAGATGGGCACAATTCTTGTATTAAATGTCTCAGGGAAGGGCATCTTTCTCACAACTGCCCAGACTGTAGACAGCTTACGACCCGAGCGAGGAAGGAACAGGACCGCAGGTTGAAGCTCCTGCTATTAGAAGGCTCCCTGCGCCCGTCCTCAGACCCTGGTGCCTCTCCTCAGTGCGAAGAGGGAGCGCACAAACGGGGGTCTCCAGCCTCTTCCCCAGTCCCCAAAAAGAAACCTAAGGGGACTGAGATGGCTATGAACTGCCCGACCGCTACGGCAGACGATTCCCGTGTGGCGGCGGCATCAAAGAAACAGAAAAAAGTTAAATGGACAGCGCTGCAGGCTTTAACGGTGCCGCCAACTACCACAGTTCCGATGCCCAATCAGGCGCTTGCGGCGCTGTTTCTGTTGACACCGTCCACGGCACCGGGCTTGTCAGCGTCGGGTACGCTACCGTTGATGGCACCGGGAACAGTGCAGGCTTCGGCACCGCCTCTGATTCCCTGTACTCTTCAACCCCAGACAGTTTTGCCGCAGGGTGCTGTCACGCCGTTACTGACTCAGACACCCTTGTCAACTGGTGTAGATGCTGTGGTGCAGCCTCCAGCTACCAAACACCAGAGGAAATCTAAACATATGGAGCTGTTAGACGATCTCACAGTGCACTCAGCCCCATTATCTCCTCTCTTTTGCTCTGATTCTTCAGAATCTTCTCCATCTAAAGGATCTGCCTCGTCGGTGGCCTCGAGCCCAGAACACGAGCAAACTTCGCAGCAGTTACCTCAGGCGGTGGCCCAAAGTGCTACTCTAGCTATGCCTTGGGCATACCCCCCCCGGATGATGTACCCTCAACAGGGGTTAACTTATTTACCTTGGCAGCCCTTTAACATGCCATTAACAGGCACGAACAGCACAGCGGTGCAACAGACTTTACAACCCCCATCTGTAGCCCTTCCAACGGTAACACAAACCGCACCTATTCCTATAGACGATTTGAAAAAAGACTCTACATCACAGAATAAGAATGATGACCACAAACAATTCAGAGACCTATTTAAGAGGGCAGCGGAGTCTCTGGATATTTCCTTACAAGAGACCCATACCACCCAACACAAATTGTACCACATCTTACAGTCTTCTGAATCCCAAAAATTGGCCCTTCCAATGGACGAGGGCATCTTACAGCCAGCAGACAAAATATGGAGGACACCAGCCTCAGCGCCTCCATCCAACAAAAAGGCTGATAAAAAATATTTTATAAATTCTAAAGGAAATGAATTTCTTTTTTCTCACCCTCAACCCAATTCTTTGGTAGTAGAGGCAGCGAGTCAAAGAGCTAAGCAACCCTTTTCTAAGTCCAGTTCTATTAATAGAGATGACAAAAAACTGGACTTTTGGGGGAAAAAAGTATATACTTTGGCCGCATTACAAATGCGTATTGCAAATTACATGGCCTTGTTAGCGAATTATAACCATGACATATACACCAAACTGAATGAATTTTCAAATTTTATTGAACAAATTAAACAGGAACAATTTGCTCCTCTGATCGCTGAAGGCTTGTTAGCGTTGAGGATTGCCCTTCAAGCTTCCCTGGACGCAGCTGATGTCGCAGCTAGGACACTAGGAACGGCTGTCGTGATGCGTCGTGCTTCATGGCTCCAAGCAGCGGACTTGCCCAAGCCAATGCAGCGTACCATTGAGGACCTGCCATTCAATAAAGAAAAGCTATTTGAGAAAACAACAGATGATGTCATGCATGGCCTTAAGGATTCCAGAGCCACGCTGAAGACTTTAGGAATCTATACCCCGCAATCCCGCCATCGGGCATATAGGGCTCAACCCACCAATTTCAGGTACTTCCAACAGACGTCTAATCGCAAAGTGGACACCTATAGAAACCGACCTAGACAACAAAGGAGGGGCAGGCACCAAATCTACGCCCAGCAATCCTCCCAGCCAACTAATATCAAACAGCAATTTTGATGGACAAGTCGAGGGAGTGTTCAACCAGTCACTAGGTCACCTGCTACATTTACCATCATCCAACCCCACGTTCCGCAACAAATTACAGCCATTCCTCTCACGTTGGAGAGAGATAACATCGGACAAGTGGGTTATAGAGATCATTCACCACGGTTATTCTATCCCTTTCATTTCCACACCCAACCAGCACCCCCCCCCACCCGTCCCTCTTCAGGGACCCCAATCACGTACAGCTTCTTCAGTCAGAAATTCAACACCTACTTGATCTAGGAGCTGTAGAAGAGGTACCCAGAGAACAACGGGGGAAACGGTTCTGTTCCCCGTACTTTCTAATACAAAAGAAGACGGGAGGTTGGAGACCAATATTAGATCTTCGACGTCTCAATACACACATAGTGGTGAAATGCTTCAAGATGGTGACCCTCAGGGACATATTCCTGGCCCTTCAACGATCCGACTGGATGGCCTCCCTCGACCTGCAGGACGCGTACTTCCATGTCTCTATTCGACCGGCACACAGGAGGTTTCTCAGATTCCGTTTTTTTCACAATCATTATTAGTATACAGTCCTGCCCTTTGGCCTAGCCACGGCGCCCAGAGTCTTTTCCAAACTTATGGCCCCGGTGGTTGCATTTTTAAGGAGAAGGCACATAGAAATTTTTCCATACCTAGATGATTTCCTCATCAAGGCCCCTACACGGATCAGTACAACTCAAGCAGTACAAGTAACAATCAGGTTGTTTCAAGAGCTGGGTTTGAGCATAGACTTCGACAAGTCCACCTTGGTACCGACGCAGGAACTTCGGTTTATAGGGGCAAGACTTTGTTCACCGATATCACGGGCCTTTCTTCCAATGGACAGGTTCATCAGCCTACAGCAGATAGCGCACACCATTCGGGGAGCAAGCATCATCTTGGCTCACACAGCAATGCATATGTTGGGACATATGGCAGCGTCAACCTACCTTGTAGAGAATGCAAGACTTCGCATGCGTCCGTTCCAACTATGGTTTCTCTCCCACGTCAGACATTACAATCATCTAACCAGAACACTACTCACAGTGCCGAGTGCCATCAAAGATTCTCTATCTTGGTGGACATGTCACACCAACCTGTTACAAGGAGTCCCCTTTTGACAACCACAACCACAATTCACAGTAACTACAGACGCCTCGTTACTGGGATGGGGAGCTCATTGCCACGACCTTACGGCGCAGGGCAGGTGGTCCACTGCAGAGAGAGGCTTGCACATCAATCTGCTCGAGCTGAGAGCAATTTTCAAAGCGTTTCAAAAGTTTCTCCCTATAATTGCTCACAGCGTGGTAATGGTGAGAACCGACAACAGGTCCACCATGTTCCGCATAAATCGGCAAGGAGGCACCAAATCTCCCATACTCTGCCTAGAAGCAGTGAATCTGTGGGATTGGTGCATCCAACATGGCATCATCCTTCGGGCAGTGTATTTCCCGGGCAAAGAGAATATTATAGCAGATGCCCTGAGCCGCTGGTTTACAAACTGTCACAAGTGGGAGATCCGACAGGACATCCTTCACAGTATTTTCGAGTTATGGGGTCATCCTACGCTCGATCTGTTTGCTACAGCACACAAGAAGAAATGCAGCCGATATTGTTCTTGGGCGGGGAGAGGCCCAGGGTCGGAGGGCGACGCCTTTCTCATTCACTGGGGAGGAGAGCTGCTTTATGCCTTCCCGCCCATTCCATTGATAGCACGGACTTTACACACAATTTTACAGGACAGAGCAACAGTAATAATGATAGCACCAGCTTGGCCGCGCCAGACCTGGTACCCCATGCTCATCAAAATGTCCACAGTACCTCCCATCATCTTGCCACAGGTACAAGACTTACTGTCACAAGACGACAGGCCCCTCAAGCATACTTACCTGAACAAGCTACACTTAACAGCATGGAACCTCGATGGTTCGATACTACGGAATTCCTATGTTCCAATAGAGTAAGGAATGTACTACTAAATAGTAGAAAACCATCCGCAAGACGTACTTACCTTCAAAAATGGACACGGTTTTCCAATTGGTGCACACAGCGATCGTCCTCTCCAATTGAAGCGCCCATACCGATGATCCTGGACTACCTCTTGCACCTAAAAGAAACAGAGATATCAGTCAACACCATTAAAGTCCATCTCACAGCAATTTCGACTTTTCATATACCTGTAGACGGCTCTTCAATCTTCGCTCACAGAGTCGTTAAAAGATTTATGTTGGGCCTTAATAATTTATTCCCACATGTTCAACCACCAGCAACACCGTGGGATCTCATATTAGTCCTTAAAACATTGATGCGACAACCATTTGAACCTCTCGCCTCTGTCTTTCTCTTGCACTTGTCCATGAAAGTGGCATTTCTCGTTGCAGTTACATCAGCAAGAAGAGTGAGTGAAATGGCGGCACTTATGGCTGACCCGCCCTATACGGTTTTCTATAAGGACAAGGTATCCCTATGTCTCCATCCCAAGTTTCTTCCAAAAGCCTCATCTGCATTCCACGTCAATCAGGTCATTCACTTACCTGTCTTCTATCCAAAACTGCTCGCAACGCCACATCACAGAGCCCTCCACACCTTGGACGTCAGAAGGGCACTAGCCGATTACCTGGACCGAACCAAGGCATTCAGACGGACAACAAAGCTATTCGTGTCTACTACCGAGCGATCTTTCGGTCAGCCCATCTCTAAACAACGTCTATCCAACTGGATCTCGTCATGTATACGCACAGCCTACAATATTAACCAGAAGACGCCGCCTGACACAATCCGCTCTCATTCAGCAAGATCCATGGCATCTTCAATGGCGTTCCTTGTGAAGGTTCCACTACAAACAATTTGTCAGGCAGCCACTTGGGCTTCCAATGACGTTTGTACAACATTATGCGTTAGAACGTTTTTCAGTAGATGATACGGCTTTCGGTCGAGCAATACTACAAACAATGGACAATGGACAGTCCGAAGTGCCCACTGCCACATTCCAGTGACTGCTACATACTCACCTAATGTGGAGCAGTCGGGAGCACTGATCGATGAAGAAATGGAGGTTACTCACCTTCGTGCAGAAGCCGAAGTTCTTCGAGATGCGCGCTCCCGACGTGCTCCACAACCCACCCTCCTCCCCTCTACTTTGGAGGCTATTTCTTGTCGTTTCAGATATCTTCCGGGGTAGAAAGGAACCGACAGGAGAGGCAGCAGGGGAGCTGTCAGGCTGACGTCACACTGGCGGGAAATGGACACCGCCGCGGCTTCCCTGCTGCAGAGCCACTGCTAATTCAAAAATCTCCAATCCGGGGTGTTTAGCGGCGCCAAACACCTAATGTGGAGCATGTTGGGAGCACGCATCTCGAAGAACTTCGGCTACTGCACGAAGGTGAGTAACCTCCATTTCCAACTGTTTGTTATAGGTGGGAGGATGTGAAATACAGTGTCAATAAAAATCTATTTAAAAAATCCTAAAGATATTTAATAATAAATTTTCTGTAAGATATGGCATAACATACAGATTACATCATGACATGGCATAACGTTTTTATTGACATTTACTTCAGATGATTTGTGTCACTATTGCTGTCCCTGCCATGGAGAAATAATGTGGTCATCCCAAACCTTTGCAAATAAAATTTTTATGTCATGTTTTCATTGATACTTTATATATTCACTCAAATTGTCATGTACATTGAAAAAATACCAAAGCATGTAAGCTGACTAATGTGTGGTTTTGAAAATGAACAATCACAAAGATTTTTTAAAATTTCATTATAGATAATGATTTAGAATTAATATATAAATGTATTTTTCCTTTGAGATCAGTCTAATAACTCCTTGTATTGTAATGCAAAACATGAAATGAATAATTAAAAATTGTGCAGTTTGTCACCTCATTTTTCTGCCTATAAGCAATATTACCTTTTCTACTAAATCTATAGGAAAGATAATGGTAACATAATGTTATTAGTTGGAAATCTTAAGCTATAAAAGACAAAGATGGGAGCTGAAATTTGTAAAGAGAGGCTGGTTTTTAAGTGAATTAATTAAATGATTATACTCTGATATTGAATGGCAGTGTGTGTTTCATGATAGTATGCTGATTGAAATAGATGTTTACTGTATTCTAAGACTTTTTTTTATTTCTACTGGCAGTGTTAATTATTACTGGTATACGTGAGATCTAAATAAAGATAACATAGTTACAAAGCATTGAATAATTTGATTTTTGTACCTAGGAAGTAGCTAAAAGAAGTGGACTGAAGTTGAGATTTATATAGTGAATGAGGCTGAGTAGTTTTCTGTGCCATTAGCGGAACAAATTAAACTTTCACTGGTTGAGTGCTTATTCCTAAACAGTGTAGTGTGGGAGGATTATCAGCCAGTTAGTCTTATTGGTTTATTGGCAGCAGAGCAGATTTAAGCCAAATTTTCCCATGTCAGAAGTACTGTACTAAAAATCCCAGAAGTTCTGCTAAGATATTTATGAAGTGGCATAAAAGTAAATTACAGAAGAGCCATCAAAGCAAGAATGTTATTAATTGACAATTTATTGACTTCATCCTCAGTGCTAGTTTAAAAGAAAGAAAAGGATTAAGTTTCAGATTACACTTTGAAAGCTGCGTGAGGTCTTTTGTAAGATATTTGTTAAGCTGTAATTAATTAACTTAATTAAACAAATATTAGTAAAAAAGTAAAGCACACTTATTCTTACAGATTCATAAAAGCAATAGTCATGGGATTAATATAAATAATTAATGGAAAGTGTGAATCTGGGTCTGTTTAGAATAGAATGCAACACTAGTTATCTTTGATCGTCTGAGAAATGTAGTCCTTACGCTGTTAAATCTCTCACTCACACAATTAATTTATGGACTAAGAATTCCAGGGTCCTTTTCCTTCCTGGCTTAGGTTTGGTAGCATACTGCTGCTCATCATACTAAACTACTGCATTATGTGTAAGCAGGTACAATTCAAATGGGACTGCCGTTTACTTTTACTGTTTATAATGTTACCCTTATTGATTGTGTAGCCTGGGAGTTACCGCAGAAAGATCCTATCCTGTGATGTATTCTTGCCTCTTCCACTGACTTTACTGATCTTGTCTGTGTCGCCTAACTTATCTCTGCATCAGTTCATTTATAATGTATTATAACATCATCTACCTCAAAGAAGTGTTGTAGGACTCACTGTATAGTGTTTTCAGAATCTTGTTTGGAAAGTAGTAAATGAATTGTGGAATGTTCTAAGTAAGCATTCTTGTGCCTTTAAGTATTAGTAAAACTTCAATTTAAAAAAAATTGTTTTTAGCCAGTCAAGATCAGATTGTCAGTAAGGGCTAAGAGAGTTCAGCATCTAACTTTGCCTTTTGACTTCCAGTGAAAGCGGAGGACCTAACTCCATTAGTTATCTTTGAAAAATCCCCTCCCCAGTCTTTTCCAGATTTATTTATGTATAACTGAAATATTTGGTGTTTTAAATTTGTGTGTAGGTGAAGATGTATTATAAATTTACACTTCGCAAATGTATTTTCCTTCTAGTAGCAATCTCAAAAACCAGTATCTTATAATACCAGATCAAGTGCTTACTGAAGTCATGAAGAGTCTTTTCACTGACTTGAATGAATCCTTGGTCCGGGGGCGCTCTCAGCAGCTTGCAAGATGGCAGCTATTGCTCAAAGAGCAATTTCTTATAATAATATTGTGATGAATAAAAAACAGAGCAGCAACTTTTAATAGATTACAACGCTATTAATCATTCTGGGATAAAAGTTACTTTTATTTTGGAATGGTGTTGCCATATGAAGAGCTCCTCCATATTAGCTATGGCTGGATAGTTTTTTTCACTATGGATGTGGCTATCAATTTCCCTATGTAGACGAGCCATAAGAAGTTCCTTTAATCAGACATATTATTAACATAGATAGTGTCTAAGGTCTCCTTCCCTTTTCAGTCAGGGGCGTGAAGCAAGCTAAAGTGTCTGTTGTTATTTTTTGAGTCAGTAGTGAGATAAATATCTTCTTCCTAATGCCAACTTTACCTACTGTTTACAGTGTTTTAACTTTGATCTTGCCTAATTGCTATTAACTTCATCCCAGTTATTCATGTGTCATGACAGAACAAGTTAATTCTATTTATCATAATGTGGCCAGTAACTTTGCTCTGGTTCATTCCAGGACTAGATGTGTTTATTTAGCAGGCGGATAATACTTTTGCAATTTCACATATGCTGTTGAAGTACTTTTCCATGTGAAAATCAACTTCTGAAATGCATTGCTCACTTGTACAGTTGAAACATTGTCTAAAATATTATTGCATAATATCTAATTATGTTTAGATAGTTTCCCTGCAGTATTTGCTATGCTGTTTTTGCCCTTGTTGAAAAAAGAACTGTAACATTTGCAGCAGCACAGCAAAGATGCACACGCACACGCACACACCCCCCCATGGGTGGTATGTGTCTTACTCAACCTCGGGTCCTCTACCAGAGGCCTGGGAGTTTGAGGGTTCTGCGCAGTATCTTAGCTGTTCCGAGCACTGCACTCTTCTGGACAGAGAGCTCTGATGTTGTTCCTGGGATCTGTTGGAGCCACTCTCCCAGCTTAGGAGTCACAGCCCCGAGTGCTCCTACCACCACTGGGACCACTTTGGCCTTTACTTTCCACATCCGCTCTAGTTCCTCTTTCAGGCCCTGGTACTTCTCCAGCTTCTCATACTCCTTCTCCCTGATGTTGCTATCACTTGGCACTGCTACATCTATCACCACTGCTGTCTTCTGGTCCTTGTCTATTACCACGATGTCTGGTTGATTGGCCAGTACCTGCCTATCCGTCTGGATGTGGAAGTCCCACAGAATCTTAGCCCTGTTATTCTCCACGACCTTCTGTGGAATCTCCTATCTGGTCTTGGGAGGGTCTAGCCCATACACTGTGAAGATGTTCCTGTACACAATGCCAGCTACTTGGTTGTGCCGTTCAGTGTATGCTGTTCCTGCCTGCATCTTGCATCCTGCCACTATGTGTTGGACTGTCTCTGAGGCCTCTCTGCACAGTCTGCACCTTGGGTCCTGTCTAGTGTGGTAGACCCCTGCTTCAATGGATCTGGTGCTCAGTGCCTGTTCTTGTGCTGCTATGATCAGTGCCTCAGTGCTGTCTTTTAGTCCAGCCCTTTCCAGCCACTGGTAGGATTTCCCAATGTCAGCCACCTCAGCTATCTGTTGATGGTACATCCCATGCAGGGTCTTATCTTGCCATGGCACTTCTTCTGCTTGATCTTCCTCCCATGTCTGCTGCTGCCTCAGGCATTCTCTCAGCAGCTCATCTTTGGGTGCCATCTTACTGATGTACTCCTGGATGCTCTGGGTTTCATCCAGGACAGTGGCTTTGACACTCACCAAACCCCGCCCGCCTTCTTTCCGGCTGGCGTACAGTCTCTCGGTGTTGGACTTGGGGTGGAAACCTCCGTAAATTGTGAGGAGTTTCCGGGTCTTCACATCGGCAGCCTCCATGTCCTCCTTTGGCCAGCTCACTATACCGGCAGGTTATCTGATGACTGGCAGGGCGTACCTGTTGATGGCGTGGATCTTGTTCTTCCCATTGAGCTGGCTCTTCAGGACCTGTCTTATTCTCTGGTGGTGCTTGGATGTTGCTGTCTTCCTTGCCTCCTCATTGTGGTTCCCATGTGACTGTGGGATGCCAAGGTACTTGTAGCTTGTCTGTATGTCTGCTATGTGGCCTGCTGGTAGTTCCACCCCATCAGTCTTCACTACCTTTCCTCTCTTTACTACCATCCGGCCACACTTCTCCAGTCTGAATGACATCCCAATATCCTCACTGTAGATCCGTGTCAGGTGGATTAGTGAGTCGATGTCTCGTTCATTGTTAGCATACAGCTTGATGTCATCCATGTAGAGGAGGTGGCTAATGGTAGTTCCACTCTTGAACTTGTATCCATATCCGGTCCTTGTGATTATCTGGCTGAGGGGGTTCAAGCCAATGCAGAACAGCAGCGGGGACAGCGCATCACCTTGGTATATGCCTCACTTGATGGCCACTTGTGCAAGCTGTCTTGAGTTGACTTCCAGTGTTGTCTTCCACAGTCCCATTGAGTTCTTGAGGAAGGTCCTTAGTGTCCTGTTGACTTTGTATAGTGCCAGACATTCACAGATCCATGTGTGCGGCATTGAGTCGTAGGCTTTCCTGTAGTCAATCCAGGCTGTGCTCAGATTGGTCTGTCTAGACCTTGAGTCTTGGGTGTCTGCTCAGTCTGTGAGCAACTGGTGTTTTGAGCCTCTGGTGTTGTTCCCAATGCCCTTCTGAGCTGTGCTCATGTACTGGCCCATGTGGTCCTGTAGCTTGGTGGCTATGATGCCTGATAGGACTTTCCATGTTGTGGGGAGGCAGGTTATTGGCCAGTAGTTGGACGGTGCTGTTCCCCCGGGTCTTTCATGATCAGCACTGTCCTTCCTTGTGTTAGCCAGTCTGGGTGGGAGCCTGCTGCTAGCAGCTGGTTCATCTGTGCTGCTAGGCGTTCATGCATTGCTGTTAGTTTCTTTAGCCAGTAGGTGTGGATCACATCTGGTCCAGGTGCTGTCCAGCTCTTCATGTTCTTGACCCGCTGTTGGATGTCTGCTACTGTGATGGTGACTGGTTCCTGTTCTGGGAGATTGCTGTGGTCTGTGCTCAGGTCCTGCAGCCACTTTGCACTGGTGTTATGAGTCTTCTCTTTCTCCCATATGTTCTTCCAGTACTATTCAGTTTGTGCTGTTGGTGGCTCTGCTGTTATTGTGTTGTTGCACTGCAGGATGGAGTACACCTTGGATGGTTCTTTGGAGAACAGGGCATTTATCTTTTTCACCTCTGCTTCTCTAGTGTTTCTCCTTAGGCTGGTAGCCAGTGCTGTGAGCCTTCGTTTAGCAGTTTCTAGGGCTTCAGATGGAGTCAGGCCCTTGTATTTTTTCACTAGCCGAGTCTTATCCTTAATCTCTACACCCTTCTGTAGTTCCACCAGCCGGCTAACTTCTCTCAGAGTTGCCTTGATCTTATCCCTCCAGGGGGGGTATGTACTGCTGTTCTTCTTGATCGTGTAGCCAGGCATGTCCAGGATTACATAGGCTGTAGCATATACCAGTTCATTGGTTTGACAGTTAGGGCTCTATTGGCATCTTCTAGCATACTATCTGATGGTACTTCTCCAACGAGCCTTGGTAATCGGTCTCGAGGGTTGACTGTAGCTAGTTTAGCCATGATCTTATGCCTCATATCAGCTGCTGTGTTCTGTAATGGAGGGGGTGGCAGTGAAGTTCCAGCTTCAGGTGTTGGCTGCACATCTAGTTGTTCGTCTGGGTGGTCTTCTTGAGTCCAGGATGTAATGTGGAGTTGGTCTATCTCCAGTTGTGAGAGCAGCTGCCTCTTTACTATGTTGAAGCGTTGGGTAACTAGCTGTTTCTCAATTAGTGTCGATGTAGGTCTTTTGTCCATCCATAGTTCCCTCATACATCCCCTCTCTTTAGGTCTGCTGTTGTAGTAGCATTCCATCCATTCCAGGTTCTCTTGTCTCGTCCATGCATGGTTTGTTCTAGTAGCCCACTTGTCGTCAGATTGTCCTTGTTTCCCAACATCTGGCACGGACCTTGTTAATCCGGGTGACGTCCGAGCCCGCATGACTCTCCTAGTTCGTGTCACTCTCATATTCGAGGTAGGCAAGTGAGGCGTTTGGTGGTCTTTTGCCCAAGGACCCCTACTGGAAAGGTAGACAGGTACCCACTGGGATTTGAACCCCACTCTCCCGTATCAAAGGGTGTCGCTCTTAACCACTACGGCATTCCTAACCACTACGCTATCTAGTCTCCGTGTGTGTATGTATATATGTGTGTGTGTGTGTGTGTGTGTATATGTGTATATATATATATGAAAATTAAAAAAAGAACTGTAACATTTGCAGCAGCACAGCAAATACTCTGTGGAAGCTATTTTCACATAATTAGATATTATGCAGTATTATTCTTAATAGTTAAGCAGTTAATAATGTTGGCGAACACAAAAGACAAACAATTAGTAAGTTTTGGTCAGTCTGTGTTGTTTAACATAGTTTTCCATTTTTGTAAACTAAAAATGTGCAACTTACTAATGGCAATATGTAGTCTAAAGTATAGTTATCAATCTTATTGTGCAAAAATTTTTTTAGTAAAACCTGATCTTGGTTGCGTCTTGATTCAACACTGTCTTGGTATATTTATGCTGATACCTCCATTAAAATAATTTTAATTACACCAGAAGAAACCTGGAATAAGACTGAACATTGAGTCACATCCTATTGGTAGTGAATTTTATTTGTGTATGTAAATAATTTTGAAATGATATGAACTTTTGTCAGAGTTCCTCTTGGGTCATGTCAGGAGAAAGGTACCTCATTCTGTCCAGTTTCTTAGTTTTTAGTAACTTCTTGCCTCAAGACGTCACATGAGGAAAACACTCGAGTCATCCTTGTGTGATGAAATCTTTGAGGTATTGATTTTGTTAGTTTTGGCTAATTAATAAGAGCTCTTGCTTCCCTTTGCACTATTCTTTACCCTTATTATTTACAGGTTAGAGACTTTGGACTCATATTCTGGCCCTCCAACGTGTGATGCAATGCCATGTTATTGTATGCAATATATTAAATAATATCTTAGAACTATTTGATCCTGATTCCATTTTATTTTTCCCCCTTGATTAGGAGCAATTTCTTTTAAAAAGCGTTCCACGAGTTGAACTTTAGGGAAAATAGTATCCTATTTGTGATCTTCCTTTTTTTCAGTTGATTCAAGTTATTTAATCTAATGATTTCCTTTCTAGAAGCTAAGGAAGCCATGGGAGGGACATAGAATCTCAGAGATTCATAAGAGCTCTTTGGGACAGGAATGTTTCTCTTTTCTGTGTTTGTACAGTGTCTACCAAAGGGCAGGTGTGTGTGTATGGGTGGGGGGGGGGGGGAGGCATTTCTTGACAGAGGTTCCTAGGCACTGCAATAGTATAAATAATCATTTATTTTCAGTGGAATGCCCGCCATCTCTGTTAACATCTGGTTGTATAACTTGGTCCATCAGCTGCTAGTGACTTGACTTCTTGGGTGCTTTATGCTTTCTTTGGCTATATCTTCTTATCAAATAGATACCTACAGCTAGCATTTTGTGGGTGAGTTAGGCTCACAGGGCTCTGGATGCAGGGCTGTTCCTTTAATATGTAGACTTCTGGGCTCGGGCTGAGCTTGGGCTCTAGAATTGTGTTGGGTGGAAGAAGGCACCCAAATCTCATGCTCCAGCCCAAGCCCTAAAGTCTAGATAGCACTGAAACAGCCCCATAACCCAAGCCCTGTGAACCTGAGTTGACTAGCATGGGCCAGCTTTGGGTGTCTAGTTGGTGTGTAGACATATCCTTGGAGCCTTAATACCAAAGGGAGAAAATTCCCCCAAGAAAGATGCTAGTTGAAAATAATACAAGAGCTGGTGAAACTAAATATATGTAAGTTAATATACTAACTTCAGTGGGTTCAGAAATAAAAGATTAGAACTTTATTCTGTAGCAGTAGGAATCTATAGGAAAATAATTTCCATTCATTATTGCCCTTAAAAGAAAAATGTATCTGATTGCATAAACTGCTTTCATTAATGGCCACCTGAATCTGGGAACAGGATAGAGCCATAGTCTGCATTAGGTCCAAAGGAACAGCCATTTTAGTTTAGTTCAGTAAAAGAAACAAGGAGTCCTGTGGCATTTTAATAACATAAGAGCTCATTTACACTGATAAATGAACCTTGAACTGAAGGCAGCAGAGATAGTCCTGATTTATTTTGGTGTTACATGACAACAATATAGACCAGAGGTGGCCAACTTATGAAACTCGAGAGCCACACAGGTTGATTATTAAACCTTTAAAAGTCTCACTGAAGCATATAGCCATATACTTTTACCTACTCCAAAATTACAATCTTTAAAATTACTAAGTTAAAGAACAGAAATTACGCATGTGACCTTCGCTAAGGGCTGGTTGCACCAACTAGAGTACTGGACTGATATCTCCAATGGTGTGACAGTGAGAGTTGTTCAAAAACATGCATCACAGGCTATGTCCACATGTACATTGTTATTTCAAAATAAGTTATTTTGAAATAAAGTCCTTATTTCAAAATAAGTTAATTCGAATTAAGGGAAAAGCTTAGAGCGAAATAGCATGTCCAAACACAGGACTTTTTATTTTGCTTTAGGAGAGGGGCACCATGGAAGGTGTGGCAACATGGCCCCCTGCCTGGCCATGCCCCCACCCTATATAGGCTAAAAGGAAGGCACCCTGGAAAGGAGAAGGGCAAAAGTGTTATTTTGAATGATGGTTATTTTGAAATAACACATCCAAATGGCCTTATTTTGAAATAACGATTTTGAAATAATAGCCGTTTTCATTTAAAGAAGGTTTAAGCTATTTTGAAATGATGGCTCTTATTTCGAAATGACGGAGCCCGTCATTTCAAAAAAAGAATACGCCATGTGGACCTAATCTCTTTTAGTTCAAAATAACCAGTGTTATTTCAGAATAAAAGAGACATGTGGACATACCCACATTGGCTGGTTTCAATAGAGTGGAGCAGAGAACTCGGATCAAAAAAGAATACTGTAAAATTTGCAATAGAAACTTCTGCTTCTGTCTGTACTACTTTTTCGTGATGCTGCCGTGTATTGAGACTCGGCAGCTATTCATCTTTTAGAAAATTTACAGTACTCACATCGTTCACGACTAATAAACAGTTCCAATTAGGAGTGAAAAAATAATCTTAATATTAATTGAAAACAAAGCCTGGCAGATGTTTGCACTTGGGAAATCAATTTAAATCAATTTGAGTAATTGATTTGCTGACACTCTTCAGTGAGTGGCACCTTTTCATTCAAGAGCCACATGCGGTTCCTGATCCACAGTTTGGCCACGCCTGACATAGATCATGTAAAAGTTCCTTTAGAACTGACAGCAGTGCTTTGTAAATCAAATGGTCCACAATGTCACCTCTCAGTAAATGTTATCATTGAAACTTTCATAATGTTTGCATCCTTTGCTATTAATTTCACACAGTTTTATTGAAGAGCATACATGACTTGAGGGACAGTTGCACAGATTTTTCCAGATTTTGATGGGTGCAAGCCTCTTTCTGATGATGATAATTTTTGTTTGTTGTGCAGATTTAGGGGATGGATGCATCAAGAATGCACATGTGAAAGGTCTGATATATATATATATATATATATATACTTGTATGCTTACACAAACAAAATGTTACCTTTTAATTTTTAAATTGTTTAGTCTTGAGAAAATTACTCCATTCTTTTTTCTTTATAAAAGCCCAGAGCAGGGTTCATTATCTCTTCTCTTTTTTTTTTGTCAGCTGCTCTTGATGCATTCACTTGGGGGGTCCCAGCTTCTTTTTGACTGGACTGTTTTAATTTGCTTATAGTCATACCACTCTATAACTACCCTAAACTAGCACATCAGTCCTTAAACTCCAGGGCTTGCAGCTTTCTTTTGTCTCCTTGTCAGTTTCTGAGAAGCAGCCTTGTGCAGGGATCTTACCCCTCTGATACCTCGTGTCTTTCTGCCTCCCTTTTCCTCTCTGTCCTGGATATTTTATAGCTGGGCTTATTTTCTTTATTGGACACAGCTGTGGGTGTATGCTTCAACAACTGGCAGTTCTGGCAGCTGCCTGGAGGTGTGGTCAGCCTTACGGCATGGAAGCTTGGAAGACTTTCCTTTCTCTTCTACATGTGCTCAGTATAGGATTTGTAAACCCTATTTCATTTTTCTATATTAATCATTTACATGATCTTTTCTTCTCTTTAGCTCTCTGTCCTTCCCTGTTTTATTCACTGCATGTTTCTGGCTTCATTCTTCTTCTTGCTCTTGGTTGCTTGCCTCAGATTTACGTTCTTGTCTTGTTTGATTTCTTTCCATACCCCTGTAGTCCTTTGTGCTATCTACACTGGGAACCTGCAACATGAAATTTAATTCTTTGGTCAATTTTACTCTGCAATCCATATTTTTGTGGATAGTATAAATGTTTGAAGTAAAAAAGATAGACTGTCATTACTAAGCTCTGCCTTGTAGCTTTTCCCTATGTAAAAGTGAAACTTAACAAATAATTGTCTTGCACTTTGCATGTCCATTGTGCTGTGCATAACAACCGAGAATATAGAGTGGGGAAAGAAGGGTTGATGCTAGTGGGATCTCAAAGTAGAGATATTGGTTTGCAGGCAGAGTGGACTGCTTGTTGCAGGATAGCCAGATAAATCTCTTAACAGTAGTGTAACAATCCAGAGAAGTACTGGAAGATGCCTTTAAGCACCATTTACAATATGGTGTACTCCTCCAAAAGAGATCCTACCACTCTCCAATTTTTGTCAAATGCCAAAATTCAGCATTTGCTTTTATTTTGAATTGCACCTTCTCTTAAGCATTAGTAACAAAAGTTGGCACTTTTCAAGTTTAGGAAAGAGCGATAGATGATAGTACATTTATTTATGTTTTCAGTGTACGTGTGTGTGCTTAAAAAAAGAAACACCACACACTACTGTCTAGTCAACTGGACCTTCTAGAGATAATATTAATAGTAGATGACTAGCTTTCAGGGAGTTAAAAGATTTTTTGTTACGGAACAGATTAAT
Organism: Podocnemis expansa; assembly: GCA_007922195.1. Taxonomy (NCBI): domain Eukaryota; kingdom Metazoa; phylum Chordata; order Testudines; family Podocnemididae; genus Podocnemis; species Podocnemis expansa. Next base: position 15,904,632 of record ML681998.1, read on the forward strand.
TATATGTTCAGAGGTTTTTCTTATTGCATATCTAGTATTTTATAGATTTAAAAAAAACCAGCTTGCTGTCATTTGGCGAAGAAAATGAAATAACCGTGTGTGATGTGGGTTTTCTCATAAGATAAATGTTCCCATTTAGAAAGCAAGATTGAGGCAAAAAGGTGTTTCTTCTTTTACTGAAATTTGAGTTGTTTAGCTGAAAAAAGAAAATGTGATATAAAACAGTTAAATACAGCACAAACCAGATTAAGCCACCCAAGCTAGAGTCTCTGGACCACCTAAGTCTTAGACCACCCAAGGGACCAGCAAGAGTCAGTTGCCTGGAAAAGGTGGCCTTTCACTTAAGGTCAAACAAATTGTGCTACAAACCTTGGAGCTGTATTAAAGTGGTTTCTTCTTAGCTAGTTGTCTGTTGGAAGTGGTCCTTTTTGCAAATGTCTGTGCAAACATGTCCCTCTTCTGTACTTATTACCTTAAGCCTAATGTTATTTCCTTTGGGAATAAAAAGAAATAGGTTTGGGGGAAAATCTTTTCTAATTTATCTATGTTCCATATAATGAAAAGTTTGTGTGATACTGTTTCTATGTGAGATTTTGAATTGGAAATAATTGATGGATTTCATTTTCAGGATTTCAAGTTGACAACATCCATACATAAAACAAAAAAGGAGCCTTGTGGCACTTTTAAAGACTAAGCAATTTATTTTTTGCATGAACTTTTGCAGGCCAGGTTCCCCTTTGCCAGGTGCCAGAGTGGAGAAAACATACACTGAATTAAAACACACACACACACACACGCACACCCCCCCCCCCCCAGAACAAAAGAAAAACAAAACATAACCACCACTGTTTTTTTTTCATTTTAAGTTTTCTCCACTCTGGCACCAGACAAAGTGGGACTTGGCCCATGAAAGCTCATGCAAAAAATAAATTGCTTAGTCTTTAAAAGTGCCATAGGACTCTTTGTTTGTTTTGCTAAACTAGATTAATATGCCTACCCCTTTGAAATTCACCCCATAGGTAAAGCATTTTCTCTCTATAGCTACCCAACTTCTTTCCCAGCTGTGAAAAATACTACACATGAAATCTATTTAAATGGATCACTAATCTGTTTAAATCCATGAATCTATTTAAATGAATCATTAGGTCCCAGCACTCATCTACTCTGGTGCTATTATTTGATAATTGAAAGCTTTTTCTGTTGAAATTATACAGTGTAGTATGTCTGAAACCACAGGGAAGTGACATGAATTACTGGTGTTTGCTTCATTGATTTATAGAGAATGATGAAAGATCAAATCATGCTGAGGACTATCCAGTAGTCAAAAGTCATCCTGGGGCAACATACCATTGTCTATTACAGTAGTGAGAATAGGTCATCTCTTCTGTTTTCCTGTATCCTACCTGGTGCCTGACCCATATCAGAATTTTACATCTCGTTCACATTTTTGATGTACATTCTTTTGCTAACTTTTTTGAAGTGTTCTTGCAGATTAGAGTGGAACATGCTTCAAAACTTCACAAACAATGTATTTGTGCTTGTTTTCTATTTCTTTGCATGCTTTATGACTGAGTATTTTCTGATTTTTTCAAATAATTTCTCCTGTTATTCTTCTGAAGTCTAGAATGAATACCAGCTAGTGTCACTTTTTTGTTCTACCAAAAGAATACAAAAACTCACATTGATTTAGAAAAAGAAAGAAATTTGAAGCACTTAAAATAAGCCAAAGAAGCACATCAGGTATAGGAAGCCTCCAGGGGAACAGAAGACTGCCAAGCTATAGGTACAGCAGATCACAGGACGTGGAGATTGTTTAAATGAGGCATTATCGGACATGAATTTTTTAAAAAAGTCATAGAGCAATTTAAGAAATTAAAGTTAAAAGGAGACAAGGAAGGCTCTATTTTCCAATATGTTTATTAGTAAGATCTTAATCTTTCTAGCATCAGAGTTACGGTTATTTGGAATTGTGTGGTTTTGAGGAATGGGATGCATGCCGTGGTGGTAGCTGAATGTTGAAATGGGAAGGGAGCTTGATGTGGAATATGAGAGCATGTTTTGGCATTATGATATCTGAATAGCAGAATATGTGGATTGAGGTTAATCTGAATGCTAATGTTGGGTTCCTAGAATTTTAGGGAGAGTAAATGCAAATGATTAACCTTAACTGCACATTAATACTTTTTGTTGTTGTTTTTGGCATTTTTTGTGGTGAAATGTAACTTTCAAGGCTTTTATTGTACAACTCATTATTCTTGTGAGGCATTTTTGAGTCCTGGATTTGTGCTGTCCATCTCATTTACCTGACAAAATGTATGAGGACGGGTATAACCTTGTGTTAGTGTGCCACAACTTTTCCATATGTTGAATATATCATGTACTAAGTCTTTGATTTAGTGAATGTCAGCAATTCATTAGTAAGAGTGAAAGACAGATAATCTTTGGAACACCAGAGAAATGTTTGTTCTTACTCACTGCTCTTTTATCTCCCTTTCCTCTTTTTGCATTTCGGTTTTGATCCTAATGCTGATGAAGCAAAGCTTGGAACAACATAGATAATTTTTTTTTTTGGTTTTTTTTGGTTTGTTTTTGTTACTTCTTTGGCTATTAAGGGTACCATGTCTTTTCTTTTTTTTTTTTAAATCAATAAGATTACCTAATAATCCATTAGTGTTTTAGTAATACTGTGCATTTTGACATATTTTCAGTATTTTAGTACCCACTTTCTTCAGTTTTCATCCAGTTTCATACTGAATGGTAATTGACTAAGAATCTCTGTAAACAGCTTCTTGACAGGCAGTATATTAAGAGTAAATTTCTGGTTGAGGGTTTTGTTAACCTGACATTTCGTGGTTTCGCCTCATAAAACTGGCAAAGGATTCTCTGCATGGAATGTTAATGGGGTGAAGTAATGAATGCAGGATGGGATGTAAGAAATGAGTAAGCATAAAATCCATACTTCAAGGTTCTTGGGGCGGTCTTTGCAGACAATAGCTTTACTAATAGATAAAAGCAGTGGGAAGACTTTTAAAAGCAGCACTTGGACCCTCCCCCCATCACCCCACAAATTCAGGTTTGAAGCTAAGTGGTGTTATGTATGTAGGAAAGCTTTTAAAGTGACAACATTTCCTAATTTGGTATAGTTGAAAGGAGCATAGTCGAAATAAACAGCTATAATACCATTTTATAGCTTCATCTCTTTCCTTTGTATGATAGTCTGTGAATGGTATTATTTTCAGTAGGTTATGTATCTTGTCAGAGCTATTAAATATTTTTAGAGAAAAATGTCACTTTAATTTTAATAACAGTTTGTTAGTGCGTGTACTTACACTTTAAAAATACTATTTTAGAGTGCATTAGTTACTTAGTTTAAAACACACAAGTTTATGTCTCTCTGTCTTTGGAGGGATACTTATTGAATACTTTTCCTTACGTTTGCGTGCGCATGCGCGCACTGTGTGTGTTCTTTGCACATGAACACATGCTTTAATCATAATTATATGAAGATCTCAGTGTGTTTTTTTAAAAATCTCACAATGTTCATTTTGTTAGAAGCATAATATTGTATATATTTATCATGCCTGTTGAGTCACAGAAACATGGAATACTCACAATCAGACAGCTAACCAAGGCAGAGTTAGATGCCATAAGTACTAATTTTCAGGACAGTTTGGCAATCATGCAGTTGCCCATATCTCAGAATCTGATGTCTGATGGGGAGGATAACAAAATCAGACTAAAAGAGGTAGGTCAGCAGGAGGGGTCCATTAGATAATGTTTCTTTGCCTAAGAAGTAGAAGAAAGAACTCCATACAGATCTGAAATTGTTGTTGTTCCCATTGGCTCTGATTACTAAGAGATGTATCATAGACAAGGCTGGAATATGGATAGGAATATGAGAAGAAGATGATAATATATCATGACAGAGTCAAGCCTGATGGCTACAGGATAGTAGTTCTGTTTGAGTTCTGGGAAGCAAGCTCCTCCCCCAGACTATGGGGAGGGGGCACTGGGCCAGAGGCAGTTGAATTCAGGGGGGCAACTAATGAAAAACAGGAATGGGAGTGGAGATCAAAGGGTCAAACAAGGGATTCAGAAGACAACACTGAGCAGAGAACCCTGGACAGGGCCCATTGCTCCCAGAAGGTGTTGAGGGAGCCAGCAGATGCTGTCCAGATCAACTCTGCCTGGATACATGAATGCACGAGGGACCAGAAATAGGCCCCACAGTTGCAGGGGCCCCCTCAGCGAACCTTCTCTCCCTGGACTTGTAAATAGCAGCCTTGGTGAGAGCCAGGAGGAAGTTGATGAGGAGGTCCTGCAGCTTCGTGGGGCAGTGGATAGGGAGTGCATAAATGAACAGGTGAGGGGAAAAGTGCAACCAGAACCTCAGGAGGAGGTTCTGAAGGAACTGGAAGGGGGGCTGCAACCTGGCGTACTCCAGGTAGTGCATGCACTAGGGTCTCCCTCACGCCACTACAGGAGAGTAGTGGAGTGCAGGTGTATCAGCCGCAGGCTCAGCAAAGCCCTATGCTCTGGGTAATTAGGGCAGGGCAACTCTAGGTTAATTAAGACACCTGAGGCAAATTAGGGTAATTAACCACAGTAGATAAAAAAAACCCTGTTGCAGTCAGTCAGGGAGAGTTTGGGGTGTGGTGTTGAGAGGTGGAGATAGGAGTGGAGTATATGTTTGTGGCAGATCAGAGGAGAGCTGAGACGGACGAAGCTCACTGGTAGCTGTTGCCACCAGCACATGGGAGATACAGGTAGCGAAGGCAAGCTCACACAGAGAAGGCCCCATGCCTAGTGGTCTGTGGGCTGAAGAGCCCAGCCCCAGGGAAGGAGGGACTGGAGGAGCTATAACTTTGGGAGTTTGGATGTGGGAAAACCAGGCTCCAGCTGGCTGCCAGGACCTGAAGTGCAGGACTTACAGTGTCTGAATGCACCTCATTTGTCACAACATAAACAGGAGTTATTTAAAATTAACATGACACTCACATTACTTTTTGGACTTAATGATTGATATAGGGGAATACAGTATGGTAGATTAACACAAAATTTTTGGGTAGGCTTCCATTCTTCTAGGCCAGTGGTTTCCAACTTTTCTGGCTTGAGGGTAACACTCGAGGGCCACCAGTTTGTGTTAGCAGGCCTCCCCCTCTTCTCCCAAACAGGCAAAAAGAATTCAGCAGGAAGGCTGCCCTCCTTCCTCATCTCCCATCTCCCTGGCTGCATCTGGGAATCCACATGTATCCTGTAGTCCTGTCTGCTCCACCTGAGTCCCTAGACAGTGGTTCCCTTCTGCAGCCAAGGGGACAAATGATCAGTGCTCCCCTCCCTCTGTCTGCAGTGGGGATCTTAGCACCTATGGACCAGGCATAAGATTTTTCTGTGTTCACTGCTACAGCCAAGGAGAGGAGAGCACTGATCTCCTATCTCCTTGGCTGAAGCTAGGTGCCTTCTCCAGTCTTTTAACCCTGCAGCAACATGCTCTGCCTGGGTTCTTAGGCAGCAACTCCTTTTTACAGCTAGAAGAAGGAGAGTCATGAGACATTTTGAAAGCACCTGTAGGCCATTTTTGACCTCTGGGCCGCAGACTGGAACTGCTGTTCAAGGCACTATTCTGTACCTTCAGTGAAGTACAACCATGTGTACTCTGCTAATTTAAACTGGGCAATACACACTACTTTGGAAGTGGTGTAAAATTAAGGGTCATAAAATTTTCAGAATTTTGAGCAACGTATTACAGTTAATATGCAATGCCAGTTCCTTTGGAACTCTTATTTTGTATGATGCTTTAGGAAAATGCAATGACTAGAAAACTCAAGCTTTATTTAGACAGTGAAACTTTGTACTTCTTGACATAATTATAAAAATGTTTCACTCTGGTTTTAAAAAAGTGTGTTTGAATATTTGAATGTTGACCAATGTAAGTTGATAACAGTGTAGGTCTAAGTTCTATCACAATATTATCCCTTTTATTCTTTGGCAAAGAGTAAACTGCACTTCAGTTAGTAAACTGGACGTGTTAAAATGGAAGATTAGACTTTGAAATATCCTAAATATCTGAAGCAACTGAATGCTTCAATTTTTGTGCAGTTTCAACTGAATGAAAAAAAATATTTTTGATCTGTACAATTTGCAGATCTTCACTGAAGGAAGCTAAAGTAAATGTTGTCTATTTTAGAATTGGCTGATAGGACTTGTACATTCTTGTAGGGTAGAAGCCTGAAAATATAACAATTGATAATCTGGTTAAGTCTGAGTTTAGTTGGTATCATTTACCATTACAAGTGCTTGAGGGAGCTCTTCCAGAATTCCAGGAGAAAGTTCTTACTTATGGAACTCATGTATAAATTTGAAATCTGAAAATTTTATTCAGTAGGGTAACAGGATAGAGTCCCATTAAGGCCAGAGTAAACAGTCTGGAAGTCCAGTTACGTCATTCTAGGTGACTAGAGAACATGAATGAAGGGCATAGGGGTAATTGAAGCTGACTTCTGAATACGAAGAGTGTGGTTTTGAGGAATGTTAGTGTCTGAGAGGAGGAAAGAGTAGGAAAACCCAGGCCATTGTTATTTTTAAGGGTCTTCCAACAGGAACCTTGTAGCAGGCAGAACTTAGGGCTCAGACAGCTATACGAAGCTGATAGACCCAGGGTCAGGGGTATGATCAGATGACTTGAGTTTATGAACCAGAAAGAAGGTTCCAACTCTAGTCAAGGAGAGCCAGCTGAGAGGGGGTCACAAGTCCCAGTCACACAGCTCTAGGTGGTCTGTGTATACCAGGGATAGTCAGTAGGTGGACTGCAGGCTAAATCTGGACTTCCAGATGCTTCTAAATATTCATCATGGTTATTTTCTCTGGAACGTGTACTTTGACTTTATCTTGACCAAGAAATTTAGACCTTGACAAAAATAATTGACTATACCAGTTGTAAATCCTGAAATTAAGAGGTTAGGACTGGAAACACTCAGTATTGAGGAGGACTACAGTGGAACTCTATACTTAAGGGGAGCAAAAAGAGGGGGGCTTTTTTTGGAAGCTAGACATTGTTTACTAAATAAGTCCCAGGAGAGGCAGAGAATATTCTTTTGGAAACTATTTCCAAAATTCAGAGGAAGACTGAGGAAGGGGATTGCAGTGGAACACCATACCCTAAGGGTGCACATTCACACTGCAGTACTTCTTGTAGACTAATTATTACATTGTCTATAAAAGCATTATAACTATTTTGACCCTTAGCCTGCTTGGCAAATCCCTCATACCCCCACCTTTTGCCAGTTCAAAAGGCTTATCAGGGAATTCCCTCATCCACAGGGATTATGAGCCTGTTTGGGCCTTCTCTGAGCTTTAAAATATTAATGGAGGGTTCCAAACCTGGATGTTTCCTGTGAGTTTTAGGAGTTCCAGAGGCAGGAGTGTCACTGGCACAAGGGACAAAGGTCCTAGTGTCCCAGCTCAGTGCCCTGAGGCCTGGCAGTGCAGACTCAGATAGCCTGCTCGAGCTTGGGGCCAGCACTGGCAGCTGGCCCCAGCTCAGTCAGGACTCAGGGCCAGCAGGCAGCAGCAGACTAGCTCAGGGCTGTCTGGGACCCAGGCCTGCCTGCCAGGCAGCTCAGGGTGTGGTTGGGGCTGGCCTGGTAGGAAGTGACAGGGAAGGCCAGGATCCAGGGTCCCAGCCTAGCAAGTTGGCCTCAGGGCTGATGAGCTGGATCAGGCCATGGGCCCAGATGAGGCCTGGGGCTGGTGGTGGAAGGAGGGACTGTGCCCAAATGTTTTTTGGGGGCAGCAACACCTCTGTCCAGAGGTCTGTTATCTCTCTTTTTCTCACAGCCAAGCTTTAAGAGATTCTTGTTATCTGAAACAACAAATGGGTCATCAGCAGGCTCCAAAGAAGGCTCCAAAGAAGTAGTGATGTTATAGTTCAATAAAACAAAGTTTTCTCCCACAAACAGACAAGGAGTCCTGTGGCACTTGACTCCTTGTTTCTTTGTTTTCCTGAGCTAGACTAACACAGCTACCCCTTTTCTCCCACAAAAGCTTATGTGATAAATACATTTGTTAGTCTTTAAAAGTGCCACAGGACTTCTTGTTTAACTTTGAGAAATGCATTGAAATCTTTTTGTGGTGGCAGCATGGGATGACACAATTCAGTACCTTAGGGTCTGCGACCCAGTACTGGGTCCTAACCTGTGGTTTGAAAGCCACCGTTCTAAGGTTCATAGTAGGAGGCTGAACCTCCCATCCTTCTTCCCCCAACCCATTATCTCTTTCTTTACTATCCTTTGTGCTTCTACACCACCAATCTACATTCTTTCCTAGACCACTTCCCCACCCATGCACCACAGTCACCTTCCATGATCTTCAGGAAGTGTGTACCTTAGGAGGGCTGAAGAAAAATAGTATTTCATTGAGCAAGGGACTTGGGGTGGGGTCAGTACAGAGGCAACCTTTCCTGAAATGTATGAACCTGATTAACTTCATTTAAAATCACTCCCATGTTTCATTCTTAGATTTGGAACTTGGAACAAAAGTGTTGTATGAATTCTTACTGATGACTGTTCTTTCTTTAATACGTCTTCATTTGACATCAGGAAAGTTATGCTGACATGCATCAGCTGATCTTCTCTGTAATTTTCTTTTAAATGAGCACTTAAATGAGTCATTTGATGCCCTATCATATAATGTTTGCATCAGAACAGTAAAATTGTCATTCTGCCATTATTTAAAATCTTAAACTTTTCAAAATAAAAAATTGACTAATTTATCTCTGTACAGTGGAAATGTAGAATATTAAATGTTACCTTTCTTCATTTTTTTAAAATTGCAAACAACAACAAAAAAGGTCAGATTCTAATAAACGTTTATTTTTGGGATGTTAGGATGGCAGTACCTATTGCCTAATGCAGGGGTAGGCAGCGTGGGCTGACAGTGGCACAAGAGCCCATTTGGAACAGCATGCAGCATCCTCTACAATGCCACAGAAACTGTGGTTCCTGCCACTGAAAGCCACTCCGGGCAGCTTCTTTCAGAGGCAGCTGGGGCATGGAGGATGCCCAGCATGTCCACATTCCAGGCATGTTGCGGAAAGAAGATATCTGGCATGGCTTCTCTCCAAGGTGTGCAGCCACCAAGGAGACACTCTGAGTAGCTTCTTTCCTTAGTATCCTTGGGGACCCCCCAAGAGATGCTGCTCCTTTCCAGCAGCTTCTTTCCACGGCATTCCTTTGGACCCCTGCCTTTAGGCATGCTGCCAAGAGGAGCCATTTCAGGCAGCTTCTTTCCGCAAGCGGCTCCTTTCAGCGGCATACCAGGAAAGTACCCAACTCTTGCCCCCCAACCTCCACCAAATTTTCAGGCAACCACTGCTTTTATTTCTGTGGAAGAGCCACTGGCACTGGCTGACAGTCAAGGAGGAGGGGCCGGCACAGGGAGTGGTGAAGGTTGCTGTCCCCTGGTCCAATGTACTCCAGATTTGTCAGAAAATTCTGCCTGGGCCCAAGAGCTAATTTACCAATTTTGAGGTTCTTTTTCTCTGTATATTGTTTTAGGAGGACCAAAAATGGGTTTAAAATGGAAACTCCTTGGCTGCTGCTGCTCTATAATTTAAAGTATAATTAAATAGTAATGAACTGTTCTCTCTACTTCCTTCATCTTTTTCAGTAAAATTGACTGATACCCTTATAACTGAGCAGTTTGATTCTTACCAACTTTATGATTTGATAAAACCAAATTGGTAATAATTCTACTTCATTAAAATGTCAAAGGTCTAGATCTGTCTTTTGCATGATAAAGAGCAGACCTAAAGGCTTTAGAGTTGTCACTAGTGTCCGATTGAAGTATGCGGCTAATTTATGGGCTTGTCTGTAGAGGAACTCTCTGGTGATAGCAAGTTCCACTGTTAACACCTTTCTTATCACATTCCTTTTATCAACTACTTACTTATTTCTGTTTCCTCTCCTGTGGGGTCTGCTGAAGAAAAAGTAATGGTAGACTTCCTTGTGTTGTGATGAACAATTTAACCAGTAGCTACAATGATGTCACTAGGGAGCTTAGGGCAATGCTCTAAGTTAGTGTCATGCTCGTTTCGATTCTGTTTTATCAGTGTAGAAGAGTGAGTAGTTTGACATACTTTATTACTCTCTATAGAATATTATCATAGCCCTCCATGTGCAGTACTGGCTTCTATTAACTACCTTACTCAAGAGTAGTTGATGGGCTGCTTTGTGGCATTAGTTATGTTCGAAATTTTAGTGCATGTTCTCTTGGTAATGTTGAAAATGGTTACCAAACAAGTTATGTTAAAGAGGGGACTGTTAATTCAATTTCTCAAGTCTTGTGACTATTTTGGTATTCTGCATATATCATATGTTAGAATTTGATATCTCTGTTTTCCCTGTTTGCAAAGGAGGCATTGGTGAAATGATAAATGATTTCTGTAATCAACAAATATTTCATTTAACTGAAAAATGCCTTCATTTTTTTACAAAGGTACATACAGTACTGTAGTTCCAATGTAGATCTATTATGTTTCTGATCTTTTCCTTTTCTTTCACATACTTACGAACCTGCTAATATAAGAATATTAATTATACAAAAAATGTACGCTCTGCTATAAGATACACTGCCTTAACTGTTTTTGTAGTACTGGGCAATAATTATATAAAAAAATCCTCTCTCACCCCTATGGGTGGTATGTGTCATCCTCAACCTCGGGTCCTCTACCAGAGGCCTGGGAGTTTGAGGGTTCTGCGCAGTATCTTAGCTGTTCCGACCACTGCACTCTTCTGGACAGAGAGCTCTGATGTTGTTCCTGGGATCTGTTGGAGCCACTCTCCCAGCTTAGGAGTCACAGCCCCGAGTGCTCCTACCACCACCGGGACCACTTTGGCCTTCACTTTCCACATCCGCTCTAGTTCTTCTTTCAGGCCCTGGTACTTCTCCAGCTTCTCATACTCCTTCTTCCTGATGTTGCTGTCACTTGGCACTGCTACATCTATCACCACCGCTGTCTTCTGGTCCTTGTCTATTACCACGATGTCTGGTTGATTGGCCAGTACCTGCCTGTCCATCTGGATGTGGAAGTCCCACAGAATCTTAGCCCTGTTATTCTCCATGACCTTCTGTGGAATCTCCCATCTGGTCTTGGGAGGGTCTAGCCCATACACTGTGAAGATGTTCCTGTACACAATGCCAGCTACTTGGTTGTGCCGTTCAGTGTATGCTGTTCCTGCCTGCATCTTACATCCTGCCACTATGTGTTGGACTGTCTCTGAGGCCTCTCTGCACAGTCTGCACCTTGGGTCCTGTCTAGTGTGGTAGACCCCTGCTTCAATGGATCTGGTGCTCAGTGCCTGTTCTTGTGCTGCTATGATCAGTGCCTCAGTGCTGTCTTTTAGTCCAGCCCTTTCCAGCCACTGGTAATATTTCCCAATGTCAGCCACCTCAGCTATCTGTCGATGGTACATCCCATGCAGGATCTTGTCTTGCCATGGCACTTCTTCTGCTTGATCTTCCTCCCATGTCTGCTGCTGCCTCAGGCATTCTCTCAGCAGCTCATCTTTGGGTGCCATCTTACTGATGTACTCCTGGATGTTCTGGGTTTCATCCAGGACAGTGGCTTTGACACTCACCAAACCCCGCCCGCCTTCTTTCCAGCTGGTGTACAGTCTCTGGGTGTTGGATTTGGGGTGGAAACCTCTGTACATTGTGAGGAGCTTCTGGGCCTCAACATTGGCAGCCTCCATGTCCTCCTTTGGCCAGCTCACTATACCGGCAGGGTATCTGATGACTGGCAGGGCGTACCTGTTGATGGCGTGGATCTTGTTCTTCCCATTGAGCTGGCTCTTCAGGACCTGTCTTATTCTCTGGTGGTGCTTGGATGTTGCTGTCTTCCTTGCCTCCTCATTGTGGTTCCCATGCGACTGTGGGATGCCAAGGTACTTGTAGCTGGCCTGTATGTCTGCTATGTGGCCTGCTGGTAGTTCCACCCCATCAGTCTTCACTACCTTTCCTCTCTTTACTACCATCCGGCCACACTTCTCCAGTCTGAATGACATCCCAATATCCTCACTGTAGATCCGTGTCAGGTGGATTAGTGAGTCGATGTCTCGTTCATTGTTAGCATACAGCTTGATGTCATCCATGTAGAGGAGGTGGCTAATGGTAGTTCCACTCTTGAACTTGTATCCATATCCGGTCCTTGTGATTATCTGGCTGAGGGGGTTCAAGCCAATGCAGAACAGCAGCGGGGACAGCGCATCACCTTGGTATATGCCGCACTTGATGGCCACTTGTGCAAGCTGTCTTGAGTTGACTTCCAGTGTTGTCTTCCACAGTCCCACTGAGTTCTTGAGGAAGGTCCTTAGTGTCCTGTTGACTTTGTATAGTGCCAGACATTCACAGATCCATGTGTACGGCATTGAGTCGAAGCTTTCCTGTAGTCAATCCAGGCTGTGCTCAGATTGGTCTGTCTAGACCTTGAGTCTTGGGCGACTGCTGAATCTGTGAGCAACTGGTGTTTTGAGCCTCTGGTGTTGTTCCCAATGCCCTTCTGAGCTGTGCTCAGGTACTGGCCCACATGGTCCTGTAGCTTGGTGGCTATGATGCCTGATAGGACTTTCCATGTTGTGGGGAGGCAGGTTATTGGCCAGTAGTTGGACGGTGCTGTTCCCCCGGGTCTTTCATGATCAGCACTGTCCTTCCTTGTGTTAGCCAGTCTGGGTGGGAGCCTGCTGCTAGCAGCTGGTTCATCTGTGCTGCTAGGCGTTCATGCATTGCTGTTAGTTTCTTTAGCCAGTAGGTGTGGATCATGTCCAGTCCAGGTGCTGTCCAGCTCTTCATGTTCTTGACCCGCTGTTGGATGTTGGCTACTGTGATGGTGACTGGTTCCTGTTCTGGGAGATTGCTGTGGTCTGTGCTCAGGTCCTGCAGCCACTTTGCACTGGTGTTATGAGTCTTCTCTTTCTCCCACATGTTCTTCCAGTACTGTTCAGTTTCTGCTGTTGGTGGCTCTGCTGTTATTGTGTTGTTGCACTGCAGGATGGAGTACTCCTTGGATGGTTCTTTGGAGAACAGGGCATTTATCTTTTTCGCCTCTGCTTCTCTAGTGTATCTCCTTAGGCTGGTAGCCAGTGCTGTGAGCCTTTGTTTAGCAGTTTCTAGGGCTTCAGATGGAGTCAGGCCCTTGTATTTTTTCACTAGCCGAGTCTTATCCTTAATCTCTACACCCTTCTGTAGTACGACCCCAGCCGGCTAACTTCTCTCCGGGTTCCCTTGATCTTATCCTCCAACCTCATTTTCGGGGGTGGGGGGTATGTACTGCTGTTCTTCTTGATTGTGTAGCGAAGCATCTCCAGGATTACAGAGGCTGTAGCGTATACCAGTTCATTGGTTTCAGTAATGGTGGTAGTAGGAATTGTCATTAGGGCTCTATTGGCATCTTCTAGCATACTATCTGATGGTACTTCTCCAACGAGCCTTGGTAATCGGTCTCGAGGGTTGATTGTAGCTAGTTTATCCATGATCTTATGCCTCATATCAGCTGCTGTGTTCTGTAATGGAGGGGGTGGCAGTGAAGTTCCAGCTTCAGGTGTTGGCTGCATATCTAGTTGTTCTTCTGGGGCTTCTTCTTGAGTCCGGGAGGTAATGTGGAGTTGGTCTATCTCCAGGTGTGAGGGCAGCTGCCTCTTTACTATGTTGAAGCGTTGGGTAACTAGCTGTTTCTCAGTTAGCGTGGATGTAGGTCTTTTGTCCATCCATAGTTCCCTCATACGTTTCATATATCCCCTCTCTTTAGGTCTGCTGTTGTAGTAGCATTCCATCCATTCCAGGTTCTCTTGTCTCGTCCATGCATGGTTTGTTCTAGTAGCCCACTTGTCGTCAGATTGTCCTTGTTTCCCAACATCTGGCGCGGACCTTGTTAATCCAGGCGACTTCCGAGCCTGCATGACTCTCCTAGTTCATGTCACTCTCATATTCTAGGTAGGCAAGTGAGGCGTTAGGGGGTCTTTTTGCCCAAGGACCCCTACTGGGAAGGTAGGTTGTGCAAAATGTGCATTACTAAGGACTGATAGGGACTGTTTTGTAAATTTTCAAGTCAGTTGTGATAGTAGTGTTTTTCTTTGGAGATTAATGGAGGAATGTACTTTTGTGTTTTATAAATATTTTTAATAGGGCTATAAAAAGATGCAAATATTGATAAATGACCCTGTTACACTCATTGCTCATGTGACCAAATGGATTTTTTTTTTTTTAAATTGAGCAGGAGGAGAAACTCGCTTAATTCCCTAGAGAAATATCTTTGATTCTTATTGCTGAAAGTGTGATACTATGTGTTACGTTACCTTAATTGGAAATGATGACAGATTCTTAATTAGAGTGAGATTAGAGAAAAGTACTGTAACTACCTACAAAATGATTTCACATTTGTCATTAATATTTGTGATGACATGATAATGAAATGTTGGCATGGTTTGTTGGTACGCTGAAAAGCAATTCATTGCAATTATATGAAGTGTTAATTTATTTATTCAAGAGTTTTAAAAACCAAAACAAAAAGCCTCTTTATATGATGAGTTTTATATAACATGGAAATATGTAAGCCTGCCAAACTTTAATATAATAGTTGCCAAAGGGAAATTCAGATGTCAATACAGTATCATACTCTCCTTTGAAATGGCAGAAATTGACCTTCTCAAGATCACTTTTGTTTTTTCTTATTCTCACCTTCACTTTCTCCATAATGTCCCTGTGCATGTGACTCTTGCTCTTTTGACTTTGAAGTTCCTTCTCAAAAAGTAATCTTCTATGAGTACTGTCAGTTATAGAAATAAGTGGTAAAAAAGGTTTGTTATGTCATCCAATCAGTCTTGATGCTAACAAAGCAAGAAGGGGTCAGCAAGGCAGTGAGGAATATTTCTGTTTCTTTTAGCACATTTTCAGATAATTAATGACATGGCCAAAGGGGGTTCTTGTTTTTTGCTTGTTATTGCTCATTGGCTGAATAGAATATTTGTAGCCAATTCTTCAAACTTTGCATTGCTCATAAAGGAGTGGTTTTAATACTATGTGGCTGAGACCTAGAAAAGAAACCAAATGTATGGGAATAAGTAGAAACCATAAAAAATCTTATTGATGAGAGAATAAGTGGAGAAAAAGAGAGGTAGGAGAACAGATATAGTACTTGAAGCAATGGAACACTACCTGCCAATAAACTCAATATCTCATGTAGTCAGACTACAGCTTGAGGTTCTGACACCATGATCATAAATGTATCTTACTTAGTTTCCTGGAAGAAGAACAAAACCTTTAATTTTTTTTTTGAAGGACACATTTTTAATTCAAGATAATCATGGATTTCATCATGCAATATGTAATGGAAATAGAGCACATAGAAAGAATAGCACTTATCTATATTAATTTGTTGACCCAAGTCAAAGAGAATTAACTGCAGTCATTTGTGAGGCATTTGTGATTCCTTACAAGAGTGAAATACAGATGCACCATGAAACTGAACTAGTACAGGAAGATTCTGAAGTAACTATTAAAATAGTAGTGTTACCTGCTGTAATAGGTACAACAGAAAGCTGATTGACAAATATATACCCTTATTATCTATAATTAATTACTTGGTTTGAAAGTTTTCTTGTAGCGAAATAGGTTTGTTTGTTTGCTTGTTTGTTTGTTTGGTATCTAAGTGGATAGTTGGAGAGAAATTAAAGGACCTTCTTGTTAATCCCAGTGTGATACTGCAACCCTCAAATCACTGGTAATAAAAAACGTGCAGCTTCTCACAGGATCAAGACTTGCCTTCTTAGGTTTCAGGTGTTGCTTGTACCATGATTTTTGCTGTGATGTGCTATGAATTTTTTAAGAAAATGTTTGTTTTGCCTGTGATAAGTCCCATATACTAGGGGCATGGTGTGTTCATTTGTTCTCTAGTTAAGGAAAATATTTTCTTAGAAACATTACCACAGAGAAAACTGATAACACTTAACTAACAAATTAATATTTTTTCTGAAATACTGTGCATATTGGTTCGTTTCCTGAATACCATGCAGATTAATAGTTTAGTATAGTGATCAGGTAGTGTTCTTTGAAAGGATAGCTTGGAAAATGGCTAAAGATGGGCTAAGAGTAAATCGTCTCTGGGAGGGATGATTCATATCAATCCCTAGTGACAGGGAATCACTTCAATCTCAGCATGATAGGGGAATGCTAATAAAGGTCGACAAATCTCTTTGAAGAGTCACTCCAGTACATAAATGAATATTTATTTTTTATTGCAATATGCTTGCAGTTATTTTAAAACAATGTTTTTTAATGGGGGGGGGGGGGGATATTGTAGCTCAGTAATCCCAGCTTTTCCAATCCAAAGAGTTAAGTTCCAGCTTCCCTTTGCAGTGGTACCAAAGAGAATTTGAAACACTGCTACAAATGGCGGCATTGTGGCATTTCTTTCTCTTGTTCAGAAGAAATACAATCTGGCTTTTTCCTTTGAAATTTGAAGAAGGGTAGCTTAGTAGCATTGTGTATTTTTACCAGGCTCTAACTTCCATGAATAAAGAACTCAATGGGAGAATGTGTCCAAAGTCACTTGGAGAGAGTGGAACTAGGAATGTTGTAAATCTGCCTTCCTGAAGCAAACTCATTCCAGGCTTCTTTCCTTCACCAGAATGAGTCATAGGAAATGCTGCAATGATCATAGTGAAAGTGTGCATCTGAGAAATTCTGACTGAAAAGGATGGAGCTATGAGGAGAAAGAGTCTTGGCTGATGTAATAGCTCTTTAAGTCTACGCTAGATCACTTTTGGACATTCTGATCAGAATTTCAGTTGAGGTAGTTATTACGGGGTTTTGGTTGGTTGATTTGTTGTTTGCTTGTTTAGTTGGTTGGGTTTTTTTTTTTTTTTTTTTTTTTTTTGACTCTATAGGTACTTACCGCATATACTTGCCTATAAGCTGATCCGCATACGAACTGATCCTCAGCTATTAACCCCAGAAACCTGAAAAACCTCATGACCCACATCCAAGCTGAGGTTTAAAATCAGGGCTGACTTGCACTGTGCTCCTCCAGGTCTTTCTCTAACCCCATCCACCGTGCTGCCAACCCCCCATGCTCCCTGGACCTTCCCTAACCCCCCTCCCTGCTCTGCCACCAGCTACCCATACACCTCTGGGCCCTTCCCTAACCCTCCCACCCTGCTGCCAACTCCCTATGCTCCCTGGGCCTTTTCCTAACTCCCACCCTGCTGCCAGCTCCCTGTGCTGCCCCAATCCCTTCCCTAGTCCCCCACCCTGCCACCAGCTTCCCGCCTGAGCCGGGCTCCTCCCTCAGTTGCTCCAGTCCCCCCCTCCCACTGGTCCCCCCTGGGCTGCCCCCTCTCCACTCAGGGCCCCCTTACCTGGCCACTCTGACGTCCATGCCACATGCTGGGCTCCTGCCCTGAGCATTAAGATCCCTTAATACTTGAAAAAGGGGAAGGATCCAAGTACCATATATACCCATGCATGACAGAAGTTCCTATTTCAAAGGGGATTTCAAGGAAGAAAATTCTTGGCTTATATGTGAGTATATACGGTAGCATTAACAGTGAAGCTCCTTCTCAACTGGCCAGAGAAAATCCATCTGCCTTCAAAGGAAACTCCCTACTAGTTCAAAATTATAAAGAAAACTGATCCCTTTTCAGCATTAATGCTAGCTTCATCTGTAATACCACCCTTTGGCTGGGGTGATGGCTATCAGTATGATCCTCAGACACACACACTGTAGCTTCGACCCTTTTCTGCTCTTTATAGAAGGTAGTGGTCTGTTTGGTGACCTGATGACCAGACACAGATAAAAAAGATTTCCTTTTCTTGGCTGGTAAATCCACATCATGTTTGTCATTCTCTGCCCAGTAAGATTACGATGTAATCATAATACTTTCTTCCATGCCTCAAAAGTAACAAATCTCTCAATCACTCCTTTTGAAAGTGCAAGCTAAGCCTATGGAGGCACCAGCTTCTTCAAAACTCTCTAGGGGTGATTCCTATTTGTTTGCCTCGTTTTTCAGAATTACAGATATGCTTTCCATTTATATAAAATCATATCAGCTAGTGGGTCCTTGCAGTTCTAGAGACTACAGATTGAAATTTGCGCAGCCATCCAGTGATCTGGTTCCTTAAATCATTTCTTCCAGTATTTAAAAAGGTAGGCATCATTGCCCTGGGTCAGTTTTTCTCCACAATAATTGTTTGCTTAGTGCAACAAGAGGAGATATGAAAGTTTGTACAGCTTCTGCTTCACGCTTCTACATACATTGTCACAGAAATCCCTACTGATCCATAATAACAAAAAAAACAAACAAAAAAAAAAAAGGTTGATTTTTGAACCAGTGCTGGATATCATCAGGAAATGCAAAGTTCTTGAGATCAAAGTAAAATGATCCAAGATTTTCTCACATGAGAAGACAGAATTTGTGGTCATTCCATGTAATTTTGGAGACTCTGGGTAAAATTCTCAAAACTCAGTGCTGAAAGTTAGGCTTCTAAATCTGTATTTGAGTTTTATAGAAGTGGTTTGATTTTCAAAAGTTTTGAGCACCGAGCAGCTCCTAGTAAAGTAAAAATTCAGTGCAAACTATTGTGAATTCAACACTTCAAAATCCAGCTGCTTATCTGGGTTTTCAAAATATACCTATAAGCCTATCTGAAAATATTGGACTTAATCCGTATTTTTTACACAGTATTTCCGACCATTGTGATTTTACCACAAGTCTCACTGGTGCAAGAATTCTCTCTCTTTCTGTGCTTGTACAATGCCCAACACAATGAGCCACTAATCCTGATTGGGACCTTTGGTTACTAACATAGTAAAATATTTACTGTTACCATTATTAGAAGATTTTTTGTTTCTTTGTTTGTTTCAGGTTTCAGATTTGTAGCTTCAAAACCCACAAAATTGTCCATTATTCAAATGCTACATATCTCCTATTGCTTTCAATGGAATAAAGTCAGACTGCTCTCAAGAGTGTAGGATGCTGTAAAGGGAAAATGGGACAATGGAAGAGTTCAGCTGAGAACACTTTTGTAACGTCCAGCTGGATGGGCTCTGGTGCTGGGTTACGGAGGAGGAATGTGAGAAGAGAAGACCGAGTGGGATAAGGAAAGGAGACAGGATAGTGGGGGGTGGAGGGGCTAAAATGATAGCTAATGCACCACAACGTATTAGGAATCCCTCTCCACGCAGCCATTGGAGTGCCTTCATTTTTAATATGCATTTCAGGAAAAATTTTGATCCTGAAATGGTTACATAATTTGGGGGTCAGTGGCTTCCTCCTAAAGACTTAAAAATCAGAAAGCACATTTAAATAATAAAGTTCTTGTGATAAAGGCAATGTGCAGATTTTTAAGGAGTTAATTTATGAGTTTTGAAAACAAAGAGATGAGAATACTGTTAGGAAAATTACAGAGAAAATGTAAATTTTAGATAGGTGGATTAACAGAATTATATAATTTTCAGTCACAACTAACATAGAGTTATAATAGTGGCATGTGATATCTTTGATGTGAATGACTTTTTTTTTTTTTTAAAAAAAGGGCTCTTTGCCATTGTATTTTGTATCAAAAGAGGTGTTCATTTTGACCACACCTAATTTTTCTTGAGTATGTATTGTTTAAAAATGGGAATACATTTTTTTAAATAAGTACATTTCATTGTCAAGATTTTAAGTGAAAGATCCATGATCGTTTTTTAGAATTTACATTGCAGGAGTACCTACAGTAAGCCAAGAGCTTTCCATGTAGTGTACTTTCTTTAAAAAAAATAAAAGGGGGCAGGTGTTGAAGCGAAGGGGTGTGACAGTCAAGGCAAGTCGTCAGATTAATGGTCAATTTCAAAAGGGATAGCCATGTTAGTCTAGTCCAGTAAAAAAAAAAAAAAACAACAAGGAGTTGTGTGTTAGTCTTAAAGTGCCACACAGCTCCAGATTAATGGTGTCTTATCAGACACATTTGTTTGCTTATGTTAAACACACTAAATTCTCTATATTTTATAATTCAAACTTCTTATTTTTCACCTACATCAATTCTTTCTTTCAATTTATGTGACTTTACAACGTTCCCTATCATCATTAAATCACCTTCCTGCCTACAGATTAGCAGTACATTCAGGAGTTAGATAAATTAAATAGGTAAGTTACATGATCAGCTACTTTGGTGTAGAGGGCATGGAAGAATTGGATGGATGGATGTAAATGAGAGTGTCTGTTGCCTTTTCATACTAGCTCTGAAGCTTGTTAAATGCACAGTGTGTGAAGTGACAGAAGGCCCAGTGGTAGGAGAGAAGCATTCCGGTTCAAGTTAGCTTCTGGCCTCAGGAAGAAAATCAGATGTAGAAAATACAGTGGAAGTTACTGAGGAGGAGCCTTACATACACTTAGGAGTGGCAGCTAGGCACCAGGTGGTTTTAAATACAGTTTTCTAGCGGTAGCCATTTAAAGGTACTTGTCAGACAGCCAGCAACCTTAATATTTTGTGTTATTTCCATCTCGCTAATGGCTTGATGTGTTTAAGTTTCACTGATTGTGTTCAAGAATGGTCTCTATGAACAAACTAATTAGGCAACTGTAATGGAATTTTTGTTTTCTTAAACATTACTGCCCC
Organism: Podocnemis expansa; assembly: GCA_007922195.1. Lineage (NCBI taxonomy): Eukaryota > Metazoa > Chordata > Testudines > Podocnemididae > Podocnemis > Podocnemis expansa. The sequence continues at coordinate 15,925,281 of ML681998.1, forward strand.
CACATGGACATAATAAGAACATGCAGTGATTGTAGGGAAGGTATTTTGTACATTAAGTAGTTTTAAAAGCCAAATCAAAGTCAATGCTGCAGTTGCCTGTTAAATTTTAATTGGCTTTTTTATTGTTTGGTAGTTGAACAAGGTTACAAAGGTTATAAAAGTGTATGCAGGAAAAGTATATGGTAATGTATTGGCTGATGTTGTGAAATGAATTCTTAGAAATGGTAGAAAACATACTTTAATAATTATTTGCAAATGCACCTGCTGTCACAAGATTTTTAAACTTTCTAAACTCTGTGTTTAGAAATTAAAGCGTTTATGCCCAATCTTCTTTACTTTATGAATTAATTTTACCTAAGGATGGAGCATGTCTTGAATTAAAAAGCCTTTAAAATGTATTTGTGAGGTTATTTTATAAGACTTAAGTATCATCAACAGCTTTCTTACCAATTGACATCCAAGTCGCTTGGCAGTTAGTTAAAACCGAATTAGTGGTCTCTTTTTTGCAAGTCCCTCAACAAATAAATCAAATGGAAGAAATGTGTCTTATCTTTGGAAATATTTGTAGCAACGTCAATTAAGCTAAACTTGCTGACAGAATTCACTGGCTCACATGAATAAGGAAAAACATGTGACTTATCTTTTTCCAGTATTTGCCTGTGGTTCACTGGATCAGTACTAAATTTCTAAGCCTGAACTGGTTGGATTCAAAAGATCATTTTTAACAAGCCCCATGCATGTGCAGGGAAATCCAAAAGTAAGGAATTAATAAAGTTACAATTTACTGTTGCCACAGCAGAATTGTTTTTAAACGGCCATTTCCGTGCAAGTAGGAGAACAGTTAAAACTTTTTTTAAATCAGTTAAAGTGTTACAGGCCAAGTCAAGTGTTCTTTATTTATTCCGAATAGCTCATTGAGTAAATTCTTTGAATGTCCCAAAGGGCTCAGTGTGGAAAGGATGTTTATGAGTATAAAGTCAGTGTTATACTTACACTATGTGCCTTTTTAACTCCTTTGTTTTTATACCTATAACATAAGTTACTATTTGCAACAACATTAAATGTATGTTGCACAGAACAACTAAGGCTTTATTTGGTCAGCAGCATAGGAAAAATATAAAATTTGAAACACAAATTTCTGTCAAAACTTTTCTTTTTAGCCCCCCCCATATTCCCATACTAAAATATTTTTAAACAAAATGTGCCATTATAAACTTAAAACAAATTACAATGTTCTGATGTCCATTCAGTCTCGGGGAACAACTTTCTCTCTTTCTAGATGTGTGGAATATAGCAGTCCTGTATTGTTTTACACCTCTTTTGAAAAGAATGCAATGACATTCACCATTTTTCTACATTGGGATGCGCTAATATAATGGTACTATTTAATTTTGTTTCGTAGGGGATTCAATGATTTAGTGCAACTGATTTAGATTATTTCACAAAGTAAGCAATAATTTTACTGTTTTTTGTTCAAAAAGAGAATATTTTCAGTGTTGGGGTATAGACATTTGGAACAGAAACTTTTACACTTCAGAAGAAATCTTTGTAAATACCAATATTAATTTTGTAATTCATATCTTCACTCTTCAAGTTTTACCCTTTGATATTAATATGTTTATAACACAAAAATCAGACCAACAGCAGAATAACATAGGTTATGACCAAGAAAAAAATTGTTAACAAATACATATTCTTAATGTTGCTAAAATAATAGAATCATCTTGTCTGCACTGGAAATTGCCAGCATAGTTATATCAGCAAACCATCCTAATGGAGATGTAGCTTATACTAGCAAAAGAGTTCATTTGTCAGTATGGTTTATACAAATTCTGTAGACAAGGTAAACTCTATTGGTGATAAGATTTTGGGTTGGTGTAACAGCAACTGTATTAGGGCTATTACTTACATACCTATGTCAATTAGGAAAGACAGGGGTTTTTTTTTTCACATTTTTAAGTGTCATAACTATACCAGCAAAGTTTTTAAGTGTAGACCAGGTGATATATTAAATCGTTTCCTCTTTACAATAGATCAGATAGGAGAAAATGCCATTGCTGGAAGTGCAGAAGGGAAAGAAGTAGACCCACAATATGTAATCCATTCTACCATTTAATATCTTAAAGTTAGCGATATTGTGGATTGGTAGGAGTTCACATAGGTGCATTTCGTGAAGAAGCTGTTCTTCTTCAAGTCCTTGCTCACATCCATTCTAAGCATGTGTGCGTATACTGAGTGTCTAGTCACTGAAAATTTCCTCCCAGGCAGTATCCATCAGGTTGGTGTAGGCACTCCCTGGAGTGTTTAGTGTGAAGAATTAGTTAATGGGTCCCTCTGCCTCCATGGCACTGGAGCATGTCTTGGGCCCAAGGCTTCAAGCCCTGCAGATCCTGCCATAAGTGAATGCTGAAAGACAATCCACATGACTCTTGCTTAAAGTGTCTAGGGGAATTGCACCAGACAGATTGTTGCAGGCTGTATAAAGGTTTATGCCTGAGGAGCTGCAAGGCAAGGCATGTATGCCACAGTCAGATCCTCTTGGAGGCAGGTCCTAAGTGGCAACCTCTGGACCTGGCATGCAGTATGCCGGCGTGCAGTGCCTTAGAGTCCATTAGAGACCTGGCATAGAGAGAGCCTTGGAACTGACACCCACTTGTACTGAAACTGGTTCTGCACCTCTCCTGTTCACCAGTGCCCAGTAAAAAGCAGAGGTCTGACAGACTCAGAGGCAGATGCTGGTACCTCAGACTGAAGTAGAGGTGGATCTGGGAGGCAACACTAAAATGAGGATAAATGGCAGGTGTCCCCCATTAAGCTCTGGCCTATATAGTGGTGGGTGCTTCAGTAACGGCCCTTCTGTATCCCATGGTTATACCACCATGCCCAAGGGTTGCAGTCTCGAGGTTCTGATTTGATTCCCTCAGCGAGTCAAGGGGCTGGCACCTTGAAGCATGGAACCCTGCCACACAGCACAGAAGTTGGCAGATGCAGGAAGACCCTGCTGTCAGGAGAGGCTGGTATGGTGCATGGTGACAGCATGGAACCCAGCACCAAGGTGGGTCCTGATGCCAGTAGAGAGGTCCTGTATTAGGGGAAGTCTACTGGCTAGGACGTTCCTCAGGCTGATGCTGGATCCATGGCCTCATCATCTTCCTTGCTGGATGCGGTGGTACTAGGGACTTCAATACCCACGTCCCGATGGACAAAAGGGCCCACCAAGAACTTCTGAGAGGGGCAGCCCAAAATTTACGCCTACAGGCTGAGGAGGTCCATGAGTTGGTGGACCCAGTGGTGCACATTTGGACACCGTAAGGTCCTTTGAGGATAGATCTTCCTGTAATCAAATGACCAGTCCACAAAAATCACCCTGTGGCAGATACCGGCTTCTATTCCACTCACAGCCAAGTGGATAGAGAAGAAGTATTTGAGTCCTTCAAAAAGGTATGAGTACCAGTTTACTGACCCTAAACCTGGTTTGCCCATTATATCTGCAGCAAACAAAAAGGAAAGGGAGGGTCAGAAGGGCCCGACACTTAAGTCAAAGGAACCTAAGAGCCTTGACCTATTCAGGAGGAAGGTATATTCCAGTGGTGGTCTTTAGCTGTGGATCACCAACCAATAGGTGATTGTCAGCAGGCACAACTTCAACTCATGGAACAAATGAGAAAGTTCAAAGACTTTCTTCCAACTGATTGCAAGACAGTTTGGGGCCATGGTAGAGTAGGATAAAGCAGTGCCCAGGACATCACTGTAGGCGGCACTGGATGCAGCAGACTTTGCAACAAGGACTATGACTTGCTATGAGAAGAAGCTCCTAGTTGCAAGTGTCTGGCCTTCTGCCTGAGGACCAGTCAGGCATCCCACACCTGTGCTTTGAAGGAGTGGGGCTGTTCTCAGAGCAAACAGATTCCACGCTCCACAGTTTCAAGGACCCTAGGGTAGTGGTCTAGAGCCTTTTGCTAGCAGAGGGTAGAACACTGATAGGTTTCAATGACAACTGCCCTTCAGAAGTAGATCACAGTCTACTGGCTAGGGACCAGTCCCCTAAGGCAACTTTAAAATTGCTAGGGCTTCATACACCCTCCACATAATGGAAGTATTTTCAGCTCCAGTCTGGCCAGAGTTTCTGTTCATCTCAGCCTCAGCAGGACTCTTCCAGGAAGAGAGACAGGAATAATAAGCACAGAATGCTTCAGCCACCGAACCCTCCCAGGTGCTCAGGCAAACAACCTTTAGAGTGAAAGCAAAATTTTGAGGGTGCACCTGAGGACAACATTTCAGGAAGGCTACCAGATCCTGTTCCGCTTTTCAAAAGCTGTTTATCCCATTTCTACATTGGTTGGTCCCAGATAACATCAGGCAGATGTGTTGTGCACATGGAAGAAGTGGGACCCTCCTTCCAGTTTTGCCAATCCTCATCCCTCTTCAAGGACCCCTTTCACTATGAAGTTCTTATCCTATCAGTTTGTAGTCCTCCTATTCAGCCTCTCAGTGGCTCCAAGAGTCTTTACCAAGTGCACATCCATCTTTTGTGAGGTGACACAGTGTCCAAGGGTACCCATATGTGGATGATTGGCTAATCAGGGTCCACTCCAGGCAGCAAGTAGACACTCACATCACCCTAATATGGTCGACCTTTGTCAACCTAGCTCTTCAGTCGATTGTGAGCAAATTAACACTAGCACCAGTGCAAAGGGCAGAATTCAGAGGGGCAGTCCTGGACTCAGTACAAGCCAGAGCTCTGCTGCCAGAGTCTTGTTTTCAGAGTGTGGTCTTCATAATAAGAATCTTCAGCAAATATCCCACTGCAATGGTTCAGAAATGCCTAATACTTCTAGGCCAGATGCCTTTCTGCACATACGTGTTCCAGTATGTGAGGCTTTGACTCAGACCTCTCCAGTTGTAGCTGCTATCAGTTTACCAGCCCATAGGAGACAGTCTGCACAAGGTGATCTTTCTCCTACTGGTGGTCTTAGCATCTGTCCAGTTGTGGTTCGACCCTCAACAAGTGTACAAGGGAATTGCATATGCCATGCTGCAGCCATCAGTGATGCTGGTTACGGATGTTTTGGCTTTTGGGGGGGACGGGGACGGGGGGCATCTTGGCGAGTTGAAGTCTCAAAGTTTGTGGTCCCTGAATGAACTGTTGCTCCATATAAATGTCAGAGCAAGCATTCCAGTTGGGCTGCCAGATGGTCCAATCTCACCTGAAAGGAAAGGAGGCATCAGTGGCGACAGATAAAACCACGGTGATGTTTTTGTATGAACGGACAGGAGGAAGCACGTTCCTCCCCTGTGCTAAAAAACCCTCAAACTCTGGGGCTTCTGCATCACCTGCTCCATATATGTGGAATCATCCTACCTGTCAGGAAATTTTCTTGCCAGTATTATTTACAGTGCTGCAAGCCAGCAGCAGGTTGCATATTTCCATTCCCTGGATGTCAGACAGGCATTGGGCTTTTTCATAGAGCAAATTAAACCAACCCATCATCATCATAGCAGATAAGATGCAGGATTCTCTTATGGATTACCTCTGAATTTTGACCTGTTACATCCTAGCCAAGGTGCCAACCCTGGTCCCAACAGTGCACTCCACAAAAGCTCAGGCCTCATCTGCAGCATTTCACCTTCCCTTTGTGTCAGAGCTGATCAGTAAGAAAGAACTGGATTGGCAGCAGGTTGGCAGTCCTTTATATACAATGCCATGGCGGCAGCACTTCAGTGAGCACCTATACCATCCTGAAAGATACCACTAGGGAAGAGCCTTCTAATGACTGCATGTGGCGCACACACACCTGCTTGGAATGGACATGAGCAACACATCTCAAAGAATAACAGTTACAAAAAGTTACTTTTTTCCTGCAGGACTGTCACATACTTCCCTCTAAACCTGGCATATAACTAAGGAAGAACAAATGCCATGCTATGCACTGCTTTCTCCTACACACTTGTGACCCTTTAGAGAAGGCATAAAAGCTGACTGCATAGAAGCCAATAAGTCCAGAAGAAACTGTTGTCATAGGATAGGACAGGAGTCATCAACCCAAAAGATAAGAAGAGCTATTTTTTGAGATTCGTTCAATAACCAAGTGTTTTGAGGGATGCAACGGCTGTAGCCATCTGGTGGGGGGGGATCTTGGAGCTGGGCCAGGGTGCTTGCTACAGGGCCCCTGGTGGGAGAGGAGAAGGTAACCCATAACCAGGAGTGGGCCTCAGTGGTGTTGGGGAGCCTGGAGCCTGGCATGGGCTGCCTGTGGGATCCCCTGGTGGTAGCAAAGGGAGAGGGGATGGAGCCAGGAGCAGGCCCCCCACTTTTGAGGTGCCATGTTCGCCCGCACCCTTCCACCACAGTCGCATGACCCCCAAGCATGCCAGCGGTTGCACTGTGGTCCCTAGCACCAGCAAGGGGATGGGCGGGTGACGTGCGCTCCCTCCTTTCCTCTTTGCACTGGTGGGGCAGAGCAGTGAAGCCCCACCTACCCCCAGCGAGCCATCCCTCCCAAGAGCAGGTGGAGCTGAGCCGCGGCTTGCTGTGGGAGGGTCCTGGAACGGCCCCTCTGCAGAGTTTGGGCCACTTCAAGCCAGCCACCCCAGGGCAGAACAGAGGCCTCCTTGCTGGATCAGGCCTGTTCAGCCCTGGGGTGGTTGGCTCGAAGTGGCCTGAACTCCATGGAGGGGCCATTGCAGGGCCCGGCCTCTGCAAGTCACAGCTCAGCACCAGCTGCTCTTGGGAGGGATGGTCAGCTGGGGGTAGGCGGGGCTTCTCTGCTCCACCCTGCTAGTGCACGGAGGGAGGGACAGAGGGAGTGTGTGCCATCTGCACACCCCAAACTGATACTAGGGGCCATGGCATGACTGTTGGGCCACCTCGGGGTCATGCAGTTGTGGTGGGAGGGTGGGGGGGCACATTGGGTGGGAGCCCCCCTATTTGGCCCTTATGCTGGGGCCAGCCAGGAGACTCCTTTGCATCTGGGTGTCCCTGGAACACACCTGGCTCCCTGGAGGAGATTGCAGGGAGCCAGAAGGGGACACTCAGAGAGCCACAGGTGGCTCACTCAGTCCGCGTTGCCGATCCCGGGGATAGGAGAAGGGAACAACCATCTAAATGGAAATGATTGGCACATATAACTTCATCTTACTTTACCTAGAGAAATATGAAATACATACAGTGTGTAGGTTGTGTTCTCTGCTGCTTCTGCTGTCTTGTATCCTCAGGCAGCATTACAAGGAAGTGCCATGAGGAGCTAGAGGAGTTTAGGCTTCTTATTTCATTCCCACAGGTTTTACTGAAGAGGAGGTACACTATGATTGTGATAGGACATACGAACTTTGTACCAAGGATAAAGGGGCCTACAGTCCTATCAGTCATGTCATGGGTGGAGTTTTAAAAGCAGGAAGATCCAGATATTTATTAGGTCGCTATGAGAAAGAGAATGCAACTGCTTTTCAGCTCCCCAGAGGAAGCCCTAAATAGCTTCAGGGAAACTGCCCTCAGAAAGGTCATGCACTAATCCTACAAGAAGACAGCCAACTTCAGTATTTTAGCGAGACAGGATAGGTTTGGCAGTCCCAAAGCAACCTGTTAAGTGGTTCCAAAGGGGCAGCTGTGTTAGTTTAGTAAAGCAAAAAAAGCAAGGAATCTTGTGGCACTTAAAAACTGACAGATTTATTTACGGCATGAGCTTTCGTGGGAGAAAATCCCACTTCGTCAGATGCTTTGAAGAAGGGGAACTTACAGCAGTTGGATGAGAATAAATGCAGGGGGGTGTAAGACATGGGATCAGGTCATATTTGCTGTTGCAGTATGACCTGATCCCATGTCTTATTTATTCTCATCCAGCTGCTGTAAGTTCCCCCTCTTCAAAGTGTCTGATGAAGTGGTATTTTCTCCCATGAAAGCTCATGCAATAAATAAATATGTTAGTCTTTATGTGCCACAAGACTCCTTGCTTTTTTTGCTTTACTAGACTAAAACAGCTGCCCTATACCCACCTGGGGAAGTAGGAAAACAAATTGACAGAGCTAGACAGTACCCCAAAGTCATCTACTACAGGAGAGGCCCAAGAAAGAAAACAATAGAATGCCACTGGTCACCACATACAACCCTCAAGCCAGACCTCTGCAACAGATCATTAAGGCCCTATAGCCTATTCATAAAGATGATCCCTCTCTCTCTCAAGCCTTGGGAGACAGACCTCTCCTTGCCTACAGACAACCACCCAATCTTAAACAGATACTTACCAGCAACTACAGATTTAACAACAGAAACATTGAAGCAGGCACACATCCTTACAACAAACCACGTTGCCAAGTCTGCCCACATATCTGCACAATAGATACCATCAGAGGTCCTAATCAAGCCTGCTACTCCATCAAAAGCTCATTCACCTGCTCGTCTACTAATGTGATCTATGCCATCATGTGCCAGAAATGCCCCAACACCTTATACATTGGACAAGCGGGACAATCCTTGCGCAAAAGAATAAATGAACATAGAGCTGACATCAGAAATCACAAAACGAAAAAACCAGTTGCTGAGCAGTTCCATCTTTCTAATTACTCGATGAATGGTTTGTTAACGACCATCATCAGCGATATGACTGGGACATCAAGACTTCAAAGAGAAACAGCTGAAGTCGAAGTAATATGCAGATTAAAGTGTATGAAAGCAAGATTGAATCAAGACTATGGGTTCTTTTCCCATTACGAAAGGTAATTTGACTTCAGGCTTCCCATGGTTTGAACCTAACAACTGCTCTGATTTGCTGTTACTGTATGACTTGATCCTATGTTTTACATTCCCTTGCATTTATTTTCATTCCATTCCTTAAGTTCACCCATCTTCGAAGCATCTGACGAAGTGGGATTATCTCCCACGAAAGCTCATGCAAAAAATAAATTTTAGTCTTTAAGTGCCACATGACTCCTTGGTTTTTTGCTGGGCTAGACTAACACCGCTATCCGTTTGGAAACCCTATCATCTGTTAGTCTTTAAGTGCCACAAGACTCCTTGTCCTCCCCCATCCCCTTAAGTGGTTGTTACGGCTGTCCTCAAACCCTCATGTAATTAAGGAATCTAGACTATACTGAAAAGATGTGGGGAATGGGAGCCATGAACTCATCCACTTCAAACATAATCAGACTATTCAGCTCAGTTTAGCATCACTGAAACTCCTGTTTATATAGACAATGACATATGGGTTTTGCAGGATCCAAATTATCAGAAGGTGCCCATCAGGAACCTGAGAACTGTGACATATGGTGGAGAACACAGGCATCAGATCACCTCTGAGATAAGGAAAGGCACTACAAAAATTACTTATAGGTGTCCTAAGTCAGCTGGACTTGGGAAGCTACAGAAATGACTGAGGGAAAGTGAACAGAAGCAGGCTGTGCAACAGCAGCGACTGCAGTGGCCACAACAGTTAGCTACAAGGAAGAATCAATAGATGCTATTGAAGGAAATAACAGCAAGGCAGCAAAACCAGCAACTGCAGTTGGTCCAATAAATGTTATCGTTTTTTTAAGCCAACTGGTGCAAGTCAGAGGCAGCAATGACCTCAGTAAATTTAGTAATAAAATTCCCATCCATGCTGGTGAAAATGGGTCCAGACGATGAGTGGCTCAGGCAGCCCAGTTGCTTCAGGAACACTGGGTTGTCCTGCTGGTCTCCCTCTTTTACTCAGTCAGTCCAAGGAGCATACTGAGAACTGAACTCAGGAATACCTGAAAGTCAAAATTGTTATCTTCAGTTACTTAGGTATTATATAATAAACTTATCTCTGGCATTTCAGAGAGAAGAAATAGTCCCCACCTCTGGCCTGGAGCATAACCCCAACTGATGGCTCTGTGCTTGAGAGATCATTGCTGATGTTGGTTAAAGCCAGAAGCCAGGATGGGATACAAGTAGCTGAACTTGTTGGTGGAACAGTTTGCATCACATCCTACCTGCTGAGGGAAGGGCCTGGATGTTAAAACATTGCCCAGTGATATTAACAGAGGTAATTTGCCTCACAGAAAATTATATGGCCGCTGATAGCTTACTAGTAGCGATGGGGAATGGTATACAGGGAGCCAGAGAATCTGATTGAATGAAACTGGGAACAGCTGTGGAGACAGAGCACCTCACCATGGGCCTCAAGAAATGGAGGTGAGGATGGCAAGGAACACAGGTAAAAGAGCTGGGGCATGTTCTGTAGTCCCTAGGAAATTTGTCATCTAGAGAGGCACTTCATTGCACAAAACCAGAGTCTCATTAGACACATCAAGGCGACCACATTAGGGCTCCTAAAGGAATTTTCTTGAGAGTATTACAACTCCCTAAAATAGAACCTGATGTGTCTGTCAGCTCCAGGGGTATGCTTGTCATGTGATAAGTTGCCAAAGGGTAGCTGTGTTAGTCTACTTCACTAAACAAACAAGGAGTTTAGTGGCACTTTTGAAAACTAACAAATATATTTACTGAATGAGCTTTGTGAAAGAAAATCCTACTTCATCAGACACTTGAAGATGGAGAGGTACAGATGAATGGGAGGAAGATAAATGCAGAGGAGTGTAAGTCATAGGATCAGGTCAGATTATAACAGCAAATCAATGCAGTTTTTTAGATTTAAGCAGTGGAAAACAGCATATAAGAGGGAGGTGAGGGGAAAAAAGGAAAGCATAATTACCTGTTGTAATTATGATTGATGGAGTGGTTAGGAAGATTGAAGTGCTCCTTTATTGGTTTTTGCATGTTATTTCTGATGTCAGATTCATGTCTTTACTCTTTTGTACAGAGACTATTGTGTTTCTCCAGTGTATAAGGCGGCGGGGGTTTGCATTTCTGGCACATGATGGCATAATTCACATTGGTGGATGAGCAGGTGAGTGATCCCATGATGGAGTAGCTGCCTTGATTAGGTCCTATGATGGTGTCTTATGTGCAGATATATGTGTAAAGTTGTCAGTGTGGTTTGTTTTAGGGATGGGTGCCTGCTTTAATGTTTTTGTCCTTAGGTCTGTAGTTGCTGATGAGTATCTGTTTAAGGATGTAGGGCTGTCAGGTAGCAAGGAGAGGTCTGCCACCAAAGGACTGAGAGTGTGAGGGATTGTCTGGTAGAATAGTCTGTAGGTCCTTAACGATGTGCCGTAGAGCAAAGGTTCTTAACCTTTTTCAGCCGGGACCCAGATGAAGTTTGGGAGTCAGCTTCGTGACCCGTGGTTCAGTTTTGAATTGATAATGTATTTCCTTTTTCAATTCATTAAAGAGGATCATGGTGACCCACCCTAAATGTCATGGCAACCCATTTTTGGGTTGTGACCCATAGGTTAAGAAGCCCTGCTGTAGAGGTTTGACTTCGGGGTTGTAGGTGATGACCAGTGTTATTTTGTTGTTTTCTTTCTTGGGCTTCTGCTGTAGTAGTTGACTTTTGGTTACCTCTCTCTGGCTCTGTCAGTCTGTTTCTTCACTTCCCAGGTGAGTATTACACTTTAAAGAATAAGTGAAGAAAAGTATCGACAGAGCCATGTGGGTACCCTTTGCTGGTTCAAGGAGGCTAATTTTGCCTGTTCCCATAAGAGTTGGGAATGAATGTGGTTTGTTATGGTCAGATGACTTTTAAATCAACATATAGCCTTTTGAGACATTGCAATGGATTGCCATGGACCTCCCTGTCTTTCTGGGTCCTTTAGATAGTCTGGTCCCTTCAGAATAAGAATACTTACATGTGTCACCTGATACAATCATCTGTGCTCATTTATTTACAGCGTACAGGTATAAATTCTACTCTGAACCAGGCTTACTTGGTTCCAAGTCTCTTGGCTGCTAGCCCTTTCTGTCCAGGAGTCAAACTAAGTTGCAGGGCACTTACTCTCCTCCCTGGCCATGCCTCCCTTCTGGTTTCTCCTTAGCTGGTTTATATGCTCCCTCCTGCTAGGACAGGGGTCTGCAACCTGCCACTCCAGAACTGGATGCAGCTCTTCGGTGACCCTCTGCAGCTCTGGGCTCCAGAGGCCCCCCTACCATCGGGGGACCCTGTGAGTGGCCTGTGCCAGGCTCCCTCCCACCACCAGTGGACCTGTCCCTGGTTGCGGGCTCCACCCCACCAGGCAGCCTGGGCCCAGCTACCCCCACCAGGAGGATAAATCCATTGCTGCTCTCAAAACACTTGATTATTGAAGAATTTTTTAACAAATGACTCTTCTTATCTTTTGGATTGCTGACACTTGTGCTAGAGGGACAGCTGTTACTGTTTGGCTTTTTAGGCATGTTCCTGGCTTGTTCTAATCATCACATTCAGCTGTTGCCTTCTTCCCTTCTGTCTGGGGCCCTGCTGGCCCACTTTACCCCAGCCCAAGCTGGGGAGTTGGGGGATGACAGAGACACTGAGGGGCCTGTCCTCTTCTATTCTGCTACAGACATAATTTAGCTTTTTCTGTTTTAGCATACATTAGTAATATGAAAAACACATTATCCATGTGTCTCGTCCACAAAGAGTGTATGAGAAGATGTGAGGTTTGTGGTGGTTCTGATATCAGCAGTATATTGTTATGATAGCTCTTCAGCAGCACAAAAAAAGACTGAGTTTATTTGTAATTCATCCCAGAAAAAGGTTTCTTTTAATTGTTGATATTGTGTAGATTGTCTACTTGTAGTTTTGTTTGTTTTAGTTGCCTTATATAATAATTAAAATAGTGGTTTCTGTTTATATTTTGCAGGTCGAGTGTGTGATAGATAAAATCCAAGCTAAATGTTGCCAATGTGCTGACCACACTTCCCCCCACAGTGCTTGTAGATATTATACATGCCCCCTAGGGCAGCTGCAGAAAATAGAGGTGCATAAATTCAAAAATTCAGGTTAGATTGTCAAGCTTGTACACTGCTTTGCTTTATTTCAATGCATATGAAAAAAGATTATATGTATTTATTATACAAGCATACAATATGATGTTTTGATAATTAAAACATCCAACTTTCATTTCTGAGGGCTCATTTTGATTTTATTTTCTTGGTTGATTTCCTGTTTGTAAATTGCCAGTTAATAGGTACTGCTCTGGCTGAAAATGGCTGCCACTTCATTCTGAATCTGATTGCACTTAACTGATATACTATCAGTATACTTGTACTATAGGATGCTTACACCTTTGATACATATATAGATTTAAATATTTTTAGAATATTATTAAAACTGAAAAAGTTGTTTTAAAAAAAATCTAGAATCAGGTTTTCAGGTTTGTGTGAGATTACCCTGTATCTAGCAACCTTATTGTCTGGGACATCTGAAACTCTGTGTTTGAAGATGAATGCTATGTCTAGACATAGAGACTTATTTCGACTTAGGTTATTTCGAAATAAGCTATTTCAAAATAAATCCTTAATTTGAATTTACTCGAAATAAGGAAAAACACCAAGTCAGGGCACCTGGTCCCCCTGCGGCTGGGGCCCCAGCCCCTGGCCACCTGCAAGCAGCCAGGGGTGATGGTGGCTCCTGCAGCCCCTAGCTGCCTGCAAGCGGCCAGGGCAGATATCAGGTCCCCACCTCCTGGCAGGCTCTGCAACCTGGTCAATTTCACAGAAGTGAAATTGACCGTGTTGCGGAGCCTGTCAGGGGCTGGGGGAGCAGCATGACCCCTGGTCACTTGCAGGTAGCCAGGGGCTGCGGGAGCCAGCATCACCCCTAGCTGCTTGCAGGTGGCCAGGAGCTGGGGGACTGAGACACCCCTACAGCTCAGCCCCTGCCTTCTAGTAAGTGCCAGGGGTGCAGGGTGCCCTGATTCTGCTCGCCCAGCTGCCGGGGCTCCGCTGCAGCTTGCCCTGCAGCCCGGGCTCGACAGCCACTGGTGAGGCAGCTGCTGGCGGGGCTACCGAGGCTGGACCCAGCTTGCCCTGCAGCCCGGGCACTGCTGCAGCTCTGGCCGCCCTGTGAGCTGTGGTGGAGCCCGGGCAGCAGGGTGAGCTGGTTCCAGCCCCGGCTGCCCCACCAGCAGCTACCCAACCCGGGCTGCGGGGGAAGCCAGCTCCACACCAGCCCCCACCTGCGAGTGGCTGTGGAGCTCGGGCTGTGGGCAGAGCTGGCTCCACACCGGCAGCCCGCCAGCAGCCACCAAGCCTGAGCTGCAGGCAGAGCTGGCTGCAGAATCCACTGCCAGGGTGGGAGCCACTGAGCCCAGGCTGTGGGGAAAGCCAGTTGGGGGCTCGCGGTCCTCCCTGGCTGCTCGCTTGCCACGGCAGCGGGAAACGCCACCTGTCGCCCTCCTGCGCCCCCCTCAGCACCCTGGCCAGGTTGGTGAGGTAGGGTTGGACATCCTTCCAGGGTGCCGTGCACCCTGGGAGGAAAGTCCTTTATTTCAATATGCGGGGCATATCTATATAACAGAGCCAGATGGGGTTATTTTGAAACCAAAGTTTCAAAATAACCCTGATTTCTATACCAAACTATAGTATCAAAATGATTTTCCTTGTTTCAAAATAAGGGAACTCCTTATTTCAAAATAAGGAAAATATCATCTGGACCTGACTATTTTTAAAAGGCTTGTGTGAACACAGCCAATATGATTAATGTTAAATTTTTTAAAAACTTGTTACTTTTGCTATAAACTGTATCTTGGAATGCCTATCCATGGGAGTGTCCTTCTTTTAATAATTGAGCTAATTTTTTTTGTTGTTTTATTATTGTGCCTCTTTTGTGGGAGATGGGGAGTCAAATGCTAAAATGTTCCAAATTAGGGTGAGAAATGTTTGGACACTTGAACCAGACATTGCAGTGAGAAAATCGGAAACAGTAGTTCCCTACAGAAATGTGAAAGTAAGAAAAATAGAAAGATTCGTGTTTGTTACTTGAACATCAGTGTGAAATGGTAAAGCATTTTCTAGTGATGAATTCTGGAATGAAATTAATTGTTTTGTCTGTTCTCCATGGATTATGTTTTGTTAAAAGTAAGTGCTTCCTTTTACAAATGTTTTCTTCTAAGTGAATGATCTTACCTAGAAAGGTGAAAGGAAGCATAAATCCTCATATGGGCTGGCTATAGAGCCAGGCCCTTTTTAAGCCTTCTTTGGTGATCTTGGCTGAAAGCCTTACTCAAATAGGAAGGGGGGAAGGTTTCCAGGGGTACTCTCCTGCCAGTGGCTGACTTACTGTGAGGAAACTTTTGAAATATTCCTTTCAAGACCGTTTTGTTACTATTGTGTTTTGAAAAAAATAATCCACTAGTCTTAGTCATATGACGTGCAATTGTGTGATTGTCTCAGTATGAAGGAAGTTATATCAACCTTGCTAAGAATTATTGCTAAATCCAGGATTAAGGAGAAAGTGTGAATGTCTCACGTTATATAACTTCTATTAAATTTGGATGAAAGCTTTTGCTCTTTTTTCAGCTGGAAATGTATGATTAAGTAGCTCAAACATACTATTCACTCTTTAAGTCAGTCTAATTGGTATATTTTCTTTATGCTTTTAAAGTTCGTGAGATGAGGCAATGGAAGTTAGTGAAACAGTCAATGCCATTTTTAGAACCTGATTTTATATGTATAGTATGCCTTTGTGTAGAAATATGAGCATTTTTTCCACAATAATAGGGGCATGATAAAATGTGAGAGAAGGACAGAATTTGATAAAAATCTTTTAAATAGGTGGTTTTCAAACTGGGGTATGCATGCCTCTAGAAGTATGTGAGCTCTCATCAGGGGTATGCCAGAAAAATTATGTACTGGTGGTTAACTTGTTTTTTTTAGAAGGACGATGATCTAAACTATGTTTAATCTTCTTTCAGTTAAAAATGGAATCTCACTGATGTTTGTTTTATTTTATTTTATTTTATTTTATTTTATTTTATTTTATTTGTTTTTGCTGTGTGAGGTTAATGCTATAACACAGAGATTCCCAACCATCTGGTGGGGGGAAAAATAATAATAATAATCATAATAAAAAAAAACCTCTGTGGAGCAGAATTTTTGCTGCGTGGGGCAGAATCTGATCTGCGCTGCTCTCCTGTCAGGGAGAGGGAGCCCTTCCCCCTGCCTGGGGAGCTGGGACCTGCCACGGCCCCCTCTCCTGCCCGGGGACCACTGCAGCCATGGCCCCATGCTCCTGCCCCTGCCTTCCTCATGTTCCCTGTCCTCTGACCCATTCTCCGTCCTCCTCCCCCCTGCTGGTTCTCTGTCCTCAATTCCCCCCACATGCCCCCCCCCCATTACCTGGCCACCGGAGCTGCTGGCACCTGGCTGTCCCCCAAGCTACTCTCCCTGAGGCAGGAGTTTCAAAAACTCCCAGCCTGGGGGAAGGTCCCTGCTGGCAGGAAGCTTGGATCTCTGTGGCCACTGGAGACGAGACCCTGGTGGCATCTGGCCTCAGCTCCCAGCCTGTCCACAGACCCCCTGGAGCAACTCTGCAGCCCCCCCCCCCCAGGGCTCCACAGACCCCAGGTTGGGAACCACTGCTATAACACACACAAATGCTATAAGAATGAGGCCAATTAAACAGTGACGTTAATGCTAATGAAGTCTAATTGGCCTCATTCTTTCTAGCTGTAATTGATGCCTGGGTCAAACTTAGAGTTTTTAGTTTTCAATTCAATGAAAAAACATGGATCGTTGATTTAAGACTAGTGCATTACTGAAGGGTGAGATATATACAGCTCAGTGGATGTGCAACCACTTTTTCAGCTGATTCAATTACTATTCTTGGCTCTTGAGGTGCAAATGATCAGGAGTCCCCAGATGATTTACAAGTTCGACCTAGGAAGTGTGCAACTGAGCAAGAGAAAGAAAAGATGTAAAATAACCCACAATTATGATGAAAGTTACATTAAACTTTGATTTAAATTACTGGGGTGTTGTATAGCCTGAGCCAGAATATGTCCTATGCTGTGAAGTTATATTAAAGAGTCTTAAATTGTCCCTTCTTCCTTGGTTCTCCTCAAGGCTGTAGTAGCAGAACCCACATGGATGCCTTGCAGAATCCACAGAGAGGCCTTTGCTTGCAAAAAAAAAAAAATGGCTGAAGACTTGATATCAGCTCAGTTTGACGCAGTCAGGATGGTTAACTTCATTAATGCTTACCCTCTAAATTCAAGAAATGAAGCTATCCTTTGTGATGAAATGGAAAGTGACTATTAGATGGTACTAATGCACATTGAGGTTTGCTGGCTTTTGCATGGGAAAGTGCTGACACGACCATTTGAGCTGTGCACAAAGCTTCGAGTTTTTCATACTAACCACCACCCCTTTGCACTGTCTTCTTGCTTAGAAGATGCTGTCTGACATCAGCAATTAGCCTAATTTGAAGCTATTTTTTTCTTACCCCCAGCAAGCTTAGGCTAGAGGTTCTACACCTGTGGCCTAGGGTCCAAAAGTGCCCCGCTTGGTCTTTCAAGGCAACCCACCACACTCCTCCCACTGGCTACAAAAGGGAACCACTGCCTAAAAATCCAGGTGGAGCACATGACTAGGGAGCACAAGACCAGTGTAGTTTCTTGCTAAACCCAAGAGGAGGGGAAATTAGTTTTCCCCTCCCTTTGGCTGTAGCAGGGAGTATGAGAAAATGCTCCACCTGAAGGCTGGTGTCCCTGCTCGACCCAGAGGGTGGGGAGCACTGATCTCCTGTGTCCTGGCTACAGAGGGGAGCCACTGCCTAGGGACATGAATGGCATGATTAAAGGAGGCATGTAGTTTCCCTGCTATAGCCAGGGAGTTCAGCAAGGAGGCAGTTTCCTCACTGAAGTCAGCCGATCTGGCTACAGTGGGTGGAGCAGATACGACCCACCATGCTTGAAGAGGGTCAGGGCTCTAAAAATCCCTGTCCCCTGGTTTATTCTGCCCTTAGCAGGCCTCCCCGTGTGACTTAGCTGCTATGGCATCTGCTTGAGTGTGCTGTGACTGTCAACTGTCTACACTAGTGCTTCGTCTGTGAGTGTGCGACTTACTGTGAGTAATCTGTAGGTGTTAAATAGTTAATGTAAAAATGAGTATAGTAACATCAAAATTTCTATTATGAATACATAGGGATTTGTAGTTCTTAATGGTGTATATATCAATACATTTCTTTATGAGCTGATAGATTGGTGTCCTTTCATGGTTATAAAGTTGGTAAAAGGTTGGGAACTACTGATTTAAGCCTTCAGGGCTTAAGCATCACTATTTTAAAAACACAACACAAAATCTAAAGCATGATTTAGAAACTACTGTTTTAGGATAACTGCTTAAAGAGAACTCTAACTCTGCAAAAATTTTTCACAACAAATGACAGTATGCAGTGACATGAGAGTGTAAAAACTGACATTATGGAACACTGGTAACAATTTAGCCATCAACTTAGAAACTAGTTCCCCCAAAAGAACAATACAAATGCTTGGATACACATTCCATTTGAGGTTCCTGAACCTCTCGTAATACCTCATTTGTCAGTGCATGACCAGGAGAAACTTTTAGGTCTCTCTTTTAACAGTGGGCTTAAATTACACTTTTCCAGAAAACTTTTGTAGACTTTTGGGCACAAAGGATGGAATATTACCTGCACCTGTCAAAATGAGCTGTCAAGTTTTTGATTCTCTTCTCAACAACATACCATTGCTTGACTAGACTCTCTGCCCTCTTGGCAGTCAGAAAGTAAATATGCTGCTAATACTGTGATTCAGAAATAATTTTCAAAACTGATTCAACTTGGCAATATTGCGGAATTATTAAAAAAGTACAAGAATAGATTAATCATTGTTCAAAAGCTTAATTATGTAATATTTTTAGTGACAATAATTACAATGGTTAAAAAATTTAATTAGAAAACAGGGGTTATATTGCAAATACATGCCTGCATCAAGTATAGTGCAGTTCCTACAAAATGTATCTTGTAATTTAGGAATATTAACTGTGATATGTGGCAATAGATTACTGAGTTCAGATTACTTCTGTTAATTAAGAGATTTAGCAAATCTGCGACTGCTAAGGTTATGTTAAGTGAAAAGTGTGCGATTATTTCTTTGTTTTAAAAACCATTAATTCCTTGTTTTAGGCCTTCTCATTGTTAAACAATGGTGACCGTTTCCTATTGTCTGATATTTTGTGAGTGTCCCTGAGTAATAAAGAATGTTACATTAAGATTGCAAAACTGTATGTCATTAAGAGAAGGTCAGCACTTACTGTGGCAAATTTGCTGCCATGAATTGATCTATCTAGATTGATTAAGTGGGTCGATTGAGACCCTCTCAATTGATTGGGTAGTCAACAGCTAAGACCATCCCCTGAAAAATAGTCGTGCGGAGTCAACAGAAGGCCATTTCCTGTTGACTCAGTACACTGAAGACACTGTGGTGAATAGGTGTTAGGAAGTCAAAGGGAGATATGCAAGTTAGTTTAACTAAATGAGTATCTCTCTGACTGTTGCCAAAAACTATGGTATGTGTAGGCGAGGGCCAGGATGGGTCTCTCATGAGGCTATTGCAGGACTTCAGAATCACATATTGTAGTATCTGATTCTGTTTGTAGTTTTGAAATTTATGGAGTTGTGAGTTGCAAAGAGGAGAATTTTTCCTTTTCAACTAAATGATGCACCAGTAAACAACTTTCAAACAACCTGTGGACCCAAACATAGCTATTGCATGGTCACCACAGATAGAAATTAATGGTGTGTGCGTGGGCTCTGTTTTAATGAGCGTGCACTCATTTCTAATGTGAGATGACTAGAAGTTAGTTTTCTGCCTCTTGTTTTAATTAGCTGAAGAAAGATACTACATGAGAAGTGTGAAACCCTAACCCTCTTCTTGTTTTAGATATGATATAAAGCCATATTTGCAGTAAACTGGCTTGGGATTCTAAATATATTAAAGAAATAAAGGAAGTCATATTTCATTTATTTTAAAAATTCATTCTGAAATTTATACTTCACTTTACCATAAAGACATAACCACCAGAGTTAAAGTAATAATTCATTTTTATGCTTTCCTCTTAAACTATAGGTATACTTTCATTATTGGTCTCTCCAACAGTGATTAGATAGTATTAATTAAACTGTTGGCGAAGTTATTCTCGAATGATTTCTGAATTTTATTCAAGATGCCTGAGAACTTTAAAGTCATAGATTCGGATGAATCTCTCAAAGTTCAAAATAAATATTTGGAGAAACACTTAGACAAAAAGGTACTGCTAGCACCAGTCTTGTCTAAGTTTATTTTCTTCGATGTTTTGTATAGGAACCTTTCTTTCCCAGCAGTGGTTGATTCACCTCAACAGGAGATAATGAGTATCATCTTTAACAATTAAAAGCTGGGTTCTGAGTTTGATCTTACCTGGTTCTCCTGCACAAAAGGATGAAGTTCTGTTATGTTCTTCTATCAAGACCCTTTAAAACATATTATCTGAAACTATCGAGACTAAATTCTGCCAGTTTCTTTAGACCTCAGAAGGGAGTAAACTGTTGTTGCAAAAGCAGATAAAGTAGGATGTTTCAGATATTAAGTGGGATTTTCTACCATGAAAGCTCATGCAATAAATAAATTTGTTAGTCTTGAAGTGCCACAGGACTCCTTGTTTGTAGCACAAATGATGACTCTGAACATCTCAGTGCACCAGTAATGTGTAGGAGGAGAAAGAAAGACCTTGCTAAGCAAGGAGAAGTAGGTGCATAGAGAAGACAGAAAGAGAAACAAAGAGGGAAATCCTGACATACTTGACAATCATGGCAGAACTCCCATTAACTTCAACAGAGCTAGGATTTTCATCCACAGTCAGATTCTGGTCTCAGGCAAATGTAAAGTACAGAGTAACTCCACTGACTGCCAGTATCTTAACTAGAGTTATTTTGCATTTGAACCAGTGCAAACGAGATCAGAAAAATGAGCCAAAGTCCATTTCATGGTTCTGTGTTTACAGTTTCATATTAATGTTGTTATTACTGTGTAATGTTTTCAACTGTAATTTATTCATAAATCACATGAAGAATTAAAAGAATTTTAAATTAATCAGTTGAAAAACATAGATGTGTACAATCAAAGTAATCTTAAAATAATTTAATTTTCACTGTCTCACATGCTTTCTCTTGCTTGTCCAACATTTCAGCCTAGTCACTGGTATTTATATATGGGACAATCACCACAGTTTCTAGATGCAATCTTGATTTGCATTCAGATGTACAGTATCTTAGATATTTCTAACAGTGATTATGGAAAGAGGTTATACCATTGTTTTTAGAGCATCTAGTGAAATATATATATATGAAAAAAATATCCCCTCTCACCCCTATGGGTGGTATGTGTCTTCCTCAACCTCGGGTCCTCTACCAGAGGCCTGGGAGCTTGAGGGTTCTGCGCAGTATCTTAGCTGTTCCGAGCACTGCACTCTTCTGGACAGAGAGCTCTGATGTTGTTCCTGGGATCTGTTGGAGCCACTCTCCCAGCTTAGGAGTCACAGCCCCGAGTGCTCCTACCACCACCGGGACCACTTTGGCCTTCACTTTCCACATCCGCTCTAGTTCCTCTTTCAGGCCCTGGTACTTCTCCAGCTTCTCATACTCCTTCTTCCTGATGTTGCTGTCACTTGGCACTGCTACATCTATCACCACCGCTGTCTTCTGGTCCTTGTCTATTACCACGATGTCTGGTTGATTGGCCAGTACCTGCCTGTCCGTCTGGATGTGGAAGTCCCACAGAATCTTAGCCCTGTTATTCTCCACGACCTTCTGTGGAATCTCCTATCTGGTCTTGGGAGGGTCTAGCCCATACACTGTGAAGATGTTCCTGTACACAATGCCAGCTACTTGGTTGTGCCGTTCAGTGTATGCTGTTCCTGCCTGCATCTTACATCCTGCCACTATGTGTTGGACTGTCTCTGAGGCCTCTCTGCACAGTCTGCACCTTGGGTCCTGTCTAGTGTGGTAGACCCCTGCTTCAATGGATCTGGTGCTCAGTGCCTGTTCTTGTGCAGCTGTGATCAGTGCCTCAGTGCTGTCTTTTAGTCCAGCCCTTTCCAGCTACTGGTAGGATTTCCCAATGTCAGCCACCTCAGCTATCTGTCGATGGTACATCCCATGCAGGATCTTGTCTTGCCATGGCACTTCTTCTGCTTGATCTTCCTCCCATGTCTGCCGCTGCCTCAGGCATTCTCTCAGCAGCTCATCTTTGGGTGCCATCTTACTGATGTACTCCTGGATGTTCTGGGTTTCATCCAGGACAGTGGCTTTGACACTCACCAAACCCCGCCCGCCTTCTTTCCAGCTGGTGTACAGTCTCTGGGTGTTGGATTTGGGGTGGAAACCTCTGTACATTGTGAGGAGCTTCTGGGCCTCAACATTGGCAGCCTCCATGTCCTCCTTTGGCCAGCTCACTATACCGGCAGGGTATCTGATGACTGGCAGGGCGTACCTGTTGATGGCGTGGATCTTGTTCTTCCCATTGAGCTGGCTCTTCAGGACCTGTCTTATCCTTTTGTGGTACTTGGATGTTGCTGTCTTCCTTGCCTCCTCATTGTGGTTCCCATGTGACTGTGGGATGCCAAGGTACTTGTAGCTGGTCTGTATGTCTGCTATGTGGCCTGCTGGTAGTTCCACCCCATCAGTCTTGACTACCTTTCCTCTCTTTACTACCATCCGGCCACAATTCTCAAGTCCGAATGACATCCCAGTATCCTCACTGTAGATCCTTGTCAGGTGGATTAGCGAGTCAATGTCGTGTTCATTCTTAGCATACAGCTTGATGTCATCCATGTAGAGGAGGTGGCTAATGGTAGTTCCACTCTTGAACTTGTATCCATATCCAGTCCTTGTGATTATCTGGCTGAGGGGGTTCAAGCCAATGCAGAACAGCAGCGGGGACAGCGCATCACCTTGGTATGTGCCACACTTGATGGCCACTTGTGCAAGCTGTCTTGAGTTGACTTCCAGTGTTGTCTTCCACAGTCCCATTGAGTTCTTGAGGAAGGTCCTTAGTGTCCTGTTGACTTTCTATAGTGCCAGACATTCACAGATCCATGTGTGCAGCATTGAGTCGTAGGCTTTCCTGTAGTCAATCCAGGCTGTGCTCAGATTGGTCTGTCTAGACCTTGAGTCTTGGGCGACTGCTGAATCTGTGAGCAACTGGTGTTTTGAGCCTCTGGTGGTGTTCCCAATGTCCTTCTTAGTTGTGCTCATGTACTGGCCCATGTGGTCCTGTAGCTTGGTGGCTATGATGCCTGATAGGACTTTCCATGTTGTGGGGAGGCAGGTTATTGGCCAGTAGTTGGACGGTGCTGTTTCCAGTCTGGGTGGGAGCCTGCTGCTAGCAGCTGGTTCATCTGTGTTGTTAGGCGTTCATGCACTGCTGTTAGTTTCTTTAGCCAGTAGGTGTGGATCATGTCCGGGCCAGGTGCTGTCCAGCTCTTCATGTTCTTGACCCGCTGCTGGATGTCTGCTACTGTGATGGTGACTGGTTCCTGTTCTGGGAGATTGCTGTGGTCTGTTCTCAGGTCCTGCAGCCAATTTGCACTGGTGTTATGAGTCTTCTCTTTCTCCCATATGATCTTGCAGTACTGTTCAGTTTCTGCTGTTGGTGGCTCTGCTGTTTTTGTGTTGTTGCACTGCAGGATGGAGTACACCTTGGATGGTTCTTTGGAGAACAGGGCATTTATCTTTTAGGCCTCTGCTTCTCCAGTGTATCTCCTCAGCTTGGTAGCCAGTGCTGTGAGCCTTTGTTTAGCAGTCTCTAGGGCTTCAGATGGAGTCAGGCCCCTGTATTTTTTCAGTAGCTGAATCTTATCCTTAATCTCTACAGCCTTCTGTAGTTCCACCAGCTGACTAACTTCTCTTCGAGTTGCCTTGATCTTATCCTCCAACCTCATTTTCGGGGGGGGGGGGGATATGTACTGCTGTTCTTCTTGATCATGTAGCTAAGCATTTCCAGGATTACAGAGGCTGTAGCGTATACCAGTTCATTGGTTTGAGTTATATGGTGGTAGTAGGAATTGTCGTTAGGGCTCTATTGGCATCTTCTAGCATACTATCTCATGGTACTTCTCCAACAAGCCTTGGTAATCGGTCTCGAGGGTTGGCTGTAGCTAGTTTATCTATAATCTTATGCCTCGTATCAGCTGCTGTGCTCTGTAATAGAGGGGGTGGCAGTGAAGTTCCACCTTCAGGTGTTGGCTGCACATGTAGTTGTTCTTCTGGGTCTTCTTCTTGAGTCCAGGATGTAATGTGGAGTTGGTCTATCTCCAGTTGTGTGAGCAGCTGCCTCTTTACTATGTTGAAGCGTTGGGTAACTAGCTGTTTCTCAGTTAGCGTGGATGTAGGTGTTTTGTCCATCCATAGTTCCCTCATACATTTCATATATCCCCTCTCGTTAGGTCTACTGCTGTAGTAGCATTCCATCAATTCCAGGTTCTCTTGTCTCATCCATCTATGGTTTGTTCCAGTAGCCCACTCATCGTCAGATTGTCCTGGTTTCCCAACATCTGGCACGGACCTTGTTAATCCGGGAGACGTCTTAGCTGGCATGACTCTCCTAGTTCTTGTCACTCTCATATTTGAAGTAGGCAAGTGAGGTGTTAGGGGGTCTTTTGCCCAGGGACCCCTACTGGAAATGTAGGTAGGTACCAACCGGGATTTGAACCCCAGTCTTCTGTATCAAAGGTCGTCGCTCCTAACCCCTACGGCCCTCTTAACCACTTATATGTTAGTGAGGTAGTGGTTTCACAGTACAATTCTTGAAGGTATGATTAACAGAATTTATATGTTTGCATTTACTTTGCAAGAAGAATATGCAAAGGAACGTTTATTTATGTATTTTATTAAAGTCACTGAAATTTCATTTGAAAGCAAGAGCCATAATACTAACTAAGCCGGAGAAATCAAAGAGACAAAGACAAGAACTGGAAGTGCACTGTATGCAGTAGATCTGATAAACTGCCTGTCGTAATTTATAGCAGCTCTATTTGAGTGTTGGGGCCCTTCTGACAAAGAGTAAAAACTACTAATTTGAAGTAATATGTTGTTTTGTTTTACTCTTGTAAACAGTTGTGATCTGAGCAGATTGACCCCTGTGCCAAAGAGAGTCCAATGGAGGGCCAGATTAACCAATTTGGAGGCCCTGGGCTGCACCCCACCTCAGGGCCCCTTCCTTTCTCTCTCCCTTCCTCCCATCATAGGGGACCCAGCTGCCCCCAGCCACAGGACCCCCCACCTGGGCCACATGGGCTGGCCCTGGAGCCGGTGCTGGGGCCAGAGGGCACTCTTGCCTAGGCCGCACTCTGGCTGCTCTGCCTGCGAAGTGGGGATGTTGGCTGGTGCATGATGGAGCCTTCATGCCCCCTGGGTGGAGCAAACAAGCGCTGGTCCTCCCCTCCCCTGGGGGCAGACCAACCAGCCCAGGGGCAGGCAGAGCATAGAGCCTGGCCTCTGGCCCGGGCTCCCCCCCCCCACACCTTGCAGCCGCAGCACCAGCAGGGTGCCAGATTATCAGGGTTTTAGGGGTGGAGACCAGGACCCCCTTTTTGCCTGGGGCCAAGGTCTTAAGCCCCTAAAGCCCTTTTGATAATCTGGCCCTGCTCCAATGCAATAAGATACTATTTCAACTAGTGGACTTTTATTCACTTCTTTATGAAGTTCTTAGTACTAATTGATTTTACCTGTACTATATACCCAGTGTAATCCTTTCCCTAAACGCTAACCAGTGCAAAAGGCAATATCATAAAATGTCACTGCAGGCTAAATTATCCTCTCTTCTTATGCCTTGTGGATGTCAGTTTGCAGGTCAGCAGTACTTAACACTGTGAATCTAGGAGTTCCTTCTTTATAATCCTGTAGTTTTATTCCCTGAAAAGTCAGCACACTCCCATTACTTCTTAACGTTTGTTCATAGATTTTCATCATCAGTAAATGCAGGTAGAGTTATCTCCAGTTGTGTTGGGACTGTCAGTTTCTCTGGGAATCTTGTTGCTTAATGCAAGTATTTCAGAAGTGTTATAAGGGGCTGGAAGAATGAGATGAGTGTTCATGAATTTCTATCCCCCTTCTTCTTTTCTGTTGGCAGTTGTTGGTTGTGGACTGATTAACTTACATCCTCCATAGAAAATGAAAAATCATCAAAATGATATTGCAAAATATTTATTTTAGAATTGTGGTGGTACGAATTAAAATACATTTTGAAAATGTGCATTGGCAATTCATTAAAATAAGTCTGTATTAATTTAATTTAATTCTCAAATTTTACTTATTGTAATTCATAACTTGCAAACCTATTTGAATGCATAAACCAAGCATAAATTCAGTGTAAATGGGCTTTGTGTCTGTGTGTCACAGGGTCTCCTTCTAGTCACCCTGGGGATCGGCTCTTTCCAGGTTTGGTGCTCCCTTCTGCTGCTTGCTGAAGTCCATGCTCTCTCTCTCTCTCTGGTTTGGCCTTCTGTGTAGGTCACTACAGTTCTTCCCATCCCAGGATATCAAAGTCTTTCTGTACCTTTGGTCCCAGACAGTCTTCTCGTTCCCTGCCCAGGCAGTGCTGCTTTCCCAGTGGCTGGTAGGAGAACCTGGGCCTGTCCTCTCTGGTGAGTTCCAATCAGCAACCGCTTTTCTACCTTTTCCCTAAGCCTTTCCTGTGCCTTCCAGCTCCACTCCCTGTGGGTTTGTAAATTCAAAATCTCACCTAGGGAGTGCAGAATAAAATTCCATAGGACCAAACATACCTCCCTTCCCCCCAAGGAGCGACTGCAGACAACTTCCATGAAGCCCCTTTCTCTTGCCAACTTTCTGGTTTTGTCCTAATGTAGCTGTTCCTTGTCAGCTGGCCTCTGTCATTATACAGGGGATTACTTTGATCCCCTAATTCCCCTCAACTGTATCCTATTTAGTTATTTGGCACCTTCTCCATCTCATTAACCCTGTTCATGCTTGTGTGGGGTGAACACTTTATCACAGCATTTCGCTTCATCATTTGCATGTACAAGTGTTAGTAGACAAAAATATCACATACAAGTGGTTGTGCAAAGTTTCACATACAAAGATAAACTTGTGCCTCCTTTGAGAATTTTTCCCCTTTAAGTGTATAGTGTCTGAGAGTATTAAGCTTCTAGGAGTTGTGTGGCACTTTGACTAACAGATTTATTTTTTGCATGAGCTTTCGTGGGAGACGATCCCACTTCCTCATCTGAGTCTAAGCGAGTTGTTTCTGTAAGTTGATGGATTTCCACTTCAAACGGCTGTATTTAGTGCCTTGCATCTTGTCAGTTTCAGAAGGGACAGCCATGTTAGTCTAGTCCAGTAAAGAAACAACAAGGAGTTGTGTGGCACTTTTGAAATTGACAAGACGCAAGGCACTAAATACAGCCGTTTGAAGTGGAAATCCATCAACGTACAGAAACAACTCGCTCAGACTCAGACGAGTAATTGGGATCTTCTCCCATGAAAGCTCATGCAAAAAATAAATCTGTTAGTCTTAAAGTGCCACACAACTCCTTGTTGTTTTTTTACTGGACTAGACTAACACGGCTGTCCCTCTTGATATTAAACTTCTATTTGTTTGGTACTTGGTAACTCAGAAACTAAGAGCTGAATTTTTTTCAAAGTTCATCAGAAAACATTTGATCTCAAGCTGAGACCTAATGTGTCAAGTTTCATTTGGAGCATACTTGAAAAAAAAATTGTGGTGGAAATGCCTGCACAATCTTAATGACACTGTAGTGTCACAAATGTGATTCTGTAATGAACTGCAGATGATTCTTTTTCTGCCACCCTTTTAGAATTATAATCCTAGAACAGAAGATAGTTGATTGTTTGACAAGTATATTTATTTAGTATTTATTGACCTTTAGAGTTTTTGAAGTATTGCATGAGGAGTTAATTGAGGTTTTCTATTTACTGTAGAATAAATCATATAATTCAGATTATCTCTCCTTCTATTTATGTTTTTCTTCCCCCATAGAAAAGGATAGTCTGTAATCTGTTCTGTAAGAGCTCTTTTCCCCTTAAAATTATTTTCTTATGCTTAACTGCTCTGGTAATATATATTTTTTATTGAGCACCTAAGAAAGTGTGTGAAATCTTCAGTGTGTTTCCTGTTGCCTCTAGGGAGCTATAATGTTTAAGAATAAAAGGAAACCTAAGAATTACAGCTGCATATTGTTCAAATTACATTAAAGGGAATGTTCATGAAACATCTACTGGTAAAGTGATTTTATGTTACCATTTTTAAGTGCTGGACCTATTGGTATCCATAGTCACTATGCTACAAACATTGTATTGCTAGAGAAAGAAGGAAAATAGTTCCCTTGATGTATTGTTACCATAGGGGAAGAATGATCTGTTGCAATTCACAGAGGAAAACTACAGTAAGAAATTCCAGAACAGCACTTCAGTAGATGATATGAGGTATTTAGAAATACAGAAGCTATGCTGTAGCATGCAGCCTACGGGCGTTTATCAAAATGTAGCTGCTCCCATTTTAAGACAGATGAAAAAAATAATAAATGGTTGTACAAAATTATTTCAATAAATGGATGTAAAAGACCCTACCATAGTACATAGTGGTTCTTATCAAGCTACTAGTAGTACCATTATATTAAAACTGATGTTGTTATTGAAGCCATGAGTATATTGTAGTTTACCAAAAATAAGTTACGCTGACCCAACATTCCCTTTGTGTTAGCAACAGAAATACATTTTGGGTCACCTCTCCCACATAGGTATAAATAAAAGATGTACTACAACACCTGGGATAAAAACCTGTCTTGTAGGCTATGTATATATTTATACATTTTGTTCCTATTAATGAGGAAATATGTTTGTTCTTATAATACAAACGCAGCCAAGGTTAACAGCACCCATCATTTTCTTCTCATTTTAACTCCTTGTTCTTCGTAAGTTCTTTTGACCCCCACGATTGTCACTAGTGCTTTTCACATTATTAGTGTTGTATCAGCAAATTCCTAGGATTAACTCCCATTTATGAGAAATTAACCCAGTCTGTGCTTCAGTTCATGCTATCGTAAGAGCAATATTGATCTCATTGCTCATGCCTAACATCCCTTACTTGGCTTGTATTACTGAAACAGTATTGATTCCATACTTCCATGCCTTCATTCAAAGGGGGGATTCTCAGCACAAAATCACTGATTTGTACTAGGTTTTTGTATTTCTTTAGAATCTGAAAAATCCAGTGAAGTGACTCCTTCTTTCTGAGCAGGAATGCTTGGTTTTACTGACATTAACATAAAAAATCATTTTGTTTGTATATTGTATGTGAGTTGGTGTGTGTACAGTCTGTGGACATTTGGGAAGCTCAAGCAAATTTTACTTATAGGAGTACTAGAGAACCTGATAACCCATTATGGGCGCACCGAATCCCATCCCCATTATACCTATAACACTTCCATTCATGAGATTAGATATGATCCAGGGCTAATAATTACTTGGATCAAAATTACTCAGATCTTTATTTGTCAGAGACTGGTAGAGGTTGCCATTCTACAGTCCCTGAGTAAGGAGGGAAGATGGGAATTCTAGTTTGTTTTCCTCCTTCCATTTCCAGTCTTACACCCTTTAATAAGGCTGTGCTGTATGATATCTGCATAACCTTCTTGCCATCTAAGATTCCCCCAATAAACAATAAGTCATTTCTGGTGAAAACTTGTTATTCTCAGTTTGTCACATATGCAAGAAACGGCATTTGTTTGTAACATAAGGTTCAAATTTTACTCTGTAATGAAGGTGTGGGTTTGAACTGATTTAGCTTCAATACTACCGTTAGAGAGAAGTTGGCTTTCAGTTTTTATATAAATGATGAGGGCATGGCGGAAATTCTTTGTAAGAGCTTGATTGTGCCTTCTTCACTTTGAGTCATTCCCTTTACGGCAGTGTAACTCCTTTCACTTCAGTGAAGTTATACGTGATTTATAGTAATACAAAGAAGAACCTTCTGTGTTCAAGGAGTGCTTTGAATTAATCTGGGTATATTGATGTTGTGTCATCTTTAATTTCAACCCTAGTGGGTTGCTTGTCTTTGGATTTCACATATAGAGGGCAGTATGTACTTTGATTTTCATGAACCCCTAAAATTGTTAGAACATGTGCTTGAAAATTATGTTAACACACTTTACACATATTTTTGTGAAACAGGTCAAAACATTACATTTATATTATTTGCACATTATTTTCACTACTGTGAACAGTAGATACTTCCCAACAGTATGTGACATACAAGCATTGACCATTAAACTATGAAATGTAGTAGACAACCTTAGGGTTATGAACATGAGAGTTTCAAACTGACCAGGCAACCACACACCTCATTTGAAACTGGAAGCATGCAATCCACAACAGAGACAAAAACAGAACAAAAAACACTACAATATTGTGTTAAACATAAAATAAAAAAATGTAATGGGAAATCAGCATTTTTCTTCTGCACAGCAAAGTTTCCAAGCTGCAATAAGTCAGTGTTCACTTTTAAATTTTTGAAAGAACAACCATGATGTATTGTTAACAATTACAAACATTTCAGAATTACGAACAGCCTCTATTCCCGAGGTGTTTATAATGCAGAGGTTCTATTATGTTTCCTCAGACCAAAAGCTTTAAAGGAGAATAATATCAAAACATAATTAAATATTTATGATTCTTTTAATGCGTTTCGGGGAACATGTGCATATGAGTGATCTGTGAAAAAATGCATTTTAAGTTGTGGATTGAAATGCCTGAATTGAAGGGGCAAGCTGTTTTTAAATTTGTAATGGGAAAAACACTGGGGTTATTAAAAATATTTTGAAAATGGTCCTGAACAATTAACCTCTTAAATTGTAAAAAAAAAAAAGAAGAAAAACTTTTCCAATGTAAGCATGAATCTTTTCAAATACATATTTTTTTCAAGTTGCTGTGAACTGTTTATAAAATAACTTTTGTTGGTGAATATTTTTAACTTTAGATAGCCTATGTAGTGTCTAACTACAGTTTATGTTTTTAGTTTTACTTATATTGAAACTAAATATATTAGACACTTTGGTTGCTTATCTTTCTGCATTACGTAAAAGTGAAAGTTTATAACAATTATAATGGGCCTGATCCTACTCACATTAAAGTCAATTAGGATTTTTTTCAGTTAGATTGATGGAATCAAGACTGGGCCCATCTTGGCTTTTGCAGTCTCCTTAAGGCACTCAGTACTATTTCTTCCAGAATCTAGCCCGTTTGGGTTGTATTGTTTTTCTCTGAAATAAGGTACCACATAAATTAGATGTGTAAAAACAATCAGTTTATAAGTAGATCTTTTTAAAAAGTCAGTAAAACAACCAATAAATGTGAGGCCTTAAATAGTGAGAAAGACAGATATCTCAGTGAGTAGATGATAAGAGGTTGTTGACTTATTGTATCTTCTGTTATGCATGCTATAAGTTTTCACAGTCACTTAAACTTTGGTGTAGATTGATATGTCTGCTCTCCCTGTCGGGTTTGGTGATTCCAGATAAAAAAGCAGGACACTTTGACCCTTAGATAAATTGATATTTTACAAGGCAATCTTATTGGATTGTCATGTATGTTATAAAACTGACAAAAATGTGCATTTTTAATTTTTATGCTGTGTAATTTCAATCTCAGCCCCCGCCTCAGTTTTGATTCTTCAGTTTGGGATGTAACTGAAAATGATAATGGTGCCCTGGGATAACTAATTGGTAAAGCCTTTTTGGAATGTGGCTAAATGAGCCATTTTGGCAGTGAGCAGAGTAGTAAAGCATACTTTTTTCCTCCTTAGTTGTTTCCCAGGCTAAAATTAAACAGAGTTAAATATTTTCACTTTTAGTGATCTACAGTGGATCTGTTCTAAGTCAAACCACCATAAAGCTAATTGCCTGAAGACTCTCATACAAAAGAGCTTTTTATTTGTGTACAACATGTAGGACTGTGTCTTGTACAGTATGTGGGCGGGGGATTGTGAAATAATCTGATGATGAAAAATGAAAAACAAGACTTTTTTTGTTCCCCTTCCCCTTTGAAATAATTGGATATTAAATTTATAATGCTAAGTTAACGTGCATCAGCACCTGTTCAGCATCCATGGACTACAAGAAACTTCGAAGTCAGAAGGTCACTGCTAGAATAAATTATGATGCGGTTTTATGTAGGAGGTCGGTGTAATGTTTTCTTAAGCTACTTAGTTATTAAAAATAATAAAGAAAACTTGTCAATTAATTTTCATTACAAATCATTTTCATTTGTTTTGTCATTCCTCCCTAAACAAAATCCCCAAATTTATTAAAACTAAAAAAGATTTTGCTGTTTTTCAAAAAGATGCTACTGTTCTTTATTATGAGAAATGTTTATAATATTGAGATGAAGAATTTTATTTCTGAAGTTTTTCATTGTAATCTATTTAAATATGCATATTTTTAATTTGAAAGGAGAGTTCAGGAAGTGTTTTGACAGTAGAGTTTCCTTGCTTTTCTTCCAGCAATTGTACATGTTGAGCACAATCTGTGTTAGTCCTGTTCACAAAGTCTTGAGACTCCTCTTTATCTCAGATCATCCACAGAATTCTGTGTTGTCATGTACTTGCTGTTGAGTTAGAATAATAATTGCATTTATGATATTCCTGTGCACAGGAAGCAGTGGACTCATTTTTCTAGAAGATGGGAGGGACAGAGACACTGAGTCTCAGGAGCCTTTCTCTCCAAGAAGTACCCTTGCAGTAGAGGTCCACTTCCACCCCTCAACAACCTAGGCTTTTCGTGCCTCTTCTGTCCAAACAATTTGCTTCTTCACACCTTCATTCTCTCTTCCCAGAGCATTCAGCAATTACCCCTCTTTCACTGTCCACCTGCCAAACCCCTTTATTAGCCTATCTTCTCTTTGCTCACCAGACTTTCTCTCTGCTACCAAATACCTCCTCATCCTCACCATACACCCACAAATGTCACTGCAAGTTCTCCTCAAGCCTGTCTGTGTCATTTTTTATTGAGACTGATCCCCACTACCAGCTTTTTTACCCAGATGTTCCTCCCATCAGTTCCAGCATCCTTTCCTAAGGTTGTGTCTTCACCCAAACTCTTTTCTCAGACACCAGTATTCCCCAAAAATTTGCTCTACCCTCTGCAAAGTCCTTTCTCTCATACCTGATCCTCCATCTTGGGTGTGAGGGAAAGGGAATGAGAAAGAGGGGCTGGAGTTTGTGCTTCTAGGCAAAGGGGCTGACGGCTGAGTCCTGTCAAGCTTGGGAGCTTTCTGCTCTGTATTTAGCTGTGGAGGTGGTGAGGACAGGAGGAGGGTTGGGTTGGAAGGAAGTAGAGTGGACTGGTTGCCTCCCTATCTGGGAGACAGAGTTGGTTCCTAGAGGTAAGAGACTGCAGTTTCTTCAAGGTGTGTTCTTGTGTGTGCTCTATTTTCAGTGATCATGTGCTCCTGTGTCTATAATCCCAGGTTTGTTGTAGTAACGGCTGGGTGGATAAAATGCTCGCTGTCCTCTCTTATGCAGCTTCAGGTAGTTACACAGCATTGTGTGACCAAACCCTCTTCAGTTCCTTCTCTACTGCCTTTGGCTTGAGTCAGAGCATTAAGTAGTGCCTCTCTACCTCAGGCAGTCAGTCCAGTTATTTTTAAAGAGTTAGCTGTTATAGTTAGTTTTTTCTTACTGTTTCTTTATTTTTCTTATTAAATGGTTTTTTTTTTCTCTTTATTAGGGAGTTAGGTTTTCAGCTACTAGTGACCCTTTAGAGTAGTGGAGTACTCCTCCCTTAGGGGAGAAAAACCTTCTCTGAGGGCCATGCCCTGCTCCTTGGGATTCAGACTCTGCCTTACATGCAGACTATCTATCCTGGTCTCTGATCAGCATGCACAATGTATCTGCTGTCTTGGTGAGACATGCGTCTCACAGTGCCATAATTTGAAAGCCCAAACCAGAAAGATGAGAAACCTCTAAATGAACAGCTTCATGATGGAGAAATCTCTACTCCTTACTCACAGACCCTCTGCTGGACGACAGTCTCCTGTGGCAGCATCTGACATAGACTCCCCTTCACAGGTTCAAGCAACAGACCACTCTGCCAAGAACCTGCCAAGAAGAGGTATTCTCCTGCCCAGCAGAGATGCTGCCAGTACCAACTGCATCTGGAAATTGAAACCCTTGGTACCATTGGAGCTTTCAAAACACTTGGCACTGAGCAGCTCAACTTCTTTGCAGGCTATAGCACCACCTCCCACCTGCACAGCACAATACTTCTGAGCACTACCCACTGCACTGCAGATATAGGTCTGCCAATCATACCTTCATCACTATCAAAGTTCTCAGTACCACAGCAGTTTTTCTGGCCTGAGAGCTTGTCTCCTCAGTGCCACAATCATCTCTTGGTATTGACCTCACTCCAACACACTCAGTATTGAACCATCTTAACATGCTGCCCAGGTCTGCTTCTTCTCTTTTGAGTGATGAGGACAGGGAAGATGAAAGAGGAATATAGTCCTCCTATCACTCTTCACCTCACCATACAACCTAGCAGACCAGGACCATCTCAGCAAAGGAATTATCACTCAGGATCTGAAACAGAGCTGGTATGGACAGCCATGGCTATCACAACCCATGCTTTTTCCACCACAGCAACCTTATTGGAACCTATGGGCAGTGTACAGAGCACAACACCAGTAGAGTCCCAGTCTACCCAGGAGGCAATCACAACATTCCCTTTCACCCTCTATATCCAAGACTCCCTGAGCCGCTAGAGGCGGCTCCCAAGGAAGTGGAGAAAGCTTCACGTCAAGAAGCCACACCAGCAGCTAACTTGTCATCATCTTCACTGTATGAGATGTTCATGCCTCCTCACCCGCCTGCTCACACCTTGAAGGATGATTTTAAACAATTTCAAGAGTTCTTTAAGAGTGTGACAGATTCATGTTAAATGTAATTGGGGGAAGTAGTTGAGTGCGAGCACACACTGCTGGACATATTACACACATCAGTTTTCTCCAGAATTGCCCAGCAATTAATGATGCCTCATGGAACCAGCCAAAACCACCTGGAAAACTCTTTGCAACAGTCCCACGAACATATAAAAGGACTGATCAAGAAGTGTTATGTACCTTCTAAGGCAGTGGAGGGCAATAATATCCATGGGTGGGCCAGCACTGTGGTGAAGAGCCAGCCCCCCAGGCAGGAGAGGGGGAAGGCATTGGAGAATCAGTTGGTGGAGTGGAACAGAGCCAGTTGGAGTTTCAGTACAGTGGTGGAGAGTTTGGGCTGGGGGTATGTGCGTGGCAGCAGAGAGCAGGGCAAAGGGGTGGCACAGAGTCGATGGGGAGAGCTCACCCCAGGATGGGGAGGAAGAGCCAGCCCCTGGAGGATGTTGGAGAGCTGGTCAGAGTGGTGGCAGGCCAGACAGAAATGTCTGGAGAGCCTGATCTGGGTCCTGGGCTTCATTTTGCCAACCTCTGCTCTAAGGGAATGGAATTCCTTTTTTCACACCGTACATCAAACTCTGGTGGTGGTGGAGGTAGTGAATAGCTGTGAAGGCAACACCACTCTAGAACCCATCTCATATTATGTGAACTGGAAGAGGCTACTATTTAGCATCACCAACTACTAGGTCTTAATATCATACAATCCTTTTTTTCAATATTGAATTTCATTGAATGCCCACCTGTAGAAGACAGAGACCAATTCAGGGCTAACATCTCTGAAGGCAATCTTATTGCTTGAACAGTGCTGTGAGACACTCTGGATTCTACAGATGTGTCAGCACATTCCATTGCCTTAGCCATTGTCATGTGATATGTGCATCCTACGTCCATCTTTCTGGGTTACCCAGAGAAGTACAATGACATACAAGGATCTTCCGTTGGTAGGACTCAAATTATTCATGTCTGAAACCAGTGAGTCCTTTCACACATTGTAAGACTCTAGGGTAACATTAAAATATTTGGGTATATATGTGCCTACAAATAAGAAAAAACAGAGCAAACATGACACAACAGAAAGATTCTTTTCTTTGCCTGATTCATAACCTCAGAGACAATATGACCAAAGACAAAGACAGAGAACCACAAGATGATGACAACCCTGATCTTAACCTTCAACGTCCCAACAGCCTCCTTCAAGACAACACTGAGATTGTACTCAAGGGCCTGAGATACCCCACAATGTCAAGGGCTGAAATCAACTGTTACCCCATCCATTTGGAGACTGTTCAACCTCTTTTTATGCAGCCTGGCAGACCATCACACCAGACAGATGGGTGTTAAAGATAATCCATCCAACTTACCCCCATCCTATCTACCCACCCTTCTTCCCCATCCCTTTTCAGAGACCCTTCTCACAAGCAGCTACTGCAGTAGGGGGTAAACTGCCTCATAAACCTAGGCTCAATAGAATCAGTATGAACACAGCAGATAGGGAAAGGATTCTATTCATGTTATTTTCTAACCTAGAATAAAACTGGAGGATGGAGGTCCATTCTCAATTTAAGAAAACTCAACACAAGAAATTTGTGAAGACCCAACGCTTTCAGGATGGTCATGTTAGGAACCATAATTCCAACACTGGAGAAATAGAACAGACTATTGATCCTCGAGTTCTATGATGTATATTTTCATATAACAATATACCTCTGACACAGGATGCTTGTTAAGAGTCTTCCTAGAGACATATTACCTGCAATATAAAGTGCTGCCTCTGGGCTGTCCGCTGCCCTCTAAGTATTTCCCAATGTCCTTCAGTATTGGTGGTTCACCTCAACAGACAAGGAATCAGTATTCCTCTATCTGGATGATTAATCAAAGCATCAGCTCAACAAGAGCTGTATTTGGACTCATACATGCCACTTGGAACACAATAACCTTTTTCACTATTCTATGTCTGCAAATAAATGCACAATAATCAGTGTTCACAACTGTGCAGAAACTGGAGTACATCAAGACCTGCCTCAGCTCCCCAAAGGCTACAGTATCTCTGCCTAGAAAACAGTTTACCATGTTACTCATTCTGATCTCCATGACATTAGACAGTCTCAGACATCAGACAGAACTCTTGGTCCATATGTCTGCAACAACATTTGTGGAGTGTACATGTGATTCCTATAAGCCTTGCTCCAAACAATGTATATCCCACACAGATACAGCATTAAAAAATGTCTCACAATGCCAAATAAAGTAAAAGACTCTCTGCACTGGTTGACACAACCAAAAAAGTGTGTGTTTTTCACAAAAGAATTCAATGATGATAATCATTGTTTTATGACACTTCTGTACTCTGTTGGGCTGGCATACTTTCACAATTCAAGTCTGCTAATCTGCATTGTAATCCACCCTACATATAAAACTTTTGAAACTGCAAGCAGTTCACAATGCATACTTCCATCTCTTAGCCTGTGAATAAGAAGAACCACTCTACTGACAGACATATACAGATGAGGGCAATGAAATACATGATGCGAGAATAAACAAATCACAGCAGTATCCTCTCCTCTACCACTGGTACTGGCCTTTATATTGGAATTTAAAATCGGGTCAAGAAAACTTGACAAGGGGACATTTTACAGATATCATTCCATTACAAGGTGAATGAGTTCCCTGTTTTGGCTTATCTGAACACTGTGTTTTCTGAAGGGCCTTTGCAACATTTACTGTGAAATATGAATCACTGTTCCTTCATGGATGGGATGGGCCTCAGTCTAATCTTACAGGGACTTACCAGAACCCCACTTAAACTCCAGGCAATGGTGTTCATTATTACACCCTTCAGTAAAGGTGCCTTCATCATCACTGTCAGATGTGTGGGGAAACTAGAGGGCCTCATGGCACACCACTCACATACAACATTCTTCAAAGATTAAGTGTTCCTTAAGACCACACCCTAAGTTCTTACCTAACATTGCCTCATTGTTTCATCTAAATGAGTCTATTCACAACTAATCGTTATTCTTGGAACTCATGGGAACATGTGAGAATCAGCACTTAACGCTCTGGACATTTGAAGAACACTAGCTTTTCACACTGGAAGAACACAGAATTTCAGAAAGTCATCAAAATTATTTCTTGGCATCTGAGAACACTCAAAAAGACAGGCCATATCTAAACAGAGGATATCTAAATAGCTCTCCAGATGCATCCATTTTTGCTATCACCAGCAACAGCTACTGAGGACCCACACACATTCCTCTAGAGTAGGGGTTTCAAACTTATGGCTGGTGGGCAAAATCCGGCCCACCAAGGGTGCTGATCCAGACCGCAGAGCTGCTGCTTGGAAGCTGTCTGCAGCAGTGAACTGCAAAGACAATCTGCCAGGCAGGGCAGGGCTAGGCCTGCTTCTGACTCGCTCACATGATCAGAGTCACAGCAGGGACAAACGAAGGAAGCGCTGCAGCCAATCGCAGTTGAGCTCTGCTGTGGTCTGCCAACCAATCAGAGTCTTGGTCACAGCAGGCTAGCTCGGGCTCTCATCCCAACTATTCAGTCAGTCAGTCAGCATGCCAATTTGATAGCACATTGTATGAATCACAAGAAAGGGAAAAAGTGGCTGGGACCCACGTGGGAACAAACCAAGCAAAGGGCAGCATGCCAAATGACTGACAGTGAGTGGCGGGGAGGCAAGGGCCCAGCCTGCCAGTGACTGTGACTGATTGATTGCCACCATAGGGTAGGGAAGTGGAAAGGAAAGGGGAGAGGGGGTCTGGTAGCTGCCCAGCTGGGGGGGGGGAGGGGTCTAGGAGCAGTGCCACTGGGGAAGAGGGGCCCACAGGGTAGGGAAAAAGGACGGTGTCGGAGAGCCTGCAGAGGAGATTGGGGAAAGCTGCTCTGAATGTCGTGGGGGAACGGATTGGGAAGCCCATGTGGACACAGGGCCTGTGGCAGGTGTCCTTTCCTCCATTGTGGCCCCCCAGATTTAACAATGCAACTGCTCTAGAGCCCTGCATACTTTGATACACTTCCTTAACAGTGTCCTCCTTAGGGATATCTGGAAAGCAGCAACCTGGGCTTCAGCCCACATATTCACGCAATACTATGGTATAGAGCAGACATGGCCAAACTGCGGCTTGCGAGCTGCATGCGGCTCTTTAAAGAAAAATTGCGGTTCCCGGGAGAGCGCAGGAGGGAAGGGCGGCATGGCGGGAGACAGGCGAGAAATTTGCATTGGTCGGGGACAGCAGAGAGGTGGCGGCATAGTGAGAGCTGGCAGTGGAGGAGCTGCGTTGTGAGAGCTGCAGTTAAAAGCAGCATGGTCAGAGCCGGGGGAGGTGCAGTCCTTTGACAATGGGCAGGGAAAAAGCAGCGTGGTCAGAGTGAGGAAGGGAAAGGAGGGGTGGGGCGGGGCCACATTGAGAGAGTCCACCGGGGAGGGGCGGCATTGTGAGAGCCTCACCAGCAGAAAAAAGCAGCGTGGTAAGAGCTGGGAAGGGAGGGGCAGCATTGTGAGAGCCCGCAGGGAAAAGCAAGCCATCAGTTAGGTGGAAAGACAAGCACTCAGACCAAGTATCTGCCAGATTCTACAGTTTACCCACACAATATTAATTCTGCCTTCCTTGTCTGTGTGCATAACGATGCAGTCTTTATTTACATCAGTGCATGATTTTTTAAAAATATTTTTCTTTTTTGATATTGTTTTCTGGGTAAATATTTTTAAAACTGGCAACATAAATTGATCAAGAACAAGTCTACAATGAACTACAGATAAGTGATGATAATTAGCAATTGAAACCTGAAAAGCAATTGTAAATTAATTTTCTTTTTTAAAAAGCACCTCACATTTCCAGATATTGTAATATAATGCAAAATTATTTCTCTTGTATTTCTATTTTGAGAATTAAATAAGAATCATCAGAAATGACTGAAAATTGACACAAGTGTTACATCCAAAACAACTGACTACTGTCAAAAGGTTATTAAAAAAACCCTCTATTTAACAAATGTTACAAGTACTTATTATGGATCATGTTTAATTTGCAGCGTGAAAAATGATTTAGACTTAAGATAGTCCACCACTACTGAATACTGGCTTTAGAAAAAAAAATTTCTTAAGTCCATTGAACAATGTGCCTGAGACATCAGTATGTCATCTGTTTGCAGAAGGAACTGCTAGCACATTTATTTTATAAGAAAAATTTAATTAATATAACTAAGTCAATTACCAAGATAATTTACATTCACTGCAAAGTTCAATAGCAGCACTATACTTCTACTGATTAAATAGCATTCAACATGTATTAATTCTTTTTTGTTGTATAGTCAAAATCTATTTATATTTCAGTGCAGTCTTCATGAATGACTCTATGGGTATGTGAGCCCATTAGACAAAAGCAATTGTTGTGAAGGGCTGAGGATGGAAAGTTGTGTTGTAAACTTTCTGAAAAAAAAATCTCTCACCAATAAAGATTTTACTTTGTATTATAAAAACCAAATATTGATATTTAGAATTTATACAGAGCCTGACCCCAAACTGAATAAACTCAATGGGATTTTTTCCATAGTATTTTCTGTGCATGGGCTCCAAAGCACTTACTGAAACAGGCTCTGATCTTGCACTTTCTGTCCCCATAAATTCTCATTGATCTATTGTGATTCTGAAGAGTTGAAAAGGTGTCCCTGTGTGCATCTCTTCACAGGATTAAGATGAAAGCACTATTTTCCCTTACTGTTACTCTCATTTTAAAATTAATCGTGTCTGAGTCCTCAGACCTTTTGTCTTCACTGTCCATGAGTATTTTAGTGAATAAGTTTACTGGCAGAAATATTGTCAGGGAAGTGGGGGCATGGTAGGTGCCAGGATGGGGTGGGAGGCAGAAGTGTGGCATCGTTGGGGAGAGCAGAGAAGCAGCAGCGTGGCAAGTGATGGCAGGGAAGTGGCAACAGGGGGTGGGGGAGAGAAGCGTGACGTGGTCGGAGAAGCCATAGCATATTTAGATTTTCTCATAGGCCCTAAAGCAGCTTACTTGTTAAAATAAAATCATGTTTCACAAGTCCTAAACATTATGTGGAATACTAGGAAATGAAAATACAAAGGAGAAAAGTATAAAACTGAACATAGATTAATTTCAGTTTTTGGCACAACTTACTGCTGTGAAGCATCATATTCCACAGTGAAATTCAGAACATTGTGCAAAACTTAGAGATCAGCATCTGAGAGAGCTTTTACCTGTTGCACTGACAAGTTACTGCCCAGACTTTAAAAAGAAAAAAACTTGCCACAAGCCTCTAGTGTTCTACATCTAGCAATAGCTAAATTTTTACTGTATAGGCCTAGTTTCATGGTAATCTTAAATAATTATTAGAATCTGATGTTAGCGGATCAATATTTGCCCCATTTTTATCATAAAATTAAAGTGTGCAATGAGTTTTAAGCTTAGTAATTTTGAAGTAGGTAAAAATATGTGGCTATATGCCTCAGTGCGGCTCTCGAAGGTTTAATAATCGACTTGTGCGGCTCTTGAGTTCCATAAGTTTACCCACCTCTGGTATAGAGCATCATCATCATCAGATGCTGTATTTGGACTCATGACACTATCTTCCAATATCTGTAATGCTGACATTCCTTCGTTCCACTGAAGGGGACTGTTCTACAGACATCTAAAGCAGAGCACTTACACAAATATTCCTTGAAGAAGAGAAGGTTACTCAATATTGTGCAGTAACTGAGGTTCTTTGAGATGCTTGTCCCTGTGTTTTGTGATCTTCCCTCCTTCAGAGTTTTTCGTGATTAATATTCTGTGGTAGAGAAGGAACCAAAAGGGAGTAGGTCAGATGGTGCCATGTAATTGCCTGAGGTAGCATGAGATATGGACAGACCGTGTGCAACTTAGCAGTCACTCCTCCTACACATCTCCACTTACAGGCTGGGGAGCATAATCACCTGAAGTGTACGACCCTTAGGGACAGCATTCTTAAAGAATTTGAGGTACCTACAGGTGGCCTCAGCACTCGCTTCTCAATCATGAGCTAGCTGATGAGCGGGGCAGAGAGGAGGCATCAAAAGATAAAGTTAATCACCTTGTGCAGTAACTGCGGTTCCTCCCTCCTCTCCTCTTTGTGCATGGCCCCCTCCCTCTGTCATCTTTATCCAGATGGAGGCTGAGAACTGGGGGAAGAAAAGTTGTTTTTCACTCAAACTGAAAATTATTGGGTTTTTGGTGTGCATGTGGTGTGGAGATACAGCCCCATATATCACGTAAATTGTAGTTACTGTAAGGACTTCTTATCAAAGACAGCATAACAATTGTTGTCAATATGTATATTTTGTACTAGTTAACTAGAAAGAGGTAGCAGATAAATACATGTCAGTTGGGCTTTGAAAATGAAACAGTACATCAATAAGACTAATTCTTCACTGAAACATGTATTTAATTCACAGGAAGGGTGAAAATTCAAATAACTTTTAATGAGATTGGAAAAATTTAATGCTTTTCCTTGGAAAAAAAGACAAAAATATTCATTAAAAATCGTCAGTTAAATGTAAGATCTGCCTCTAACGAATCTATTACCTGATTCTGATGCCAGTGGAGTCAGTGAGAGACTGATGCGTGAGCTGGGCCAACCCTTAATTTTTGGAATGATAGATGTAAAGTTAGCTCATTCACTAGAATCCATTTATGTTTGAATTTCTTCAGAGAGGTCCCATAAAAAGTATTGGTCTATATTTAATGTACTTATATTTGCCCATCTACTTAGTATCTAAGTAGCAAATACTGAAAGAAAATTTAGAAATTAATTAGTAGCAAGTGAAACTTCTGGCTCGCAGACTAAAAGACATAATAATTTAAATATTTATATAGGAATTTGTGCTGTTTTTTCAGACTGAAAGGATGAACAGCTTCAGAGATCTGAAAAACTAAGATACAGTGTTGTCCTATAACTCACCTTTTATCTTGATGGAGCCATGATAACAACTCCTTAGTTAAGATTGATTATGGTCAAAATCATGCTTTAATTTGAAATTGTTTCCAACCTTCTGAAAGAGCTGAGTTTATTTTTTGCAGTACACAGCATACTAAACCGTCTTCCCTACTAACATTATTTTCATTTTGTTTTTGGGGGGATTTTATTATAAATATGGGATCCCTCCCAATTTTTTGCCCATATACTGTCTCCTTCCCACTCCTGCTCCCATTGAAGTCTGTTCAATTCATATTTTTTATTTGACACATATATTGAGTCTGTCATTAAGATTTCCTGACATGCAACAATCTCCCTCAAAGATGCTGGGCTCCCTCATTATTTTAGCTGCTAAAACTTTGATAAATATTAATTATTTTAATGTACTCCATACCGACTTTCCAGCATTTTTTGTTTCCAGTCTCCAATCTGCCCAGGATCCTGCTGCAAAGGTTATTTATCGTTGTTCTCATTTTACACATGTTACTCTTTTATTTTATTTCCTACCCTGGCTTCTCCTTAAATTGAAGATTTATTTTTAAGGTTTATTACTGACATTTAAAACTATCAGATCACAAAGCCTATTCTATCTACAGTTCTTCAGTGTGTGTGTTCCGGCTCAAAGCCTGTGCTATGCTGATGATTTATCTTTGTGTTTTTTTTTTTGACTGCCTCTTGCACATTGTAGTCCTCAAGGCTTCCTCACTTAACTCCAATTTGATAGTACTTCCTGCTTAGAAATTCAACAGGTTGGCTCACTTTTTATTGTATAAAATAAATTCAAAATGTAATATTTTAGATTTTCTAATTTTGTGAAGTGCCTTATATCATTGAATGGTGTCTTTGCGGTCTGTGTTAAAGCTGATATATAAATGAAAGTATGGTATAAATGTTTAAAATAGTGTTCCATCTTCTTGTCAAATATCATGTGTTATTTAGGGATGTGAATGTT
Source organism: Podocnemis expansa (assembly GCA_007922195.1). Lineage (NCBI taxonomy): Eukaryota > Metazoa > Chordata > Testudines > Podocnemididae > Podocnemis > Podocnemis expansa. Next base: position 15,969,000 of record ML681998.1, read on the forward strand.
TTTGTTCTCTTTGAACCATACTGGAAAAAATCTGGATTTTTTTCTGCCAGTAATCATCATCATTTAAGTCAAAATAATTCCAGTAGTCATCTATCTTCCTGCAGTATTCATCATCATTTTTACCTACTAGTAATCAGCTGCTTTTTATGGAATGGATTAATTTTTTTATTGTAAAATTTCAGTTCTGATGTAAAGATAAACCAAATATACACATTAGTTTTTATCATTTTTTTTTGCATTATATTTGCCCTTTGGTTTTAAATTTTACAGCAGTGCAGTTAAATTGCTAATATTAATATGAATATAATTAAATAATACAAATAACATGATAGTCATGAATGCAGAAAACTCACTGAATTATCAATTGCTGATGCAGCTAGTGTAACTTTTTTTTTTTTTAAGTTTGTTTTAGTGTTCATGAAAATGCTCCATTGGCCTCATTTGAAGATCTCTAGATATAGAATACCTTAAACACACACACATCCAGCTAATGCACCTTCTCCAGGACTTGAAAATTCCACCTACAGGGCAGAAAGGCCAGTACATTTAGCATGCCGTTTAATCTTTAGTTCTCTACCTAGACAGAAGTATTGCCAACCCCAAGCATGCAAGAATTGTGAATCGGTCCCCAGATTCATTTGAAAATAACTACCGTATATCATCACGTATAAGCTGAAAATTTTGTGCCTGAAAATTGGCTTCAAAACAGGTTTATACTCAAGAGAATACTGTAGACAGCACCTCCCAAGAGTTTCCCAGACCATGTGGCAGGCCCGGAGCCCCAGTGTTGCCAGGCGGCCATCTTGGGCAGTCGGCCGGGGCTGGGGCTGGAGTGAGGAGGGGACCCCAGCATCTGGAGCGGCCACGTAAGGGGGCCGTGGGGGTGGGTCAGCCTGGACATTGGGGGGGGGGGATTCAGGGAGGCCATGGAAGCGGTGGCAGGGACCGGGGGTTGGGGAGTTGAGGAAAGTGATGGGAGGGCCAGGAGGGTTGGGGGGGGGGGGTTCAGGGACGCCAGGGGAGGGGCGGCAGGGCTCCGGCATTGGGGGGGGAATTGGAGAGTTCAGGGAAAGTGGCAGGAGGACCCAGAGTTTTTGGGGAGCCCAGGGAAGCAGCGACAGGGACCGGGGATTGGGGGGGTGCCTGTCAGGCTGAGATGAGTGGCAGTAGGGGTTGTGGGGTGACAGGGAAAGGGTGTTGGGGAATAGGGGAGCAACAGCAGGGAACTGAGAAGGGAGTGGGGGGCAGCAGGAGGAGCAGTGGGACAGCAGTGGGGAAGGGCCAGAGAAGGGGGGCAGCAGTGAAGAGCCAGGGGGGCAGCAGTGAGGAAAGGGCAGAGCAGGGGGCAGCAGGAGGAGCAGTGGGGCAGCAGTGGGGAAGTGGCAGAGCGGGGGGGGCAGCAGGTAGCAGTGAGGGTAGGGTGGAGTAAGGGGTGGCAGAGAGGGGGGGCAGCAGTGAGAAAGGGGCAGAGCAGGGGGCAGCAGGAGGAGCAGGGGGCAACAGCAGGAAACAAGTGAGCAGGGGTGTAGCAGTGAGGAAAGGGCAGAGCAGGGGGCAGCAGGGACGATGGCAGTGAGGAAAGGGCAGAGCACATGGGAGCAAGGGGGCAACAGTGAGGAAAGGGCGGCGCAGGGGGCAACAGTGAGGTAAATGAGAAGTGAGCAGGGGGCAGCAGTGGGGGTTATCAGGGGTGACAGTGAGGAAAGGGGGGAGCAGGGGGGCAACAGTGAGGAAAGGGCAGCGCAGGGGGCAGCAGCAGGAAACTGAGAAGTGAGCAGGGGTGTAGCAGTGAGGAAAGGGCAGAGCAGGAGGGCAGGAGTGAGGAATAGACAGCGAGGGGGCAAGGGTAAAGCAGCAGCAGAGATTTTGGGATAGGGAAGCTGTCAGAAACTCCAGAGGAAGCCAGCAGCAGTGAGTGGGGGGGTTAGGGGCCAAGACCAAAAGGGGACCATGGCTTATACCTGGGTCTCCAATTTTAGCTTCTTTTTTGGGAAAGGGTGTTGGGGAACAGAGCTGGGGGGTCGGCTTGTGCCTGGATTGGCTTATACCCGATTATATACAGTATTAAAATAATACATTTTAGGAACTTTTTATTTGCTTTCTATTTTCTAAGTTTTGAGTCCCTTTTCAAGCTTTTCTCCAAAACTCTGGGGGCAAGAAAGTCTTATAAAAATGAAAACCAGAATTATTGTATAATTCCAAAAATGATGTCTGAAGAAAAACGCCAAATATTGTGAGGCTGGTGATTAAAAAAAAAAAAAATAGTGTGGAGTGGCAATACTAAAACTGCTGACAATGGTAGCACTTTAAGAATAGAAAAATTCATTCTTAATGTATTGGAAAGGTAAAGACTGTGATATTACATAAAGAAAAGCTGGGTGAAACTGATACAAGAGAGAAGGGTTCTGGTCCTGCAATTGGAGAACCTGTGTTTGAAGCTGAGTTTCAGAGGGATTCAGGCCCTTCTCTTTCTCTTTTGAAAATCTCATCTTAAACCTTATTAATCATCAGTTAAGACACCATACAGAATGTCATAGTTGCTAAATGATCACATAGATACAAATTAAGGGAAAATGAGAATCAATTTTATATACTGGAGAAACTAAATGAAACTTTTTCAAGAGCCTATTAAAATGTAAATATACTATTTTTAATAATGAAGTAGGATCTCTTCCATGAAAGCTCATATGATAAATAGATTTGTTAGTCTTTGTAAGGACCACCTTGTTCATATAGCTGAACCAGACTAACACAGCTATCCCTCTGGAACTTGCGGAATTTTTTGTTAATTATGTTTTAACAAATAAAGTTTTATGGTATTATTTGCTTTTGCAATTATTGGCTTTGCTTGTGTGCATACTTATAGTTGTCTTTAAATTTCATGCTACTTAATGTTTAGGTACCAGGTGCCTACTTGTAGGTTTAGGTGCATTCTTATAGTCTTCTTTAAATTTCATGCTACTTTATTTTTAGGTTAATTTGTGTGAGATGAAGAAGTGTTTTCCCGGGATGACCTCCCAATTCTTTGTTCACAGGGGTAGCTGATTCTAAGGATTTCATTAATTGAAGAGACTCCCAACAGAAATATTTCGCAGCACTTCCTATCTGCATGATCTTTTAAAATATAGATTATAAAAGAGATGAGTGCAAATGAATATTGATATTTTGAAAGCCCAGATCTTTCTCATAACATTTTGAATACAAATTTTTAAAAACCAGCACATTGATTGTTTCCTTTTCATGCTGGTTCAGTATTCTCTTTTCTAACTTCTTTTTATTTTTATATTTTTTAATCCCGTAGGAGAACCTTTTCTAGTGTTTATGTTGTCTACTTCTCTAGTGGGCAGTAAGTATCTGGCACAATCCATCCAAATACTGTACTGCCCAGGGCAGAAAGAAAGCTCCAAGGCATTCCTATCTGGCTCACTATCGAGAACATTGACCCCACTGTCCGATTAGAAGTATTTTCTTTTTGTGGAGAAGAATGGGTTACATTATTTTCTTTGAGCCTCGGGCTACAAGGCTCAATTCTTGCATGGTGTTTCTGTTGGCTGAGGAAACTGTCTAGAGAGAGAGAGAAGTCGTGAGCTTTGGGTTACATTCACAATTTTTTTTGTGAAAACAGCTGTGTTTTCAGCAAAAATTAGTACAAAGAAAAACCAAGACACTTTGTGCATTTTCTCCGTTTTTATTTTTTGCTGCTTTTCTCCACACCATTTGCAAAGCTGCGAAGTTTCTCACTTTTGGGATGTGATGAATAGGGGTTTATAGGATGTGCACAGTTTTGCTGTCTTGTGCTTTCCACAATCCACTAATCTTCTCTAAAGTTTTCTTCTGGACATTTGAATTTGTTCTTTCTCCACCTTTTACTGCTCTGATTGTGAGAGAAACACAAAAGCCTCAGCAGTTGCTAGGATCAAAAGGGTGGTTATGAATTGCTGGACTGACTGCTTGCCACAAGCAAAAGTGACATGCTACGGTTGAGATGCCACCATAAGTTGGGAGTTCTTCAAGCAGTAAGAATGTTAGTTAATTGAATTGGCCTTTGTGACAGTCTACACTGTAAATAAAGTAACTTGTAACTTTGTGTCTGGAGTCCCTTTAATGTTCCAGGTTCATCATGTGGGCCCATTTTAAATTTTCATGCAATCTAGTCCATGGGTGATGGAGTAATAACTGTCTTTCTCAGTAAGCATAATTAGCAGAAATACAGATGCTAGCCAGAACTGGGGAGTCAGAGGTGAGCAGGAAGATACATTTGTTGAGTCCGCTTCCACCACAAATCAGGGCAAGCCTTCTGAAATGCATGTGTTTAGAGGAGTTGATTGGCAGATTTTAAGAGTCATGAAAGCCACAGACAGTTATAGATTCTGTCTAGCTTGTGGAATCATTGGTGATCAGAAAATTAGCAATCTTCTGTGATGTCAATGGTGCTTCTCAGCCTGTGCAGAACAGTTCTCTTTCTTTTGTAAGATTTTTTTAAAATTCTCCATTCTTCCCCCTTTTCCAACTTTCTTCTTCCATTTTTCTTATAAAAATTAAGGTCATGATTTTTGTTTCAAAATGTTTATCATTTTAAAATTGACATTTTGCAAAAACATTTATTTAAAATAAAGCAAAGTAAAATTTTGTATTGATGGTGCCCTACTGTCAATAAAATAAAGAAACAATCTTAATCAAAACAGGAATGTGGGAAATTTGTAGAACAGAAAGTGGTCACACTTAAAAATGAATACTATTTAAAAAATATTTTGTCATTTTGTGTGGTAGTACTTAGATTTAAAATGGAGAATACCTCTAGAATGGGTAACATCTCTAAAACTGGAATGAAGTTTTAAAGTGTAATCACTGCACAATGGTAAATTTTTCTTTTTCAAAAATAATTTGTAGATGACTAATATGTATTTTTGTTTATATATTTATCTTTTTAATTTTATTTTCTATTTATCCTCTCTAGCTGCTGTGCTTTTGGCCAGTGTGCAGGGATTAGCAGTCAATATTGATCCAATCTTGTATACTTGGCTTATGTACCAACCTCAGAAACGAAGTAGTAGACATATCCCACAGGTAAGGAACTTGAGAAATCAATCCTTTGTGTGTGTATAACACAATTCTTTGTGTCTAACCTTTTTCCTATACCACATTATTTTATTATAATGTGAAATGTTAATATTACTTCAGACTATATTTATTATAAAGGATACTTTCACAATCTGTCCTGCACTCTATTCTGATTGGATCCAACTTCTGAATCCCACATTCTTCAAGGCACACTCTGTAGAGACATACTGATAACTACTTCTGGGGGCATGTATACCCAGCAGCTGGGAGGTATAGACACACAGTGGGATAGACACACATGAGTTAATTCAGCTTGAGCTAATGTACTAAAAACAGCAGCATGGCTATGGTGGCACAGTTGGCAGCTTGGATTAGCTGCCCAAGTGAAATCCTGTCTGACTCTCTGGGTAGGTCCTTAATGATGTACTGTAGGGGTTTAACCAGGAGTTTGTAGGTGACGTTTCCGTAAGGTAATCTGAACTGGTGAATTGCTGTGTCACCCAAATCCCTGACTTCTTGGGCTTGTCTCACCCTACTTCGCAATGAGGACTCCCACTGCTGGTTGTCCACACAGCTTGCAGCAAGTAAGTTCTCCACCCTTCGCCTGACTCAGGGAGGGAGTGCGTCTAGCTAGCCACTCTTTGGGTTATACAACAGAAGGATCCCATCCAGTATCCAACCCTAGAAACTGCCATTTTATAGTGCTGCCCACTGAACATTGCAACCTCATGTTTGTCAGTTTATCAAAAAAATTAATGTGCACCAGTTTTGTCATTTCAAATGGCGTCTCTAACACACCTTGAACTACGTGCACTATTTGAGGTGAAATAAACAAATTTATTAAATGATAGAAAGATTTTAAGTGATTATCAGTCAGAGGACAGCGACTCAGATTTAGTCAAAAGAAAGAAAAGCCAAACATGTTCTAAACAAAGCTGAACACTTTCAGCATCCTTACAAACTCAGATGATTCTCACCACAGGGTGGCTGGAATCCTTTCCAGCCAGGCTTTCCACCTGCGTTAGCACTTCAGTTGCATGGTGGTGTTTGTAGATGGAGGTGGAAGGCAGAGAGAGAAAATGTCTTTGCTTTTTAAAATGTTCCTTCTTGGCCCTCTTAGCATTAGGTGGCAGACAATGTTCATGTATGGTTCTCTCCATGTCCTGAATCAGTGAGGTTCTTTGTTGATTCCTTTTTTGATGTCTGGGTCAGTCCTTTGTCCCCGGAATGTGGAGCTGCGTTTGTTCTATATCAGCCTGAATGAGCTGCAAACTGCCCCTCCTCCCAGATGGTCTTGCTTGAATATATTTTAAGACATGAGACATGATATATTATGTGTTCAAGTTTTTGCATCCCTTGAGTTGTGATATTTGTACAGAGATAGTGGGTGCCAAAATCAATGTAACTGTCATTTTTCATTTGTTTTGTATAAAATCCACATGCAGTGGGAATAAATAAAAACACTAAACTCTCAAGAACAACCTTTCTCATCAATTACAGAATAAGATTATGAAAGCTGTCTAGTTTGGCAGCTTGTTCCAAACTCAGAAATTGGCCCACCTTCTTTGAAGTTCCACATGTGGTTTGGAAAACATCCAGGAATATCAGGCTAGGCCTCAAACAAACCAAGTTTTGCCTAATTTTCAATTTTGTTTTAATTGGGACAGCTTCTTCATTTTTTGTTGTAATTTTTGTTAAGCAGGCTACTGGTCTGTTAACATTCTCATTCCTGATGTGTTAGTGGGGACAACAGCTTTAACAGAACATTAAAATTGCCATAATGGATCAGATCAGTGTTCTGTGTAGCTTACTTTCCTACCTCACCATTGCTAATAGCAGATGCTTCAGAGAGAGATGCAAGATACCCAATAATTGTACACAAAACCAACGAGAGTCCTGTGGCACCTTAAAGATTAACACATTTCTTCAGGCATAAGCTTTTGTGGGTTGTAACCCACTTCATCAGATGCATGAAGTGGAAACTACATTTAGGAAGTATATATACACATGCAAAGGTGAGAAACAGTGCAGTGAGGAGGGCAAGTGCAATGTTCCCTTTAAGCTGATGATGCAGCTGAGCAAGTTATGGTATTTGCTGAGCAGCAATTTATTAGGCCTGGGCAACATTTTTTTTTGGTGCTGAAAGTATCAGCATGACTAAGTGCCTTAATTCAAAAGAAATTCATAGATGTCTTTTCATTCAGACTTCAATAAAAATGTTAAATTGAAGTACTGTAGTTTTATTAAATTACTAAACATATTACTAAACTAGATGACCTCGTGGGGTCCCTTCCAACCCTATGATTCTATGTGAGACAATGACACTTGCTGCCTATCTAGCCTCTACCATCATCTATGCTGCTGAGTTTTTATTGCCTGTCTTTGTCAGATTTCCAGAATACATATATAGATGAAGCAGGATTTTCTCCCACGAAAGCTAATGCAAAAAATAAATCTGTTAATCTTTAGGTGCCACATGACTCCTTGTTTTTACATATATAGAGTCAAGGTTAACCTTGAATGCAGCAGTTAGGTATGATTTGATGTACATTATGTTTCGATGAGAAACTTCCAACCTTTTACAAGACTGTGTCTTTATATTACTCATTAGACTGAAGCCTTACTCAACATCTGTACTAGATGCTTGAAATGTACCACATACATCAACCAACTGGGCCAGGAATGTGAACTTACCATCTGTCAGTGTATAAGTGACAATGTCTAAGAACATTTGTAGTGCATCAGCCTTTAGTTTAAAATTTAGCCTCACATTTCTGGAATCAATGATCAAGCCCCTTTAAATGAATGGGGTATAATAAACTAAGAGAAAACACAAATGGAGGGCTAGATTCTTAATTCCACTGAAGCTTCCTTTAACACTCTGGCAGTGCAAAAGGGCCTTAAAATGGGTCTCATTTAAATCTTGTCTGATTTGCTGTTGCAGTATGACCTGATCCCATGTCTTACACTCCCCTGCATTTATCTTCATCCTATTCTGTAAATTGTCCCTCTTCAAAGCATCTGACGAAGTGGGATATTCTCCCACAAAAGCCCATGTGATAAATAAATCTGTTAGTCTTTAAGTGCCACAAGACACCTTGCTTTTTTTGCTTTACTAGACTAACACGGCTGCCCCTTTGGAATTTAAGTCCCTGTTGTGCTGCCCAACTGGGGTAAAAGGGGTTCAAAGTGGATCGGGCCCTAAATGTCCAAAACATAGATTGAAGTTAAGTAGGTAGCTTCAGATTCGATCATGAGACTGACTTGTTGAGGGGATTGTATTTAGTGTCTAGCTATCAACCTTAAAAATACACCTATTCTGCCCTCAGTAAACACATTAAATTACCATGCGTTACAAATCAAAATCACTAGGTAGCAACCACTTCCCAGATTCCCTTGGGACAACACCTTAAATAAAGTTATCTGAGAAATTCAAAATTTGTAAAGGTGGCAACAGCAGAAAACATGTTTCAAGACAGTTTCTTCTTCGAGCACTGCTCGGATGCATTCAGTAATAGTTGTCTCCGTGCCGGAGTGCTGGATTGGTCGGAAAAAACTTGTCCTAGCCTGTCAGAAGAGGGGAGGTAGCCACCGCCCCTCGCGCCACCCGTGGCTATGTATGCGGCCGTCTCACCGCCCCCTCCTCAGTTTCATTTCTTCCGCCTTGTGCGTCGGATCTAGAACGTCTGCTCCTTGCTAATCGCAAGCAGCCTGTCTCTTCGTTGGATTCACTGTCTGGCAGGGCACATCTCCTTTGTGGATTTAATCCACCGCGACAGCCAACACCGGACTGGAATGTCGGATCGACGATGCCGGGGTTTAAACCCTGTGCCGAGTGTGGCAAGGCCTTCGCCCGGGACGACCCCTATGGGAAGTGCCTCAGGTGCCTGGGCAAAAACCACATGGTCTTGGCGTGTTCCATTTGTCTCTCCTTTAAACCTCGAATGATTAAGGAGAGGGAACAGCGACGCCGCGCCCTAGCCTCGGAGGAGGCTAGGCACCCTTCACCCGAGGCCTCAGGTGAGAGCCCGGCACCAAGACCCAGCTCAGCGCCGGAGCCTACGCGGCACCATGCCACCGGTGGCCGCCACCGCCGCCACACCACCTCGGTGCCGACTCTGGCACCACAGCGCCTACCCGGCACCTCAGCACTGATCGAGGTTGCCCTCAGCCAGCCCAGCACCGCGCCATATCGTCTCCGGTGCCAGTGGCACAGTACAGCCCGGCCTCACCTGTGCCAACATCACCTTGGCACTGGGTGACCCCACCCTCGGCACTACAAAGTCCGCTAATGAGTGAATGGGAACACCCAAGTGCTCCTCCCTCCCCTAGAGAAGACTTGCCTGCAACTCACGCGGAGTTGCTTCTTGTCTTGTCCACCCCAGAAGCGGTGGAAGGAGCACAAGCCATGCTGCTCCTTCCTAACCCACCTGCCCCACTCCCAACCAGATGGGGCAAACCAGCCTTCATTTTGAAGGCCTGGGTTCACATGGGACGCTCACCTTCACCGTCCAGCCCCCGCCTTCCTCCCCGGCGGGGGTGGGCACCACTCCACCAATGGCACCGGGTTGGGAATCCCGATCCCTGTCCCCTGCTTCCAGCCTGGAAGAGGTATCTTCTAGGTGCTCCAAACGGCCTTGGCGCTGCACACCGGTTCTGTCACCCTTCTGATTTCGACCACAACAGTGGTCTCCTGAGGGCACTCCCCCATCTCCGCGGTGGACCTCCGGTGCCACGCTGTCCCCGGCACTGGAGTCCTTCATGGGCAATCTTCTGGCACACTTTGATCTGCTGTGCCGGGCCACAGCCCACTATAGGTATGGAGGTGGAGCCCCTGAACCTCCCTCCTGATACCTTGTTTGGACCAGCATTCACTTCTACGGTGCCTTTAGCAATCCCACCCCACCCAAGCTTGTGGGACCTTGTATGCTCTCGGTGGCAAAGTCCAAGCTGTGTCCCCCCCGGTTTTGGATACGGCGAGCATGAAATATTGGGTTTCCGAATTGGACTACCCCTCGCTCGCTGGCCACCCAGTCCTCCCCAGGGACGTGATCCTAGATGGCAATGGAGGCCGGAGAACCCCCCAGGGACCCCCTCCCTGGCACCAGGGAGACCAGGGAACTGGATTTGTTAGGCCACAAGGTATAGTCCTTGTCAGCTTTTCAACTGTGGGTGGTAAACAACCAGGCTATAACCAGCAGGTATTTGCTGGATGTCTGGGAGTCCCTTTAGAAATTTAGGAATATGCTCCCACCCGAGGCCAGGGATGAGTATGATGCCTTCTTGGAGGAAGACAACATAATATCTTAAGATCTCCTTCTCTCAGCCCGCAATGCAATGGACGCTGCAGCTCACACCATGGCCTCGGCGGTTACCCTCCGTAGGGTAGCATGGCTCAGGGAGTCTAGAGCACCTCCTAACACTCAGCAGGCAGTCCTCGACCTGCCTTTTGAGGGGAACATCCTGTTTCTCCTGGAAACCCTCTCCGTGGTGGGTACAGCCTGGGATCCTCGGGGAGAAACCAAGTATTTTGGCCTCCTCCCTCCCGGACCCACCCCCCTCCCCCGGCCAACTTAGTTTCGCAATTCCCTGGGTGGGACAACCTGCCTTTTTTTCCCTTTCACCTCATTCTCGGCAGAAAGAAGGGTCTTCAGTCACTCCTTCGCAGGGAGGGGCCCCCCTGACCATTACCCTCTTTACTCTTGGGGTGCAGGGGCCCCCCGTGACGACATTGTTGCCCTTTTTCCCCATAGGGAAGATAGGCCTGTGGGGAACCACCCAATCCCTTTCCATTTTCTCCCTCCCTCGATTGCGGGAACAAAGATTTGATTGGGACGCCAGGGCTGCCAATGTATGATGCCCACCTATGGTGCTGGTATCCCAATACTGTAGTTACCACCAAACCCCCCCCCCCCACTCCTTAAGCAGCAACTATTCTGAGGACGAAAGCCACCCCTCTCCTACTCCTAACAACCCTCCTTCCCGAATACTCCTCATCGTGCTCCCTCCCTAAGCCCTCGTTGAGGGATGGAGGCGCATCTCGTTGTAGCCCAACTATGGCAGGGCTCGAAGACACGCACATCTGAAGCCTACTCACAACAGGACTGTGCCTGTGGCCATGATGCGTATCCCAGGTAGGCCCCCTCACTCTGGGTTAGGAGAAGGGCAGGGGATGTCCCGGGTCACACCACCATCTTCTGCGCTGTGACTCAACCCCCCCACACCCCTTCCGATGAGACCTTCATCTGCGCATTAAGGGGACACATCTATGTAGTACTGTATTCAGCTACCTGGATAGCTACTTCATCGGGAAGGGACCTCTACAGGGGGTTTTACCCCTGCACGGGCCCCAGGTACAGCCTACCCCTGCTTCCCACCCTCATACGGTTCCTCGTCTCTGCCCTATGGTCATCTAGTGGGAACCAGGGGCTCGCCTTGGGAATCCTCACCTTGGTCTACCACCTCCGAGGTAGCCCACGCTTCCCTGACGTCACCAAAGTACGGCTGGGGTCACCCTTTTTAAACCCTGAAGGGGAAATACCTTGCCGTGTATCATAGGTTGGGAAACTACATAAGGTCTATCCCTTAGAGTGCCCTCCTATGTGGTTCCCGCCTCAGTACCTGCTGTGCCCAGGGCACTTGCGTCATCCCGTGACCTATGGTCTTACTCCCTAGCACGGGCCCCTCCCCCTTTCTGCCCTGCACCCTGCAGGACCATCCCACTATGCTGCACATAGCTCCTTGATGCTACAGCGTTTTCCCCCATAAGCATTGGCGATGCCTGGCAGTTCTGTGGTTCCACTCTTTCCCTTCTTAAGGACCTGCCTATTCCCACTGCCTATTCCCAATGGCATCACACACAGAATCCAGTCTGTACAACATGTAAGAGTTTGGAGCTATAACCCTTTATTCACCCTTTGGCTTTCTCCAGGGTTCTCTGAGGGTGGCCATCAGATGCAGCAGCTGCCACTTTGTTACAGGCCATTCTCTAGCTCAAGAAGGACCCTCCCTTGGCAGCAGAGTTGTTCACTATCCATGTATAGAAGAGTTTTTCCACCCTGACAGCCCTGACATGGCAAAGTGGTAGCGTTCTCCGTCAGGAATGAACCTTAGGTACTGAGTTTGCAGTCCTTCTCGACCCTCCTTCAATTCTCGGTCTCTGAGGGGCTGTCTAGATGGTAGTAGGGTTCTCTGCCATCCCTTTTCCTTCCCCTTACGCTTAGTGAGAGCCTCAAGGGGGAAAACCCCATAAGCATAGACCAAGGGGCCCCTACCTTACATCCTAGCTCCCCACAACCCTTAGTAGGCCATTTTTCGTCAACATTGTCTTAGGCCACCATGCGGTCAGTGCTTTTCTGGGGCCTCTCTCTTGTGAGAGCCCAGTCGTGGTACCAGCTTAGCTGAAATCTGCGCTTCTTTGCTAGCAGGTCGTGAATTAGCGTGCCGTGGGCCCATCCTGCTTGTCTCGACTCTATACATCACAGCTAGTGTCCCATGGTCTTCTCAGTCGCTCTCGGGTCCACCGCACAACCTTGTATCCTTCCCTATCCTTAGCCAGACGGCTTGCTTGACCGCATCCTAGGTAAGGGGCATGGCCATCCCCTTACTTCTTGCATACTCAGTAGTCGCCAGATCAATCCATGACTACATGGCTCCTGCAAAAGCCTTCGGGTGCTCTATGCCTGCCCTTTCTTTGTTCTCGCATGAGACGTGGCCATATGGCTAGCCTCATCGGCCAGTTTTCAGTGTTCTCCTTCGAGGCTGCGTGACATGGCCTAGGCCAGACAGTGTAGTCTATTGATTACATTCCACGTTTTTTCTCCTGGGCGGGGCACCTGCATAACCTGTCTTCTTAGGTTGCGCCCCTTTTCTCCAGCTCTGCTGACTTCGCCGACCTGCATATGTACTTTGCCTCGGTGGGTTCAGTTTTGCCCTCTTCTGGTTGACCTTCAGCCCTTGCTTCTTACGGGCCGCCAAGGCCCATTCGCCTCTTATCTTTGTCAAACGTCTTGCTGCGGGGCCTCTACCTTACAGGGTTTGTTGCTGTGCTGTAGGCGGAAGTACCAACTCCACCTGCCGTCCTTTCAGCATGGCTAGTAGTTACCTATTACTGAATGTTTCCCAGCAGCGCTCGAAGAAGGATGGTGGGTTACTCTTCAGTAACTGTCCTTCTTCGAGATGGGCTGCTCGGATCCATTCAGGTCCCTCTCCTCCATCCCCGCTTCTGGAGTTGGTGACTCTAAGGAACTGAGGAGGGGGCGAGGAGGCAGCTGTATATATAGCCACAGGTGGCGCAAGGGGCGGTGGCCACCTCCCCTCTTCTGACAGGCTAGGACAAGTTTTTGCCGACCAATCCAGTGCTCCAGCACGGAGACGCCTATTACTGAATGGATCTGAGCAGCCCATCTCAAAGAAGGATGGTTACTGAAGAGTAACCCACCATTCTCACAGCATCACATCTCTGTAACCAGGGCCATTTTTTGTGCCTAAAGGATTTGCATCAAACAGAGCTAGGTTAGAGTCTGTTACATTATCATGCCCAATCATACCTCTCAAAAGCTAAATATGGGAGAACAATTCCCTAGGTGAACGGCAAAACATTAATTAGGCATACAGGAAACTTTAAACATTGTGAGTATCTTCCCTTAATATAAAGTGTCTCTAATATCTCAGTTTTGGAGTTTGTTTGTTTTTTTATCCAAATCATTTTCAACAATAAAAGGGAGGCTATAATTAGTATGCCCGGAATGTAAATACTCTCAGAACTAAAATAAACTAAAATAAGCAAAATGAGGTACAGTTGAGATTTATGTGTCTGGTAATGGAATGTAATAAAGATAGTTTAATAATTTTTAATTTTTGGCAGTTAAAGCAAACCTAATCAAAGCTGCAAGAAGCAAGAGTATATATGGATTTGTGAAAGAAAATGATTAATTTTCTAACAAGTTCTTGGGGAAATAGAAATTTAAAGGCTTTTATTATTGCACTGCTGGCAATATTTTTTTCCTTCTGCCTTAAATGACTTTTTATTCTTTCAGTTTTTCATTTCATTTTCCTAATCATTAGATTTTGTTTCCTTCTACCACAGGAGTCTATACAAAGTTACATTGTAAAGTCCCACCTTGACAAACTGATGGCATTAGAATCTCTCACAGAAAAGAAAATGAATCTGAAATTAATCCAACTTCTTTTTGCTTATTTTAAAAGATCGCTTTTCTTTCAGGAGCTTTTGTATATTCAAGCCTTTTAGCAAGTGAGAAGCAAAGCATTCACCCTTGATAGAGATGCTAAATGTCTCAATACAATTTTGCTTAGGTCTTTCCAGCTAAGTATCCTCCTCCAGCTCCAGCCTGGCTCTGGCCTCCTTTGCCTGCAGCCCAGCTCCCGTCTCCTGCCCCCACAGAGAGCCCTGAGTCCCTGCAGCAGACTGCATGGCAGCCTCTGGGAGCCCCATGACTTAGCCCTGCCCATCTCTCAGGGTTCCCCCTCTTGCCCAGGCTCAGGGCTGCTTACCTCCTGGGGCCCACACAAGCCCCAAAGATGCCACCATCTCTGCACAAGCAGCCTGGTGCAGAGGAGAGGGAGAGATTTAAATTTCCCTCCCCCTCTGCTCCTTCCCTGGCTACGTGCAGCAGGGGGGAGGGGCCATCAGCTTTCACAGCTCCTGGCAGGCTGCCTCTGCAAGAGCCTGTGCTGCTGCCGGAGCTGAGATGACACTGACTGATACACAGGGCTCGTCCCGACTAGGTATAGGCATGGCTGCCTGCCCTGTGCTGTCGGACGTGCTGCCTGTGCCGGTGAGTGGGGGCCACTGTGGCCCCGCCCACCTGCGCAGCTTACAGGGAACATTGGGCACGTGCTAACCAAGACAATTCAGTTAGGGTAGATGGGGCCTTTTCACAACAGCTGATTAGAAAGTGAGAATGTAGACACAAATGTTGGACCTTAGAGCTCTCAACAAGTTAACAAAAGCTCAGAAATTCAAGGTGGTCACCTGTTATTCATTGGAACAAGGAGATGGGTCTTCGGCCCTAGACTTCCAGGGTGTGTGTGTGTGTGTGTGTGTATTTCCTAACTGTACTTTCCCCTTTGTGCATTTTTCCTCCTACTGAAGATTCTGATAAAGTAGAAGAAAGCCCATGTAATCCTTACTGCTTTTATGCAGCTGAGACGAACCTTGGTATCTTTATCTGATGAAGCTCGTGATATGCCCACTGATCTCTCTTCCAGCCACATCACATCATGCATCCCAGTTTGGTAATCTTCCACACCAAGGCTTGGTTCCTATATGGCTCCGGTATTTAGAATCAGCATGGTTAAAAGAGGTAGAGAAGGTCCTGCTCCAGTGCAGAAAGCCCTCCATGCAGCACACTTACTTATAGAAATGGTCCAGATTCTAGGCTTGGTGCACATCCAGACAGATGTCTCCAGTCTCAGCATTTCTTCTTCATACTCTAAACTATTCCCTGACTCATAAAAAATCAGGGTTGTCTCTGCAGTCCATAAAATTCCATCTACTGCCTGTTACAGCATTTAACCAACCTGTAGAAAGGATCTCAATCCTTTTTCATCCTTCCTCTTAAAGGTTCCTGAAGGAAATAATAAATCTCTTCCCCAAATCTGACCTCCCCATTCCTTCATGGACCTTAAACTTAGTGCTGAAAAGGTTGACAAGACCCTTTTGTAATCTGTGGACACCTGCTTGCTGTTACATCTGTCAATTGAAAACCATCATCTTAATCACAATCATTATGGCAAGGACAATCAGGAATATGGTAGCCCTAATGTTGCAACCCCCTACACAATATTTTTCTCAATAATGTCACATTTACTCTTCATCCAAGATTAATTCCTAAGGTGGTTTCATCATTCCACATGAATCAGTCCATTTGTCTTCCAGCTTTGTACCCTAAGCCTCACCACAACAACAGGGAGGCTATACTTTACATGCTAGATGTCAGGAAGGCTGTGGTATTCTATGTTGACAGGACTTAATCTTTTAGAAAGTTCCGTGGACAATTTCTTTCTATCACGGAAAGAGCCAAAGACTCAGCTATATCATCCCAAAGGCTTTTCAAGTGGTCTTGAACTGAATTAAACAATGCTGCTAAATTCATAACATGTCTCCTATGTACTTGGGTGCATATGCCTTCCATCTGTCACATTCCTTAAGGAAGTCCCCATCACAGAAATCTGTAGAGCACCAACATGGGCCTAAATTCATACCTTTGTGAAGCATTATGCAGTTACTGGAAACAGCCTCTGAAGCTATCTTTACCTCCATACTGTTATCAATGGTGGCTAAGACCAATCCAGATCTGAAGCCTGAGCCTTCCTAAAGGGGTATTGCTTGGTAGTCACCCACAATGGAGAACTCACAGGGACACTATTCAAAAAAGTATTACTCTCTCACCTTGTGAAGCAGTGATGCTTCCTGGAGCACCACAGGGACACACATCTTGAAGAAATGTCATTACTGCAGAGGGTAAGTAATGTAGGAACTTCTGTGTAGGCATCCAACTTGGAACATTTTTGCCTTCATTATCATTGTAGTTGTGTGTATAACTTGGGTAAAATTATAAGAAAAAAATGTTTTCTTTATAATGTCAGAAATGTCTTTTCATTTAAAAACAGCTCAGCCTACACTGAAATAATCTTACCATGAAAGCAGCAAGAATTGCCTGTTATCTTGTAGAACAGGTGTGGCCAAACTTCAGCTCAAAAGCCACATGTGGCTCTTGAATGAAAAAGTGGCTCGTGGAAGAATGTCAGCAAATCAATTTAGTAGGTAAAAATATATGGCTATATGCCTCAGTGTGGCTCTTGAAGGTTTAATAATCAACTTGTGTGGCTCTTGAGATCCATATGTCTGGCCACCATGTAGAAGATAAAAAAAATACCCCACCTGTGATTAGTTCAGAACTTCGCAATCTTCTGTATCTGGCTCGTCCAACCTGTAGCCTGTGGGCTTGAATCCCCCTTGTCGAAGGCTGCTGTCCAGCCTGCTAGTGCAAAGGAGTAGCCCCTCCTTCCATCCTTCTGCCAACCAGCTACAGCAGTAGCCCCACAACCCCTGAACGGGCTTCTGCAGCAGTTATTCCCTCTTCTCCAGCCCTGAGGTTGCAGGATGCAATAGCAGATCCTCCATTTCAGCCCCATGCCTGCTGGGTACCATAGCACCAACTCCATCCAGAGTTTACTGAAAGCAGCACTAGTACCTCTCTTCCAGCCCCTAGGTGGAAGGGCACAAAGGTAGCGCTTCCCTTCCAGTCCCAAGGTGTCAGGGCCACAGGCACATACGTAACTCCCTCCCCCACAATGGCTGGGCTCAGCAGCAGACCCTCCCCTCTAATCCTGTGTCAGCTGAATGAAGCAGCAACTCCCTCACCCCTGAGTTGGCCCCAGCAGCCTCTCCCATCCAACCCTGAGATCCCTCTGGCCCCAAGCCAGCAGGGGCTCAGTAGCAGCTTCCCTCAGCCAGCTGGGCACAGGATTAGCCTGTTCTCCTCCAGCCTCTACTAGCTCACTAGTCCTCAGGTTGGGAGAAAAAATATTGCAGTGTGGCCTTTCAGCAAAAAAGGTTTGAGTACTCCTGTTCTATATAATTAAACAAATTACATCTGTTTCTTTGAATGCTTGTTAGTCTGTGCTGAACCACACTAATTACGAAGATATATATTCCTTTCATAGAAGTCCATGGCTGCAGCAGAGAGCCTTAAAAAAGGAAATGTAATCAACAATAACTGTCAGAAAACTGCAGGCCATGCAGTAAAGTACTTAGTGGTGTTACTCAATGCAAAGAGGATAATAAAGAGTTGACACAACAAAATGTGATAGCTCTTAATAGGTGCCTCAGTTTTCGGGTATCCATCCTGAGATGTGATTTTCAGAAGGTGAATGGTTTAGCATTTTCTAAATGTCAAGCCTTCTTAAGACAGTAAATCAAGAGCCACTATAATTTGGATTACATATTCTACACGTAAAAAGACAGGGATATATTTATCATGAGACCTAGCTGTAAGGAAGAAATTGGCGCAACTCATTACGTTATGCATGTTATAATTGTTTGTTGTTTATTTGAGTTTCTCCTCCCCAGAAGTCGGAGTAGAGTGTGTGTGTGTGTGTGTGTGTGTAATGCTGTTGTATTGCCAGAGTGCTGAGCAGGTCTGCCTGGCAACTGATGATGCAATCTTGCTGAAAGATTGACAGGGACATTGGCAGGCAGCCAGCAGACTGAACTCTGCTCAGTAACAGGGGCTGTGTGCAGCAGCAGAGCCTGGTGCAAACTTTCTGGAACTCTGTCAATAGAGTCCTATGGAGCCTGGCTTTGGTGTGAACGAGGATGCACGGTGATTGGCCCTTTTGCTGGGTATTTAAGGGGAGACCCTTAAGGGGACAGGGGTCTCCGGAGAGGGTTTGCCAGAGAGCTGTCCTGTGTTTTGCTTCTGCGTGGATGCTTGTGGGAGAGCCGGAGATCGGGAGCCTGAGGGCCCAGGGAAATTGGGTCTGAGTGTCTGGTCTTTAATGATCAGAAATTCAGGGAAACTGGATGCCTCGGGGAGGGCTCGAAAGAGGATCTCATCGGACCAGTTTGGACCAAGTCCCCAAAGACACGGAGGCCTCTGATTGAGAGCAGGCTTCGTTTATGGACATTGATTAGGGGCGAAAGGACTATTGATTAGAGGACCCCTGGGCTGCCAGAGGCCTGAAGTAGACGGTCCGAGTCTGGAGGCTGGACCCAGAGGACGACAAGGGACCACCTCGATCACCATGGGAGTCAGGGTTCAACGCCAAGGGTTCAGTGAAGAAAAACAGTGAGGGTGTCAGGGGTTTAATTGATAGTAACCTGTCCTGCTATGAGGAGCTTCCTCACATGGGCAATGGTGTCCTGGGTTCAGTCCCACCGGAGAGCAGAGCCTGAGGGGTTCCGGCAGGTGATCACTTGGGTTTGATTGACTATTTCATCGTTTATCTTATTGTGTTTCAGTTAGGGGTTTGTTTTGTTTCTGGGGTTAGTGTTTATACTTGGGGTACTCGGGGGATGTTGGTTAAATAAAACACTGGTTGTTAACTCAATTGGCCTGATCTTTCACTGCTGCTGGGAATAAGGTGCCGGAGGTTGATAGACGCCTCGGGTGGGAGGTCCCAATTTGTATCCAGGGTAAATTTTTTCCGACCATAGTGAGGGATCACCCACACAGTGTTTGTGTAGAAAGGACCCCTTACTTCCTTATTTCTCAGCTCATGAGAATTTAACTTTTACTTTGTAATGTGAATTTCCTTGTGTTTTAAAATAATTTGTAATTATTATTGTGTATTTGCTTAATTAAGCTAAACATAGTTTGAATATTCATATCTAATTAGAATATTTCTTTATTTATGCCAAGTCTTGCCGGGGCTGAGTCTTGGCGTAGCTAGACTCGCAGTTCATAGCTCCAGCACCTCTGGGGTTTCTGCATCAGTTATGAAAGTAAAAAGATTCCTTGATCACCAATATCTCTTTCATTAAAAACTAATTTCCAACGGGGCAGCCATGTTAGTCTAGTTCATTAAAACAAACAAGGAGTCCTGTGGCATGTAAAGACTAACAAATTGATTTATTGCATGAGCTTTTTGGGAGAAAATCCCACTTCATTAGACACTTTGAAGATAGTGGAACTGACAGAATGGGAGGAAATAAATGCCGGGAAGTATAAGTCATGGGAATGGGTCACACTCTAACAGCAAATCAAAACAGTTGTAAAGATTCAGACACTGGGGAACAGCGCACAGAGGAAC
The DNA here is from genome assembly GCA_007922195.1 of Podocnemis expansa. NCBI lineage: Eukaryota > Metazoa > Chordata > Testudines > Podocnemididae > Podocnemis > Podocnemis expansa. The sequence goes on from ML681998.1 coordinate 15,988,839, forward strand.
ATGAGGTCAAATCTCCTGTTATAATGTGAGAAAAATCCAGTGTCCCTATTAAGTCCTGAAGTGAAGCAACCAAATTTACAAATAAATTTGATTTCAGCAGCTTCTCTTTGAAGTCTTGACTTGGTATTCATCTGTCTGAGCACTACAATTAGCAAATCATAGATAGAATGATCAGAAAGATTGAAATGCTGACCCACTGGTTTTAGAATGTAGTTTCTGATGTCAGGTTTGTGTCCATTTATTCTTTTGCGCAGAGACTGTCCTGTTTGTCCAATATGTGAGGCAGAGGGGCATTTCTGGCACATGATGGCATAAATCACATTGGTGGATGAGCAGATTAGTGAGTCTTTGCTGGATTAGCTGGTTTTATTAGGTCCTGTAATGGTGTCTTTTGTGCAGATATGCGGGCAAAGTTGGTAATGTGGTTGTTTGCAGGGATGTGTGCCTGCTTTAATGGTTCTGTTGTTAGGTCTCGTAGTTGCTGGTGAGTATCTGTTTAAGGTTCGGGGGTTGTCTGTAGGCCAGGAGAAGTCTGTCTCCCAAGACTAAAGAGAGTGAGGGGTCATGTTTTAAAATTGGCTGGGGGTCCTTAATGATCTGTTGTAGAGGTCTGACTTGAGGGTTGTATGTGGTGACCAATGGTATTCTATTGTTTTCTTTTTTGGGCCTTTCGTGTACTAGTTGACTGCGGAGTACTCCTCTGGCTCTGTCAATCTGTATTGTTGATTCAGGTGGCAGTAGCTTTATTTAATGAGTAGTAACCTCACTATTTTAATCAAAGTGGTTTGCTTATTGGCTGGTATCAAAAGTTTTGTCCAGTCCTCTCTTACTGGTTAGATGTGGTAATAAAGCAGAGGTCAATAAGGTGGGTGGAGAAGATAATGCTTAGGTTTCTATCAGAAAGGTGGGAGAATCTTATGGGGGGTGGGGGAATAGTGAAATTCTATTTGAAGTATGAATCATAGCTATAAAAATACAGCTAAATAGATATACCATGTTTGTTTTTTCTTCTGTAGTGTAAAACTTTATAACAGGTTTAAAATAAAATCCTGAAGAGAGACCTTCAATTCTAAATTTCAATTTAAAACAAGTTGTGTACATCTGCACTTAGTGACATAATAATAACAACAATAATAATAATAAATAACACATAAGTATTGTATGATGGAAATAACAAAACAGGTTTTAAGTTAGCAGTACTTCTAAGCATTACACCAATATATGACACATTTGGGTTAATTTTCAAAAAATTGCATGGGGTTTTAGCCACATAACTCCTATCAACTTTAATGCATATAAAACTCCACCCACAGCCTTGAAACTATATCCCATAGCATTTGCTCTGTGGCTTTGTGTTCTGAAATGTAATGTGTCAAGAGGAAAGCTAGTAAAAACATGTAATTTTTCTGCATTGTATATAATCCTTATGACTGTTCAAAAGAAAAATTAGCATAGAGCAGGATACTCTAACCATCTGTTCTACATAAAAATCACATATTTTACATTATTTGGGTATTAAAAATAATCACATCTTTAGTTTTGTAGATTTGCTATATTTCTCTAAAATAGACTTATGTTACCATCACTGTTGTAGTGGCTGGCAGTAAGCCACGGACAAAAGGAAGCAAATTCAAAGTATATTGTTCTGTAGCTTTTTTTTTTTTTAATCATTGATAAATCATTGTTATGATATAGTTCAGTAGAAATTTTTTTTCTATAAAATATTCCAGTATACGAGAGACTTGGTCACACATGCTGTTAGTTTTTAATTTCTATTTGTATTAAATATTTAGCTAAACTAAACTGGATTCGGAGCAGGTTTTGTCATTTCTTTGCTAAGGTTGAGATTAGATCCCTGTTTGATGACTAAGCCTGATTTTTTTCAAAGCCACTTCTGTTTTCCACGTTTCCCCCATGCCCCCCAAGAAATCAGCTTTTGTGAAATTTCCTATCCCACAGCTTACTGCAGAGCAGAGTTTTCTCAGATGTTAAGTAGAAATCAGGAAGCATTTTAAAGTTATCATGTTAGTTTTTGTCAGCTTTAAAAAACTAGTTGTAAATTACTATTTTTATTAACTTGTAATTTATTTTGTTAGTTTGACTTTGCTGACTAGATAAATAGCCTTTTGGTATTTTGGGGCAGTTAAGTCAGGGCACATTTTAAAAAAATATATAAGAAGTTTTGAATTGCATAAACAGAAGTTAATATTCTTGTTTATTTATTATTACACCATATAAACATCCACTCTATCATATATTAAAATTACCCCGTTATAAAGAAATTACAAAAAACACTTCTGAGTTCAAGGGTTCCATTTCTTGCAATCTCATGATGTCATTTTGTTCTGTCTCTTTCTCTTATATGCAAACAAATTTTATAGGGATGCATTATTGAGCTTTAATGCAGTAGTTCCCAAACTTTTTGGCTCGTGGGCCACAGATATCATTTTTATAGCTCCTAAAGATAGCAGTCTCCACCAGCTGGCCCCCACCTAAAATGCATCTGCCTCCTCGCTGATCTCCTGTCTGTATGGCTGCATCATGAAACTGCACATGTCTTAGAGTCCAGTGCAGCTTACCTGGGTCCTAGGAAATTGCTCCCTTCTATAGCCAGGGGGATGGCACGTCAGTACTCTCCTACTTCTGGCTTCAGCAGTGACCCTAGGATCTACAGAACTAGGCTGAGCACTTTGCTGTGCTTCCTGCTACAGTCAGGGGGAGGGGAGCAATGATCTTATATCCCCTTAACTGCAGCAAAAAGTCTGCTGCAGTCTTTTGGCCCCATGGAAATGGACTTCACCTGGTTTGTTAGGTATTGGCTCCTTTCTGCAGCCAGCAGGAGGGAAGCCATGGCCAGTTGGAAAGCCCCTACAGGCCAGTTTTAGCCCTCCGCAGGTTGGGAATTACTGTTTTATTGGATAGTCTGTATTTATCTTAAACAGAAGTAGCTTTACCTCTAGTTGCCTGTACTCTTGTGTTTTCTTTCATTACTCACAGTTCTTCAAGTGCTTGCTCATGTGCATTCTGTTTTAGGTGTGCATGCACCCATGGATGGTTATTGGAAACTTTTTCCCATTACCAGGCCCTGTAGGGCTGGCCTCAGTGCCTTCCTGGAATCCCACATACATGTTGCTATATATGAAGTGCTGCTTGCCCTATGCCCCCTTTGTTCATACGCTCCACCATTGACCATTTCTGGAACTACCTGAACTAGCTGAGCTTGTTTTTGCATAGTTAGTTAGTGTTAGCTGTTTATTGGTTTGTTAACTAGCTAGTTATTCATTAGTTGTTTAGAGTAAGAGATAGACCTGCTTGGACTTTGCCTGGTAACAGGGCCCTGCTCACTAGGCTCCACACCCTGCATGATTGCAGTAAGCTCTTTCTGCTCAGAGACCCCCATGTGACAGGCTGCTCCCCAGATCCAGTCCAGTGTGCCATGTGACCTCTAGGTTCCCACTCCTGAACCCTGATTCACCCTGCTTTGCCAAGTGACCACTCAATCCTGAGTCGGTCCACTCCAGCCTCTCACACGCTATTGGTCATAAGCAGTGGGTATATGCCCTATAGCTAGGTGAGGGACCGTCCCAAAGCAAGCACACCTGGCTCCAAATGCCACTGTCTTACTGGGATTGGGACCCACTCCCAGTCACCATACAATCAAGTCCATCCATTTGACAAAGAAATGGATTGTGTCCAGGCTTCTTCACTCACACCCACTACAGATCACTCAGTTTTAGATAAAATAACTACTAGTTTATTGATAAGATTTTAATTCTAAGTGAGAATATAGCCAATCAAGGCAGAATCACAATATAAATGAATCAGGAGTTACCACAAGGAAATAAAAGGTAAAACATGCATACTAACCTAATGTTTCTACCCAAACTGATGTCATAGTTCAAGTTTATGCTCAAGGTGTTTGGCTGCCAGATTTTTGTACAGCTAGTCTCTGCCTGAGACCAGGCAGGGCCCAGATCTTGCTTGGAGTTGTTTGAAGACAGAGATTTCCAGGCAAAAAGCCCCAAATCCTTCCAAATGTCTCTCTTTCCTCCCTCAGCCTTCCCCTTCTGGGCAGAGGTGATCCCTTTGTCTGGTTTGACCCACCTCATTTAGCATATCTTTGTTGCTTCCTCCAGGTACTTGTTTGCTCACTGCTGCAGTGCGAGAGCTCTGGCTGCCCTCCACCCCACCTCCCAGCCATGCTACATATCCATACACATGCATGAGGCTGCAGGAAATGTATTATCATAGTAATCGTGTAGAATAGGCTATGAGCATCCATAAGAGACCTTGCATGGCATAATCGGCAAAAAATCTTACAGTCATAGTGTACAAGTGAACAGGAAAATCATATAGATCATAACCCAGGACACACAGATGTTCATTCTATAACACCCCATGACAGCAGTTTCCCATAGAAATGTAAGTGGGAGATTTGTAAAGGCTTTAAATAGCACTTCAATGGTGCAGAGATTGCTGCCAGCACCAGAGACATCCTGGCTCTCGGCCTTATCACCTCCTTTCAAGAAACATTAGAAGCAGGACTCAGAAAAGGACCACTCCCCTGCACCGAGGAAGAATAAGGGGGTAGGTTTGAGTGGAGACGCTGTACCAGCACAGTTGATTGCACTGCTTTGTTCAGTGCAGGACTTGTGGCAGATTCAGCTGCAAGGGCCATGACCATGGAGCAGTGCTCATGGCTACAGACCCCTGAAGTGCAGCAATCCATCCATGAGCTTCCATTTTATGGATCTCTGCTTTTTTGGGACCAGATGGACGCAGAACTACATGGACCAAAAGACACCAGGGCTATCTTTGGATCAAAGGGCTTGTTCACTTGGCAAGCATCAAGATGCCAGTTCTGCCAACAGCAAGAGCAGCAGCCCAGATATCAGGTCTTTCGTTTGGTGCCTCTAGGAAGAGAGACAGAGGCAGAAGTTTTAAAAGGTGCAGGCCTACTTCCTTGTTATGCCAGCAACAGTCCCCAAGGTGCTCCAGAGGGCAGCGCCAGCAGTTTTGATGGTATGCTCAAAGGATGGCCTACCTGCTCATGACTAGGATCCTTCAGCTCCAGTTTTCCTAGATCTCCTCACCCTCCTCCTTCCCTATTGTGCCTGTATTACATTGAACTGCTGGGTTCTTGGGACAGTCAGGAGGTGCTACACCTTTCTGTACTCCTCCCTCGCACCCTCTAAATTCCCCTTCCTCGTCCCTGTTCAGGGATCCTTCTCAGGAGCAGCTACACAAGGAAGAGGTGAGGTGGCTGTGCAAGCTGGGAGCAATGGAGGAAGTCCCTCTCAACAGAAGAGGAAGAGTTTTTTATGTTTGATACTTCCTTATTCCCAAGGCAAAGGGAGGCCTTGGGCCTATTTTGGGCCTCAAAGGACTAAACAGCTGTAAAAAGCTAAGTTCAGGGTTGTATGAAGCTAACATGAACTGGGGAACAGCCTTTCATACCTTAGCAAGTCCTTTCTTCCCTAGACTGGTCGCTAGATCACTGAGTGGTCAGATGGGGTATTATGTTTGAAGCCCTGGTTTCCTCAGTCATCGTCATCTTGGATACCTCAAATCTCAGGTGGCAGTGCTTGTCATCTCCAACCACAACAGTCAAGGGACTTGGTCAGAGAAGAAATCAGGGCTCCACATAAACGTCAGAGGCTCAGGGCACTGTGACTGGCCTGCAGTGTGTTCCTTCCCTTCTTCGGTAACAGAGAGGTCCAAGTTCTAGCAGGCAGCATGGCTACCGTGTTACATAAACAAGCAAGGAGAGGCCTACTCTCTGGCCATATGCTGAGAGGCATGGCTGCTGTGGGATTTTGCTGCCCAACATGGTATTCACTTGACTGGTGTGAAAAACTCTATAGAGGACTGTCTGTAGGGACCTTCTTACCCTGACTTGAATGATCTCTCCATCAGAAGGTGATCAATAGGCTCTTCCTCAAGTGGAGGTTTCCCCAAGTGGACCTTTTTGCTTCCTGCAGCTCTAAAGCCACATGTAGCTCTTTGGCTACCCCCTTGCTGCTCCGACCCCACTCATCTCATCAGAGGACCCTGTGGGTGGTCTGTGCCAGGCTGTGGGCTCCCCCACCACTGGGGAACAATGGAGAGTACTTGCTAATAGTTCCTGTCTTAGGTTTTGCCTCCCAAAAGGTGCACCTGGAAGCTATTTCCACTTTTTACCCCTCCTATCTTTATGAAGTCAGTGTTTTCTCATGATATGATGATCAGGTTCACTATGTACATAGAAATGGACTATACCCCCAAGCTTAGAACTCCCTCCCACCCAGGTATCTAAATCCGCTCCTTGCCAAGCTTAAGGGGGCCCCATTTGAGCCATTGGCTACCTGCCCCTCATTGCCACTTTCTTAGAATGTGACTTTCCTGGTAGGAATCATTTTGACTATGAGAGTGTCCAAGATTAGGGTGCTTACCTTGGAGCCACCACGTGTGGCCCCACCCTGCCTTCCTGCCCAAAATGATTTCTCAATTTCACATTAATCAGGGTGTTTTCTTACCACAAGACTGCACATCTCTTTGTGGCATTGGCTAACAAGATGAAAGGCTCACCTACATCAGCCAAATCTATCTTGTCATGGATATCTTCCTGTATTGGGTTCTGCTTTGAGCAGGTGAAAGCTCCTCTTTGGGGAGCAGTCACACCCAATTTTGTTGGACTTCAGCAGCTTCATTCCTTACTCAAATACCCCTGCAGGATATATGCAGAGCTATTACCTACTCTTCAGTACACATCCTTCACCTCCCAGTATGGCATTATGCTGCAGGCCCTAGATGATGCCGGTTTCGGCAGGCCAGTGCTCAAGACAAGGCACCAGTGAACTCTGATCCTGCTTCCAAGATACAACTTGTGAGGTACCTAAAATGGAATTTATATGGGCAAGCCATTGAAGAAGAAAAGATGGTTATTTACCTGTAACTGTTGTTCTTTGAGATGTGTTGCTTATGTCCATTCTATGACCTTTCTACCCCCAGTCCCTGGCGTCATTGTTGACAGCAAGAAGGAACTGAGGGAGTGTAGGGCCAGCAACACCTCAGATATTGTAGTATATGTGAAGGACTCAAGGGGGTGCTGTCCACACTGCTGGTGTTACTCTCAGCAGTGCAGGATTGATTTTGTGGATTTGATTGAACGGCAGTGAAGACTTGCTCAATCCAACATGGAAGTCGACCATGTTAATCCACCCCAGCAAGTAACATAGCACTACGTTGACAGGAGGGCATTTCATGTTGGTGCGGCTTAGTGGGGACACTGCAGTTAGTACACGTTAGGAAGTCAGTGGCAGATGCACAAGTTACTATACATAGCTTGCATATCTCCTGTCAACTGCCACCAAAATCCATGGCCAGTGTAGACCAAGCCTGTGTATGTTATCTTTCATTTCTGATTCTTGCATATTGCTCACCTTTCAGAAGAAATATTTTTCATCTTGTCATTGTTCTTAGTGGCTCTTTCAAAATCTGTTGTAATGAAAAGTGAGAACTATATATTTTTTTTCTTCTGTTTAGGATAAAGTTTTCTAGGTGTTTCAAATGATGCATGTGCATAGAGGAAGATTCGTTAGATCCAGCTAAAGATATCTGAGCTCAGCCTGCTTCATCTTTTTAGTTGCTGACAGGTCTTGTAGCCTTTCTTTATTTTTCTCTCTCATCTATTATTTTACACCTCTGAAAGCTTGATATTGTAAGAGTGGTCAACAGCTTTGAAGATGTTGTGCAGCAGTTGCCCTTAAACTTTGTTTCTTTAAACAGGAACAGGGGTTGAAAGAATGATCTAGTAGGAAGTGTGCTGGACTGGGTCTCAGGAGACTGAGATATCATCACCATGCAGTGTCTTTGGGCAAATCACTTAATCTCTGTACTGTGCTTCAGTACCCCATTTGCAAAACTGTTATAATACCTCTGACGGGTCTTGTGAAGATAAAATCTGTTAATGATTGTGGAGGGGCTCAGATACTGCAATGATGAGGGCCATCATCTATCTCTCTAGATAGGTGACTTTACCTCAGCATTTGCTGTAATTGCTTATTCTAAGAAATCTAGCTATCAAAAACGAAGGTGAAAATTTTAGAGAATGACAGACCACCTTATTCTTCTCCCCACAAAAGAAGTCAAGATATCTGTAGATGAAGATATCTTCAGACTTATTGAGGATGACCAAAAAACATATTTTATTTATATTCCCCTTCAGAAAGATATTACATGTTTTTCAATCTGTACAGTGTTCCCATTACTAAAATGAACTACTCTTGAATTAGCATATGACAATTTCTTCTGGGCCAGTAACAATAAGGACCCTTTTTTCATAAGAGAAAATGTAAACAAGAACTTTAGTATTAAAACTCAAAAGGGAAGTATGGAAGGACAGTCACTTGTCTGCCTACTGTTCTTTTGTTTCGTCCTTTCAGTGAACATTTTCTTGACCTGTTCACTTCAGTATTTGTTAGATTATTATAGCTGAGGTTAAAGTTCTAACTGGCTTTTAAAGAAAATTTTGGTATCAGATAGTAAATTTGGTATTTGGCATATTTCCACTTCTTTGTTCATCAGGAAATATTTGAGATTTATTTTCTGGCAGGTTATTTTTGAGTTTGGTCTCTTTTTTTATAGTTCCTGTGCCTGCCTTTGATTTTACATAGTTCTTTATCAGTTCCAGAATCACAATGTATATGCAATATAATGAGAATAAAGAAATAAACGGTCATCTATGTAAATGTAATTGGTCATTTTTAGTACCTTAATGACTGAAACAAAATCTGGAATTGAAGATGCTTTGTTTCTGTTGGGTTTTAGCCTCCATTTAAAAAAATAAAAATCTGACAATTTATTTTAAAAAGGAAGTGATAAAAACACTCCTTTTAAAGACCATGAGTTATTTTGATCTTGCATAAATTTTATGTTATCTACACTGTTAATGCACTGGTAAAACTGTTCACTAGTTAGCAGTAGAATTCAGTTCTCTCTTTCTATGATCAGAGCAACCTAAAATTATAGTCTAAAACCAGGTTGAGAGTTAGTTAATCAAGTCAGGCCCGCCTTCTGATGTTAGTCAAATTCTGTAATTGCCTAAAACATTTTTAATTACCAAGAAAACATATACATTGAAAGTAATGTTTACGGAATAAAGGGCAACCACTGGTTGTGTATTTTCAAAATCTAAAAAGAAGATGTAGTTTTTATGATCGGAGTTGGTAGGGACTGCTGTATTTAGGTTGTCTAACACTTTTCAGTATGGTAGATTCTTTCGACCTTGTCTGAAAAGTGCTAACTTCCGCATTGTTTCAAGTAAGCCTTTGTAACTCAGCAGAGAGCAAACCTAGGCCAGAAAAGTTATTTGCTGGACCCTGACTTAGTCTGCTTTGCCACATGGACACCCACTTCTGGGTCAGCCCTTACCAGCTTCCTGCATGTAATTGGTCCCAAGCAGTGAAAATACTGTAATAAATTACTTTGGGATTTTAATTATGCTATGTAATCTGTGTTACATAATTATTTGCATACTGTTTGCAGATGGAGTCCAGTAATTTCTGGCTGAATGCTGATGTCTTCATCAGTGTTTCTGTACAGCTGAAATAGTAAATGAAGTTGGCAATGCCACTGAAACACTTTTTTTTTTTTTTTGGCTGATGTTGGCAGATCAGCTTGATGCATTCCTTTCTTTTATAGTAATCTGTAACATTAAAGAAATTAATCAGGTATCCTGTTCTGAGAATGAGTTTGTAACACAGGTGAGGTCCGTAGTTTAACTTTGTGACAGCTACCTGTTCGACATGCCTTTCTTAAAATATAATTTTAACAGTTTATTTTTAAGCATTTTCTTGGCTATATAGCTACATAATTGTTCTCGGTTTGGCATGTTTGTACCATTGTGTTTCTGAGAGAAGGATTTTTGAATGATATTCAACTTGGCCTGTTTCTGACTATATTGCATTATCAAAATTTCCACCAGCTGAAGGACTTGGAACTGAGAGTCAGGGAGGACAATTAGTTTCACCTGCCATACCACCAAAGAAGACACTAGTAAAATCATGATTCTGTGAATTTTTAAAAACAACATGTCCCCTATCTTTTTGTCATTAACTTGGCCACAGAATTATACATGCTCCCATACTACTACAGGTGACAGGCTTTATTGCTCCAAAGCAGTGTTCTGAGACATCCAATCCCTGATATGCATTACTGTTACACTTTTGAGAATCATATTTGCTTTCTGAAAAGGAAAGTTTATTAAGTTCTGTCCATTTTGGACATTACATCAGTAGGCTGTTCCATTTCCTGGGCACAATGGTAAAATCTTCCACACATTGCTGTCAGTCTGAAGTATGCTCTGTCTTCTACCTCCTATTCTTAAAAGGGCATCTTCCCTTAAACAAATACAAACAGAACAATAAAACAAACTATTAGACCAGATGCATGTTCACTTCCACTTTTGGAATATAAAATGATTCTAAATATTGCTTGGAGGTCTACTTATTTTAACTTATATACACAAACAAAACTTGTTACGTTCACATGGGTAACCAACAATTTTCAAACCCACAACCTGCAGACCTGCTGTGTGGATTCTTTATGCTACAACTGTAAGAGTGAAGAGGAAGAAATATATTATTATTCTTTATATGGATTTGCCTGTATAGAGTAACACAACACTCTCATTGCCAGTGGATTACATGAGTGTCAGGCAGCAGTTGAATGCTGGGTATCAGAAATCCTGATTTCTGTTCCTAGCGGTAGGAGTAGATTGTGGTCAGTGGTTACAAGCAGCATGGCTAAATGTGGCAACGTCTTTGTTTGGGTCATCTGTGAATACTGAATCCAGCGAATCTTGGTATAAATGGGGACTCTTGTACTTGAGATAAAGAATCAAATCTCTTAGTGCAGAAATACTCACGAACTCCATATTTAGCTACTAGACAGTGACGCAGAAAAATAGTATTGCAAAGTGAATGAGACGTGACTCGGTTATGGCTCCTTTTCTAGTTTCTATTCAGTTATTTGTAAATGGTGAAAGGTAGTTTCCCCTAACAAGTTGTGAAGCCCTGGCTCATAGTACCAGTTGTGATGGGCGCAGAAATATTCAAAACACTCAGTGGTAGAATAAAGTGTAGAACACATGGGCTCTTGGCTTGCTGTTTAGTGCATGTACTACTAGATTACAGAACTTTGTGTTCTTTCTATTTATCCCCTACTCCCGCTGCTTTACATATGTGAAGACTGAAGTGAGGGCTAAAATCGCATTACTTTGTGAGATTTAATACTCAAATGCATATTGTTATTCCATGGCGACTCTTGGTGACTTCAGTGGGGCTCGCACGTGAATGCTCAGGGTAAGTAAAGTCCAGTTAGGAGAATACAGTCAGTGTGAAATGCACTTAGTCTCACTGATGTCATTGTGACCCGGGCCTCCTGGGATAACCTTGTGAATGTGCCAAAATCAGGACAAGCTGCAAAAGTGGGGGCCAAACCCCCAAACCACTGACAGGTGGTACTTAAACCAGTCTCCCAGTCAGTAACAAAACATGCTTCTGATTCCACACTCTGGTCATCACCAAGCATAACAAAATAGAAACAGCTTTACTGCACATCAGTTCCTTTGGTCCCCTCTAGCCACTGGGCCTCTTTAAGAAATAGGTTCTCCTGACCCCAAAGGGTCAGCCACATCACCCAGAAAATATAGGGTTGGATCTTACCCAAAATACCACACTACCAGCCAGTCATTTAGTAAGTACAACTAAAGGTTTAATAGAGAACAGACAAAATGTGAGGGATGTTAAAAGGTCAAACATATTCATACAAATGTTTTAGAGTCCATAGAAAACAAATCCTTGAAGATCCTGTAGTTTGCAGATTAGTCCCACTCCTCTGGTGTGCACCCAGCCGTGGCAGCAGCTGGGTGGGTCTCAGTCCCTTGTTCAATCCCAGGAGAATAATTCCAGATGGGGTATTGGTTGCAGACAGACTGAAGACTGATGAAAAACCAGGTTTGTGATGGACTTTGTGGAGTCTCTGACTTATCTCTCCATCTCTGTTCCACAAAGTTCTGCATTGGGTAGTTTGTTCTTTTTTGCAGTGAGATAGAGGGGGGGATGTCTGATGTGAATGTAGTACTGGTTAAGTTGGAAAAGCTTTACCAAAGAGATTTATACAACGTTTCATAATGGCCATCAGACTCTGGATTAATATGTCACAGTCCCTTAAATGAGATTTGTTTTGTTTTGTGATCTTTCACTGTTCCAGAGAAGCACAGTGACCTCTTTTATTAAAATATGTGAAAGGCATGCTCCCCCCCCAAACTTCAGTTATTGATCATTTATGTCAATAATTTGTTCTTATCACTTTCTTCTCCCTGTTTGGGAGAAGAAATTCCTCTCTATCCCATACCTACCACCAGCAGTATCACCAGTTCTCTAAGAAACCCTTGCTGCTCTGGCCATATAAGTGGTAGTCTATAGACAGTTTCCTTTTCTCCAAAAAATAGATTTATGGGACTTCATGTGCTTTTTCCAGGCTATGTGCAATTCCTACAAGTGTATATTCCTACCAGCAAAACATTTACAGTTGCAGGAAAGTGCGACAGTATTATCTCACTCATCATGCAAGATACTTCTTACTGTGACCAGGAAGGAAGCAGGGAGAACCACAGGGGAAAAAAATACAATTTAAAATTAAACAAAAAATAATTTTAATTACGTCAGTATGACTTTTATTCAATAAGACAGTAAAACATTTTATGACATTAGTTCACTGAGAATAAATACATTTCAAGTTCCCTGAGTTTTAGTTCATTTATCTCTAGACACAATTTTTAATTTTTTCAAGATTAACAGAAAAATTGGTGCAGTGTTATGTTTTCTTTTGTAACATACAAGATGTCCTGCCATCTGTTCTGTTGAAGGGAAGTCCCTCTTTTTCAGTGTTCTCCAGCATGATACAACCTCGTATAAAGAGCTGCTGTAATTTTTCATAGCCATTTTAAGTCTTTTTATACGTTTTACCTATGCTATAACAATACCTACTAATAATCAAAAGACTGGTTCCCAATTGATGGAGCAACTAATGTGTACGTTTTTGATGTGATGAAATGCTGATAACACATGATGTCATTTTCCATTGGATTCATCATCTTTTGATACATCTATGGTGCTGGTGTAACCTGCTATTTCCCAAGTTGCAATTTCCCCGTCCGTTATTGGCTAAAACCCAATATCTTGGTGATTCTTTCCATCCAATTCAACATCGATTTTTCATCTACTGCATGCTTAAAACCAGCATTACAACAAACATCTGTCATCTACTGCGTGCTTATAACTAACATATTTTTTTTCCTTAAAAAGCTGACAAGACTGTATTGAGTCCCATCAACAGCAGCATGAGGCTTGATTTTGGAAAGCGAAGATGAAACAACTGTTTCATTGTCTAGATCAGCATTTGTGCATTCAGTATATTACCATAATATTTTCTCTGACTGGGATAGTCTTGATGGTTTTCCCTACACATGTAACATCTACTAATACATTGCTGAGCCAGTCCTATGGTAGTTCAAATATAAATTTTATCTCGTAAGACACTCTTTTTACATTATTTCACTTTCACTGTGCCTTACTCTCTGGTCATTTTTCTTTTCAAGCCACCACTTCATTTTGGCATGCCAGCATTCTTTGCCATGTCATATCTAGAAATGCCCAGTTGCACAGGGAAAGGGTTTTTAACTGTATGTGGTAGAAATGGTGCAATCATTTTTGCTATATAAAATAGTTGTTACAGAATAAATGACTGAATTTTCAAAACAGAGATGCAGTATAACTAAGTGTATCTTGACCAAATGTGTCTGACAAGCTTTCTTTGACCTGGCTTTCTGTGAGGAAAATAATTTTATAATATATAATTTGTCATGCTTTTTCAGTACTGATTGAAAATACCTTTTGCATTGCTAAGGGGAGCACATGTGGCATCTTATTTTTACAGAATGACTTTTAGGGCTTTCTGGTGCCTGGCTGGTGATTCATGGACATAGCTTGGGGTATACTATTTGTCTACATCACTCGGGCTGTCCTTTTCTGCCTCACCTCTCACTGTTGGTTCATCTTTGTTGGTTTCTTTGGGCTGTGATTAAACCATTGTATTTATTTATTTATTTATTTATTTATTTATTTTCTGATGAACAGTTTGTTTTTCTTGCACTAACTTATTTTCCTAGTGGAGTTCCAGAACGTTATTAAAGGTATTTAGCAATCACTCATGCATGGGTGTTATTTTGTGTGTGCCCACACATGCTGCTTGATGCAGTGATCTGTTTTCGGTTGGGGGAAATTTACAAGCACATAACCATGCCTCATATGAGCCGTTTCCCTCAAAGATTCCTTATGCAATGTGTGAGGTTTCTTTTGCTCAGCTGTATGACTTACATTATCACTGATACCAACTAATTTAAACAAACCCAAAAAGTTAATTAAAATATGTATAAGCATGCTGTCTGGTCTTCAGAGAAATGGCATCATCTTTAAATAATAAACCAAAGCAAAATCATCGTTAGGCATGTGTAGTAGTTCTCTCATAGTGATGGTAGGCATTGGAGAGAAAATCTGCTTCTCAGCATTTGTTGTCAGCTAGCATATAGCTTCTAAGGCAGTTTGAGGTGCTGTTTGCTAAAGATCCCAGTTGTCAAATGTTGAGCAATGCCCTACAATCCTGTCAATTTGTTTTTTAGAATAATGTACATTAGAAAAGAAAATATGTTTTGGTGCTTTGAAGACGTACCTTGGCTCTGGGCACTCTTTTTTTTTTCTAATCTCAGCACTGAGATGCTGCTGGGCCTTGTGGAAATCATTTAATCTCTGGGCCTTTTTCTCCACTCCATAAAATAGGAATGCAATATTTAATTTAGTACCAGATGCTAATACCCTTCCTCGCATAAAGCAATAGTTTACTCCATGTGTAGCCAAATTGATTTTATTGAGACTGCTCAAGAAATAAGTTATTTTAGATTAATAGCTGCAAACAAGTGAGAGTTATAAAATTCCCCTCTCACCCCTATGGGTGGTATGTGTCTTCCTCAACCTCGGGTCCTCTACCAGAGGCCTGGGAGTTTGAGGGTTCTGCGCAGTATCTTAGCTGTTCCTAGCACTGCACTCTTCTGGACAGAGAGCTCTGATGTTGTTCCTGGGATCTGTTGGAGCCACTGTCCCAGTTTAGGAGTCACAACCCCGAGTGCTCCTACCACCACTGGTACCACTTTGGCCTTCACTTATTATTATTAATAAATAATAGTTTATATTAATTGATTATTCCATCTTTTTATAAAGCATAGGCTTAATCAGTTAGCTTGTAAATAGTTTTGTGGGTATATTAAGGACAACACAATTTATTAAAATGTCTTAGAATTATATTCTACATCAAAATATTTCAATTTCTGGGAACCTCAAACATCCAGCCTTCCATTTTTCTTTGGTCATTGTCAGTTGTCCAGATTTATTTTTTGAGCATTATTTAATTTACAGGTGAAATATTTTAATTTCACTTTCCTTAACATTTTTTGATGTTTCGTGCATTTCCTGCGGAGTAGGAGGAACAAAAGAAGAGTTGCTTGCAAAAGTTTGAATCTAAAAACATTTAAGGATTTGAATCTATTTAATACCTACTGAAGGACTATAATTTCTGTGTGCAAATCTCATTATATGTGCTTTGACTATAATTTCTGGGAGCATTTTGAGAGGAAGTAACAATTTATGATGTACTTTCTATGTTGACATGTTCTATCATATATGTTTATTGTCTCTGAATTAGTAACCCTGTAGCACTTACTTTTTTCCTGTTTCAATTAGCCTGTAGGAGCTGTTCCTTTTGGTATGACAGTAAATAGGAAAAAAGAGGATGAGGTGTCAGTTGGAAGTGTGCCTTTAGCAAAGCAGCAGTCAAATCAAGCGTCTGAGTACACCAGCAGCCCTGTCAAAACAAAAACCGTAACAGGTATGTTCTCTCTTAGTTGTATCTAGCGTACCTCAGATATTATAAGGTACAAGCCAACCAATTAATTTTATCTATTTTAAAAGTGTAGTAATCCTTGGGTCCGAATACTGCTTTCCTTTACCCTGTTGTATGTTCCTGTATAGACCTTATCGTTTTCCTCATTGCTGTGCTCTTTTGTGAACATGCACAAACACAGCACTGTATGATTGACTTCTTTAAGAATCTGGTTTGGAATCTGGCAAAATATTGTTTTGGTTAATAGCTTCCCTTTGATGAGAGATTTTTCTGCAGAATCTGCTATAATTAGATCTAGCCCCACCAAGGGCTTATGATCACTATGACCTGAGTAAATGAGATGTTTCTTCTTTTGTATGAAGCACTTGTTACCCGCATCTATCGATCTGCTCTCATTGATGCCCAGTATTTCAAGTCTATATTTGTCTATAGTCTCTGAGATCATTAATATTTGAAGCACTGTTTTTGTGTTCTAGTAAACAACTCTGAAGTGTCTCTTTGGTGCTAGTTTCCAGTTTCATGTTCTTGTCTTCCGGAGTCAGGCTTTCACAAGGAAATTTCATGCAGCTTTAGGGGTTGGAAAAGTTTATTTTTACTGGAATGGTACCCTGTTTCCATTTCTATGACCAGTGAGGTGTTTCTGCAAAGCTAGATGGTTATTTAGCACACCCCACATTACTCAAGCTTGGAATCAGAAGTCACATCAATGTGCAGGAGATGGCGTTATTTTGAAGAGCTAGCAACTGAAGCTGCCACTGTCACAGGGAACTCCAGAGCCTGTTTATCAAGTGACTAAAATGCTGTGTGAAAATTTCAAAACAGTATAGACCGATAAAAAGTAAAATGGAAAAATGCTTACATTTGAGTTAGAACAGAAAAACAAACAGGCAGAGCATTTCAGAGAAGTACTCAATAGACCCAGCCCAACCTCAGACCAGATGCGATGGAACATGAATTTGATCAACTTGACATTAACATGGATCCAACCGACATGTCCAAAGTGTAGATTGGAAATGAAAGGCTGTAAAATAACAAAGCAGTGAGGGATAATCAAATTATAGCAGAAATGCTGAAAATACTTGATATCATCATGTAATAAAATTGACAGAATGAGCTTTGAAAAGGGAAAAAGAACCCTCCTGATTAGTGGAAGCATGGAGCCATCCAGAGTATCAGTACGCAGCAGATTGTTTGCACCAGAATCAAAAGGGAGTGCTGGGAGTATTTGGGGCACACACTTTGGATGCTATCACACAAATTTCTTCATTGAGCTGTGCAAGAAATGAGGACGCCCTAAAGAAACCTTAAAAAGAACCTTTAACAGGGAAGGTTGAATAGTTGATCTGAACACCACAGTGCAAATGAAAGCAACAACAGACGACAGCGGGTAATGGAAGAGATTGGTTTCCACCCTGTGTGCTAACATTCACGGTGGAAGGATGTTATATACATCAAATATTTGGAGGGAGTCAAGACTGAGGGCTACAGGAGCGTGCTGGAAAGTAAATATATTAGGCCCAGGCTTAGGAAATCCTTCTTTCCAGGGTAATTAGGGTAGGGTTGCTACAGGCCAATTAGAGCACCTGAGACCAATTTGAGCTGCTGTGGCTAGTCGGAGCATCTGAAGCCAATTAGAGAACTTGAGGCCAATTGGAGTGATTGGCTACACCAGACAAAAAGGCCTCTGTTGAAGGCAGCAGGTAGAGAACGTTGAGCGTGGTGGTTGGAGAACTGGAGGTTTGTGTGGAGTGGATTTAAGCGGAGTGAAGCAGGGTCAGATAAAGCTGACTAGCAGCCATTGCTGTTCACACCTAGAAGGTACAGTCAGTCAGTCCAAGCTCGCCCAGATGGGCCTTAGGACCCTGGGCCCCGTGTCCCGCGGGGTGGAGCGTGAGGCTTGTGGATGAATGAGCTGCCAAGGGAGGTGGTGAAATCTCCATCTTTGGAGGTGTTTAAGGCCCGGCTGGACAAAACCATGAGTGGGATGGTTTAGTGGGAGTGGTCCTGCCTCTGGCAGGGGGTTGGACTAGATGACCTATGAGGTCCCTTCCAACCCTATGATTCTATGAGAGACCTTGGGAAACTACATCACTGGGAGTTTGGCGGAGGGAGAGCCATGCTTAAGTTGGCTGCCAAAGCTTGAAGCACATGACCCACAGTGCCTGAGCAACCCCGTTCCCCCCCACCACCTCAGTATGTGTATGTATTTTCTCAGGTACTCAGTGGAATTACTCAAGCTTTTCACTGACGTGACTGAAATCAGAATCTGATACTCTGATTTTAGTATTTTTTTATTGCTAGATCGTTACTGAATTTCTGCATTTACCAAGGAACAGTGGCAGCAAGTAGGCCTTTGAACTGGATATTATAGGTATAAGTATGACATCACTGATAGTGAAAATACCTGAATATTCTCCAAATATGTAGGACTCTTCATTATTTCACATATGTATGGTCTTTATCTACTGCATTTATTAAATACATTTTTCTATATATGACTTCTAGTATATCAGCATGGTAAGTGAATTATTTTGATTCAAAACAGTGATTTCTCTTACAGCTTGTTACATTTTCCACACTTGCAAACAACAATTATGTGTTTATAATGAGACATTTGTGATTTCAAATATTTGCTTGGCCATCAAAAATAGGATTTGAAATACATTTTGTAAATCTTCGTCATTTAGAGATTACCAGAATGAATACTAAACTGGTAAGGGAAAATTGTTTAGCTATCTCATATTTCAAAGAACTAAATCAATTTAAAAATGCAGGTTATATATTTAATATGATTTCTTGTCTGAAGAAAAAAGGTACTTCAAATAATTTACTTTCCTGGAAACCTTATTTGCATAAGCTATTTAAGCAATCCTAATAATACAAGTGTGTTTTCAGTGGTTAATATCCATGTGAAAGTTTGTTCTGTAACTAATTACGAAGCCACAATATGTGTTCTGAAATTGATTATAATGTTGTCATAAATATGTGACTGTGATTGATTGAAATTATGTTAAGCGCTGAATGTTTATGAATATAATTTAAAAGAAAAAAAAAGGAGTAGAATGGTGACAGGAACCCAAACGCAAAACATCTATTTTTTTCCTGAACAGAAAAGAAAATATTGGAGAAAACATAGTCTTTATTAAAAAGATATTTATCTTACATTAGAAGTGTCGATTACAAGGTGGGATTTACAAAGTGAAATTAAAGAAAGGGAATTGGGAGTGATAAAATGGTGTGATAAGATCTCTACCCTTTTTTGTTCCTTCAGATTTTTCCTCAGTACCATCCTTTGGTGATACCTATAAGAAATCAGTCAGTTAATGGTAGTTTGATAGATTAATGGAATATCTGTTGACCCTTTGTCAGTGTATATAAATTATACATGTACATAGTAAGTGAGAAAAGGGCGTGAGGGAACTGAATGCAGGAAACTTGAAACCTGGAGCAGGCTTTCTAAATGCACCAACAAGAGATGCCTGGAATAAAGTAATAACCTCAAGCACCTGCTTTCCTCTAAGAGAGTTAATGCTGCTCTGGAAGGAGAGAATGATTCTGGGAAGCTGGATGGGAATCAGCTTACTACAGGGCAGCTGCACGCTGATAATAAGGACTTTGTGAGGAAATCTTCCTCTAACCCCCTGTGCTACCAGGCATTAAGATAGAATCATGCCCTGGGACAGATTTCTGCTTACTCTATGAGTGGTCGGGAGGAATTCTTTTTTGTTTGCTTTTTTGGAACATTGTAGGGCTGTGATAGAAGGAGAAAGACTAGGCGGGTTTGTTTAAGGAGCCCTGAAGAAGAGGAAATGGGGCAGTTGCTTCAGAGGCAGGCTTGGTCACTGCATGCTCATGCGTGCACACAGACACGCACACAACTATATCCCTCTTTAATGCCATCCCACCCTTCATATGCTTCTTATCTCATTATATTTAAGATCTTCAGAACAGAGACCTTGTCTCCATATGTATTTGTTCGGAGCTTAGCAGCAGGAGGCCTATATTCTGATTAGGGTTTCTGGCTGCTGCCATAATTCTTCTAGCTTTAATCATATCTACATGGGGCTAGTTCCATTCTTGATGAGTATGTGCTCCCTACATAGTTGCTAGAAATTTTTCCCTTAGCGCAGTACCCATCAATATGGCTCAGGTGCCCGTTACTATTGCACACTGCTAGTAGCAATAAAAAGTACAGTGGGGACCTGTTTATGCGCGGGTGTCAGGGGACAAGCCCCTGGTGACCGCGTGTAAACGGGACCAGAAGGCCTTCCCCAGGGCATTGGCCCAGGCCCTGCTCCCTGGCCACAAGCCATGCCCCCGGCCCCGCTTCTCTCCTGGGGTCCAAGCCGGCCTCAAGCACTTGCTGCTGCCAGCCTGGGCCCGGACCCCCAGCCCCGGACATGGCATGGAGTGGTGGTGGTGGCCGCTTCCAGCCCCGTTATAGGTCCGGCCGCCTGTGGCTGCGGCTGCTGCTCCCTGCCATGTCCCAGGCCCAGGATCCAGGGCCAGGCTGGCAGCAGCAGGAGCCTGAGGCCAGCTTGGGCACTAGCAGAGGAGCGGGGCCTGGGCTTGTGCCTGGGGCCCATCTCTGGGGCAGCAACACTCCTGGTCCTGTTTACGTAATGTGCGTTAACAGGACCCGCGCGTTACTGTGGAGCCTTTGGGGGACCTCCTGTTACCACGCGTTAACTGGTTCCGCGGGCAAACCGGTCGCGCGGTAACAGGTCCTCACTGCACCTCATCAACCCCCGTGTCCCCTTAATTCAAGTTGGTGCAAGTGCCAAAGGCTACAAGCCTTGCAAAAAGAAGTATTGGGAGGCCAGACTACAGGTTCTTCTCATCAAGGCAGCAATGAGACCTCCATCTGTGCTAAATCAGCTGGACTCAACACCTAGAGCCTTGGCATCTGTAAGGGGTGCTCCTCGTAGTGTAACAGAATCCCTGCATCGATCACCATCCCCACTGCTGAAAAAATCATAAGTAATAGACTACCAAAAGAAAGCAGTCCCTGGCACCAAGGGCTGCCAGGCATGTGAATCATGGTATGATCATGGAGATCAAGCCTTTAACAATCTACTCCTTACTATATCTGTCCTGGAAGGTGATTTTCATAATTGCCAACATGCCTTGCCAGTAGAGTTTCAGAACTGTATGTCCTCACATTGGAGCTATCATACAGTTTTCTTTGAAGATCAGGTGTATTTATGTTTTCATCTGAGAATCCTCCCGTAAGTAGTTTAACAGTTTCTTAGCACTAATGCACTTTACCTGCTTGTGTTTTATGCAGTGCCTCATGTAAATAAGAATGACCAGTGACTACAACTACTACATGTTAGACACTCTAGCATTCTACATAGAAAAGAGCAAATATTTTCAGTTCTCCACCTAAGTGTTCATGGATGTAGTGAATAAAATGAGAGGTCTCCATTGTCTTCATGGAAAATTTCATTCTGGATAACTTCATGTATCCATACTTGTGTTCTGATTAGAGAGATGTTTAGTAACAAGGTAACCAGACCACTCACTCTACAAGTTTGTGAGCGTTCTCAGTGATATTCTTAGCACAGACTCATATCAGGATATTTGTAAAACAGCAACCTGGTCATCACTGCTCATTTTTTCCTTCTATTATGGCATCATCAATTTCTCTAGGGCTGATGCCAACTTTGCTCAAGGTGTGTTTATACATAAACTCCAGTCTCTGCACTTGTCAGTTGCTAAGAGCGGTGTACACATGTGAAATCACTCAAGAAAAAAGTCAGTCAGTCACCTGTTATGGATGTTGTTTGTTGAGATGTGCTGCAATGTGTCCATTCCATGACCTGCCTTGCTATCCCTATACCAGAGTGTCCAGAGAGAAGGTACTCAGGTGGCACAAAGTCATCTGGGTGCTTTATACTGGCTCTGGTGGTATGTGGGAGCAGAGGGCATTGGAGTTGCCCCAATGGGTACCTCTGAAGGAAAAATTTCTGATGACTCTGTGTTGGGCATGCAGATACCAAGAGTAGAATGGACACGTGCAACACATCTCAAAGAACAGTTACGAAAGCATCATAACTGCAAAAGCTGCATGCACTTCCACTTTGCACAGATAATTGCTCATGCAAATATTCACTTAGATGCACAAATGCAAAATTAGTATGTGGCAATCATCCATTCATGTAAACATCTACATTTTATTCTGGAAATAACTTTGGACCTGACTTGAGAGCCTATGGCTGGCTCTTTGTCTTGTTCAGTTGTCTATATGATTCTGACCTTTGATCTTTGCTACGATCTTCTTCATAAAGGAATCAGATTTCCCATTGCTGATAAAAGTCAAACCAGAAATTAGTAGATTAAAAAGTCTATTAAAATTTTTATAGCAACAAATTGATAATGATAAATATAGTTAATAATAAAGACAACTATTTTCTTGGGTCATCAGAGTACTTCTTAGTTTCATAATTCAAAATGTGTTCAATTTCAATTAGAAGTGGATGTTGAAAAGTTATGTTTTTAATTATTTAATAATATGGACATTACTTCAGCAAAAAAGAAAACTTACTTGCTAGATTTCATTTATATTAGGAATTGCTCACTTTAATTATGTACTTTATCTTACTAGCTTAGACTAAATCCCCTTCCTTTTGTGATTAATTGAGTATTAAGTTTCACTGTAAAATAATTTCAGGGCACAGAGTTTGACACTAATGAATAAAATATGATAGCTTTGTTTCTCTCAGGAGATAGAGTGGTTTGACTAAATATTCTATTTTACTTTTTGAAATAAAAATAGTTAATCTTTTGAAGAATGCGTTATAAAATTTGGCAAAGTTAATTTCTTCTTTGTTAAAAACTTCCAGATTAGGTGAAATTCAGAAGATATTTTATAAGACAAGCAGAGCTAAAGCATAGTATTATTTGTTTAAAAGAGAACTTTTCAAAATTAATTCTTTTATCTTTTTTGTAAGGTTGCATCATACATGTTAAAAGGTATGGTTCTAGATCTCAGCTTTTAATATGTATACATTTTTGCATGCTCTGGATTTGCAGGTGTAAAATGTCGAATGTACAGATGAAGGTAGGAGATGCATCTGCACCTAGATATGTAGATCTCTCTCTTGCCTATGCACCACTTATGCACATGTGATTTTAGGTAGACATTTATATTTAAGCTTCAGTGTATAAAAGTAAAAGATAACACAGTGTGTGTTAATGAAGTGACTTAAAGGGACATCATGTCCACCTCAAATAATGGACTCCTAATGGTACAAGAGAGATGAGTAGGGTTCTGGAAGTGGTGACACTCTTAACCTCTGTTTTTCATCAATTGTTTGTTGGAAGTGAATGGGATAAGACTGATGTCAAACTCAGATATTAGGATTCTCTTGCAGCATTGCGAAGTACTGTGAGTGCAAGACTGCACTCCGTGATACCATGCTCTCTCTCTCGCTCTCTCTCCCTCACTCTGTCTGTTACGAAGTGTGTGGTCTCACAGAGCTCAGTCTCCCATCCTGAGTGCTCTGCGATGTTGTGAGACCCGATGGTCTGGTGGCATCATGAAGCACTCGGTATGCGACTCTTTCTCTCTCTTTGTGTTAGAGAGGGACTGTGGCCCCTCAGAGTGCAGTCATGGGCTGGATGGAACTGGTTTGTGAGCAACATCCGCATGCTTGACACCCCTGAGATAATATGTTTTTTCTTTAAGGTTCATATTGTAGCCTATTGGGTAGAACTGGTTTCTAGTTAAAGGATTCTGGGACTTCATGTGAGGGGGGATCTGGCCTATTGGTGGGGTTGAAGAGCACTGAACTTGGAACTCCCATTTCTGAGGTTTGTGGTTTGGTAAGTTGGAAATTGATTTTTGCTGTGGATGTGAGACCACAGGAGATGATGGTTATAAAAGTTTGGAAAAGTTCAGCTGTAGCAGGTGAGGTTTCCTCATCAAAAAAATTGCAATTGACTCTTTACTCTTTCTTTCAGCTCCTCTTTTCTGCTTTATACATATAACATCACATTAGAATACAAATAAATTAATCCATAATATACTACCTTAAAATTTCTGTAGCTACAGCTTTTTTCCATTTTTTTAGTCCCTTTGCTACTGCCATCTCCTGCTTTAATTGTCTTCATCTACCATATTTCCTTTTTTATTTAACCTGTTTATATCTAAAGTTTTCTTATCATTTCTTCTGCCTCTATCCCTTTTCTCCATAAAACAAGGAATAAAAATCACAGTAGTTATAGGTCCAGGCCTTTATCTTATTCAGCATCATATCAGTGTCAAGAAACACTTTTCAACTGAAGGATCAGTAATTTTAAGACTGGTATCTTGGTAGCCACCAGAGCTTAAATGCCAAATGGTCACAAAGCTAGGTGTCCTACATTAGTGTAAGATGTGAATAGTCTTTGCCAGTTGAAGGAGAGAGTATCTTTAAATCGCACATTTCCAATAATTGTCTTTATTTTATCAATTTCTATTCTAGAAATCAAGCCTATATATTAACTGACAGCAGCTTGGAATTGCTGTGAAATGATTTAAAACACTGATTTCTCATTTTAAATGATTATGAGATGAAGATGCATTTAGTATGTTGAACTAGATTCTGCCTCAAATGAAATTGGAATGCAGGAAACTAGAAAACCCAGGGCGGGGGTGGAGCAGAGAAAACCAGGATTGGAGAGAGCTAAAAGATACTTAAAAGTGAGAAAAAGTGCAGAGGGATGGTCATTTAACTTGTTTTTAATGGAAACAACTATTTTTCTCCTCCACATTGGTCCAGCACTAGTACTGGCAAAGTAAAATCCTACAAATATTGCTGCTGGTTCAGCAAATTTTTTCTAGGCCTGACAGGCTTTGAGTCACAGAAACTTTAAAACACATTCACCAGTTTAATGCTGTCTTCCTTTTCTTTAATCCAAAGGAGTAGTTGTGTTAGTCTAGTTCTGTAAATCAAACAAAGAGTTCTATGGCACTTAAAGACTAAAAAAAATATTTTTTGCATGAGCTTTTGTGGGAAAAGATTCCACTTTGTCAGATGCTTTGAAGATGGGGGACCTTACAGAATGGTAGGAAATACATGCAGGGAAGTGTAAGTCATGGGAACAGGTCACAAACAGCAAATCAAAACAGTTGTAAAGATTCAAATACTGGGGATCAACATTCAGAAGGAGATGAGGTCAAATCACCATATTGCACTGCTGAGAGCATTAAAGCACTACATTAAAGCAGGTACATACACCTCAGGACTCCTTCCTTGTTTCACTATAATAAGGGAATCCCCAACATCTCTTAGGTCATTTATCTAGCTGTTTCATTGTGCTCAAGCAGATAAAAACAGCCATACTGAATCCTGTGGTTCTATTGCTTAGGGTTTCCTAGAGTGTTTTATTTCAACTATTCTATTCTCACTACAAAATACACCAAAATTATATTGAATGTCACTATTACAAGGAGATATGGTCTAAGTAATTTTGTTTTATCATTATCAAGTGGTAATCGACTTCATCATTTAAGCAGTCTAAAAATTTTGATATTTCTTAGAAAGTGCATTTTGCAGGTGGACTGGCTCCATGTAGAAATATTCTTTAAGTTTATAAAGTTTTGATCTCAAGTTAGACAAAATTTCTGTTAACTCGCAACATGGTAGGATTTGACCATTAGCAAATTAAGTACAAGCATGCATTTTATCTGAGATGCAGTTACTAACTATGTTGAACTATATTCCACCTAAAATGAATTTCTGGAATGCAGAAAACTAGTAGCTGTGAAGGTAGGCTGATTGGTGAGAAATCATTGACTTATCTGAAGTATTTGAATTAGGAGATCACATATTTCTGCTCCAATGAACTGAATGATTATCGTTTATTCATGCCTGCTAGGCAGTGGATGTCCACTGATTAAAATGAACAAGAGCACTTTTCGCACCTTAATGAAAATAAATAGACGAGAGCAGTACAGTGTAATACGTAACCGTGTATCTGAGTTACCTTCCCCCAAGGCTTAAAGAGGCACTCTTATTTCTATGCTTCTGTAATCACATTTAAAATCTTAAGAGGATAAGCAATTTCCCTGGATTCTGTGGCTTACTGTAACTTCTACATGAACTGGTAGCAGTTCAGCAAAATGAACTGAATCAAATTATTTTATAAAAAGACAGTTTTCAGTGGGCAGAATTAATGAGGGAGCTCACAGTAGTTACTTCTAATAGTCAGTAATCTAACATGTTTTTTTGTCCTGGAGCAGTGTCTTCATTTCTTTCTCCTCCAGACAACAGCACCACCACTTGGGGATAAAGTGCAGTACACTTCTGTCATCTTTTGTATGTGGTTCCAAAGAGGCAGCCATGTTAGTCTAGTTCAACAAAACAAACAAGGAGCCCTGTGACACTTAAAGACTAACATTTATTTTTGCGTGGTGACATAACCAGGGGGTGGGGAGGTAGACATCAGACTTCTTGAAATAGTCAGGGGTGTCGCTGGAGCTGGGCTTGTGAGGCTCAAGCCCCGAGTCCCAGAACCCGAGCCCTGAGTCTGCCTCTGGCTGGTCATGGTGACGGCCGCAGTGGCAGTTTGTGAGCCCTGAATGTCAGACTGCCGAGCCCAGGATCTTTCTCCTGGCTAGTGGCGCTCCTGGAAATAGTTTTCAGAAATTGCTTAATTTAAGCTGAGAATTTTAAAAAGCTATATTTTTATGTTAAAATTTGTGCTGTGAATATAAAGAAGAACAAAGAACATGTTATGCATTTACCTGGAAGGGTTCTTACAAATCACAGATTGAACCTCAAAGTGTAAAATTTAATGAAAATTATTACAAGGCATGGTATCATGGAGTGTATTGCTAACTACTGAATAATTCAATTTATAAGCAAGATTTACCTGAGAGTAAGCCGGTCAATGAAATGTCCAGAACCCAATACAAAACTGAGTGAGTATGGAGCTCAAACAGTTGCTCAGAAGTGGAGAGACTTTCCTTGAGCCATCACAAGAAAGAAAATGGCTTTCATGATTTTCCTTCTTGATGCTCAGCCTTCTTTCATGAGCTGGAGGAAGACAGAAGGGATGATGACTGGCTATATAGTAGGGTGTAGCAGAAACCCTTGGGCTCCTGCACATCTGCATGGAGAGCTTATAAATCCTGTCTCTTGCACTAGGTATCATTCAGTGTCTCAGCAATAGCTCCCTTCCTCCCTCGGATTCAAATAGGATCAGGTTTCTTAGTTTTGTTGTGGGCATCATGCTAGTCAGATTTTTGGATCTGGGAAGAATATTTTCCTTGCCCTGAACATTGTGTTCCCTCCACTTTCTTTCAGCATCCGAGGGCCTGCTTGTTAAATTAGGTCATAAAAGTATTCATGTTGTCTCCACCTGGTGTATGGTGCTTCTTTAATAGGAGTTCTGATTCCCTGAAAATGGAATTTGAATCAGGTATAGAGGAGGAATTTGTCTGGGACTCATAATGATTGCCATCAACCCTTTTCCCCTCAATGCCCCCAGCCCTCATGCAAGGGAACTGTGGGGGGACCATGACCAGGTTAAAGGTTTGGAGGGTGGCAGAGCTAAAGTAAATCTTTCCCCAAGTGGTACGGATTACTGAAGATAGTTGATCTGTACTGAAAAAATTGTCAGATACCTTCCCAGATATATTAATAACATTGCAGACTAGATAAAGCACATGGCTGATGTCATGTCTTGTCTTTCTGTGATGTCTGGGACAATGCTAGCAGCTTCTTTCTTTCTTTCTTTCTTTCTTTCTTTCTTTCTTTCTTTCTTTCTTTCTT
>ML681998.1:16016606-16032315 GCA_007922195.1 Podocnemis expansa
CTTTCTTTCTTTCTTTCTTTCTTTCTTTCTTTCTTTCTTTCTTTCTTACTGGTTTAAAATTCTGGAATTTAAAATACTACAGAATGATCAAGTAAGCATAAGTATAAGTAGGCGTAAGTGAGCTACTGGTGCATCTTCCTCAATAAGTTTCTCAAAAATAAATAAAGACAACTCTCCAGCGGCCATATCTCTCTCCATCTATACTTAACTTTGGTCCAGTTTAGTAAGATACTTCAAAGGTTCTTCTGCCTTTAAATATACAACTGGCTTGAATAGGGGAACTCTTCTGCCTAAAATTAGGCATGCATTTAAATATCTTGCTGAATTAAGGACATTGTGCATTATCAGGTGCCTTAGAATACATTGCGCTATGCTGAGCCAACAGTTAAAAAAACAACAAGGAGTTGTGTGGCACTTTAAGACTAACAGATTTATTTTTTGCATAAGCTTTCGTGGGAGAAGATCCCACTTCCTTGGATGCTTTGAAGATGGGTAAACTTACAGAAAGGAATGAAACTAAATGCAAGGGGGTGTAAAACATAGGATCAGGTCATACAGTTAATAAAACTAAAAGCTGTGATTAAGATGGATCTGTTCTATATAACAGAAGTGGTTGTAAATGCTTCTGCACTCTTCTGTATGTTGGCTCTATTTCTAACATGTTCTTAGCTCTTCAAAGTGTCACACGAAGTGGGATATTCTCCCACAAAAGCTCATGTGATAAATAAATCTGTTAGTCGCTAAGTAGCACAAGACTCCTTGCTTGGCTTTTTTTTTTTCCGTTTGTTTGTTTGCTTGTTTGTTTGTTTGTTTGTTTGTTTGTTTGTTTGTTTGTTTGTTTGTCGGGTTTTTTTTTTTTTTTTTTTTTGCTTTACTAGACTAACACGGCTACCCCTTCGGAACTTGGATATATAAACAAGAGGTCAATCACAATCACCAAGCTATTCCTTCTAAAATACAAGTTGAACATATTCAATGAAAATAATATTTTCAACATCTGTAAAAAAAAATGGTGAAAAAATTATGCTTGTCTGAGAAAGGAGTAAATTTGCCCTATTTATTTAGGATTTGTTGTGCTTATTGCACAGCTATTTAATAAACCAGTGAATTCATAACACTTACATACTGTAGCACTTTTAATCTTCAAAGCATTTTACAAACATAAACTAATTGATATTTAGCATAGCAAGCAACCACATTTTCATTAAATAGTAGAAAAATATTTTTGTTATTGGAAACATCCATTTCTCTGCTTAGTTTATCCATTAAATTTCTGTACAAGTCCATATAAATCTACTGTTTAACCTTCTAGTTTTTTAGATACATACTTCAAAATATACACTGTATTGCCTATACGTGTAGTTCCCAACCTGTGGCTGGAGGGGGGTGGGCAAAAGTGGCCCATGGGGGCTTTCATAGTGTCCCTCAGATCCCTTCCTGCTTGCTGTAGCAGGGAGCTCCTGCCTAAGGACACAGGCAGAGCATATTTCTGTGGGGCTACAACACTGGTGCAGGCTGCTTACTATAGCCAAGGAGATGGGAGATTAGTGCTCCCCTCCTTGCTGTAGCAGGGAGCACTGGCAAAAGACTCTGCTTGTGTCAATAGGCACTGGGGTCCATGCTGGAGCCAGAGGTAGGAAAGCACTGATCACCCATCCCCTTGGTTGCAGAAGGGAGCCACTGCCTAGAGACCCAGGTGGAGCATACAAGGTTACAGCATTGGTTCCCAACCAGTGTGCTGCGGCACGCTGGTGTGCCGTGGCAACTCTGCCACTGTGCCATGGAGCCAGAGCTGCGGTGGAGGCCCCACGTGGCCATGGATGGGGATGTTCCCCACAGCCGAAGCCAGAGCCGCTGCAGAGGCCCCATGTGGTCCTGGCCAATAGGGCCATCCCAGGGCCCTGTGCAGCCACACTGCTGCCACCCCTACCCCCGGGGACTGAGCAAGCAGCCAAAAGGGCAGCCCGGTACGGTGCTGCTGGTCAGCCCCTCCCTGTCACACATGCTGCTCTGGGCTCCATGCCAGAGCAGCAAGGAGGGGACGGGAGGCAGCATGGAGCCAGTATCGCTGCCTCCCGCCCCACTGCTCCAGCAAGGAGCCCAGAGCAGCATGTGGGGGGTGGGGGGCGCGGCCCGGCAGCTCTGCACCAGCTACCATTTTGGCCGCTCGCCCTGTCCCCTGCATGGGGAGGGGGCAGTGCAGGGGTCAGCCCCTTCCCTGGGCCTGGCCAGCCCTGCCCCCCAATGCTGGATGGTGGGGGGTGGCCGCAGAGGGCAATTTGCCTGGGGCCCCACACCCTGTTAGGGTAGGTTTACTAGATGTCAGGCAAAAGGAGGACATGTCTTCCTTCTTACCTTCACCTTCTCTGTCCAGCAGGCATTCTAAAAACACATGATTTTGTCTGGATTTTTACTTACAGTTAAAGTATGCTGGATGCCCCAGAGCACCCTATTTTTAGGGGGAAACATTCCAGACCCCCTAAAAACAGAAGAATATTACATAATACTAGATTTTCTCCATGTGTCCTCCAGACTTCTCCTTTCCAGGCTTCAGTATCTGGTAATCCTACCTTAGGGACGGCTCTGCCGGCCGGGGGGTAGGGGGCTTGCCTGGAGCTGCAGCAGCGGCCCCATGTGGCCCGAGCCCACGGGTTGCCCGGAGCCAGAGCCGGTGCTGTTGGCAGCAGCGCTATGCGACCCCAGGCTGGGGGTTCCCCAAAGCCACGGGCAGCAGCCCCAAATAGCCCTGGGGGGGGAGTCTCTGGAGCTGGCTGTGAGCAGTGGCCCCATGTGGCCTTGTCAGGGGAGGTCCCTGAGCTGGAGCCCTGGGCTGCGGCCCCAAACAGTGCCATGGCTCATGAATTATTCATATGCTAATTTTGAATATTTATTATTTTGTCATGGCAGTGTTCTGCGGCATAATTGAAGGCCTCACGGTGTGCCGCAGTAGAGAAAAGGTTGGGAACCACTGGGCTACACGATGCATGCACTTGCCCTGCTGGCACCCTCATCGCTGAACTCCTGTATGGCTCAAGTGGGAGGAATTGTTGTGTTTTGTAACTACAACACTTGCTTAGAAGTTTGCTAAAATGTGAATATTATAAATGATAGTTTCCAGCTGAAATGTAGCATATTATTTTCTTATTTTGCAGGATGGCTTAGCAAAGTATGTAGTTTTGTCTGCTGTAACCTGCAGGTTACAGGTATCCAAAAATTGTTATATTCTGAATGATAGTGAAAGTAACAGTGTTAATATGAAACTCAGGACACATCACTACAGTAGGTCTCAAAGGATTTTGTTTTTAGACTCGCTGCCTGGATAAAGCAACAAATAGGTTCTGCAGAAAGTCTCTCTGAGGTTGCATTGCTATGTTATTATTCCATTCATCTTCGTTTGCTGACAGACTCTCTTTGACCAAAAAGGCAGTAATATGGGTTAGAAATCATGGATTCATGTGTTGTAATGTTGGCTGTCCGACTGACTCGCTGAGTGACCCTAGGCATGTCACTACTTCTCTCTTCCTCAGTTTTCCTAGAAATCAAATGGAATAATAATTACCTTGCCTACTGGACAGGGTATGATAAGAATCAAGTGTTAACATTAGTGATTATAATAATCACTGTCCTTAGTGAAATTAAAGTAAAATGCAAAAACATGGAAAGTCTCATAGTGAAATTGAAGATCTAGCTAGCTAGCAGTGTGTGTGTGTGTGTGTGTGTGTGTGTGTGTGTGTGTGTGTGTGTGTGTGTGTGTGTATTTTATTGCACCATGCTGATGGCTGGTAAATTTATCAAGCCAGATATCAAAATATACAGTATATTGGCAAATATAGCCTGTAAAAGCTATTCTATGGCAAACCAATGTAGAAGAGTAGAGGGGCAGACTTATCCTGAAACAGACAACCATGCAAAGCCTAAATTGCAAATTATATATTTTCCTCCAGAAATCTTCAGCTATTCATATATTTCTAATACCAGAAATCCAGCAACAGTGTGAATGGTAGCTGTTTATGTTGTGCTAGAGCAAAAATAAAAGGTTGGTGAATATTCTATCTGCTTCTTAAACTCCCTCGATTTTGCCTGTTGATGGTTCAGGCTAATATAAATACAGCATTTCATGATACCCACCTAACATCCTCTGAACAGAAATAAGTTCCAAAGGGACAGCCATGTTTGTCTAGTTTGAAGTGGGATTTTCTGTCATGAAAGCTCATTCAGCAAATAAATTCGTTAGTCTTTAAGTACCACAGGAATCCTCATTTGTTTGTTTTACTGAACAGAAATAAATTACCTATATTGTTGCAACTTTCATGGGGCAAAACCTGAAGCTGTATGTTACAAGAAATTAGCAGGATTCAGAAAGATGTAATAGCGTGTAACAGTCTGCTGCAGGATGTTTCATCATGGTTAGTAAGTCCTCTTTTGCATGTATCTACATGCTAAACCATAAACAATATATATCATGCAATAAAGTCTCTGTTGCAAAAAAGCATTGACTCAGTGGGGTTGTACCCATATAAATATGATTTAAATTGTGCCTAGTAAGTGTAAGCGACTTTGTATACATAGACCTGAAGGAGCTAGGATTTCATGGTGTACAGTGGTTACAAGAATATAGTTAATTCTAGACACCTGTATTTAAAAAAAAATAAAAAGTATCATTTTAAGTGTGTTAGTGTAAACTAGGGGTAGGTGTGTCTAAACTGCTCACTTTTATCTCTGTCGTATCGCGAGAGGGAGCTATTGTTAAGGAGCAAGCTCCAGCAAGTTTTTATTCAAGTGAAACAAGCAAAGAAGTCTTGTGACACTTTTAAAGACTTAACAAATTTATTTATCACATGAACTTTTATAGGAGAAAATCCCACTTCATCAAACACTTTGAAGATAGGCAACTTACAGAATGGGAGGAAAATAAGTGCAGGGACGTGTAGTCATAGGATCAGGTCAGACTATAACAGCAAATCAATGTGGTCGTTTAGATTCAAACACTGGGGAATAGCATACAGAGGAAGAACACCTGTTGTGATGAGAGAAAAATCCATAGTCCTTATTTAGCTCTGAAGCAATAGTGTCGAATTTGCATGTAAATTCCAATTCTTTGAAGCTTTGGTTTGTTATCCATTTGTTTGAGCACAGCTATTAACAAATCACCAACAAAGTAAGCGAGGAGATTGAAGTGTTCCCCTATTGGTTTTTGAATATTGTAATTTCTGATGTCAGATTTGTGTCCATTTATTCTTTTGTGCAGTGACTGTCCTGTTTGTCCAATCTGTAAGGCAGGGTGACATTTCTCACACATGATGTCTTAAGTAACATTGGTGGACAAACAGGTGAATGAGCTCTTGATGGAGTAACTGACTTGATTAGGTCCTGTGGTAGTGTCTTTTGTGTAGATATGTCGGCAATGTTGTTATTGTGAGTTGTTGCAGGGATATGTGCCTGCTTTAATGGTTCTGTTTAGTTCAAATGGTTTTGCATCTGTATTATGCATGTTACAGAACTCACTGTTTTAGGAAAAGGAAAGGAAAAAGAAATAGGAATGTTTTAGCTAGTTTTAAACATATAAAGAGACCTAATGGTAGTGTTTTCCACAAGATCATCAGTGATTCATTCAGGTATTTAATTTTTTTAAAGGAATTCAACTCTAAATTGGCTGCCTTTAGATCACATTTTTAATCCCTAGATCAGTTACTTAGTGGCTTATGTTGTAGCAGATTCCTAGGTTCTGTCATTTTTACTTCTTGAGTCAAAGCCTGATATATATCTTAACACACAGATAAACATAAGCACATGAACTGTCTGCAATTCCTTGTAACATTTTGAACTGTTATAGAGATAATGAATATGTAGAAGGTTTAAAAAAATATTTTTAGATTGCAGACTCCTCAGGGAAGTGTCTTCTCATTTGTAAAATGCTTTGGATATGAAGGCACCAGAAATAATATTACTAAAAAGACTCTTTCCTACAGTAGTCAAAAAGTACTTATTAATTTCAGTGATATTTTATTTTAAGTATCTATTTTTGTCCATGTTTTTCGCTGTCTTGCCCATTAGAGATATGTGGGTAAATAGTACTGTGCAAAAGCTAAGAAGTATTTATTTGTCATACCTTTTAGCTGGTCACTAATTTAAGAGGCTATGGTTAG
The DNA here is from genome assembly GCA_007922195.1 of Podocnemis expansa. NCBI lineage: Eukaryota > Metazoa > Chordata > Testudines > Podocnemididae > Podocnemis > Podocnemis expansa. The sequence continues at coordinate 16,022,753 of ML681998.1, forward strand.
ACAACTTTCCACAAGTGTTGCATAGGTCACTGGCGTTCCCAAGCCCATAGATGGAGAAGCTCTAACATAAAGTCTTAACCACTTTTACCTAATGAGACATTGTCATTCCTTCATTCAGCCACAAATATTCCTGTTCCAAAAATCTCTACTCTATTCCTTAAATGATAACATCTCCTTTTTAAAAGTTTACTGGTTAACTCATAACTGTCTTAAAAGCACAGGATTCTAAAGCAACAGTTTTCTAGTAGGTTAAAATTGCAGTTACAGAGGAATATGTCAGTTTTAAAAACCAAATTGTTTCTGGAATATGTTTCTATTAATCTTATTGAGTGAGTTTTATCTTCCTGGAAAGAGAGAAATTACATGATGGCCTTTTATGATCGAATTTCACAACACTGACACTTGGAGGTTTTCCTCGCAAGATTCCTTTTTGTTTCTGAATCCTGAAGGCCTTAAATCCCCAGGCATGTGGGGGGGTATTTTCTTTTATTTGTATTTTAAGTCCCTGTTCCTGTGTGTCTCCCCTCTCTCTATATAATTATGCTGCAGTTTCTATATTTGTTTACTGGACAGCTTTTGGTCCTGGCTGGTTAGCTTTTGTTTCCTTCTGATGTTTTTTTCTTGCTTCCTTTGCTGTGCCTCAGTAGTGTCTATAAATTGGCAAATGTATAGTTATGAGACACTGGGATGATTTTGTAATATATTTATTTTACTTTTCTCTTAAATTACACATTGGCCAACCTGTAGCAGCCCTCATTTTCCTTGTAAATACATAAACTTCAGCCGGAGGATTTGCCTAGCAGGCCATTATTTCCCAGCTCTTAACCACGGTTGGTTTCAGTGTGAAGTAGAAATAGTGCTAGATTTTTCATGAGGATGTGATCAATTTAACAGTAGCCATTGAGTGGCATAAATATCCTCTGAAACATCCAACTCACAATGAATCAAAAAATTGAGCTGATGATGACTGGCCCAGTTTATGGAGCAAGGGCTAGGAGAGTAAGTCATGTCACATCCCTGGCATTGTCACCACAACTGTCATCTAATAATAGTCTTCCCTTATTGGCAGTTTGTCCCGGACTTATCTTAGCACATCCCAAGTATTAGGACAGGTCAGGGAGATACTTGGGTCTGTTCATAAAATGCAGTGGTGGATAGAAGGCTTCTTTCCATTCCACCATTCATCAAACACTCCCATCCTTACTTCCTCACCTAAGTGGCGGCCTTACGTAATCTGGGGGCCTCGACAAAGGCCTGTGGTGGGCCCCCATAGGGTCTAAACATAAAATTAAAGCATAATATTTTTTTAATTCCATAAATTACATCTGGAAGCAGTATATGTATTCCAGATGATGAATAATCAGTGATCAATTGAAATAACAGATGGTGAATATAACCTATATAATGTACCAATCTCAACTGTAATCACCATATGATGAGGAAACTGAAAATTTTTCTCAATGTTAAATATGGCTTACCAAGCTAAAAGTTCACTTTCCTACTCTTTCTGTTGCTAAATTCAGTAATAAATTCTTGGAAGTCAACAGGCAGCATAGTGTGTCGTTCATTGAAGAGGACAGCTAGTGCACCAAGTCTCTTGTGTCATAGTAGAGTATAGGTATGTCTTCATTACTTTTAATCAAAACAAGGTGAGTTCTGCAGCTTCAAGACTGATGGGGCAACCTAGCCATGAATCCAGGGGCTATGAAGATACCTAAAAGGTCTAGGTGTTTTTCCAAGTAATACTTTAGAAATTTAGCTGACATGAGCACTATACCTAATAATAGCTATAAAAATAAACTCCAATTAAACCATATTTTAAGTTTGTTTATAACTTTTTGAGATATTGAGGAAAAAATACAGCAAAAAATTCCCAATCCCAAATCTGATTAGGCAGATGATAACAACACTGATTTAGGCCACTATATAGATAGATAGATAGATAGTTTAATATAGTTGGTAACTATTTATGTGCTCTACTTTCTGCATCTCTATAGGTGTAGATATTGGGAAAAATCAGTTCTTCTACTTGTAATTAATTTCAGTTTCAGTATCCTAGTAGGTATTCCAGTGTTTGGGTTGCAAACCTTAAACAGGAATTTTGGTCTAAGAACTAATTTCAGTCAGATACATCACCTTTTAAAAAAGGTTTTGGAATGAACAAATTTTGGCAGCTCAGTCTTACAAATTTTTCATATATGCTTGGGTCCTTGTGTACTAAAAGTATTTTACAAATAATTATAAAAATAAGTGAAAAGAAGGTTTCTAGTAAGTATCTGTAAATTAAAAATAGTAAAAACTAAATTTCAATGAAATTCACTCAAGTACTCAACTTTATAAGACTCTGGCCCCCTCAAAAATATTAAAGAGTAAGTAAAAAAAAAAAAAAAAAAAAGGATAAAAATTACTTACTGTGATAGTGACCTCCCAGAATCTGGTCCAGTGTGCTGCTGTGACACCCCCACCCACACCCTCAATGTCAACTGCTAAACCCTGACTTACCCCATTTTGCCAGGTGACTACTCACTCCAAAGTCAGTCCACACAAGCCTGCTGTGTGTAATTGACCCCAGACAGTGGGTGTGCACCCTCTGACCACTTAAGTGATAGTCTCCAAGTGAGCATCCCCACCTCCAAATACCACACCAGAAACTTCTGTCCTACAGGGATTGAGACCCTTCCCCAGTCACCATAGACTCTTAGGCCCATGTCTGTTCCTTTAACTTTGAAATGGGTGGGCTCAGCTTAACTCCTTCACACCCCCTAAAGTCCACATAGCTTTAGATAAAACAAATACTGGTTTACTGATTAGGATATGATTTTAAGTGAGATATATAGTAAATCAATGCACAGTCATTTAATAAAGAACTTGAGTTACCACAAGTAACTAAAAGACATAAAACATATGCTAACCTAACAATACTGTTACAATGATGCTCATCTCACCGTTCAAGTCCAGCTGTGATGGTTTGCAGCCATTTTCTGCTTTTTTTCTAGGCATGGCCCAATCTTTCTTATAGATGTTTCAAGATGGAGAGCCTCTGGCAAAAAGCCAAAAGCTTCTGTCCAGTTCAAAGTGTCTTCATTTCTTTTCATTTCTCTCACAGCCCCTCTTTTTCCTGAGTTGTGTTGATTTCATTTCTCCTATCTGAGCTAGGGAGGTCAATTTGCATGTCCTTTATTAAGTATCTCTCCAGCCTCTGTGCTGCTAGTTTGGGTTATGTAACATGTTTCACATCTATGCACATGCATGATGCTGCATGAAAAGTGATACCTTACAATAAGGCAGAGCACTCAGCAGGAACCTTGCATGGCATAACTGGCATCAAACCATATAATTATACTGTAAAAATGAACAGAAAAGCTACACGGATCACAGCCCATTGTGCATCATGTAACACTTACCACAAGTAGTTAAAAAGAAAGACCTACAGCACAGATGTTATACACAACTATGATAACTGCTTGAAAGCAATGCTGCATTTCTGTGTAACAGCCTATATGAACCTACCTGTAACTTAAGCTAACCAAAGCCAAAGGAAAAGGCAAAAGAAGAAAAGAAAGAAAAGGAAAGGAAAAATTCTCATACGTGGGATTAAAAAAATAGCGCAATAAATGGCCTCACTTAGAAACTAAAAAGAAGAGGCCTTTGAAAATTTCCTCTTATTGTGCTGTCGGTATCACAAAGACCTTGCTCCTGCCTTTTTAGCATGTCAGTGTGAAGGTGATGGGCAGATAATGGTGAAATTGACAATTCAGATGAAGCACAGATCCTAACAGCTATGTCTACACTACAGGGCTCAGTTAAGTCAACTTAATAATGTCTACTTAAAGTTATCTTTATTAAGGTGACTTAGTGAGGCTCCATTTGTTTAAGTCAACTTTGTAAAGTTGACTTTAAAGGGATCCTGGCTTAAGTTGACTTTAATGGGCACATTGCTTTAAGTCGTCATAGTAAAGTGAGGTTAACTCTTAAAATTGACTTTAAAGGTAGGAGTTATTCAGTCCACTTAAATGAGTGCTTAAGTCAACTTAATGTACTCCAGATGTGGCCAGGGAGTTGCTAAAGTCGACTTAAGCCCCTAGTGTAGACATAGCCATTGATAGTTTTCACTTTTGGCTCATAATAGAAAAGTGTTGAGGCTTCTAGCCTTGCTGGCTCTGCTAGATAGGAGCTATTTCTGTATTTTTCTATCTTTTTGTTTCTGTCCACTGAGTTGAGGACAGGGACCCTTATTGCTAGGTCAATTGCCTGCTTGCCTACCCCTAAAACCACCACTGTCCCTCTGGCACACAAAAATCACACCTTCACTTTTTCTTTCTTTCACATTATTGGTTGAAGGAATTATCATTTTTGCCTGAGTGGACTTCCCTTTTTGGAGCTTAGGTTTCAGATAGGATATTGTGTTATAATCATTGCATGAAATTTTGGAACTTTGAAGCAACTGTTCAGGTGTGACTTGCATAGTACATCTTGACTTTGACGCAACTGTATGGGCAGTGTCTATTGGGAAACAATCAGTTTTACACTGCAGTTAGTTTTGCCTTTGATTCATTGGATCACAACTTCAGAGAGTTGTTCTTGGCAGCAGGGAATCAGTTCTCCTCAGCAGGGATAGAATTAATAGATACAGGGGTTCGTGGGTTCTTCCAGCTTATTAGATGGGAAACTGGATTAATGCTGTCTGTTCTGAGAATTAAGAATTAATTTACCTTCATTGCAAGGACAGGTCAGAGGGGACTGGATTTTAAAGGAAAACCTGGGTTGTTAGTTGCCATTTGAAGAACCCTGCAAGGTGTTGTTGCAGCTTTGATTGGACTTGGAAATGACTGCAGGCATTGCGTACACCTTGGAATAATGTAGACGAGTGGTTTCTAACATTTTTGGCTAGAGGGGTACAGATACCATTTTTAAAACCATGGAGGGCCACCAGTCTCTACGAGCAGCCACATCCCCCCCCCGCTGCACTTGGACAGAAGGGGTTCAGCAAGGAGGCTGCCAGCAGGGCAAGTACCTGCATCCTTTAGCCTTATGTGTTCCACCTGGGTCTCTAGGCAGTAGCTTCTTTCTGCAGCCAGTGGGGTGGGAGATCAGTGCTCCCCCCTCTCTGGCTCCAGCCTGGACCCTGACGTCGAAGGACCCAGGCAAAGTGCTTAGTTCTCTCCTGGAGGTGTGAGCGGGAAGCAGTGAGTTTTCTCCTCCCTCTGGCTCCATTAGGGACCTCAGTATCTATGAACCAAGATAGAATGCTTTGCCATGCTCCCTGCTACAGCCAGGAGGAGAACACTGATTTCCCATTCCTTTGGTTGCAGGAAAAACCTACACTGGTCTTTTTGCCACATAGAAACATACTCCATATGTGTCCTTGGGAAGCAGCTCCTTGCTGCAGCCAGCAGGAAAGGAGCTGTGGGCCACTTTGAAAGCCCCCATGGGACACTTTTGACCTCCAGGCCACAGGTTGGGAACCACTGATGTAGACCAGATAAGAGCCTAGTTTTAAGAAATATGACTGAGGCCTGGGGCATGTCAGTATGCTCCTGATATGAGTATCCATTTTAAAGGAAGGCTGAAGACAGCTCAGGATGGTAAATATTTCCCCCACTTTTATGCTTCCGGAACTTATTGCCTTTTAAGAGTTACAGAGAGATTCCTAATTTATGAATTAATCGGGGATTAAGGAGTTGATAAAATCAATAGGTTCATAAAACTGATCTCAAAATCATTGTAGGTAACGTGCATAAGTTAATGTATTTATCATTCATTGATAGTAACAAAACTTTACATTGTCTGTTCTTTAAGAGAACTGAATTTCTTCTCTGCTACTAAATCTCTGTTTTTTCAAGCATATATAGTTGCTTGAACATGGGCTGAACATCAACAAAAGATTACTGTTGTGGCAGAAAAGTTGTTCCTGTTGCTTATTGTTCACTAAATCACAGTTCTACATACCATGTTTTGAGCTAGAAGTGTAATAAAATTGCAATTAATTAGCCAAAAAGATTCTAATCTATCTTTGTTTTTATTGGCCCATTTGCAGTTGTTACATTGCTGAGGAATAGTTCTATGTTGGAATGCCAAGAACATTTCATATAAGGGTTTCAGAGTTTTCAGGTGAAGCTTGTTCAAAGCCTCTTGGCATATAATACTTCCCCATAGTGATAGGATGAAGTTCCCTTTATGTTTGTGAATGCACAGATACAGAAAAATCTTCACCTAACTCTCACCTATGGAAGTGAAATGTACGTAAAGATTCTCTTTTGAGTGTTTGCATATGTCTATCACACTGTAGATGCATCTAAAAAAAGAAAGCCCTGTGGCATCTTAAAGACTAACAAATTGCTTCAGGCATAAGATTTTGTGTGTTGCAACCCACTTTGTCAGATTCGTGAAGCGGAAACTACAATTAGGAGGTCTCTCTAAACTTACAAGGTAGAAACAGTACAATGGGGAAGGAAGCACTCACCAAATCCATTCAGTTAGGGTAGATGAGGCCCATTCACAACACTTGATTAGAAGGTGAGAATGTGTGAAGAGAGACGATTACTTTTTGTAATGAGATACAAGTTCCTATTTAATGCATCATCCTCATCACCAGATAATGGATGATGATAAGGTATATCAAGAGCTCTTTGGAGGGATGGTGAATTCTCTTGGTATTGCAAGTAAAGTCATAGAGGAGAAAACCCACAAACTAATGGACATTTTGCACCCAGCTAACTCAGCAAATGTAATCTACGTATAAATGATACTATCATGAAGCCTATTAAGACACTATGAAAGATCCCGGTGTCCATTCCATTAGTGTGAAATGAATTGAGTTTCAATACCAGCAGCTTGAGCAGTTTTATTCACACCCTATTCTTGACTCACTAGGATGCCTCTGTAAACAAGAGCTGAGTAAAGGCTATGCTAAGAAAAGAGTGCAAAAAACTGGATCATTTTGGAAGAAATATTTATTCCATGGTAGGTTAACAGTTGTGCATTACCAGTCAGTAAGTCTTCATGACCCCTATCTAACTCTAAGGCAATTTCTTTGTGAACCAACTGCCAAAAAGCTACAGGCTTTTTGGATGCTGTTGTGGCCATGGTGATGATAGTAACTTTGAACTGTGTCTCCTAGTTGCAGTTGTTGGGGCTTCCTGCAGAAATACAGCAATTGAAGATCGCCCTTTCAAGGGCTGTGGCTCTTTCTCATCTAAAATAAATGAGGCTTTTCACACACTAAAGGACTCTATAGCAGCCTTATGTTCTTACTTTTGCACAGGCCAGGTATGAATAGTACAAAATACTGTCCTCAGTACCAGTCCAGACAGCAGTTCTTCTGCAGACAGCTTTATCATTCCAAGAAAAATACAAGAGTCTCAGAGAAAGAGGATCTCTATCTTCTACCTCCTGAGTCTCATTACTCAGGTCACCAAAAGCCTTAAAGCTGCTTGTTGATTTAGCATACTTTTACGATAGCATACTTAAAAGCATGGATCTTATTGGGCTTTCCTCTGTCTTTGGTGACAGGTTTTCTCATGATCTGTGTATATAGCAGGTCAGTAACTCAGTCAAGGGTTATAGGTGGTATGGGTGGGTCTGGATGCATCATGGACCACCTACTTTGAAAGCAGGTCCACCCAATATTGTGCCTGTGGACATTTTCCAGCTCATTCTCTCTGAGACACTGGCTCTCCCAGTTAAGGAGGTCTTCCTCAAGCCTGCAAGGACTCTTAGGAGGCCCACTAGCCTTGGTATCACCAGTGGCCAAGCACTTGGGGAAATGCTATTTTGTGCTGGTGTAGGGTTAGTGAGGCGTTTTATTCTCACTGTGCCCAAACTTCCTGCTGGTTATGGCAGGGCCTGGCAGGGCAGATTCAGGTCCCCTCCCAAGGACAAGCATTTAGATCTTCTAGCCAGGAAGATACATACTTCATCATCACTGCAGGTGAGGAGAATGAGCCAGTAAGCCCTTGTGTCCAATATGACTTCCTGGACTGGTTGGCTTTGGCCAACTTTGAGGAGCAGCTGTCTGAGGCTTCGAAGGCTGAATTTCAGTTCTCTGTTTGCAGTCTGCCCTTGATGTGGTGAATACTTTGTCCAGGCATATGCTCTTAGCAATTACTATGAGAAGGACTTTGGTGCTTCCCAACTCAGGTATTGCTCTGCATGCCCAGCAAGTCGTTGGGGACTTGCAGTTCGATGGCAGAACTTTGTTTTCAGATAAGACTGCACCATATGGTAGACAAGTTAATTGTGTCATAGGTGGGGCTCAGACATATCTCCTCTTAAACTTAAAAGTCCAGACACTGTGATAGCCTGGTAATTCAATTCTGCTGACTTGGTTGTAAACGTATTCCTTGTCTAAGTTGTTTTTATATTCACATATTATAATTAAATTAGATATATTGTTAATATAACATATTGAAATGACTTTTTATGTTTTTTACTAGAAAATATTTTTCAACTTTTTGATTTTTTTTGTACATTTTAAAAATTTGTCAAACCTATTAGATTTTTCTTTTAGATTTAAGAATAGTATTTAAATGATAGTTTAATTTTCTTGAATATTTTCTCATGCTTGCCGAAAATCTTTTCCTTAAATGTCTAGTTAAAGATACATAGTCAAAACTGAATTTTAAGAAGGATACATTTTTGTTTTTTGTAATAAGTTTGCATAATTAAATCTTTGTTTAGGTCACCCAGGCAGCAAATTACGTGGAAAACTGGCATTGCTATTACATCATCAAATATATGATCACACTTTGCAAACTGACTATATTTGCTTAGATCAAGGATTCTTCATAATAATTTCTCAGGAGTTTACACTGGGAAAACTTAAGTAATCAAAATGTTAAAATGTTGATTTTTTCACCACACTTAATTGATATACCATATATCATCGCGTATAAGCCGAGAATTTTGTGCCTGAAAATTGGCTTCAAAACAGGCTCTCGGCTTATACTCGAGAGAATACGGTAGACAGCCCCAGCCAACCGTTTCCCTGACCATGCAGCAGGGCGGAGCTCCAGTGTTGCTGGGCAGCCATCTTGGACAGTCGGCCGGGGCTGGGGCTGGAGGAAGGAAAGGACCCTGGTGTCTGAAGCGGCCAAGGGTCAGCCTGGACATTGATTCAGGGAGATCAGGGAAGCAGCGGCCGGGACCGGAGGTTGGGGAGGGGATTGGGGAGTTGGGGAAAGTGATGGGATGGCCGGGAGGGTTGGGGGGAAGCCAGGGAAGGGGTGGCAGTGCTTGGGCTTTTGGGGGGGGGTTCGGGGAGTCCGGGGAAAGTGGCAAGAGGACCCAGGGTTTTTGGGGAGCCCAGGGAACCAGCAACAGGGACTGGGGATTCGGGGGGGGTGCCTGGGAGGCTGGGAAGAGTGGCAGCAGGGGTTGGGGGGTGAGGAGGAATGGGGTGGAAAGGGTGTTGGGGAACAGGGAAGCAACAGCATGGAACTGAGAAAGGAGCAGAGAGGTGTCAGTGAAGAGCCAGGGGGCAGCAGGAGGAGCAGGGGATCAGCAGTGGGGAAGGGGCAGAGAAGGGGGGCAGCAGTGAAGAGCCAGGGGGGCAGCAGTGAGGA
>ML681998.1:16032415-16062247 GCA_007922195.1 Podocnemis expansa
TGAGCCGGGGGGTAGCAGTGAGGAAAGGGCAGAGCAGGAGGGCAGGAGTGAGGAATGGACAGCGAGGGAACAAGGGGAAAGCAGCAGCAGAGATTTTTGGGTAGGGAAGCTGTCAGAAACTCCAGAGGAAGCCAGAAGCAGTGGGTGGGGGGTTAGGGGCCAAGGCCAAAAGGGGACCTCGGCTTATACCTGGGTCACCAATTTTAGCTTGTTTTGGGGGCTCAGAATTGGGGGGTCGGCTTGTGCCCAGATCGGCTTATACCTGAGTATATACGGTAGTTTTCTTGCCAAGCTTAAAGGTAGTAAATAAAACAGCACTAGTTTGCTCAAGTTTCTGTTATGCAGTGTTGTTAGTGAAATACGTATTTTAAAATGGGGAGTGGAAACACACTGTAGACTTCAAGGAAAAGACTAATATACTGCCAGCAATATTAGTAATCGATTACTGAGTAATACATCATCCACGTAACTTGTGTATGTTGTTTGCTTTAGAATCTAGGCCTTTGTCACTTCCATTGAAAGCCATGCTGAACTCATCTGAAAGCTGCAGAAGTCCTGAGGAAAGAATGAAAGAATTTATTGGGATAGTGTGGAATGCAGTTAAACGCCTTACACTTCAGGTAAGATGAAAAGGGAACAAGTAAAGTTTTATATCTTCCCACATTTTATGATCCTTTTTATTCACTGTAGCACTTTCTAAAAATCTCTATAAAAAGAGCTCCTCAATTTTATTATAATTTTTTAGTTCAAAATTACTAGAGACTGAAAATTAAAATACAGCTGCTTGGTAAATTCACTAAGGATTTTTGGAATTTAAAATACATGTATTTGGTGGAGTTACCTTTCTGCTTAACTTGAAAAGGAGAAAAATTTTGAAAAACATTTATATGAAAAAGTAAACTTCTTTTATCTTACACATCCGGAAGTCTTGTATCATCTTCAATTGGCCCCACAGAACAGTTTTATAGTATGTACAATTAATGCACTTAGAGTGATATCTCATCTGCTTAAATTTTTGCCTCTTTGTTAAGATAACAAATAGACCACTCAGTTTAAATTGTACCATTCTGTTCCACATAAATTTGAGCTCAATAGAAGCAATGTTTTCTTATAACAATGTACATATATGACCACACACATCAATTACACACAATTAAACATTAAAATAACATTATTGAGGTTGTAAATGCAAACATTCAAACATTATGTAATGCCTGAATTCAGGTTTTCTGTGTAACCTTTATTTGACCACCTTATATGTGGGCTTTACAATAGTCATGAATTACATGATCATATAGCATTTTCCAAGCCAGTCCCAGTTCTCTCCCTCAGCCCCCACTTCTTGTCACATCTGTTTTTTCACCCCGTATATGCCCAGAGGCATGCGTGTATGTATAGATATACATGTGCATATCTACACATAGATATGCACACTCAGAAATTATTGGGAGTTTACATATTTGTGGAATGCCTAACAGATTTTTTTTTTATTGAGACCATTATATTGTGGTATAAAAATATGACAGCAATACATGTTTCATGTTAAATTTAGTTTTTATTGGGGGAGCATAATTTTTGGACCTTCTTTTACCCTCTTTATGAGTGCCAATTTATACACTTCAATATAGCTCAATATGAAATCTTCATTCAGTTTTTACTTATTCCTTTCTCAGACAAAATTTTCATTCACTTCATTGTAGGATAAGGTGTAAAAACTGGTCCTTCTCAAAAAGTGTCCCTTTGGGTGCTCCACTTTAGGTGAATCTGCACTCTGCAGCTTGTAATCAGAGATTTTTAGTAGTAGTGCCTGGCAGGGTTGTATATATGCTGTTCCTGTCTCGTCCCACCTCTTAGACTTACATTGTGCTGTGTGACCAATCCTCACCCAGCCCCAGTTCCTTCTCTTTTGCCCTTGGCTTGAGACATAACACTTAGTAGTGCCTCTGTACTCAATTTTCTTCTCTAGTTTTCACTTTTGAATACTAAGATTCAAAGGGGTAGCCGTATTAGTCTGATTGAGCAAAACAAACGAGCTCTGGGGCACTTAAAGACTAACAAATTTATTTATCGTATGAGCCTTCATGGGAGAAAATCCCACTTTGTCAGACTGGGATTTGCTTCCATGAAGGCTCATGAGATAAATAAGTTTGTTAGTCTTTAAGTGCCCCAGGACTCCTTGTTTGTTTACTTGCTTGTTTTAGAATAATAGTTAAGTACTAGTTAATAGTTAGTCAGTAGTTTACTTCCTATTTCTCATTTATTTTTCTTCAGAAAAATATCTTATTTAGGGAATTTAGGTTTCAGAAATTTGGGTACTCCTTAGTATAGAATAGTTACCGTCCATCACGAGAGAAATCCTGCTTTGAGGGGCATGCCTAGCTTCCTGGGTTTTAAATGTTATATTACTTGCCACTCTTCAGTTCCAAACAAGGAGGCTTGTGGTCCTCATGCAGTAAATAAATTTGTTAATCTTTAAAAGTGCCACAGAACAGTTTGTTTTGCTGAACTAGACTGACACAGTTTCCCCTTTGGAATTCATCAATTCCAATGTCTGACAGGCACTCAGCTAGACACACATACCTCAGAAATGTTCCGACTGCAACAGTCAACTTGTGCCAGAAAAGCCAGGGAAATGCAGCTAGCATTTTTCATGATAGAAAAGTCCTTGCAGCCTGCATCCAGTATTGGGTCACAGACCCCTCCTGGACAATGGTTTCCCACAGAAGTTTCTGACAGAGGTTCCTCTCCACAATCACTGGGAATGAACGCTCCACCAAAGGGAATAAGGAAGCGGACTGAAACTTTCCCTTTTCAGGAATCAACCAAAAAGTGATGTTCCCTGACTCAGCAGGTTTGATGGGTATCAATCAACAAGACCATCCACTTCTTAGGTAACAGTAGCATGGGTATCATGCAACCCAAAGATCTTTAGCAGGGAACCATGCAACCCAAAGACTCTTAGCAGGCTGGCTTGTAAAAAGGTTTTGACAGGAGACCTACAATCCCTGCCTCCATCCCCCCAGAGACTTTCAAACTCATGGAACCAAGTACTGTGACACTCTGCAGGCTATGGTGCCACCTTATGCTTCCACAGCGCACAGCCCATGGCCCTTAGTACCAACATCCACAATAAAAACATCAGTACCACAGAAGGAAAAATAAATGCAGACGAGGAAGTAAATATTGATTAAATATTAACAAACTATTGCCTAACTAATTAGCAGTCTAAAGTTAAATACCCTCCTCTGTACTGATGCTCTTGGTACCATAGCAGTTTTCTCCACCACAAAACTCTTTCTCGATACCTGACTTTTTACTCCTTGGTAATGATCTCATTCCAACATGCTTGCTACTAAGCCAGCTTACTACACCATTCAAGTCTGTTCCTCCTTTATCCAGTGATAGTATGATGACGATGAAGGGGAAAATCTATTTCTCCTAATGCTCCTTGCCTGTCCTTGCAGCTATTACACCAAGTCCACCAAAGCACCAGGTATGCCTGAAACCAGGGGTTAAAGTATGCCAGAACACATCAGAATGGTGTTGCAGGGCCCCCTATTTTTAGGGGTTCAGCATTCCGGGGCCCCTAAAATGGAAAATGGAGCCGGAAAGCTGCATTCCAGGGCTCACCATATAAAAATAGTGGATCTCCAAATGCAGTGTTCTGGCTCTATTTTCTATTTTTAGGGCCCCCTGATTCTGAGTCTCTAAAACTAGTGGGCCCTGGAACACCGTTCTTGTGCATTCTGGGAGGCAGGGAGCTGCACTGGCCTGAGCTGAGGCTCCAACCTGAGCCTGCTCTGACTGAGCATGCTCAGAGCAGGCTCAGGCCAGAGCCTCAGCCCAGGCATGGGCCATTCCACAGTGCATGGCGGCCAGGAAAGGGGGCCCTGGGGTGGGGTTCAGGGCAGTATTCTCCCCAGGACTTGAAATTGGGAGGGGGAGAAGGGGGGTTGGGGATGCTCACTAATTTGGTATAACACTGTTCTTAGCTGACAACTGGGGGGTTGTTTGGAAATTCAGGCAGGGGAGGTAGGCAGGGCATTAGGGAAATCCCTGGTTTGGGGATAGTTGAGCTGGCTCAGTGGGGAAAGGGCATGGAGGAGGGAGTTGGCCCAGGGCAGTGGGGGAAGACAGCACGGCATGGTATGGGATTGGGGAAGGGTTGGGGGACCAGCAATGAGACGGTGGCTGGGGGCAGTAGCTGGGTTGGGGGGTAGGGTGTGGGGGTTAGTGGTTGGGGTGGTGGGCAGGCATGTGGGGCAGTAGCTGGTGTGGGGGTAGATGTGTGGGGAGCAGTAGCTGGGGTGGGGGTTGGGCATTTGGGGGTTAGTGGCTGGAGTGTGTGAGGGGGCCCGTACTAGCGTAATGGGGGCCCGGACTGGCGCAGGGGGTCCTGGATCAGCATGAGCGGGGCCAACCAATTTAGGAGAGTACTGAGGCATGCTAAATTATACTTTAATGTCTGTCTGAAACTCAGGGATGGAATAGATATCCATGGGTGCCGCCACCTATGCCATTTCTACCAGAGGGGCCTTTCTGGGCCCCGTGGACTGCATGCTGCCATCACTACACCAAGCCTTTCAGTCCATACAGCATAAGGTTGGCACATTCTCCTTCACCCTCTGTAGTGGATCTTCTGAACCTGATCCTCTGAAGTTACAGTAGCTGCCAACTTTTCACCCATGTCCCTAGATGAAGCTATCATCTGTCATGGGGGAATACTTTAAACAGTTCCTGGAACTGTTTAAGGGGATTACAGATTCCTTGGAGATATTGCTGGAAAAGTGGTGTAGTCCTAAGATAAGTTGCTGGACATCCTCTAGACTGCAATGTCCCACAAGATTGCCCTCCTAATAAATGAGGCTCTCATGGACCTAGCCAAGAGCATCTGGCAAACCCCAGCAATGATTCCACATGCCTGCAGAAGAGGAGATAAAAAAATATTAAGTTTTTCCAGGGGGATGAAATTCACAGCCTCAGACCTCACACCAAACTCTCCGGTGCTAGAGGCCATGAACAAGCAGGGCAGGCAACACCATTTCAGGTCTGTCCCATATGAAGAGGACTGCAAGAGGCTGGTCTTTTGGGTGCAAAGCCTACTCTTCCGTGACCTTATGGTTTAGGACTGCAGGCTATGAATTGCCAAGAGCTAATGGCTAACCATAACTACTCAAAGCTGTGCACTTTTACTGAACATAACCTGAGTATAAAAATAAATAATTTCTAACTTGTGTATCTAAAGATCAGCTCCTAGTCTGCACAGTGTTAGAATCTTCACTGGGTTCTGCTGACACGTTGGCACATTCTGTGGTGGCCATAGTGAGATGACAAGCTCAACTTTTCTAGGTTTCCCAAGAAGGTGCAATGAACTGTCAAGCGTCTTCTGTGTGAAGGCCCTGCGCAGTTTGCAGCCAAAACAAATGAGTCCCTTTACACATTGAAGGATACCAAAATGACTGTGAATCCTTGAGGATGTACACAACTACACAGAAGAAAACATGGGGAAAGTATTTCTGAGAGGAAAGATCTAGATTTGTGCCTACTTCTGAACCCCCAAGGCAGTATGACCTATAAAAGCAGAGACAGCAACTAGTGAGAAGGCAATCACTCGCTTCCCAGCCTTTGATGTCCCAACAATGTCCCTCCACACAACAATTTCGAGGGTTTGGTGCTGGGGGTGGTGGTGTCAAGATTCCTCCCACATTTTCAAGTGCTGGAGCCATCCACAATCACATCTCCATTCAGAGACCATCTGACCCCATTCCACCAAGCTTAGGAAAACATCATGTTAGACTAGTGGGTGTTGGAGATCATCAAGACTGGATATTCCATCCAATTTGCCTCCTTCCCCAACCCTCTCCAGGGACACTTCTCATTAATATCTACTGTGACAGGAGGTAAACCATCTCTTACGCTTAGGTGCAGTAGAACCTGTACCAAACACAACACAGGAGAAAGAGTTTCGACTTCCAATATTTTCTAGCCATGAAAAAACCTGGGAGATGGAGGTTCATTCTTGACATAAGAAGATTCAATAAATCCATGAAGACTCAGGATGGTCACACTAGCACCTATAATTCCAACACTAGAACAAGAGGATTTGTTCTTGTCTCTTGACCTCCAGAATGCATATTTTCATATAATAATACATTTCTGACACAGGAGGTTTCTCCAGATTTTCCAGGGAAGAGGTCGTTAACAGTACAATGTACTCCCTTTGAGTGTCTGTGACTCTACAGATATTCTCAAAAGTCTGCATGATGGTGGCAGTTCACCTCTGCAGACAAGGGGTCATAATATTCCAGTGTCTGGATGATTGCTTGCTCAAAGCCTCAACCTCAAGAAGAGGCATTAGAAGCTTCCCAAAAGACAGGTGCTCCCTTCACACAACTAGCTCTGAAAATAAACTAAGAAATATCAGAATACACACTTCTGCAGAGCCCAATTCTAGTAGCCACAGTCATCCTGTGACAGCACAGATTTACCACTCTAGTCAAGTTAATTCCCCTGCTGTCCATTTCCAGCTTTTGGTAGTCAGGTTTCAGGACTTGTGGAGCATGTGGTCGCATTCCTGACCATCTTGGATAATAGCTATTGATGGACCTATTTTCCCATGAATTTATCTAATTCTTTTTTGAACTTAGTCATACTTTTGGCCATGTGATCCCTGAATTCTGTTTTATACCTTAATTATTCAGGGGCCCCACTGATTGTTTGGCAGGTTTCCTGCTTCTGATAGTTTTTTGTGCCTTTTGGTAGTTGATCTTCAAATTATTTTTTGTCCTGCATAACTATACTTTTACACTTGACTTGCCAGAGTTTTCCTTTTTCAGTAAGATTTTGCTTCCAAATTTGTTTCTTTTTTGGTGGTTCTTTTTAGTTTGTTGTTTTGAATGAAACTAATAAACTGCCATGTTTTAAAACAGGGAATGAGATAAGGTGACTATTTTTGTCGCTAGTGCTAAGTGAATTAGTTAGGGAATTTCTCCCTTGCCCCTCAGGTTACAGGAGTTCAATAGTAGTGTGCGCCAAAGTGCTATGCTCTAATTATTGGTATGGATGCTGCAGATATTAAGTAAAAAGTTTCTAGTTCATATGGATGTAATCGTCTTCAAACAGGATTACATTAGCATGACTAGAAGCCTGTATTTTTATGTCTGCACATCCTGAGGTGTTACAGCAGAGCACTCTGGTGTTGATTGCCAGTCACAACCCCTTCATCCAGATCACGGGGACAGTGTAGACATGTCCTTAGAGTTGCCTAGGAAATTTAGCAATTTGCTTGTCCAACTTTCTCATGACTTTTTTGTGTTTTGTGGCCCTAGATTACATTACTTGCTCATTTGTCCTGTCTTCTCTTCCATTTTCCCTACTTCTCTATTGTTTTTTCATCGCCATACAATCTCATTCTGTTCAGTTCAGGCATGTCTAGAATACAGCTATAAGTTGACCTTTGTTAGGTTTACTTACAACAGCTGTCCATGCTGCCTTCCTTCTGTCAGTGATCCACATCCTCACCGGGAATATTTCTGCCAACTGGAAAGAGGAGTGTGTGCTGAGTTGCCCTGCTGCCTCTGGGTCTTATCTGTCCCACTCCCCATGTGAAGCAGAGTGCTTGCTGCCACAGCTCCTTGTGGCCCCGTTCTGAGTGAGGGGCAGTGTTCCAGCAGCTTAAACTCATTACTCCCTGCTCCCATCCAACTACCTCTCTCCTCTCCCCCCAAAAAATGATAAGACTGCAGTACTTCTGGAGTCCAAACTGCCCAGGTTCTGCCCCAGCTCCTAGTCAGGAGTAGTCTTTTTGCTCTGGTTCTGAGTTGGGAGGGAGTGAAGAAGCCATGTGAGCTTCTCGCCCTGGCTCCCAGCTGGAGGACAGGTAAAAGGGGAGAAGCCACCGGGCTCTCTGGTCAGCTCCCAGGCTACTACACTGGGTAACACAGAATGTAAAGAAGAAGAGTGGCCCACGGTGATAGAAGGTCAGTTTAGGGACTACTTAAAGAAGTTAGATGTGTACGAGTCTAGGGGCCAGATGAACTGCATCTGAGAGTGCTGAGGGAGTTGGCTGATGTGATTGCCAAGCTGCTGGCTATTATCTTTGAAAACTCATAGTGAACAGGGGAGGTCCTGGAGGATTGGAAAAAGGTGAATATAGTACCCATCTTCAAGAATGGGAAAAAGGAGGATCCGAGGAAGTACAGACCAGTCAGTCTCACCTCAATCCCTGGAAAAATCATGGAGCAGGTTCTCAAAGAATCCATTCTGAAGCATTTGGAGGAAAATAGAATGATCAGGAGCAGTCAGCATGGATTCACCAAGGGCAAATCATGCCTAACCATCCTGATCGCCTTCTATGATGAATGACTGGATTTCTGGATGCAGGAATAGCTGTTGATGTGATATACCTCAACTTTAGCAAGGCTTTTGATACAGTTTCCCAACACTGTTCTTGTTGGCAAGTTAAGGAAGTATGAGTTGGATGAGTGGACTGTAAGGTGGATAGAAAACTGACTAGATCAGTGGGCTCAGCAGGTGGGAATCAATGACTCAATGTCTAGTTGACAACTAGTAACGAGTGGAGTGCACCAGGGGGTCGGTCCTGGGGCCTGTTGTATTCAACATCTTCATTAACAATCTTGATGATGGGATAGATTGCACGCTCAGTAAGTTCACGAATGACACCCAGTTGGGGTAATTGAAGACACGCTGGAGGGTAGGGGAGGACTTAGGGAGACCTAGACAAATTGGAGCAGTGGACCAAAAGAAATCTCATGAGATTCAACAAGGACAAGTGCAAAGTCCTGCATTTAGGACAGAAGAATTCCATGCACTGCTACAGGCTGGGGACCAGTCGGCTAAGCAACAGTACTGTAGAAAAGGGCCTGGGGGTCATGGTGGATGGGAAGCTGGGTATGAGTCGGCAGTGTGCTCTTATGGCCAAAAAGGCTAATGGCATATTGGGCTGTATCAGTAGGAATGTTGCCAGCAGATTGAAGGATGTGATTATTCCCTTCTCTTTGGCACTGGTGAGGCTGCATCTGGAATACTGTGTCCAATTTTGTGCTCCCCACTACAAAAAGAATATGGACAAATTAGAAAAAGTCCAGTGGAGGACAACGAAAATGATTAGGGGACTGGGGCACATGACTTAGGAGGAGAGACTGAAAGAACTAGACTTATTTAGCCTGCAGAAGAGAAGACTGAGGGGGGATTTGATAGCAGTCTTCAGCTACTTGAAGGGGTGCTCCAGAGAGAAGGGAGTTAGGCTGTTCTCTGTAGTAACAGAGGACAGAACAAGAAGCAGTGGTTTCAAGTTACAGCTGGGGAGGTCAAGGCTAGATATTAGGAAAGAAGTTCTCACTGGGAGAGTGGTGAAGCATTGGCTATGTCTACACTGTAAAAGCTAAATTGACTTTATTAACAAATTTGTATAGTCTTTAAGTTCCCCAGAACTCCTTGCTTCTTTTGCTGAACTAGACTAACACAGCTGCCCCTTTGGAACTTGGCAGGACACATAACAAGTAACTTATCAATAATATATAGTAGCAATGGTTTGGGAAGAGACTATTAATTGCCTAGTTATTTATCACAGAGAGTCAGACTGATAGTATGAGCCTGCCTATATCCTGCTAACACCACAAAGAGAGTCCCTAAAGTTTTCACAAAAATATTCTGAAAAAGGTTTCCATTTTAGGAGATTTAGCTACAAGTTTAGTTTCCTTTCTGATTTTTATAGTTTAATGACCAAATAAAAATATTTTTAAAATGAAGTCAGTGGTGAACTTTGTATTGTTCAGAAAGTAGTAGGAAACCAGTCAAATTATCAGTATGTTTTAAAAAGCTTTTAACAAAATTTAAGAAAATCCCATGCAACATACAAGTAACTGGAGCTAGCATGGTATAAAAGCAGAAAAGATAGATAGGTTGAATGCCAGCTTGGAAGAAGGAGACAGGCCCCTATTTAGTTGGCCATTGCAGCCCTCATTACTGACCTCATCCCACCTCTCCACAGGAGACTTCTGGCCAGTGGCTCTCATATATTTTAATTCTCTACCCACAAACCCCACGACATCAGTGTTTTTATCACAAGAATGCATTTGTAAGGCTCAGAGAGGAGTTAAAAGCAATGGACGCCATCTTTCTTATGGGCTTCTTTACATGGTTTTCCCCACTGGGCAATTTCAATCGCCTGTTGAGATCAAGTTTGGCCAGTGCTGGATGTCAAGTACTCAACAGGAAAGACATTAATCTTTTTTCATTGTTATCACTATAAAGCATAATGGGTGGTAGATACCCCTTGCACAACTTCTTTGCCCTCCTACACAGCAGAATTGGGGCAACTCTGTGAGGTCCTTGAGTAAGATTTTGCCCTAATATGGTACATATTGTACAGTTCTTGCTACTGGACTTCATTCTCCTTTATGCGGTATATAATTTTAAAAAAATAGTGGAAACTGCTTTAACAATTCTTCTGTCATCACTTTAGTAAATTAATATTTTCTTTTTTAAATAACTGAAATCTGATGATCCATTCACCTTTCTAAGTATATATGTTTGTGAAAACTTAGAGTATGATGCACTTATTTTTTTCTAATTAGAAGGCAAAACAATTCTTTCATCCTTGGTGTGTCCGTTATGTATGTTATAGCCTTTGACATAATAGAAGTCAAAATAAGAAGTAATTCTATTTCAAGAATTTGTAATTTTTTTTTCTCTTTTAACACATGAATGTGTTCAGTATTGGCAAAAGAACATGTTGCTACCAAAACTGAAATAAGATCCTTGAAACAGAAAGGATGTTACCATGGAAAAATGAAGTAACACTCAGCGCAGCTGCGATACATTAATGAATAGGATATTTTTTTAAAAGATCATTTGTGTTTGGTGTGGCTTGGAGGGTCCCAACCAGATGGTTTCCATGAACAGGATCTGACCCCCAGCTTGAGGACTTCTTACTGGCAGATTACTTCATTTTCTTTCCCTTGGATTGTCAGATTCTTACATTAATGCAAGATTTACTGCTACAAATTTATATTCAGTTACATAAATCAGTCACATTTTACATTGAAGTCACAATTTTAGACATACTATATAATAGTTACTCTAAAAGGTAAAAAGATTTATATGGTACCTTTAATATATGCTATTGATGTAACTTTCTTTTTAAATATTTGGATTGCATCTATTTTAAAGTACTTTTTCCCATCGATAAAATGATGTATAACATATATTCTTATTATTTAATTCAAAATATAATACACCAAATTAGTTGTATTTCTTTCCATTACTGGAACGTGCTACGAGTCAAATCTCCAAGGGGAACCAGATTCTGCTCACAGATGCACATGCATATCCCACTGAAACTTTCTGAATTTGCCTGAGGCCAAAATTTGCCCAATCAGAAGTGTAACACATGCCTCAGGAATCTACTGTTTAATGCTCTAACGGGTATTTCCATGTCTAAGCTGATAACTTCTTGTGGAAACAGGTAATAGTTGCCTCATTTGTACTAGGAAATGTGTATTTTTATTGGTTCATCCATTTTTCCCTTCTTTGGAAACTTTGAACTATATATTACTAATTTAAAGCCTCCTATGTGGTTCATTTTATGTATGTATATATGAATTTTTCATTTTCATTGACTTGAATTTATCTAGAAATGTATTATTACACATTTTGGACCAGATTCTACCACCTGTTAATCCATGAGTGGTCATGTGAAAATCAATGAGCCAACTCACATTAGCTCAATGTTATATTGAACATGAAGGGTAGTACAGTCAAGGCCTATGTGAGTTGGCTTTTCAATAATAAAGGAGGGTGATGGCTGTGTTTCCAGTTCTATATTCTAGATATGGTAAAATCAGATTAAACAGAGGAAAATGGTCTGAGCAACTTATATTCAACACAATTTTGCAGAGAAGGTGTAAAAAACTTAGACTTCCTTGGTTCTGTGTACTTCTAAAGTATATTTTGTAAAACATCTACTACAGACCCTTCCTGTTGGTAAACTCATACAGTGTTGCATATTTCAGTGGTGGAATTGGTGGGTTATTACCACCACATTCCTTTTATGTTCTGGCAACATTTGATGTTAACTATTATGGAGAATTATATTGGGTGATTTCTCATAGATTGCTTAATCTCAAAGTGGATTGATTAAAGAAAACTACTCTGATCATAACTGCATTGGCTTTGTCATGTGTTCAATCACTGCCTCGCAGTGGCATGCACTGCAGCTTATTGCCCATAGGCCAGAAAATGCTTATATGTCACCATAAAGATCTTTGACAACTGAAACAATGATTAATTTTAACAGTGTTTTTGAAAATCCAAATATGTTACATTTGTAACAATACGCACTTGCTTCTCATCCAGTATAAATAAAGTACATTCTGCAAACTTGGATCAATAAACTACTTATCAAAGACTTAATTAACTTCATTTTACAGCACTAATAACTCTAAAACTAGAAACAGACATGGGCTTAATGTATTTAATTTTACAAAATGCTTCTTATTCAATATTGAATTCTTGTCAGTTTATCTCTGTTCACCAGGCTGGCATATTATTTATGGTATTGAGGAATTCCTATCCCGTTACACATTGTTATTGCTCTCCTGGAGAATGTTAGCCTTTAAGGGAGGATATTGTACACTAGATCTTCATTGTTATTTGTAAAATGTAGTTTCTTTAATTATATGAATTTACCTAATCTTTAGGCATTTATTGGAGACTGCTAAAGCAGTTATAAAGCAGCAAATAAAAGTTCTTCATTGCATCTTCAAATAATATTTTGCATCCAAAATATTATGAAAAAACTAACTGAATCATAGTTTGTATTTTCTTAACAAAGTATTCAAGTGTGCAGGCCTTTAAGGTTATTTGATATCCAGGTGCAGAATATTACTTTCAAGAACCAAGTCTGAGAGTCTTAATATACACTACCTCTGAATTAAGAAGGTATGATGAGTTCAATACTTGGTTTGGGCTTCCTTAGCCTTGCTCAAAGTCTCTAATGATATAACAGAATCAGTGCTTTTTTGTGGTTTTTTTTTAAGTGCCAGTGCTCTTATCTTGATCGTAAATTTGAAAAATGATTCTTCCATCTCTCTTCTTCCTGTGCCCCATCACCCCTTCTCTACTGAATTTTCCTTTTCCCTGCTCACCCCACCCCCCCAGCTAGACAGCAGTGTTGGCAAGGGACAGGAGTGGTGCATTACTGTGGGGAAAAAAAGGTGCAGATATGCCGTAGCCGTGAGTACTGTCACCAAAAAAAGCACTGGGCACAATTATCAAAAATGTTTCATTGCAGTCTAAGTAACTGTGCAGTGTATAGAAACAGAAGGTTCACATGAAATCACGTCTATTTGTTCTAATCTGAAAAGTGACAAAAGGATACAAACTTCATAGTTTCTAAGCTTTATGAAGTTTTTCATTACTGTATATATCTTGATAGTAATGAACGTGTCAATATTTGGCCAAGTCTTTCATTTACTTCAATTAAGCTTGACATTTTCATACATGGTAATCACTGTTAACTGCACAGTAAGTGAACAATTCTCACTGAAATAAATCTCTTTTAGAAAGTAACAGCATATAAAATATTTAATCAGCTCTAGAGCCTGAGCCTAGTGATAACAAAAGCTAATAAACTGCAAGAGGAGGAGGATTTTGTCACCTTTCTTGGCAGCACATTTTCTAACTCCATCATCTTTTCTGAAAAGAGTTGTGGAAAGGTAGATACACGTTCAGTTTATGTGACTGCATCCTTTTGATAACATGTATTGACTCACATAGCATCTTTTCAGATGTTACTTTCTATAAATGTAATTTACAGGAGTGCGAGCATCTTCCATTTTCTGTTGTACTTTCTTTTAATTCTATTTAAGAATTTAGATGACTTTTTAATCCACTCATGATATCTGTGATTTTGTGATATGGTCTGGGATTCTGTATTGTAAGTGAATAAATACATTGGGAGAATGTTGAGCTCTGTTTCTGAGAATCCTGTCTTGGATTTTTTTTTTCCCCTCTCCAGCTTGAAGTACAGTCCTGTTGTGTGTTTGTTCCAAATGACAGTCTGCCTTCCCCAAGTACAATTGTGTCTGGTGACATTCCTGGAACTGTCCGAAGTTGGTATCATGGGCAGGCCAGTATGCCTGGAACGCTTGTTCTTTGTTTGCCGCGGATAAAGATTATGAGTGCTGGACACAAATACATGGAAGCACTGCAAGAAATCCCCTTTGTTGTACTAAGACCCATTCTTGAAGAAGGTACAGTATGAAAAATTTGGAAAGTTTTCCTGTGGTGATTTCAACGTGTAATTGTGTTGTATGATCATTCTTTTATATTGCCAAAGTTTTTTTTATATAAATCAGTCTTCTTATTAAAAGATTTCATATTCAAAATATGTGAGCTAAGTGCCATAGACAAATTTGTTTTCTTTAACCATGTTCCATGAGCTATACAACAATAGAAAAAAATCAAACTTCTGGAAGTGTCCACTTGCATTTATTGTATTACTATAGTCTTAAAACTATTTATTCTTTTGAAAGAGGGTCTGCTGTTTTTGTTTATTTGCAGTACACTGAGTAGAAAAAATGGGGAATTTGTTAACAAGGTTTTCCTAGGAGCTTTTTGTATATAATATGTTCGTCCTTTTTTTGCAGATAAAGTTTACTAATGAAACTTAACAAAAATTGTAAAGCATAAATTATGAAAAAATTATTTTAAATTATTATCAAGAACTATATTTGCTCCTTAATGTCTGCCAATTTTTGTGGTATTATAAGTACTACGTATTTTCCTATTCTTTTAAAATTGACCTTTCCCTCCCCTTTTGCTCTGTAACAGCTCTAGTCTCCTCCTTCTCCTCCATTCCACATGCACAATAGAGGAAACAGATTAAAGCGGGGATGTCTCTGCTGTCCATTTTACAGGGCTTGTGCCCCAAGTCCCAGTGCCTGAGCCCCGGGTCTTTTCCCAGGCCAGGAGCACTCCTGAATTATAGTGAATTTTTTAAACAGTTAATCTCTCTGTAATAGTACTGTAAACATCATCAACTGCACAAAGTAAACAAAAATGGAGAAATACATGTTTACTCTGATTTCTTTCAGGTATAATAATCTTTCTTGTTATTCTAACAATAGGAAGTTTAAACAGAATTTTTTTTAAAGTTGATGTCTTTTAAAACTTTTATGAATATAAACCACACTCGAATTTCCTCAGACTCAGAAAAGAAGGAGCAGTTTGAGTAAGAGAGATGAATCCCCTTGGTCAGAATAAATTTTACTGTAAGGGATTTATCTGTGTGTGGCTTTGTGCTCTGGGAATAATGCCAAACAGAAGTTCTCACAGTCTTGACATTTTTGATTCCCTAATGGAGCTGTTGCCTTCATCCATGCCAAAACTCTCCCTTAAGCAGACTAATAAGAAAATAATTTAAAAGCCTTTAAATCACCTTTGTTTTCTCCCATGCGGAGGTAAGTAATTTTTATAGATTTGTATTACAGAGTCTAAATTAATATCTGTATTTGAACAAGGCTGTACTGGTGACACATCATTCTTAAAACTTATTACCTTTGTGAAATGGTAGGTAATCACCCCTTACTACTCTTGAAAGTTTTTTTTTTTTTTTTTTAACTATTTATTCTTCTTCTAGTGTCTCTGGGGGGGCTTCACTCTAGGTGTTGGCACTGCCTCACATTCTTGATCAGAAATTTTGACAGCTGTGCTCATCCATATTGTACACGGACAACTTTGTCTTGCAAGTACAACTGGTATCTCTTTTGGTGTATGTGAGACCCGACCCCCTCAGTTCCCTCTCAGCTCTTTGTTGTTAAAGATGGAGCTTTCAGCACCACTTACCTTAGCTTGTTGTCATAGATAGACAATCTGAAAATAATAGTTGTTTTAGTCAGTAGCTAGTATTACTTACCTTCTGTATTTTTTTTTAAATCTTTATTTCTTATGTTCCTCATAGAATAAATAATGTTTATTCTCTTCTGTGAACCTCACATTATGCCTAGCTTTCCAGGATTCAAAAAATGCACATCTAGTGGAGATATCATCTCAGCATCAGATGGACACTCCCAGAGTGTCTGATGGTGAGGGGCATGCATCTTAAAAGTGTGACCACTGGAAAAACTTCAAAGCTAAAAGAGACAAGGATCTTTGGCTAAAACTCATCCTAATGCAAAAGTCATTGAGACTCTTCTCTGACCCTGGGCTAGACGTTTCCTCAGATAAAACAATGGAACAGGTCTCCTGTAAAAGAGCTTCAACCCACGCCTACCAGAGAGCTGGCAAAGAAAAAGAGCCTTACCAACAAAAGGTCTTCTAATGGCATCTTGAGCTCCAACATTAAGTACCTAGGAGGCACCATGTTTCTTTGGTACCATTCATGCCAAGGCACTGAAGGACTCCCATCATCCCTATGTGGTGTCAAGAGGTAGAACAAAAACAATGTTCTCCACTATGGCACTGGTAAAGGGAATGGCACAGGGTTCTCTCTCGTATCCGCCAACTTAATGACAACTATGGCACTAGCCTTGGTTGCAGCACACCAATGACATCACCAGCCACAGCATTGACCTGGGTTATGGTACTGATGGAAGCTGTGGCACTAACACTGATGGCAGAGCAAGTAAAGCACCAACATTGGCACCTATTCTCAAATAGACTGTGAAGCACCACCACTGCCTATAGAGACACCTCACCTGAATCCCCACAGTTTGGCACACATTGCTTTCCATTGTATTTTGCACTGGATGTGAACCTCTCTCCAGTTCTGTTCTCAAACACCAGTGAGGGAGAAGATGTATTCTTCTCAAAACATTCCTCTCTTACTAGACCAATCCCAGAAGCATCACGACAGAGATCAAATACCAAACACCACACACGGCAATAGTATGGACCACAATGGTTTGGACCATCCATTCCTTATCTACTGTAATGGCCCAGCTTGCACATGTTGTCAACTGACACTAGGAGTCACAGTAAACTTCACAACCCTTACAAGGACAAACACAGATCCTCCACACAATCTGTCCCAATGGTTTCTGAATCAATACCAGAAATTATTTAAGAAATGGTTGAGAGCATAAAACAAGATGTATCACCTCCAGCACATGGTTCACCTTCCTCACCTAATGAGGCATTAATATCGCCTCCACCTATTAGGTTCATGACTTCAAGCACTTCCAGGAACTGTTGAAGAGAGTGGCTGATAATTTAGAAACTCCAGTTGAGGAAGTTACAGACCCCCACCACAAATTATGATGTATCCTACGCACTTCAGCCTTGTCGAAAATCACCCTACCAATCAACAAAGCATTATTGGAACTGAGTAATAACATCTAGCAAACACTCACCATCTTCCCATGAGTCTGCTAGAGTGTGGATAAGAGATTAACGTTCTCACCAAAGGGATGGAATTTCTTTTTACACATCCCATTTTCAACTCACTTGTTATAAAGGCAGCACAGCAGTGGAGCAAACAGCCCACACTTAAGTCTGTACCCCACAATAACAAGGGATAGAAATGTTTAGATTTTTTTGGCAGAAAAGTATACTCATCGACCATGTTACAAAAGCAGGTAGCCAACTGTGCAGCACTGTTAACAAATTTTGATTACAGTTACACTGGAATAGTGGAATTTGTTAATGACATTCCGCAGAGCAAAAGAGAGCAATGTAGTTTGCTCATTAAGGAAGGCCAGCTGGTCACAAGAACTCTTCTACAGGGTTTCCTTCATGCCACCAATACAGCCACAAAGACAACAGTTACTCTGGTGGTCATGCACAGGACATGATGGCTTCACTCCGCAGGTCTATCCAAAGAGTTACAGTCTACAATAATCTTAACAACTGCTTTGGTTTACTGTTACAGTATGACCTGGTACCATTTCTTACACTCTCCTGCATTTATTTTCTTCCCCTTCTGTAAGTTCCGCCTATCTTCAAAGTGTCTGAGAAAGTGGGATTTTCTCCCATGAGAGCTCATGTGATAAATAAATTTGTTACTCTTTAAGTGCCACAGGACTCCTTGCTTGTTTTCGTGGACTAGACTACATGGCTGCCCCTTTTGGAGCTAGTCTACAATTGAGACTCTTCCTTCTGACAAGGTCAAACTCTTTGCAGAAAAAAAGGACTAGTTACTTCATACTGTGAAGAAATCATGGGCCACTCTGTGCACCTTGGCACCTATGCACCTGCAACACAGAGAAAACACTTCAGGTACCAATCAGATACCAACAGTATTCACATCAAAGATACTATGACCCACAAAGAAAAAACCAGACACCACAAACATGTCACCAACAAACATCAACATCCCTAATGTGTTGTCTTCAAAACAGCGATTTTGAAGTCTTGGTTGAGGACTTAAATGACTTCCCTCACCACCCAGTGCCAATAGCAACAACCATACATTTTGTCTATAAACTACAACTCTTCTATCAGAATTGGGGAGCGATTGCAATGGACAAATGGAACTTAAAGATTAGGCAGTCTGGATATACCACATCCTTTACTTCCGTTCTCCTTACCCAGTCCCCTTCTCCATTCTTCTTCAGGGACTCAGCTCACAAACACTTTTTACAACAAGAAATGAAGCATCTACTACCTCTAGTAGGATATGTTTTCCAAGAACACAGAGGAAAGGTTTTCTTCTCCCACTAGGTTTTTTATTCAAAAAAAGAATGGAGGATGAAGGCCCCTCTTGGATCTCAGAAAACTAAACAAGTTTTTACAACTGAAAGAAATTCAAAATGATCACCCTGTCCATTATAATGCCAGTGCTGGAACAGAGGGACTGGTTTTCAGCCCTTGGCCTCCGAAATATTTATTTTCAAGTAATTATCCACCCAGTACATAGATGCTTTTTTAGATTCACACTGAAAGACAACCATTACCAATACACGTTCCTACCCTTTGGCCTTTCTGCAGCACCAAGAATTTTTTCCAGGATGCTGCCATAGTGGTGGCACATTTGTATAGGAAAGGGATTATAATATTTCCCTATTTAGGTAAGGGCCTAATAAAGGCACACAGTCAAGCCCTAGACATACAAGTTATCCAACAAACAAGATCACTGGTTCAAAACTTAGGACTCATGATAAACAAACAGAAGTCCATTTTGATCCCATACTTAGTGGTTCAGCCCTGTCATTCTAGTATCCAAGTCAGATGGTAGCATGAGATTCTGCAATGACTTCTAGAAGCTAAATGAAGTGTCCTGGTTTGATGCATACCCTGTACCTTGGATAGATGAGCTGATCGACCAGTTGGGGAGGGTACACTTCTTGTTTACCTTAACCTAATGAACTGTTATTGGCATGTCCCTCTGGCCAAGAATGCCAAAGTGAAGTCAGCCTTTTTTTCTCTAGAAGATCTATATGTACCAATACACCTTCCTCCCTTTTGGATTACTTGGGGCTCCTGCAATCTTCCAGCAACTCATGGATAAACTTCTAGACTCCTATGCTAAATAAGCCACTGCCTACCTTGGTGATGTGATAATCTATAGCCTGAAGAGGGACATACAGAAAAGCTGGAGGCACTGTTAAGGAATGTATGCCTAATTGCAAACCCCTCCAAATGGGCAATGGGGCTGACAGAAGCCAAATACCTTAGATATGTGTTCGGGAACAGGTATTGTAAAGTCCCAACTTACTAAGCTAGAGGAACTAGACAGTTGATGCCGACCACTCTGAAAGAGGCAGATCCAGGCCCTCCTTTGGGTAGTTGGATACTGTAAGTGGTTCATTCCCCAGTTTGTCTCCTGAGCCTGTTTCCTGATGGACCTGATAGAAGCCTGCAGCCTAGACATAGAAAAGTGGTCTAACACAGCCGAAGAAGCATGTGCCTATATGAAGACTGCCATCTGCCACAACTCACTTCTGATAGCCCTGGACATTGCAAAGGAGTTCATATTACAAACTGATGCCTCAGAAGTTGAGTTGGGCTTGGTGCTATCGTAGATGATGGAGAAGGAAGAGTACCCAGTCTTATTCCTCAGCAGGAAACTTCGCCAGAGAACAACAGTAAGCCGTGATGAAGAAGGAATGCCTAGCAATAAAGTGGGCTATGGAAACTTTCCAGTAATACCTACTCAGATGAAAGTTTACCCTCATTATGGATAATGGTCCTCTGAAATGGATCCACCAGACTAGGGACTGAAACGCACAGGTAGTGTCGTACTTCCTGTCATCACAGCTCTTCCACTTCAGAGTACTACATAGACCAGGGGTCAGACATGGCAATGCTGAAGACCTATGCTGCTTACACTTGTGGCTGAACCCAAATAGCCCAGCCTCCTGGTGTTAAGCAGTGGGGGGATGGGATGTGTGATAAAGTCAGGCTGAGGGCTACAAAAGGGTACGTTAGGACAGGTCTGTGAGCCTCAGAAGTTAACGGCAAGAAAGGATTTATTTCAGGGTAATTAGGAACACTTGAACCCAGTTAAAGCCTACTTCAAACCGTTAGTACCCTGCCACTGCTACAGAGGGGTGGGACGCACAGACCAAGGGCTCCAGGTAGGACTCTCTTTTAGTGGCATGATTTCATCCTGTAAGGACCCATTCCTCTCTAAGCCCATGGACACACCAGATCCAATTATACCCGTTACCATCATATCTCTCATTGTGAGGTGAACTGAAACTGATATTTCCCCTTGCCCTCCTATGCTCACAATCTCATTCATTTTTGGGTCTGTCTGAGGGACATTTCAACATCAAGAGAGGAATACACCTTGAAAACAAAGAGCTGCTCCTCAGCTTTGTCCATGAGCTGGAACATCTATCTTCTGGCACTGATAGTACCACTGATTCAATCTTCTTGTGAGCTAAATCTGAATTCCACGATGAAGCATCTGGACAGGGTTTCTAGACTGCCTACTCAGACAATCTGTCCTTTCAGGAACTGCTGGTACTTGATGCATAGGGAATCTCCCCAACAAGCTTTGAACCATCATGTTGGCACTGTTTTGGTTCTTTGGGAACTGCATAGCACTCTGGATCTTGACAAAAGTCTAACTGGCACTCTTCCCCTAGGCATTAAAATCAGCTCTGCCAGAGTATATGAAGGAGGAAGATATCAAGCATCACCCACTGGTGCCAGCATTGTCATCCTTACTTGAGGAGCACAGATGATACCAAGGACCAGTGCAGAAGATGACAAGTAATCTTCAGGTTCCACTTAAGGAAATTCGTGTTACAGCACATGCTCTGAGACATTCTACAGCCCACTGGACCCAGTTGGGTAGCTCTCCTCGTAAATGAGCAATCATCCAGGGTGATATGGCACACAGCTATATCATGCACCCCTACCACCAAATAAGCTAAACCTCTTGACTTTCGGGGAGGAGAGTGTTCACATCAACAGGTTTCCAGTTTAGAATTACTAACTATTAGAACCTGTCAGCGAAGTATGACTGTTTGAACTATTGCAAGTTCTTGGAGTTTAAAGATAAACTTCCTCAGGAGAACAGGACTTAATTTTAAGTCCTTGTTGATGAGAATAAACACATGGCAAAAACGTCACTCCAAACCATGTTCTACATGTCTGATACTGCATCTAGAGCTGTAGCAACTGAAATAGTGATGTGGCATAAATTGAGGTTCCACTCTTTTGGGTTCCCTAGGAAGCTTCAGAACACTGTTGATTTGCTCTCGAACAAAAAGATGGGAGAGTCTTTGAGCTCATTAAGTCTCCAAAACAAGCTTGAAGTGGAGCTACCTCCTGTGGTGTTTCCCTGGAGCCAGGGGCAGTCTTAGCAATTCCAGGGCCTGGGGCAAACATGAAGGATGGGGCCACCCATGACACTTGGGGGCCCCATCTGTGATATTTGGCCCCCAGTACCCCGCCAGCCCCCCCCCCCAGCAGAATCCGCCTGTTTTGAATGGGTCCCCAATTTCCACACAGGCTCCCACCAACCCTCCCACCCCCTACCAGACCCTCACCGGGCTCCCCAGCCCCCACCCATCTCACAGGGCCCCATTCTGCTGGCAACCCTGCCACTGGCCGCTGAGGGCCACTGCCAGCCTCCCAAACCCTGACACGGGGCTCCCTGGCCACTACAGGGGCCCCCAGCCTTGCCACAGGCTCCCCGGCCCCACCACAGGGCTCCCTAGCCCTACCGTGGACCCTTGGCCCTGCCTGCCAGTCCTGCTCTGGGCTCCTTGGCCCTACTGGGGAGATTCTGCCAAGCCCCAGCAAGCTCCCCTGGGAGTGGAGCATGGCCCCTCCCCCTCTGAAGCCCTCGCCATCTGCCCACATTGCCCAAACGCTATGACCACCTATGTCTGGAGTAAGATGCTAGGGATTCAAGGAAATAGCTCTGCAGCTGCTGCTTCAGGTAGGGAGCACAACTGACTGAGATTGGAAGATATCCAGGAAGTGGAGTATCAGAAACCTCTAGGTGGGATATCTCTGGAGCCTATTGCCAGGATTTGATTTTAGGCTGTGTTCTGTTTGTTTGTTAACCTCAGTTATGAAAATAAACCTTCTTGGAGAGCAGGTGTGGCAGTGCATGCTTTGAAGCGGGGGAGCAGCAACAGCTCTGATAACATTTATGATATAGCACAAGCACAGGTTTCTGCACCAAATACACAACCAAGCAATTTTGGAAGGACTGAAAGAATAGGACCTTAATTACAATTGTATGAGTGAGCTATAAGTAAATATGTTGACTATAAGATCTTACTATCTGGCAGGTACAATTATGTATGGTGTGAGTATAGCAAAAGTTCAGTTAATATTTTTTACACAGCTATGGTCTATTGGTCACTCTTAATAATTTGCAATTTTTGTCTTCGATAAACAAATATGTTCACTTCACTATTTGCAAGATTCCATCAAATTCACTGTAACTGTCAGACAGGGAATATCTTGTTGTGAACCTAAGAGCATTCCAGTGCCAGAGGTCAAGTCATTCCCAGTGGTAGGGGTGTGAGGTAAAAGCTTTAAACTGGCCTGACCAATTCAGTGTACCCCAATTGACTATGTTCCAAAGGAGCAGCTGTGTTAGTCTAGTAAAGCAAAAAAAGCAAGGAATCTTGTGTAACTTAAAGACTAACAGATTTATTTATCACATGAGCTGTCGTGGGAGAATATCCCACTTTGTCAGACGCTTTGAAGAGGGTGAATGTACAGAATTGCTTGAAAATAAATGCAGGGGAGTGTAAGACATGGGATCAGGTCATACTACAACAGCAAATCAGAACATTTGTAAAGATTCAAGCTCCAGGAGAGAGCATACAGAGGGAGGGTGAAGTCAAATTACCTGTTATAATGTGAAAAGAATCCATATTCATGATTCAGCCCTGCTTTCCAACAATTTAATTTGTATATTAGTTCAATTTCCGCTGTTTCTCATTGAAGTCTTGATGTCCCATTGATTTTCTTGACAACCATTGCTAACAAGTCATCAATGGAGCGATTAGGAAGATGGAAGTGCTCAGCAACTGGTTTTTTTTGTGTTGTAATTTCTGATATCAGTTTTGTGTGCATTTAATGTTTTGTGTAAGAATTGTCCTGTGAGTCCAATGTATAAGGCTTGGGGGCATTTCCAACACGCGATGGCACAAATCACATTAGTCGATGAGCAGGTAAAGGACCCTGTGATAGAGTAGCTGGCTTGATTAGGCTCTATGATGATGTCTTTAGTGCAGATATGTGGACAGAGCTGGCAGCATAGTTTGCTGCAGGGATATGTGCCTGCTTTAATGTTTCTGTTGATAGGTCTGTAGTTGCTGGTGAGTATCTGTTTAAGGTTTGGGGGTTGCCTGTGGGCAAGGAGAGGCCTGTCTCCCACGGCTAGAAAGAGTGAGGGGTCATCTTTTAAAATAGGCTGGTGGTCCTTAATGATCTGTTGTAGCGATATGACTTGAGGGTGGTATGTGGTAACCAGTGGCATTCTGTTGTTTTCTTTTCTGGGCCTTTCCTGTAGTAGCTGATGGCGGGGTACCCATCTGGCCCTGTCAGTCTGTTTCTTTACGTCTCCAGGTGGCTACCATAGTTTTCAGAAAGCTTGATAGAGATCCTGAAGATGTGTGTCTCTTTCTGAGGGATCAGAGCAAATGCAGTTATATCTTAGGGCTTGGCTGTAGACAGTGGAGCGTGTGGTGTGTTTAGGATGGAAGCTTGGGGTATGTAGATAACTATACCGATCAGTAGGTTTGCACTATAAAGTGGTGTTGATGTGTCCATCCCTAATTTGTACTGTAGTGTCCAGAAAGTGGATCTCCTGTGTGGAGTGTTCCAGGCTCAGTTTGATTGTGGGGTGGAAATTGTTGAAATCTCTGTGGAAATCTTCAAGAGCATCCCTGCCATGGGTCCGGATGATGATGATGTCATCATCAATATAGCGTAGGTAGAGGAGAGGTCTTTTGGGGTGAGATGTGAGAAAACGTTCTACGTCACCTATAAAAATGTTGGCATATTGTGGGGCCATGCAGGTACCCATAGCAGTGCCACTGACTTGGAGGTTTAAACTGTCCTCAAATCTGAAATGGTTGTGGATGAGCACAAAGTCCAGTCACAACCTGTGCTGTGGTATCATCTGGGATGGTTCTTCTAATAGCTTGTAATCCATCCTTGTGTGGGATGTTGGTGTAAAGAGCTTTTGCATTCATAGTGGCCAGGATGGTGTTTTCAGGAAGCTCACCGATGGATTGGATTTTCCTCAGGAAATCCATGGTATCTCGAAGATAGCTAGGGATATTGATAACATGAGGTCTGAGGAGGGAGTCCAGTTAGCCAGATGAGCCTGCTGTAAGAGTGTCAATGGCCGAAATGATGGAGTGTCCAGGGTTTCCTTTTTTATGGATTTTAGGTAGTAGATAGAATATTCCTGGTTGGGGTTCTGGTGCTGTGTCTGCCTTTATTTGTTCCTGTGCTGCCTTAAGTAGTTTCTTCAGTAGGCATTGTAATTCTTTATGGTATTCTTCTGTGGGGTCAGAGGAAAGAGGTTTGTAGAATGTTGTATTAGAGAGTTGTTTATAAGCCTCCTGGTCGTAATCCAGTTTATCCATGATGACGACTGCACCTCCTTTGTCAGCCGCCTTAATAATAATGTCAGAGTTGTTTCTGAGGCTGTGGATGGCATTGCGTTCTGCGTGGCTGAGATTATGGTGTAAGGGATGTTGTCTGTCTGCAATTTCAGACTTTGCATGGTGGTGGAAACAATCAATTTAGAAGTCTAGTCTGTTGTTCTGGCTTTCGGGAGGAGTCCAGGAAGACTATTTCTTCTTGCGGTGTTTGGAAGAAGGTACCTGTGGTTATCATCTGTGTTTAAAAGGTGTAATATACTATGTCACTGGAAACCTAATAACTCACTGATCATTAATATTCTCGTGTGATGCATGAAGAGGGTGTGTATTAGGAGTTACGGGTATAGGCTACATTGAAGACTGTTTTTAAAGCAGGCATGTCAGAGACAGATTTTTTGGAGAAATTTAGGGCCGGCATTGTATTGAGGTCACCTTGCTAGTTGTAGCTGAGGTCTGTGGAAGCCAGAGTAGGGCTGTAAGCAGGTTGTTGAGGCCAGAGCTGCTGAACCAGCGTTGTCAAGGGAGTAACCTTGTTTTCATAGGCTGGCTTTGAACATCCCAGACTGGGACCTACAGTATCAGGACATTTCAGACATCCGGGGTTACAGGACAAGTGGCAAAATAACCCCTCATAGGTCTGAATTGTACCCCTTCCCTCCCAAATGTCTTTGATACTAGTTTCTGCATATGATGAGGTAAAGATGCTTAGTTGAGACAGCTGGCAAGTTTTTAATGCTGACTACCGCATGTGATATTTAAATGTTGCATGTCACTCATTTGTTTACTGAATGCCATTGTCTGTAAAATAAATTATGATTATATTACTTAACTGAAACAAAGCTAACCATTACAGGTAGTGTTATACAAGTTCTTACTGGTACAACAAAATACTAATGAAAAGTTCCATTTAAATAAAAAACTTCCATGTTGCAAACAGTATTTTGGTTCTTGCTAGCATAGAATTTGATTCTGTAAAATGCTGAGCACTCTGCCCAGTCCAGCAGAGTACTTAAAAGTGCATGCTTAACTTTGCAATCAACAGTACTGCTCACTTGCTTAAAGTTAAAGATGGTGAAATGCTTTGCTGGATTGGGCAAGAGCATGCGGCATCATCGAGGACCCAGCAGAAGATTTTAAGAATCATAAACAGTGATTGCTTCAATGAAAGAACCTTAAAAATATATTTGCTGTATTTGCACTACAGAACACAAAGTTACTTAGTCAATTTATATTGCTATCGCTACCTTTGTCTTTCCTATCATAAAGTGTTCTCAGTCCAGCTGAAATAAACAATAATTGCATAAAACTAGTGATAATCTGTACACATGGTTCATAAATTGGACCAGCCTCTGGCCAAGCTCTTCACCATTCCAAACACAGCCATTTAGTGTTCTCAGAACACTCCCATGCAAAAGTGCATCAAAACCTGAAAATAAGCAGGCATGTCTAGCTATGTGACCTTAAAACACTTAGGTCCCTTTGGTTTAAACCTTTAAGTACAGTATGTCTATTTGAAATTGAATTGACTGGAATTCTCACTGAAAATTTCTAACATAGTGTTCCATGTAAGAACTATTCAGAGTTACCTAATTGTTAACCTCTTGTTTGTTGTTTAATAATATATTTTACTTCTTGACAAAAGGGGAAAACCGAAGTAATTATAAAATGTTTTCCTAGATTGTTTCTCAAGGATGCTATCTCTCTACTGTAACTTTGTAGGAATACTAATTAAAAAAAAAATTCTTTTCAACTCTGGAAAGCCTTTATTGAAAAAGAAACATGGTGTTGGAGTGAAGAAGTACAAATGAGAAAAGAAAAGAGAAAAAGTAAGAAAAAGTTTAAACTCTGACAAAAAAAAAAAGTAGGAGCAAATGAGACCTGGAGAAGTACAAGGGGTAAAGAAAATGGCCAGGAATGTCATCAAGCAACTTTATAGAATAGAATAGAATAGAATCATAGGGTTTTTATATAAGCTTAGAGCAAAACGAAGAGGAAAATAAGTGTATAGACCAGAAAAATAATGTGTCAAAATTACCAGAAATATAAATGAAGTCCATCAACAATGAAACTGGTGTGATATGGAGTGATGGTATTGCATAAAGCGTCAATAGAACAGATATCTAAGAGAGCAGTCTAACTTCAAAATTATGAGCTTTGGCATAGTGGAGCCTATCACACCAGGTGAAATGGCAAATGCTGTAAAAGGAATTGAAAATAATAAGGCCGTAAGCCCAGGTAAATCTCTTTTGAGGCACTGAAAAAGCTTAAAATAAAGGGTATGCATTTGCTGATGTCCCTATTCAGTTTAATCATGAGATGGGAAAAAATACCAAACACATAGATGAAAAGAATCATGGTGATGGTATAGAAGGTGACAATGACAACTGCACAAATTATAAAGGTATTAATCTGATGAAACTGTGAGAAAGTCATCAGTAGAATATTTGGAAGTGATGGGATCAATATAGCTTCCTGCCAGCAAGGTTGAGAATGTATGCACTTAGGGATCTAGTGGAAAAATATATAGAGAGAAGGAAAAATATTCACATGGTATTCACTGATCTTGAAAAAGCCTTTGTCCGAATTCTAGAAGATTCATCTAATTGTGTATGAGGGATAAAATGGTACCAGAACTTTGTGTAGCTTGTTCAATAAAAAAACAACAAGCAGTTGTGTGGCACTTTAAGACTAACAGATTTGCAAAAAATAAATCTGTTAGTCTTAAAGTGCCACACAACTGCTTGTTGTTTTTTTACTGGACTAGACTAACACGGCTATCCCTTTGGAAACTAGCTTGTTCAAGCCATGTATGACGGTGCAGCTTCTATAGTCAGAACTTCCATTGGTGAAACAGACATACTGTTGGTGAAGGTGAGATTGCATGAGTGATTAGTGCTAAGCCCTTTCTTGTTTATTCTCATCCTGGATACCTTCACAAGGAACATAGAAAAGGGAGCAAGCTGGTGCATGAAAGTATCATTCTAGACAGTGAGGAGAAAGAAGAGGATCTTGATAAATAGAGAGAGAAGTTGAAGAAACATGGGCTAAAAATAAGCAGAGGAAGAATAGAGTATACTATAGTGTACGGTATGTAAGTTCAGTAATACGAACGCTGGAGAATCAACCTTGAAACTAGGTGAGCAAACAATCCCAAAAATGCAGTTTTAAAATCTGGTTTCCAGAGTCTGGGGAAATAGAGGATAAATTAGAGCTAGGATTATAAATGTTCAGCTCTGATGAAAAGAGAAAAGTGAAGTACTATGTGACTGGAAAATGCCAATAAAAATATAAGGAAAAACAGCATGTTACAAAAAAATGATAAATGCTAAAGAAGATCTTTTTTGTGATATTTCATAGAAACAGCTTTTATCAAACAGAGGGAACAGTTCTTGACACACTGGCAGAATATAACAGATAAATGATTAATATTAAGGAGAATGCCTTAATGTCAAGGAGAAATTCTTTCCCTACCCTGTAAATGTATTTATAATCACAAAAAGTTCTAAACCTGTTGAAGTATTGCTGTTACCATTTTTTGCATTAATTTTCAAGTCAACTAACAGTTCAGGTAACTGAGTTATAAATCATCTGGAAAAAGAAAAAGTAAGGACTTGTCAGACCCCATGGTTCTGAGGAAGCTGAAATTTTTAGCAATATTCTTTCCATATTGAAGATCTGTGATATATTTTGAAATGCATTTCTTTTGTTGCTTAGACACTTTAAATTGTTTCTGAAGTTTAATGCATTCACACTAGAATGAGAATTAGTAACCACAGTGAAAAGTAATTAAAGCAAAATTAAAGCATTAAAAGCAGCTACAGAACAAAAATTTTGGTAATGCTTGGACAGTTTAAAGTAGATACAATATGCACGATAGAATAATTAACATTAAATTTTATTTCCAGACACTCTCTTACTCGTCACTGAAATGTAGCCAATATTAAATTACAGTGGTGATCACTGAGAAAAGTGAAATCATGTATTTTAATTATGAAATAAAACATTAGAGTCTACTATAAGATTTTGAGCAGTTTTCCATCCTGAACAATTAGTGTTTTGTATTTCTTGGATGAATTAATATTTTTGAAGAAGAAATAATTTAGTAACTTTTAAACATATATTCAGAAGCTTGGCTGAATTTTATTTTGTACATAATTTGAGATCTCTCTTCAGTTTTTAAACAATTACATCAATTAGTATTTTATTGGGATTTGAGAGCTGATCCAGGTACCTACTGATGACTTCTATTAACTTCAATGCGTTTTGGATCAGGTCCTTTCTGAATTTCGTTTAACCATTTCTGTTTGAATAATGCTGAGAAAAATCATCACATAACATTAGAAGTATGTAATTATTAAATTATTTTTTTCATTAATCACCAGGTGATGCCTTCCCTTGGACAATCAGTCTATATCATTTCAGTGTGTATACACTTCTTGGACAACAGATGACACTTAATTTAGTGGAACCCATGGGCTGTACTTGTACTCTGGCTGTCACGTCACAAAAACTGCTTGCCTCAGGGCCAGAATCTAGACACTCGTTTGTTGTCTGCCTGCATGTCGACCTTGAGTCACTTGAAATAAAATGCTCAAACCCCCAGGTTGGTGTATTTAATTGATTTATGAAAGGAAATTTAAAATAACTTGAATTAAATACAATTGTTCTTCATTTTGCTGAGGAGGTTCTCTTTTATTAAACTTTTTTTTTTTTTTTTTTAAATTGGGCCATCAGGATCAGGGTACTTTAGATTAAGGTTTGCTTTGAAGCTCTCTCA